>OX460919.1:1451709-2051709 GCA_949788335.1 Salpingus planirostris | reverse complement strand
CAAGTGATCCAAGCCAAACTGAAAGAAGACGACAGCCTCCAAAGCCTAGGGCATGCCATCCACGCCGCCTGGTTGTTAGGAAACGCCGGAAGTTTCGCATTGGATCGCTTCGAAGAAGTGGTAGTTCAGGCGGACGAAGTCGACGGTAAACTCTTGCAATGGGAAGGCGGTCTCACCACCACGTCACTTCTGGTCACCGCGTTATACCGATTCCCGTCCACCAAGCCCTTCACCGAAGACCAGGCCGAGAAAATCGCCGCCTACCTGCTCACCAGAAAGACCGTGCAAACGCCCAAGGGCGCCCTGGCCCTGATAGAGGCCGCCTCTGCCCTAACAACCGGGGACGTGTCTCCTGTCAGCATTTCGGTATCGGGACCTCCACAAGTCACTTTGGATAAACCCGAACTGAAAATCCACATCTCGGATATTCTGGGACGGCCTCTCAAGTCAACCCCTACTCCTGTCGTGGCCCAGTCCGCAACCAGGATCACCGATGACGTCGTGGTTCTGTCAAAACAGCCCCTAAGTCCGGGCGGTTCTTCCGTAGAGTTCGTATTGAGCCTGAAACTGGAACCCGGACAATATCGAGTTGCTTTGACTGCCGGAAAACATTCGACGACTATAACCGTTCGGGTTTTAGGCCCGGTTAAGTTAGAGTGGTTGGAAATTGGTTTGGCTGATTCGGATGGTAGCTCGGCTCCTCGTCTCACTAAATTGCAACATCCCGGAAAGCTACCGTCGCCTCTTAAAGCCGATTCTAGTCAACATTTGAGCGTTAAATTTGTGATCACTCGTCCGATCCATCAGGCTTTCTTGCGTCTGCACTCGGGGAAAAGGGAGATCATCTTCGTCGCTGAACCGGATTCGGGGAAGGTCTACAAAATCGATGTGAATCTGGCTTCCGAACTGGCCCACTCCGGTGATTTCCAGATGGAACTGATTCTGGGCGACTCGGTGATGACTAATCCGTTGAGGTGGACGCTCGGTGCGATCGAGGTGAATTTGAACACGGCTGAACCCACTCCGAAAGCTGTGAGAGGCCCCAAGCCGGAAATCGCGCATTTGTTCAGGTCGCCGGAAAAACGCCCCCCAGAGGTCGTGTCGTTGCTGTTCAGCGCTTTGACCGCAGCGCCTCTTTTATTGTTGTTGGGGCTGTGGCTCAAAATCGGAATCAACTTTAACAATTTCACCACTCTGTCTGTTCCATTCCATTTGGGTTTCGGGGCGATTTTGGGTCTTTTCGCTTTGTTCTGGTTGAAGCTCGATATGTTTTCAACTTGTGCTTGGTTGATTCCGATTGGAGGTTTCACGTTTTTGGCGGGGCAGAAGCTTTTGAGTCAAATTGCGAGGCAGAAGAAGGCGTAAGGCTGATACAATCAAATGATGTGCAAATTTTGTTGTAATAGTGTGGCCTATGGTCAATCAGATAGTTTCTGTTTTGGTTTATTAAAACTTAAATAATACGTGTTAATTGAAAACAAATCTGTACGTGATTTTTTTGTAATAAGGTAATAAAATTTGATAAAACAGTATTTTCATTTTTTCATTTGAATTTTCCACTCTATCGGAATCTTTTTCTATTTTTAGTTGAGTGCTCTGTGAATTATTTATCCTAGATTGGCAACACTGACAAACTTTGACATTCCAGTTTTTGACAGTTATGACAACATAACCTGAAAATAACCGCTTGATTAGTTTTTCTTCTTCTTTTCCAAAAGAAAACCATTTTACAATTTAATCAAATTAAAAATTGATCACAAAAATGGCAGGAGAAGTTATTGTTGATGCTTTACCTTACATAGATCAAGGATATGACGAACCGGGTGTTAGAGAGGCTGTAAGTACCGATTCCATCATCCATGATTTCGTGATTATGTTGTTACGAGTTTTAATTGTTATTTCAAGGCATTCGCAATGGTAGAGGAGGAATGTAGACGATATCGTCCCACCAAAAACTACCTGGAACATTTACCGCCACTCAATATTTCATCTTTTGAAACTACAATGATGCACAATGAGTTCGAACGATTACAGAACCGACTACCAATGGACACCCTCTCAATGAAGAGATACGAACTACCTCCGCCTCCCAGCGGAAAGTTGAATGAAGTCGGTGCTTGGTTAGAGTGTGTGGACAATTCTCAAGCTCAACTGGAACATCAAGCTGTCAGAATTTTGAATTTACAGTTGATGTTGGAGTTCTGTTGTCCCGCTTGGCAACGTTATCTTCAAACATTAACAGATTTGGAGAAAATCGCCGCGAAAAAATTGGCGGAGCTTAGACAAGCTCTGCAAGAAGTAAATTGGCAGAGGAAATCATTGCAAACTAAAGGCGGAGAGCAGTTGAGAAATTTGGAGGCCAAATGGGTCTCTCTGGTTTCGCATAATTATGAAATTGAGCAGGCTTGTTGCATGGCCGAAGAATATTTGGCTCAGTTGAAACAAAATCCTTTGTGGGTACAATATGAAAGGCAGTTGCAGCAACAGCAAGAGGAATTGGAGGAGCAAAGGCGGCAGCGACATCAGCAAATGCTTTTGGAACATCAACACCCACTAATTACAGAAAATGAGCAGGCTGCAGGAGATGAGGATGATGAAGAGGAGGAAAATGATGATAATGAAGAAGCAGATGATTCCTCAGACTAACACGATTAATTATAAGTTTCATAATGACGATGATGATAATATTAATTATGTAAATTAAAACTATAAATCAGATAAAAACTTGAAATTTTGAAAAGCTTGAAGATTTTCTAGGGTAAAACATAAATAAGTAAAATCCCCTAGAAATGATGACAGGTCATCACTCCCATCTGTCATTTTTAACAACCTAACCTACTTAAGTCACAAGTCCGGTTATTTATAAATAAACCGTTTTTAGCTAATCTTGGACTCAAAGAGAGTCTAAACCCTTGTAATTTGAGTAAAGTGACTTAAGGAAAGTATTGAATTTTTTTAAAATGTCGAGTCCAGTGCACAATGACTACGCAAGCAGTGAAGAAAATGCGGACGATTTGGAGCAAACTCTAGTATTAGCAGCTCAAGATGCTGACGCCAGAAGCAACGAAGTACAACCGGAATATGCCAGTAATTCACAAGAGACTGAAGAAAGCGAATGCGAAGTTCCCGCGAAAAGTTCTTCAACATCATCGCCCTTGAAACGGAGACGAAGTGAAGATGAATTACCCGCTAAACGGATCCTAAACAATGATGCAGAAATTATGCAAAAATCAGCAGAGAGCTACGCCAATGTTGTAGCCTCGCATTACAACTCGCTCGAAGAGAAGGGTTTGGACGAGAGGTCAAAATCCCGCATCGTCTACATGAGGAATTTCCACAATTGGATTAAGAGTATGCTGATAAATGAGTACCTGAGCAAGATAAAAGACGGGAAAAAACACAATGCTCCCATTAGAGTTCTGGATATGTGTTGCGGTAAAGGCGGCGATTTGCTAAAGTGGCGCAAGGGCAACATCACGCATTTAATTTGTAGCGATATCGCTGCGGTATCTTTAGATCAGTGCAAGTCGCGTTATAACGACATGAAAAATCGTAATTTCCGTGATAGGAACCCTGGAAGTATCTACACAATTGAGTACATCGCTGGCGATTGTTCGAGAGTCCGCCTACGTGAAAAGTACCAAGATCCCTCTATGAAACTGGACTTGGTCAGTTGTCAGTTCGCCTTCCATTACAGTTTTGAGAGCCTACCTCAAGCAGAATGCATGTTACGGAACGCATCCGAGTGTCTCCAACCCGGGGGATGTTTCATTGGAACTATACCTGACGCCAACGATCTCATAGCAAGAGCTAGACGATCAAATTCCCGCTCCTTCGGAAATAACGTATATAAAGTGAATTTCGACTGTGATGTGAACAAACCTCCATTCTTTGGGGCCAAATACAACTTCCATTTAGATGGTGTCGTGGATTGTCCCGAGTTTTTAGTGCATTTTGCAACTCTTATCAAATTGGCTCGAAAGTACGGTCTAAAATTTATCAAGAAGGAGAAATTCTATGATTATTATGAACGAATGAAGATGGATGGAAAACAGCTTTTGAGTAACATGAAGAGTTTGGAAACTTATCCACCAAATGAGGGCACTTCTTTGCTTGGTACTGACCCTGGAGATTATGCACATGCCGAGGAATTTTTGAAAGAACAAGAAAAGGACAATGTCAAGATTGGAACATTATCTAAATCTGAGTGGGAAGCCTCTTGTGAGTTTCTTCAAATAAATATTAAATTTATAATCTCTCCATTTTCTTTTTCAGCTTTATATCTACTGTTCGTGTTTGAGAAAGTCAAGAACACTTGGAATGCTGATGGAACACCATTGTACGATATTTGATCATTCAAATTAGTAAATTATTTTTAGTTTTTGATGGTGTATTTATTATTTTCGTAATTAAGTAGGGTTTTTAGGTCAGTGTAGTTGGCGAACTTGAATGTCACTGCTGTCAGTATCAAATATCTGTTTTTTGACAGTTTATGTTTCAAAACGTGGATTGTGGGCGTAAATAGATATTTTAAAAATAAATAAAAAGAATCATCAGCGAGTATTTCCGTTGTGGTTTCGGGTTTCATTATCAGAGAATATGTGGCAAGAATATTAATGAGTTGAAAACCCCCAAAAGTGGAAGAAGCACAGCAATCGGCCTCTATTGATTAATTTATCACAATAAAAAAGAATTAAAAAGGTGAAGAAGGCCACAGGAGAAATCCCAATGAACGTGCCGAAACTAAAACCGTGCAAGCAGCGAATTAAATTGATTTAAGTGATGAGTCACTGGATCCTTAGTTTGCAAAGAATGTTATTTCACAATAATACAAGTAGATAACATCAAGGATGAACAAAATGGCAAAGTCTAAATTCAGGTTGGTTCGCTTCCCAAAATTACTTTGAAAAATCTTCTAATGTATTGTATTTTATTACAGTAAAGTGGACGAGTATGGATTTGAGCGCGCCGAAAACTTCAACTATGATTCGTATGACGATTTCATGTCGAGCTACATACGCACCCTCACAAGACGATCACTGAGGTGGAACGTGAGTTTCAAGGATGACAAATACGTAAAAAGCAACATTATGAAACGATTCATCAGAAAAGGGATTCCGATAGATCGAAGGGTGTCCGTTTGGATGACCATTTCCGGAGCTCAAATATTGAAAGAGGAGAGCTCGTTGACCTACCCACAGTTGAAATCGCGGATCAGTAATCAAAGCCTTATCGATACTATACAAATTGATCTCCCTCGAACATTCCCCGATAATATTTTCTTCATAAACCACGAACACCTCCAGCAGCAACTATTCAACGTTCTTGCTACATTTGCTCACCAAAATTTCGAAGTCGGATATTGTCAAGGCCTAAACTACATTGCCGGCTTGTTATTGTTAGCCACGAAAAGTGAAGAGGCCTCGTTTTGGCTTTTGAAGTGCTTGGTGGAGAAGCTTCTGCCTCGATATTACGTAGCGAGCATGGCTGGGCTCCTCACCGATCTCGAAGTACTGAACGAGATGGTCATGAAAGCTGAACCTCAAGTTCACAGACACATTCGCCAATTGGGGATGCCTTGGGCTATGGGCACAACGAAATGGTTCATCTGTCTCTATTCTGAAGTACTACCGACTGAAACAGTGCTCAGAATTTGGGACTGTCTCTTTTACGAAGGCTCAAAAATCATCTTCCGAGTGGCCATGACGCTCATAAAGATCCATAGAGAGAAAATCCTAGCTGCCACCGAATTGGGTGAACTGATTGGGTGCTTCCGAGATATGAAGCACAGTGCGAGAGTAATTGATTGTCACCAGTTCATGAAAGACATATTCACACTGCCTGGAAGCTTCCCATCAAATAAAATAGATGCGTTACGGAGAAAACACAAGAAGTAATAATCCAAAGAGTTTAAGAAAAATCGTTAACCCAACGTATTTATGCAATCTAGTCTTTATACAGTTTTATGCACAGCTCGTTTTTGTATTACATCTTATTGCAATTATAAACCTATCTTGAATGTTTTTCCAAGAAATCTTTAGCCTCATTGATCTTGGAGGCAATGTATGGCGACCCTCCTCGATCTGGATGATTAACACCCATGACCTTCTTGAAAGCGTCTTTCACTTTGGCTTTACTCGCCGTAGGACTGACCCCTAAAAGACTAAATTAATCTAGAATTCATTAAAATTTCTGATCAAATACCTAAAATAAGTGAAGCTTCTTTTCGGTTCATTTTAGGATCGAAACCACCTTTGTAATATTTGGAATTGGCCATTGAATCTGCGTCGAATTTAGGAAGGTTCTTCATGGCCTCATTTACGGTTTTTGTTACATTTGGAAGCTGTCTCATGGCATATCTGCCGGCAAATCCAACAGCGGCCAGCCCCAACCCAGCCAAAATAAGTCCACCACTCTAAAATTAATTATAAATATAGGATTGTGAAATATTAATTATAATTAATCTTACCATTTCAAGTTATTGCGTATTTCACTAAGGTACAAGTTGCTAATTTTGGATCGAATTTGAAAATAAAATAAAATGCCAGAAAATTCTAAGTCGAATTTGACCTTGACACATTGACAGGCTAACTGTCAAAACACAGTGCTACCAATGTAAAGTTTAAAACCCATTGAAGTTGGAAGAAAAAGATCTCCGATTATCACAGACACGGTTAAAGAACTGCCACTACACCTGTTTTAGAAATTGTAAATTTACACGACTTGTTAGGTAAATCTGGCGCAAACACAACCGCAAATTCGCGAACGGTAGTACCAGTGACGCGGCTGATACAAAACCGACAAGTTATCAAATTGCTCCAAGATAAACCCAGGCAAGGCTCAGTTGTTCCTGTTTTGATATCATCAGTCACCTGGAAAATTATCAATTATTCATAACGTAAAATACTATCGTAATTTTCACCTGATTTGTACACACAACAGCTATTTGATATTGGTCAGACAAATGTAAAAGTTTTGAAACTAACTCTATAAAATCATGATGGCGGGTTTTGTAATTCAGGTCCAAATTTTCACTACGAAAAGCGCCAGCTATGGAATCGATAACAATAAGGCCAATTTGTTTTGCTTTTAGAAGTTTCGGCACCTCCAGAAAAATACATTTTTTCAGTTCTTCCTGGAAATTTCCAAATTAATTATAATGATACTGATAAGTGATAACTGATCCTGAGAGTTTGAATTTCTTACAAAGTCAGTAGCATGTTTTAGGAAGACGTTATCTTCAAATTGGGAAGTACTTTGATGTTCATCTTGGAATAGTGTGGCCATTTCATTGAATCTTTTTGCAGGAAAGACATCTTCAGTACAAATATAAATAGCGCCTTTACCCAGCCCTCCTGATTTGGTGGGCAGTTGCACTCTCAATGCCAATTGAAGACATAACTGAGTTTTACCAACACCACTACAGCCAAAAATTTCTGTTATTCCATTCACTGGAATTCCATTTCTTGTGATTTCATCTATTGGAAGGCAACCAGTGCTTACATGTGCCCATTTAGAGACTTTACTCACTAGTCCCCAAACAAAATAGATTGAAAAATAATGTCACAGTTAATAATTCAAATTCTTATTTACCTAGTGTGAATGGTCGTTTAAAAATCAGTATTGCTGCTGTTTGAATAACATTTTCCACAACTTCATTAGATAATTTTGTGATTTGCACTAATCTGTCTGAACTTTGGGTTAAAAGGGGTCCCAAAGTATTTATATTAGCTGAAAACCATAACAATTAGTAAAAGTAGTATAAGATTCAATTAATTACCTTTTTTTAAGGCTTCGTAGACTTCTTTTGGAACTTCCGTTTTCAAATTATCCATCTTCATGTTTTGTGTTTTGACATCTGTCAGAAGTGTCAGGGATGTCACTTCTTGATTTCAAATCTCAAGTTGGCAGTACTGGAACCATTAAGGTTTAAAATTAGGGATATAAATAGAAGAGGAGGTATAAAAATTTCCTTTTGTGAAATACAAATAACATGCCGATGATTAATTTAAAAGTTTAATCTTTATTTATAATTATTCATTATAAATTATAATACAAACAAAGTACAGCTCAGAAGTAAGCCGAATAAGCTTGAAGGTAATTTGGACACGTTAAACACAAAGTTTTACACCATCATATAAATTTTACAAAGTGTCCCTCTCTCCACACCTAATCTAAAGCAATAGGTACAAGAACAGAATATTTGTAAAGGGAGAGATTGGTAATAATCATTCAGGTGAAAACGACAATAGGTATAATTAATTATTAAGTAATAATATAATAACAAACAAAACTAATTGTGTATCATAATATTTAGCGCGTACAACTGATTTTTTAGTTAGTCTCCAAGTCATAACAAAACTTAACTCAACATAAGAAAATAAAAAGTACGAATGAACACATTCGAAGAGATGGAAAAATAAAGAATAAATATACAAAAGAAAAGTCTATACAAGTTAATAATAAAGGCTATACTTTATTAATAAATACACATAAAATATTGTGATATTGTAGTAGCGTATTATTCTATCGTTTAAAATTTAAATATAACATGTATATACATACTTATTACGCTAAATAGTTTCTTGTCGACAATAAATTAATGCGTTTAATTTTTGTTTCAATAATAATATTAATATTTTGATTGCCGCGGTTAAATTTTTGTTATGACTTACACCTTGTTTTCAGACTGAAGAAAAGAATTATCACAATATTGTTACAAGCATTGTTGTCGTATTAAAAAGGAAATAATAATAATTAATTATAATAAATGAACCAAAGGAAAATTTCATTTGCTAGTCGTAAATTATGTAGGTATTTACATTCAATTTTTAAATGTCAACTGCACTAACTAACTACGAAAAAAGCACTCAAATTCATTTAATACGAAACACTTTCGACTGTAGTTGCATAAAGGTATAATATGTACAGACAGCACTCAAACCAAAAGAGCACTTATTAAGACATTCTTTTACATATATATGTATACGACAGAGTTTATAATTGATTAATAATGTTGGTACAAGTGTGAAACGAAAACTATTCCCTCAAATATTCCACCAAATAAAATAAACGTTTTCTTTTTTCGAGGGACAAACGAAACGCGAAGAACGAAAGAGCGGGGAAAAAATGCATGCCGGTCATTATAAAAATTCGAAAATGCGTCAGGTTCGTGTTTTATATACATACATATCACATGGCCCGATCTCCACAAAACAAAAAGAAATACCAAAAGAAAACTACTTACAGGCTTACAGCGTCCGCGAAAAGCCAAATCCATTTTCACTCACCCAATCGACTTTTTTTTTTGACCAATCACAGACGACCGAGATTTCCGCGGACAATAATAATAATAATAATCATAAAAACTCATCTACATCCACAACTCAAGTCAAGTTGTTCACTCTGTCGGAAAAAATCACAAGCTAGCGTTAGTATAGTATATAAGTCGAATCTCGAATCGAGTCACGCGCCTTCCCATTTCAATACGTGTTATTCAGAGCGCCGTTATCGCAACTCTGAGTGACGTCGGGCAAGTCGGCCGGCTTGCCGTTATCGTCGTTGGGGGGCGGCGGCTCGGGCGCCTCCTCTTGCGACTCCTGCTCCTCGCTGACGTCGTCCTCGTCCCGGTCCAACTCGGGCATCAGCTCGAGCGCCCTCTCGAGCGTCTTCCTCGCACTGTTCGACCTCTCCAGGAAGTACCCGTTCGAGTTTTCGTTGCTCTGCGCCGGCGGCGACCACGTGCTGTACGCGTACTGGCTGCTGGCCGGGTACTTGCGCTCGAGCTCGTCCTGCAGCCACGTGACCGAGGCGGCCCAGGACCGCCTCAAATCGGCGTGCCCGTTCAGCATCGTGCGCGCCGGCTGGCACTTGCTGAACAGCGCCACCATGCACTTGATGCACTGGTACGCGCGCTTCTGGTAGTGGTTCTTGGCGCGCGCTATGGTCTCGAGGAGGCCCTCGCGCTCCTCCGGGACGCCCTTGATCGCGTTGTGGATGCGGTGCGTCTGCCACGAGTCCTCGATCAGCAGCACCGACAGCAGGATCTCGATGTGGTGGCGCAGCTCCTGGCAGTAGGCGAACGCTATCTGCCAGAGCAGCTCGGAGAGGACGGTGCGCGAGAAGTGCGGGTTCTCCCACGAGCAGAACTGCAGCAGCTTGATCGCCTCGTCCGTCAGGTTCGTGTCCTCGATCACTTTCTTTATGTAACTGCAACAGAAAAACGATTACAGGTTTCTGTAGCACCCTCCTGTCAACTGTCAAGTATGGAAACATTTTGAGAACCGCCGAGTTTTGGCTGTCAAAGCGTGAATGACTGCGATGACGTTCAAATCGTTCAACTAGACTACCAACTCGAGTTATTTTGACACGAAATCGCGGTCCCCGTTGACAGCTCTACTGGGGGACTAAAAGCCAGGTGTAACAATGACAACCGAATCTTGTTGATATTTGAACTGTCAATTTGAAACTTTTTCCTCACACCGCATGATGCCATAAGCCCAAAGAAGAAGAAGACATTTTTTCGAATTCCTCTCTTTCCAGTTTACAGTTTTTCTTGTGATTTTCTTTTCGTTTATTATTATTATTACGGGTTCTTTGCGTTTCTTGTTTCATTTATGTTGTTCTTAGTTTTCGTTCTTTTGAGACCCTGGTTATCCTCCTGTTAGCTAACTGAGACCTCAGACTGTGACAATTCTGGTTGAAATGAATAATAGAGGGTCACGTTCAAAGTTCCAGTTAGCCAACCGGAAGTAACCCTAACACTAGAAGTGAAAATAGCAAAATACCCTACCTTAGCCCCGGTATTTTCACCTCTGGTTATCGTTGTTAGTTAACTGGAACCTTGGACTGTGACAACTCTGGATAAAATGAATAATAGAGGGTCACATTCAAATTTCAGTTGGCTAACCAGAAGTTTGACTAGAGGTGAAAATACCGGACCTTATTCGGTTAATCGTTTGGTACACCCACTTATGGTTAATCCTCAGGTTAGGTAATTGGAACTTTGGATGTGACCCTTTATTATCTATTTTAACTAGAATTGTCACAGTCTAAGGTTCCAGCTAGCTAAGTTAAGGTTTTACTCGGTATTTTCTGGATGGAAGCTGTAAAAATGCTGTTTCCGGTTGTGATAAACGTTATCACGCCGGAATGAAAAAAAGGTACATTACTCTCGATAAGTAATTAAGTATAAAAACCAGGAACCGGAACCGTTGATTATTTTCGGTTCGGTTTCGGTTTGGGTATCATGCTCCCTCTTGAATCGGTTTTCGGTTTGGGTTACGGTTTTTGAGTTTAATTCAATTGGGGTTTCGGTTTAGGTTACGGTTTCTATTTTTTATTCGGATACTCGGATAAGTACGAAAATAAAATATGGAATTGGATTGAAAATCGATAGTGATAAATTTAGACCAAAAGTTTTTTTAGGTAGGTATATCGTCGGGTATATTTTATGAAAAAACCGTTAAAAACCGGAATTTGCATTTTTTCGTTAACGGTTACGGTTTTTGTGATTGCTTCATTTCGGTTCCGGTTAACGTAACAAATCAGTTTCGGTTCCAGTCCCTGATAAATACTATGCAACACGAGCTTTTCAGAAACGTCAAGTGGAACTACTTTTTTCACGGAGTTAGTCATCTAGTTAAACAACTTGAAACGTCATTGGTGTGGTGCAAAAAAATAAACATTTTGAGAGCCGCCGAGTTTTCCTTGTCAAAGCAAGCGCCATCTTTGAATGACTGTCATTACTTTTCCTAGAAAATATTTTGCCACAGAACACCCTAAACAACGAATTCTGATTCCAACAAAAAGAAAACGACTCACTTAGATCTAGTGTAGAGTATATCGGCAGCCTGAGGCGAAATCACCATGATGTAGTCCGGACACGAGGGATCCCCGTACGGATTCGGCAAGACGGGTCCCCCGGGGGTGCTCGATTGACATTTCGAACTGACATCGCAACACCTAATCAGACAGCTGACCAGCTGATTCAGCTTCCCCAGCTCGGTGTACTGGTACTTGATGGCGGGCCCGGGCCCCTCGTCGAGCGCCACCCGCATGAACGTGGCCGGGACGTCCATTTTCAGCAGCTGCGCCTTCTCCTGCACGCCCTGGTTGGCGTACATGTGGAACACCGAGCAGTAGTGCGGCAGGTGGCGCCCGTGCTCGCTCACCTCCCGCTGCAGCAGCCCCAAGAGCGCCCAGAGCACGTGATCGCTCAGCGTCGCGTTCGGGTCCGGGTTGGCGACGCCCGGCGGGCACGGGCACGGCCCGTCGTTGATCGCGAAGTGCGCCAGCAGCACGACGATCTTCATGAACGCGGAGCGCACCTCGTTGCTGGGGCAGCTGAGCAGGTACTCGCAGAAGCGGTGCGCGTGCGCGAACAGCATGCCGTGGGCGAACCACGAGCGGATCGCCGGCGAGTAGCGCAGGTGCATGCACAGGACGTCGCACCAGTCCATCGCCAGGCCGCGCAGGTTCTTCTTGGTGTGCCACCCGGTGTGGAACAGGAAGTTGCTGACTAGTTGGACGCTCAGCAGCGTCTGCTGCTCGATTATTTCGCTGGAGAGGCCCTGGCGGGGCGTCGTCTGGGCGCAGCTCGACGCCAACTTTCTTATGAACGAGAAGTACTCTATGGAGAATTGACTGCGGTGGTGCAGGAATTTGATGTTCTGCTTCCGGATGCTGTTCTCGATGGCCACCGGCATTTTCAAGTGAGTCTCCTTTTTCCCGGCTGTCGAAAACGAATTATTAGTAAAAAAAAACGAAGTCGCCATATTAGGTTTGTTCGGGCAGCAGTTGTGGATCGGTCCACAAAGTACGACGCATGCGCACAAGCTTGGCCCAGTTCAAGTTTGGTTTAGTATTTTCTATTTTAATAAGTCTGTGGTGATGGTTAGTCCTTCCGGAATTTCGTGGATCACTCTGTGATACTCTGACAGGCTGTGCACTTTTAAGGATAACTATTCCAAAGTTGATTAGGTTTTTCTTTTTTGGTTAAAATCTCAGAAATAGACTTGTTCATTTTTGCCTTTGACAATGACCGAAACATTTGAGAGTTATCTTCACAACCAATCAGAAATGATAACTCTAATTTCTATCCAATAGAAATCGTAGAATTTGGTCGAAAAATGAATCTCTCAGTCATAGAAAACAACCCTATCAAAAGGTCCTTGGGGGTTTAATAAAACTGCAAGTATACTACATAATGAGTAATTGATCGAAAATAAGCTATTAATAGCATTATTCACCTCAGATTTTAGTTGAGAGAAAGATATTACCAAAAACTTTTAAAATAATATTTTTCAAGCTGACATGTGCTCAACTTTGAGCACAGTACGTGGCTCTGAATAAGTTAGTGCACAGCTTTTCAGACACGTTAAATCTCGGTTTAGTATAGAGACCATGCAAATTATTTAATTTAGCGCCTCCATGCTTCCGTTTTTAGCAGTTTTTGCCTCAGTTTTCGCAGGAATTTTGACACGCTTTAGATTTGTTCGGGCACCTCAAATGTGGACCGGTTTGAAACCTGTCAATAACTCTTTTCGGATATTTTAGTGCGCAGAATCGACTGTGGCTAGGTTTGTGAACGGTCAGAAACTGGTCAGATTTGCAAAAACGCGTTTCGGAAGCTAATCGGACTATTATCTGCGCATGTCACAAACCACTAGTCCACGCCAAGTTCTGACCACTTTGACGGTTTGCAATCAGTCAGAAAGTACTCCGAAGGTTTTTGCACGAACACCGGGACCCTCTGTCAAAAACTAGTTAGAAACCAGTGCGTGCACTTGCCCGAACCGCGCCAAGATTGTGCGCATGACGTTGTACTTTGTGGACCAGTTCACAACTGTTGCCCGAAGGAACCTTTTAATAGTTGATTTTGTCATTTAGTGCTATACTTATTCAAGTGACAAGAATTTCTAACAAAATTGACTAAAAAGTGGCGCTAGTTGTGCATTTGCACGGTCCCTATTCTAAACCAAAAGTTCGAGTACTGGTTTCTAACCAGTTTCTGACTGATAGTCCGGTGTTCGAGCAGAAACCCTCGGAGTAGTTTCTGACTGTTTCCAAACCGTCAAAGTGATCAGAACTTCTCGGCGTGGTTTGTAACATGCTCATATAATAGCCCGATTAACTTCCAAAACACTTTTTTGCTATTTTGACCAATTTCTGACCGATCACAAACTTGAAATATTCGAAAACAGTGAGGTTGTGAACCGGAAAACCTATTGACGAGTACTCACATAATTTCAGTTCTTCGATGGCTTTGGCGAGCGAGACCTCCTCGACGTCCTGTCGCGTGTAAAAAAGCATGTAAGCGTTCCACCACCTCTTCTGCCTGCGGTAAGTGGTCCTTTTGAGCATGGGGTCGAAAACTTCGCCCATGTAATCTCCACCGAAACATTGCACTTTCATCTCTTCATCTTCTCCCATACGACACTCGGAGACGTCACCGTCGTCGAATTTGTACCACCTGACCTCACCCGAAGCGTCCCTGTTCCTAATATACGAATAATAATGGCCTCCTGCGAACAAAAAACACGAAATCTTACTTGTTTTATACGGGGATCGATCGAAATGGCGTACCTGAGGCTTGACCGGAGTGCACGACGATGCCGGACAGGCGATATTTCGTGCACACTTCGGTGGCGCTCGGATCCAAATCACAGTCGATAATTTCCCCTTCGATTTTGGCCAATCCGGAGACCGTGTACGGTTCCATGTCGAGATCGCGCGGGAACTCGAAGTAATCGTTGAACTTTATCGGGCAGACCCGTTCGAAATCGTACTCGAAACGTTTCAACTGGATGCCGAGAATCGGCGGCAGCTTTTTCACGCACAGCCTTTTTACCGTCACCACTTTCTTGGCGCATTTCTCACAGTGATACGCGTCCGCACCCTCCAACAATTCCCCTGAACAAAAAAAAAAACAAAATCAAAACTACAGAAAACTGTAACCTTCCATTACAGGAAACTGTAATCGGTACGAACCTTTGACGTATTGCTCCATAGAGTCCTGAAGGCTCGAATGGTTCCTGATGTCCACACTGATAACGCTAAACGGTTCCTCTTTCGAGTACCGATGCGGACACCCTTTACAGATTTTCTGGTCCGAATACGAACCACCCAGAATTTTTGACATGATCTGCTCATGTCCCAAAGTTTTCAGCGCCTCGTCCAGACTCTCGATAAGCGACATGAAGAACTCTACTGCGTCCTGTTGCTCCCGCAAGTTGACCGGTTCTCCTTGCAGTTTAAAGTGTCTCCACAGTCCCCTAGGCACGTAATATTGAAGGCGCGAACAGGCCAAATGTCCGAAAATCGCCTGCACCTGCTTGAGGATGCCCACGTTGTAATCTTTCCGGTTATCGTCGTTTCGATCGTCCGTACAGTCCGATTCCAGTTCCAGCCGCTCCTCCCCGGAAAAATCCTCGTTCGGATCCGTGGCGGCACCCTCCGCCAATAAAATCCCCTCTCGGATGCTCTCGACCATGTACAGCTGTTGCAGCACCGAATTCATGTAACAGGTCGCCCCCGCGTTTTTCAGCCCGACGAACCCCTGAAAGGGGCGCGGCCCGACCGCCGGCAAGTAATCCCACTCGGTTATCACCGAATCCTGATCCGAGTAGAACATCTCCGTCAGCATGGTGACCAGCTGCTTGAAATTCTGAACGCAATTCAGGCAGAGCGAAATCAGAAGGTTAAACGCGGCCCCTTGAGTCTGCGGATTGTCGCAGATCGGAATCGCCGGATCCTCGCCCAATAATCCGGTTTTACTCAATTGCAACATCAATTTACTGGCCGGAAACAGGAAGTCCTCGAGCAGCTCCTTGATGAAACTACCCGTGTCCGCGCTTCCCAGCTCGCATTTCTGCTCGACACTCAAAAAGTACAACAGTTCTTTGGCCAGACTCAAATGCCCTTCGATGAGGACCTCGTTTTTATCGCGAGACTGCCTCAACCACGCTATCTCTTTGGCTAGGAGGGTGTCCGCGTTCGACAGCGGACAGCTGGTGATGTAAGCGACGTTGACCAGTTGACTGAGCAGTTGGAACAGCTCGTGCGACGTGTTGGCGTTCTCCAGGACGAGGGTGTCCAGCAGCGAGAAGAGCAGGGGCGTGATCGACTGCAGGGCCAATCGCGACGAGGCGCCGCACGTGCAGATCGTGATCAGCTGTTCGGCGGCGGCGATCCGGACGGCGCAGCTCGGATTGAGCAGGACCAGATCGGTGATGAAGTACGGCCACCTCTTGTCGTGGTAGAGGTGCTCGAGGCTGCTCGGGTTCAGGACGAGGGCGATGCTGAGCAGTTCGAGAGCCTCCTTGCAGAGGAGCACGTCGTTCGGGTGCAGTTCCAGGGGGGCGTTGCGTTTCTTCGGGTCGGCGAGCGAGTGCAGCACTTCGGGGGAGGCGTTCAGGGAGCCGAGGTTGTCCGAGCTGGCCGCCCAGACGAGCCGGAGCAGGGCCAGGGTCGTGTTCAGGTCGGGCAGTTCCCAGTTGAGCGCTTGACTGAAGAGCGCCTGGGCCTGGCCGGTGCTGCCCGTTTCGGCCACCATCAGCTGGGCCAGACCTTGCGACAGCTGCATCGAGACCTGGCGCAAAATCTAACAAGAAAAAATCGAACGTTCATAAAAATAACAAATAACTCAATAAAAGCGGATTCACTTTTTTTATTACAAAATTGAATATTAATTTTTTTGTAGGCATCTACGTTACCGACATCGGGCTCTCAAAGTTCACGAATGCCGAATTCAGATAACCCACTTTAAAAAGGTAAAGGCGGATGAACTTTTGTCTTTTAGTGAGGAACTCCTCACTATTAGTTCCGAACTAACTAGGTAAATATTGAAGAGTTGTTCGGTTTTGTTGGGGTTTTGTTACTAATTTACTAACATAATCAAAATAAAATGAATGATAGCTGTTGGCAAAAATACAACATTTAAATCTTTATAAGGAGAGGCCTCTGGAGAGGCTATAGACATCATTCTGTCTCATCTCAAAACTACTAGAAAGATAGAGACAGGATTATCATATCCTATCTTTATGAAGAATTTTAATTAAGGGTGGCGGTCAAGGAAAGTTTCATCCGGATATCCGGATATTGGTTTTTATCCGGATATCCGTTTTATCCAAAATATCCGTTTAGGTTGATTATCCGGATATCCAATTTTAATGATGTTTCCGTTTAAAACTTTTAGATTTCGACATGGATTGTCACTTGAATCCTTGCCAGAACCAACTAATTTCTAATAATTTTGAAATATCCTTAATAAAACAAGGTAAAACAACACAATAAAAGAAAAGGCACATCACTGCATTACAGGGAAGTAGAAAATAATGAAAAAAAAAACAATTACTGGCACTTGTGGCAGAGTTTTTTTAACGGAATTTAAATTTTAATAAAGTAGAAAATATAGAGATTAAGTTATTTCATTGAACAAAGGACTGGATGCTTTCGAATACGTGGAAATTCAAAGTTATTAAAAAATGACAAAAAATAGCAAACCCAACTTTTGAAATCCCAGAAAACTTTAGGGTGAAAAGTCAGTATTACAAAGCAAAAGTCACTAAAACTCCTAAAACTTGAAAATCCAAGTAGTTCCTCACTACAAAGTGACGACTTTTAGTTGACCGTTGGCGAAAATATAAGACTTCAGAAAATTTTAGAACAACGGACTGGATCCTGACTGAATACTTTCGAATATGTGAATATTCAGAGTTACTAAAAAATGAGAAAATAGCTAACCCGACTTTTAAAAGCCCAACTCACAGCAAACTTCAGGGTAAAAAGTCACTGTTACAAAGCCAAAGTCACTAAAACAGTAAAACCTCAAAATCTATCTAGTTCCTCAATAAGTTACAACTGGTTTATAACAGTTGGGTGCTCTTACGTGATCCGAGTGTCCCGGAACAGATCTGAGGGCCAGTCTGAGGTGCATTCCGGGCGTGGTTACGTTTTCGCTGTTCGGTTCGGTTTCAGGAGGAGTGTGGTCTTCGCTTAGTCTAACCAAAACGTGCGCCACTGACGTCAGAATGAGTTTGCATATTTTCAAGACGACCAAATAAGCCGCACGTCGAGTACCGTTGTCCGCACTGGACATGAAATTATTCTTGGTCAGCATTTCCAGAAACACGTGCGCCTCTCCAGATGTCATAAAACTGTACTGAAACTCGTACGTTTCGTCCGATATCGGATCGATAGCCGGCATCAACATGGCGTAGAGCACTTCCAGATTATACAGCACCTATTATAGTAAACACAAAAATTATTATTCAATCACGAAAACGGTTACTCGATTATTACTTCAGCTGGTGAGGCTCCGAAAAAAGTCGAGTCCATGGTGAGGTTGCGCTCCCCGGAAGCGGTGAATAAGACCCGCAGTTTTTCTATAGCGTCGCTATCGCATGGCATTAACTGCAACAAACCGTAACCGCTGTCCCTCAAAGGTGGGTATTCTAGAACGCTGCCCAGTGCCGATAACTGACAGAAAAATTGCGCATAAATGTGCTGCGTAGACATCATCACCCCTGGCAACAAAGTTTCCGCCTCTATACTAGGACCATCGTAAGGATGCTGCGGCGATGACGTAGAACTGTCAGATGAACTGTCCTGGGATGACGCCATATTCGAATTGACTTGCATAACTTTAGCAGAAATTAACTGAAAATTCGATCGTCGATTATTAATACATCAATATAATTGATTGACACAAAAATTCCGTTACCATTTTATCCCTAAATGGCATCTGTGAGAGTAGCTTTCTGTCATCTGCCGGATCCAAAGGCTCCCCGTTTATGAACAACTCCAATTTACAATGAATACCGGGCTTGATCCGTCTCAAAATGTTCCTCCTCAAAGAAGCGAGCGTTTCATTCGAATGCGTAAACATTTCCATATCTTCGACTTGCCTAGACGGACTGGAAAACCTCACCACGAAAGCCAAATGCTTGCCCCTGCATGCACGGTACAACGGTAAAATCTTCCTCTCCCCGCTGAAAGCGGTATCACATTCGGCCACATATTCGTGCAGCACCCTCATAACCCGACACATCTTCACCGCTTCCGCTTTGATCCGATTTTTGATCTGATTCCTGTCGAAATCCTTATCACTTTCGGATCTCTGCAGCACCGTTACGGTATCGTAGTGGGCCCTCAACCGATCGTGGCATTCCGTGACGAAAGTCTCGTGGAACTCCGCCTGCGACTGCTGCAGCTTCGGGCCGAGATTCGTGCTGACTTCGCGCAGCAACTCGATGGCCCGTTCGGCGATGTCGTCGGGACAGAGCGTCACCACCTTCCACAGGTAGTCCAGGCCGATCAGGTCCGGATCTTCGGTAAGTAGCGAGCGCCTTTTCAGCTTAAGTTTCTCGGCCTTCGTGTTGACGGCCTTGAAGAAGCGCTCGAAACATTTTATGCCGCTCTCGGTCAGCAGCAGCGGGTCCAGCAGCAGGATGTTGTTCTCGAAGAAGTCCTTGTTGATGCCCGGATCGAGGTCGGGCTCTTCGCCCATCAGCTTCGAGAACCACTTGAAGCAGGCCTCGCGGTCCGTCTGGAAGACCGCGTTCTCGGCCAGACACTGCCAGATTTGCTTCGCCTGCTCCTTACAAAGCCACAACTGCCCGTCTTTCAATAGAAACCTGTAACAGATAATTACGCAACCCTCCGAACAAAGACCACTGTAACTAACCTGAGGAAATTCAGTCTTTCTTGGACTTGTAACGCGTGGCAGTACCGTCCGTCCGGTATGTAAGTTTCGCCCGTCAATTCGGGATGATCTTTGTAGAGCGTCCTCAAATGATCCATGTAGTTGGTGAGACTGTTCGTCACCAGAATGACTAACGAATGATTACTTTGCAGTCTTTCGATCACGTCCTGCCGATAGTAGACCTGTTGGGTCCTTTGGCCGTGCGTGCCGTTAGTACTTTGTTCGTAAAGTACGCAGATCTCTCGAATCTGTTTAAGTGCGGGCAAGACCCAAGATTCGCCATTGGTCAACTCTTTGACGCATTTATCCAACCACAGGGTCTTCTGAATGTCGCGTTCCTGCGAACAGCTGTAATCCAAAATCTTGACGTGGGCCGCCAGAGCCTGATCCATGATTTCCGTGGGAACGTCTTCGGCGTGGGCCAAATTCCAGAAAAGCGTCAGCACTTTATGTGCCATGACGCCATCTTTGTCGTCTTCGGCCAACCGTCGGATCAGCTCGAGCAGGCGCTCTCTTTGACGTTTCGAGGCGGACGTCCAGCTGTTTTGGAAACATTCGAATAGGTGGTCCAGCTGATCGGCGCTGAAGTCCCACGCCAGTTTCGCCAACAGATGATCGTGCACGTTCTTCACGATGGCCTCGTGTTTGCCGGCCTGCGCCGCCCAAACGGCATCCAGATCGTTCAGACTCAGGGCGCGCTCTTTTATCACGAAACGGAGGATCTTCTCCAGTTTTTCCACGTATTGGGGCTGGTGCAAGGAGTCGCGCAGGACGATCTCGAGCACCCGGTTCTCGTTTATCCATTTCTGAAAGCATTCATAAATAACGCATGAAATTGATTTATCGGGAGCTGAATATTCGATTTTCGCGACTCATTATCTCTGGATTATGCAACTTCATCCGATAATCTAGTCTATTTCGAACAGGGGGAGTGTGATGAAGTGCAGCTGCGGTTATCACATGACAGGGAAAAATGTGGAGTGGGTGGTACGCCTGCGAC
The DNA here is from genome assembly GCA_949788335.1 of Salpingus planirostris. Lineage (NCBI taxonomy): Eukaryota > Metazoa > Arthropoda > Insecta > Coleoptera > Salpingidae > Salpingus > Salpingus planirostris. The sequence goes on along the minus strand of OX460919.1, from coordinate 2,031,004 downwards.
TTGTCACTTTGACAGATAGAGACAAATGACAATCGAAAATCGAACACTCTCACAACCAATCATGGAGGTGGAAACCTTTTCTCAACGAATGTGATCACTCGAAAATTACGTATGAAAATTCAAATAAAATCCCAAATGACAGAGAATTCGTCTGCAGGTCCCGGAGAAGCTACGATAGGAAAGAAGGGCGCTTTACGATAGCGTTACGTAACTGCATAATAATGATATTAGTTACTTGGGCATAAAAAGGTCGAAAGTGGAGCGAGTTCCATTATTTTCATTAAATATTCCACGCACGCAAGTCAAGTACGCCACCCATTCCACCCTCGATAACAAGATTTTTATCACGTGTGTTGTTCGGGTTTTTTTCGTTAATTTGAATAATGGAATTGGTATCCACGGCGCCTACTCACCGCCATTCGTTCGGGCGTCAGATACTCCTCGTCTTCGGTGCCGTGGTGCCTGTTCGGGTAGTAGCTGACACTGGAAATGACTTTGTTGATCTCGTTGAGCGCGTTCATCTTCCCATTAAAACTGGAAATCTGCAACTGCCTCAGGATCATGGTCAGGCGGAAACCCTCCAGGGTCCGGATGAGCTCCTCCTGGTTCGGCACGCGAGACGCCAAATTCTTGGACGACTTAATGATCGCCGACACGATGTCGCTCTTGCTCTCGTTCTTCGCCTCGCGCTTCAGCTCGTCGTCGGTCAATTTTTCCAGAATCCCCGGGACCATCTCGAGGATCGGCAGAATGTACTTGTTGATCGTGTGCGGCGTCAGGAATTCGTAGCATAGCCCGAACGGCCTCAGCAGGGCGAAGACGACGGAAACGTTCAAATTTTTACCACTTTGAAACCTATCTAGGAGCAGTTGGAATCCGCCCAACTCCCCGAACCGGTTGATCAGGTCGACCAGCCACCCCCGGGGGTTCCTGGGGTCGCTCGAGGCCCTAGCGAAGAGCTCCTCTTCGCTCAGATTCGTTCCTGGACCGGCCGTCTCGCTCTGCCTCGACGAATTGAACGTGTGGAACTTGCTGTTCGGGTTGAGGACCATCGCGAGCAGGTCGAGCAGCGGGAACCAGTCGTGGGGCAGTTTGATGACGCACAGCTCGACGAACTTCAGGCAGTTGTTGTTGATGCACGCGTGGATGTTGGTCTTCCAGCTGGAGACGGCGTCGTCGGTGAGTATTTTCGTGAAGGAGGTGGTCAGGCCCTCGCGGAAGAACCTCTGGCAGGCCTCCGATCTCGTGTCGAGATTCTTCTTGGCCAAGTCGGTCGAGACTTTCAGGAGGCACTCGAGCTCCTGGTCCGGCAACACCGGCACCACCCATCGTATGTTCGATATCTTCTCGTCGAGGGACGCCAATTTGTCGTGCGGGAAGTCGGGCTCGGCGTTTTCGTCTTGGATTTCGTCCGTGCTGTTAGTCTCGGACGGGCCGGGGGTTGGACCCTGGAGATTGGAACGGTTAGTACGCGGTTTGTTACGGTTCCCGGTTCGAGGGCTTACTGGGGCTTCCACATTGTCTCCTGTGATGGCTTGGCCTCTTGTTGCGATCGTCATATTTCAGGTTTACTCTACATGAACATGTCGAAAGGACTAGAACAGATCGACAAAAGTTTTAAGGTGGAGGACTATTTAGGCTCGAAGCAATTTGCGTAATTATAAGTCGTCCTTATCAGTGATAACGTTTAATGACAAAACGTCAATTTTCTGTCTTTTCGTTGTGAAGGCGAGAAAAATAAATGGGAGTGACAGAAATGTAATTTGGACATTTAATAGAACCCCGACAATAATCAATGGACGGTGGATCTTTTCGTCGACTTACCCGTGGTGCGTGTAGCTGGAGGATGGCGGAAATAGACCGACCGTTCCGATATGCGAACTACAATGGAAATTATTGTGAACGCCACGAAAATATTATTTATAACTTAAAATTTTTTGACAACTGCGGGGAAAATCCACCGGCAATACACAAAATGGCGCCCCCAAAATCGACAATTTGGAATTACCCTAATAAAAATACGGCGCGCTATCCGAACGTACCGTCGAATAGATCGCGATTGTGTGTATATCAAATTATAATGCACTATTAAATTGTGATAACGAACACGACAGAAAATCTTGATTGTTGACGTACAGAACTATTTTTTGCAGGCACGTCGTGATTTTGCAAATACTGTTGCCAACACTACGGCAACAAAAAAACCCTAAAATGTCATCAAATGTCATTTTTATAGGGGTTTTTTGAACCGTCAGGTTTCAAGATTGACTGCCCCAAATAAATCCATAGAAATGCTAAAATAAATAGAATACGAAATGTATTTCCTCATATCCGCATAATTCAATAATCCTATTTTTACATATTTCAAGATGATAAATCCGTTACGACAGACATGATACAACGTTTTATGCATTTTTTAGACAAATAATTGAGTTGTCGTTATTACAAACCGTCAATTTGAATTATTGTAATTTACTACTTCTGTTTTATTTACGTTATTATAAGCTCTGTGGTAAAATTAAATAACATAACCTCATTTTCCAAAGTTTTCAAAATATTTTCAAAAGCCGTTTTAACATGGAAGTAATTGCGGATTTAATACCTCAGGTGATAGAGCTTCAGAATAAAGCTCCATGCAATATATGTGGCAATAATTATCATAATGTTAAAGAGTGTAATTTTATCAGAATCACGGACCATGTAAGAAATCTCAAATAACTCAACTTGTGTTCAACAGATTTAATTTATCTTAATTTACAGGTTCCAGATAATGAAATCCCGTCCAAAGCTAAACTCACCCTACCTGATTCATTGCAATTACAAATTTTAACAGATGGGTCTTATTCGGTTATTAGTAAAAGGCTGATACAAAAAGGCACAATATTTGGGCCCTATCAGGCCCCCAAAATCGGTGAATTAGATCCTGACATAACATTACCTCTGAAAATCTTCCCTAACGGGGATAAGACCAGTTTGGAATATTACTTGGACACTAGAAATGAAAGTGAATGCAGTTGGCTAATTTTTATTAATCCTGCCGATTACCTTGAAGAGCAAAACCTAATTTGTTATCAGGTTTGTCCCACATCAGTCATGGTTATCTGAAATTGACTCCTTCAATTTAAATTAATTTTAAGGATGGCGATGAGATTTATTATCTAGCTTTGAAAAATATCCCAAAAGGATTTGCCCTACGAGTGTGGTATGCTCCATTCTATGGTAAAAAAATGAACAAGGAACCTCTACAGTACAAACCGATCGTAATCAAAGAGGAGGATCCTTTGAAAAATATCGACATCAATTCTCTGATCAAGGAGCAGCAAAAAATTGAAGATAAGTCGTCTTGGATTTGCAAATTCTGCAATCAAGTGGAAAGTAACGTGGTAACATTTTCCAACCATCTATTAATGCATTACACCTCTCAATTGCAAAAGACTTGTAAGATTTGCAACCAAAGATTCAACTCGAAAAAGAACTTGAACAAGCACATAAAAATTGTGCATTATTCGGAAGTGTCTCAACAGCCTACTGTGACTAAACCCAACTCGAATAAAATGATTTCGGTTGGTGGCCCCTTATTGAACGATTTATTCATGGACAGTTCGGAGCTCCAAGAACAGCAAGTCAGTTTCGACATGGACTTGGACAATAATCAACTGCTCGATTCGGATAATTTAAATCTGGAGAATTTGTTCGGCGACAATCAAGACTTGAACTATTTCAACGACATAGAAATCGGCGAGAGCCGGATCAAGCAGTTCACTTGCGACGTCTGTCTCAAACAGTTCGGCAAAATCCAATTGATAATCGCGCACTTGAGGGGCCACACTGGCGATCACATCTGTACGAAATGCCTGAAGGTGTTTTGCAGGAAAGAGAACCTGAACGCGCACATTTGCAACCAGGAGAACCGATTCAATTGCAACATTTGCGATAAATCGTTCTGTTTGAGGAAAAGCCTGTACCGACATTTCGTGCAGGTGCATTCTCAGCGCTACTCGTGCGAGAGGTGCGAGAAATGTTACGAAAGCCAGAAAGATTTGAACGATCACAACTGCAGCCGATTGCCCGATTCGAAAAAGACGAAATTCGAGTGCACCCTCTGCCACAAGGTTTTCCTGAGGTCGTCCTATTTGAGGCGCCACCAGAAAGTGCACAAAATCCGACTGAAAAACAGCAGGAAACCGGGTTGGGGAACGATCTGCGAGATTTGCGGCGCCGTTTTGGAAAGCAAGAACTCGTATAGATTACACATCAAGCGTCACCAGGAGAAGAATTACGAATGCGATGAATGCGACAAGAAATTCCACAGATTGGACGCGTTCAGAAATCACAAACGGACCCATAATAGCAGTAACGACGGAAAAATCAGCTGCCTTCATTGCACGTCCTCTTTCAGAACGCGGAAGATCCTTTCAGGACACGTTAAAGTCGTTCACGGGGCCCAAACCAGACTTCAGTGCGATTTGTGCAAGGAGAGTTTCAATAATCGTCGGAATTTCACGAAACATAAAAAAAGCATCCATAATATAACCAATGGGGAGAAGATCACAAATAATGATTCGATCCTCGAATGGTATACGTGCCCGGTTTGTAATAAAATGATGAAGTTGAGGAGCTCGCTAATGAGACATTTGAAAAAAATCCACTCGACTGATATGGCAGCTCTCGATAAAAACGTAATAAAAGCTGAGAGGTTGAAAACGAAAGAGGTGACCACGCCTGCGAGTTTTTGCGCTGACGTTCCTTTAACTAGTTACGCCACTATTAATGATAATCCGGTTGATCGTGATAATGATGATGACAAAGTTCGAAAAGAAATCGATAAACATATTGAGAAAATCGTGAAAAGTGACAATTATTGCCCGGATATGTCAGATAAATTATCAGGGAATTTCGAGAAATTACCAGAAACACCAATCGAATGTGCCCTTTGCAAAAAGCTAACGTCTTCGAGGAAATCCTTAGGGAGGCACCTCAAACAGGTCCATAATATCGGCCTCAAACCTGTAACTAACAGAAAACCGAGTGAGGTAAAAGAGGAACCTGTAATCTTGAAGACTAGCGATTCACTCTTACCCGATAACGTCGGTAATGTGGTTTCTACAATACCGACAGGTAAAGTAGATGAGAGACCGAAAACCGCCAAAGAGGTGTGCCTATCCATTCCAGATTTGACAGAATCCGATCAAGAAATCACCTTGGATAAGGACGCCTACATTTTAGATAACGGCACAATTGTCCAGCCTCAGGGGGATTCCAAAAACGTCATCATTTATGTGCTGGATCCCGCATTTAAAAACTAGACCGTATTGTTAAGGTTTTTCGAATTTCTTATTTAATAAAATAGGACGTTAAGTTAAGTTGACACAAATACAGTAATTATTATGAGACGATCAGTTCCTGGGGTTCCCTACGGTGACGATCGTGGCTTGATGCTGGTAGCCATCTTTGAATTTCTCTAGAGCGACATCGATGTTCCTGAAGTTCGTCAGCTGTTGGTAGACCTGCTTCATCCTCTGGATGTTGATCCGGCTGGCCAGGCCGTGGTTGACCATGGGCAGCGAGTAGTCCTTGCCTATTATGCACCGGGCGGCCTTCTGGATGTCGTCGGGCGCCGTCCACGGCTCGTGGATGTACGGCACGGGCATGTGCCGCAGCACGGGCAGGTACTTTCGGATGTAGTCGCCGTTCGGGTCGGCCTTGCGGCCGAACTTGACCGGGCAGTAGCAGTGGAAGAACTGCTGGAAAAAGCTGGAGCACGAGAGCCACATCCACATGCCCGCGTTCACCGACCAGTCGGCGTCCAGCAGGAGCTCCTCGAACACCTTCATCCCTTCCTCCCACGACAGCCAGAGGTCGCCCCTGGTCAGGAAACAGGCGACCGCGTGCCGGGCCACGTGGTGGATCCAGCCCTCCTCTCGTAGTTGGGTCATTATGGCGTCGATCCAGGGGAAGCCGGTCTGGCCCTGAAAGCGCGATTACAGGAAACTGTAATTTTTCGGGTGCGCAAGATGGCGTCTCATCAACTATAATCGCCATTGCAAATACCGATGAGGACGTTGTTTTTCAAGAGTTAACGAGTAATCAACGAGCTTGATTAACTTATCAGAAGGAAACTATTGGAGAATTATGAGTAATAATAATAGGTCGAATGACCTATTTAATTTAATTAAGAAAAATTAGTCCGGTCAGTACTGGATAGTTTACAGAACGTCAAAATATTACTCGTTAACTTTTGACCGCCAGAGGTCTCACTGTCCTATTTGGAATCACGAATTATTATTTCAACTTTATAGAACGGAACTAAATTTTAACATTTTGGAAACTGTTTTTGGTCTGAATTTTGGCATTGTGTAAACGGGTATACCGAGGTTTATTCTTCCCCCGTTATTTCCTATAACAGGTGACCTCAAAAGAACCTGATAAATTTTGTCATTTATGAATATTTTCAATTAAATTTTATTTGAAACGTAGGTGGACGTTTTATAAGACGTAAAATGGCGAAGATCGAACAAAAAATAGTACGTTGACCACTCTACAGGGTGTCTCATTAAGCCTGGACAGCAACCAGTTTTTGAATTTCAAATGAAACGTTCCATTTTTTGTTCTATTTTGGTACTTTATTACGACTTAAAATTAGGCCACTTTGTTAGAGGTCTTCATCGGTTTAATAAGATATTCACTGTTTTCTAAAAAAATGCCCTCCGATTCTAGTCGAAATATTTTCAAAACTAAAGGCCCGAGATTTTCACCTTTGGTTAAACAACCGGTTACCTAACTGGAACTTTGAATGTGACCCTTTATTATTCGTTTGAACTGGATTTTGGTATTGTGTGGTATTTTGTAAATGACAAATTCTGTCATTTATCAATGTTGTAAAACTGTAGTTGTAAATAATGGACAAGTCTGTGATAATGGTTTTTTAAAATGTTCACTGTTTTCTCCAAAAATGACCCTCGAAATATTTTCAAAACTGAGCCCCGCAGTGTGTTCACTTCTGGTTAAATCTCCGGTTAGCTAAGTGCAACTTTGAATGTGACCCTTTATTATTCGTTTGAACTGGATTTTGGTATTGTGTGGTGTTTCGTAAATGACAAATTCTGTCATTTATCAATGGTGTAAATAATGGACAAGTCTGTGATAATGGTAAAATGTTCACTGTTTTCTCCAAAAATGACACTCGAAATATTTTCAAAACTGAGCCCCGCGGTGTGTTCACTTCTGGTTAAATCTCCGGTTAGCTAAGTAAAACTTTGAATGTGACCCTTTATTATTCGTTTGAACCAGAATTATCACAGTCTGAGGTCGTAGTTAGCTAATAGGAGGATATAACCAGAAGTGAAAAGACCGGTCCTAAAAGAGTTGGCGCTAGACTTTAAGCAAAAATAAACATCGGAGCAATTCGAAGGAGCTTTAAATTTATCATTCATTGGCGAAGAGAAAATCCAGTGGTATCGTTCGAAATGATGAAAATATTGCATTGTTTTCTAAAAGGGAAATGAGGTATTTTCATGTATTTTTCAAAATAGCTTATCCGATACTATGGTATTCAACAATTAAGAAGGTATTTTTTTATTTTTTTTTAGTAAAGTTTAAAGGGCTGAAATAAATTTTTTTTTAAATTTCTGATGACGTCAGCTACTCCGAGTTTTCTATGATCCAGTAGATGGGGCCACGCGTAGTTACAGTTACGGTGTTCATCCGTGCTATGAGCAGCGGGTGTTTTCCTCATTTTCGGAGGCATAATCACATAATTTTATTAAGAACACGAAAACACGGATGTCAGCGCAGACACTTACATAACGTCAAAATGTCGGTAATCGGTAGTTCACCTAAAATTATTAATTTTTTATGAGCGCCATCCATCGACGAGCTGTGTCAACGATTTGGAGTTGCTGACGTCACGAAATTTTTTTGTAATCACAATAACTAATTGAAAACTTTTTTTTCAACAAAATTCTTACGCAGAAGTCATTTTGCGCCATATGCGAATATGTATCAGTCATAAAATTTTAATTTTATCTCCCGTGAAAATACCTCATTCATCCAAGCATTCCGAAAAGATTACCTCAATTTGAAGCTAGTCACCTTCTACAATAAATTAGGTATAAGGGTATACTACTACTTTTAAAAATATTTTCGACTAAAATTGAAGAGAAAAACAGTGAATATCTCAAGATCTTCTGATTTTAACCAATGAAGACCTTTTTTAAATCATGTAGAATACAAAAATTCAAAAGTTGAATGTCGTCCAGGTGGGACACCTTGTAGAGTGGTCAATATTTTAAGGTCCATCGTCTTATGAACAGCTTTCATTAATATTTTTTTCTGTAAATCTTACGGTAGAAGCGTAATTCTTGTTTGAAGCCCTATTGGCGATAGGGTAAAGGGTTTTCGGTCAATTTGGAATAAAATAGAATTTCCACTTTTTGGAAGTTCGTTGTTCATTGGAGTTAACTCGACGTTACTCCATACTTCTGCAGGATTAGACCCTATCACACAAATTCGAAGATGTAAATTTAGTTGAAAATGAAATGAATGAAACCAAAATCGGATTTAGTTCCGCACTAGAAAGTTGCCACCATAACGAGTCGTACTCACGTTGGCCCATTTGGCTAGCGCTTCCGCGTTCCTGTCCCAGGGTATCTGCACGCAGATCGGGTTCCCCATCATCTTATCGAAATTCGGGTTCTTGGTGGCGGCGCAATAAAAAAACTCCCGCCACAGGAGCTGCCCGTGCAACGAGAGCGGCGGAAACGCCTTCTTGATCTTCTTGTACAGGTCGGTGAGCTGGTAGTAGAACAGCCTGGTGGACAGGCAGCCGAACCGCAGATAGGGCGACAGCCCCGTCCGGCTGGGCAGCAGCGACTGCGGCGTCATCTTGGGCCGGCCGAACGACGCCACCCACGCCTTGCGCTCCAGGTGCCGCTCGAGCCGGGCCAGCGCCTCGCTCTCGCCCCCCTGCCACACGGGCGGCAGCAGCCCCTCCGTGTCGAACCCCAGCTCCTCCAGGGTCGGCACGCCGTACCTCTCGTCGTGGTCGTCGGCGAGCGGGGTAGTCGCCCCGTTCAAGGTGCCGAAAGTGACCGGCGATTCCGGGTAAGGGGGCGGCCCCATGCAGGCGATGATCGCCAAGAACTGGTGGTAAGTCAGCGGGGCCTTGCCCCCGTTGCGCTCGATTATCTGGTCCAGGTGGTACAGAGTGTGCGAGACTTTCCGTTCGACCGCTATCCCCAGTTCCTGGCACAGAGTCGTCAAGTTGTGGTCCCTGACGCTGCCGAACGGTTCCGGGTCCTCTTCGAAAGACAGCGAGGTCGTGCCCCATTCTTTAAACAGTTTCGGGAGGGTGTCGGCGGGTTGGCCGCGGATCACGAATAACCTCGAGTTCAATTTCCGTAAGCTCCTGTCTAAATCCTCGAGGCATTGAAGAAGGAACCTGTAATCATGTTTGTTTACTTCGGTTGCTATGGAGTTTTATGGTTGCTCGCCTCCATTTGTTGATTCCTACGTTGGAGGAGCCGGCGAACCAGGGGTCCAGTACGAAAACGCATCGGAATGTCTGGGCGCCTTTTAGGCCCTCTTTGAGTGAGGGATTGTCGTGCAGTCTCAGTCCTTTGCGGAACCAATGGACCGCGTGCTTATCCTGTTGGTGCTGCTGGCCCCTGATGGTCATGGACGACCGGTCCGTATTTCCAATAGTCTCAGTCATCTACCTTTCACACCTTCTTGAATAATTGTGACCCATTTTTTACGAAATTATTCTAGTGTGGGATGAGTCTGAAAATGCGAACATCTTGAGTTTTTCGATAAAGGCAAAAAGATGAAGTTTCCCGATTTGAGGCAAAATGTTTCGAAACGTGACTGCTTTTATGAATATGCAGCGTGGGTGGAAGAGCTTTACTGATGATTATTGATTATTTTTAGAAAACTCTAAATAATATCACGAAATTGTCTCCTAGCTTTTCTCAATCAACTAATGTTTCTACATATTGTTATAAACTTTAATTATAAGGAACAATTAATAGGTATTATTTTGGTTCCATTTTTAATTAGACGACAGTTGCTTAAAGTTTTGTTGATACTTTCGCCAGTTGGTGCAGGGCGTTCTCAATTATTGGCTTCGTTTAATTTTTCCGAAATGATTGTTTCAAAGTAAAAGGTCACAATCTCTGCTAGAAATCTGGGTCGCGGTATTTTGATATCGCCTTCGCTCCTTTATTACGACTTACCGATTATACAGGTATTGATGGGGATGTTCCGTGAAGCTTTTTCGTTGGTTTTAATTGCGTTTTATCGGTTTAAGAGCGGGAACAATTATCCAAAACACGAAACTGGCGATAAGCAGTCTTTGAAACTGAATTCCACGACACTTGCAACGTGACCGGACTCGACCGCATTCGCGCAATTGGTTCTTCGTATCACGTGGATTTCAAGTCACGTTGCTTTGCTTTACTTTGGGCATGACTTTTAGGTGATTATGTCGGTTTCTTCTTTTTCCCTTCATTTCTGTTATTTAGGTAAGGTTGACACAACAGGCAGTTTATTCGTCTTACTGTGGTCTGGTTTTTCGTTAATGGGAACTTTTTTGGAGTACCTCTAACACAAAATTTATATTTTGAAAAAGCTCAATACACGAATGAGTAAAAATAACGAAATGGACTATCAATGATCGACGCTTTTCAAAGTAGATGATAAATGTTTGTTCACCCCTTCTCCAAAATGACGCATCACCCCCAGAGATATCGACGAAGCTTTTTCACAAGGGGAGATCCCTAATAATGATATAGAATTTCCAGAGACAGTGGTAGATATAGTGCAATAGGTACTCGAATTCGGAAAAGTGTCTAAAAAAACACTTTCACCGATTATAACAAAGTCGGGTACATTTATGTTACGTTTATTTATCCACGATTTCCTACTTGCTCCTTCTACTCGACTTTTTTTACTCCTTCTACTTGAATAAATTGGAGACTAGGCGATGTAACGTAAAACGTAAAGTAGCAGGATCCCCCAACAATGAAGAAACGTTTGTATGCACGGTGAATGCACACGAAACAGGTGCACGCAGTCAATTACTTCATTTCCACTGGAAGCTTCCACAGAAGTGAATCCGCACCTGTCTGATCGGAAAAGTTACCCTTTTATGCTTTTCAAGAAAGTGATTCATAGTGAAAATTTTGTGAGATTTTTCCTATGCAAGAAACATGTAAAAATCTTATCCTTAAGAAAAATAGTAAGTGATGTGTTAGAGAATAAAAGTCGCGTGCCGAAGCAATAATTTAACGCTAAAAAGTACTTCTACATAATAAACGATCTTCTAACAACAATGCGCTCCAGATATCAAGGGAACCGACAAATTAAAACAGCGTGGTGAGTATGGATCTAAGTAACTTCCTTGATAAATTTCGAAATCCTCTTTTTTACGATCATTATTTATTACAGAAAATGTTCATCTTATTACGTCGTTTTATGATAATTAGTCACCGATTCATAGTTATGAATTTGTCACGTTGCTTTGTCCATTGATAATTAATCGCGCCGGTAAACGTTACGCGACAAGTCCTGTATAAAAGCGATATATCCGTCTATTTCGGTCCACCGTATAAATAACGTTCGAATTAGTGTTTGAAAAGGAATTATCGTAAAAATCGAATCAATAGATAAACTTTTGAGCAAAGAAATATGAACTTTACAAACACTTCATTTTTGCACGCAATCTTTAATTGCTTTACTTCGTTATTAGGTATTCCTTTCGTGTGTTATTTTCATGCCTAATTGGAGCTCCTAAAGATAATTAAACTAGATTTTTAAATACAATGAGCTCTAAATTTTACCTTATTTTTTCGCACGTTTTGTATTCATCTCTTGTTTAATTCATACGATACGGATAAAAAGGTGTACGACCCAGACCTCCAGACTATAATTTTTACATCAATTAAAAAGAAAAGGGTTAATTACCCTTTGCTCTTGAAAGTTTTCCGGTCTAGATGATGATAATTCAATTTGACTATTGTCGAGTCGAATTTAATTATTCCGACTTTATGATATAAAAAGAAAGCTTGAATATATTGAGCTTTTCAACCGTGAATTGGAAATATCTAAAATGCTTGAAATCGCGCATTTCTGCAAATTAAATTTAATTGCAAATTCGATATACAATTCTATCCACTCTAATTCTAAAAAATCCACCGTTAATTCCTCTTAAAAATTGAATTCAACGTTTGATATAATGGAAAATAGACAATTCTAAAGATATACAAAAGATGGGTAAACACCTTGGCACGATCTTAAAAGTAGTCCTTTCACGATAAAATCTAGACTAACGTAAATCACAATTAGAATGTCCTTCGCTTCGCATTTTCTTCGCAAGATGTGTTTAAATAATCAAAGAATATCGTATCCAATTAGGCGTTTTTTACATGGTATTAATTTGTATTTCTTGTGTTTTCCAGATGACTGAAAAGTTATGGCAATAAACCATCGATACGACGCCTACATCAACGCCCTGTGGGCTTTCACGCTGCTTTTCCATCTGGCATTCTCGCAAGGTATCAATTTTATTACAAAAAATAATACTTTACACTAGATTAATAAATTATAAGGTGTTGGTGATTATTAAAAAAACAACAACCAGGAAGAATAATAAAAGACCGCGCGTTTCGCTTCTTTTAACCCACTTACCTATAAGGTATAGCAAACTGGCGAAGAGCGATTTTTGCTATTTACTCATGGATTTATGCCTATAAACTAACAACTAGAGTATGAAATAATGCAATACGTAAATAAATGGGCAGTTCTTGTGTTTATCTATGTATATAAAGTTGTAAATCTTCGCTTTTCTCACTGTACCTCGAGGAAGGTGGAAGTTGACGGTAGAAAAGACGCAGGTGGTGTTCAAAATCAGCCAAGCGATAGATCCTCTTAAGCGTGGTTCCTTCCTCTGTTTTATTCTGACTCAGGCAGAGAGAGACTTGCGGTGTATTATGTTTACCTAAGCCGACGATTTTATATAATAGACGGTAGTCCGTAAATTCGGTTTTCACCACAACTCGTGGAAATCTGATTCACTTGACCAAAACTAATAAATGACGATGAACAGTTAAGGAACTCATGGGAGGACCCCGTTTCGGAATTATTACTTATTCAAAGGATAATTGTTTTAACCGTAACTAATGAATTTAAGTAACGTTATCTTATAATAATTCTGAAAACAAATCGATAAACTTTCTGCATAAATAATCAAACAGGAAAATGCGTCTCTATTAAATTGAGAAAAAAATTGATAATAAAATAACGCTCCACTTTCTCAAGTATACAAAAATAAAGACAATCATTATTACGATCGCGTATAAATCGCACTATTAAAGACGCAATTAAAATGATAAATGAACGGTACTTCCTGTCTCAGACGTTTCATATAAGAGTACTAAAACTCAACATTTTAAAATAACGACTAATTTATTAGGGAGGAAAGTGACACTTTTTTCCAGTGGATGAATATTGTTGCTCGAGACGTGTTCGAAAGCAATAAACACCTCAAGGATGAAGATAATTTCAGTTCTTTTTCGTAATTGTTAGAAAGATACAGATATTCGATCATTTCCCACCACTGAGCTTAGATTCGAATTCTTTGAAAATATTAACTATGCATATCAAATTTAATATTTTTTTTTTTATATTTTCTCAATTACAATCGCTTCATTGTACTTGTCTTCTTCCACTGGAAAAAGTAACACTGCTTATTACTTTTTTTGTCTCTTTGTGAAAAAAGAGGCACTTTTTAGTCTCTCAAAGGAGGGATGAAAGTGGTCACTTTGGTCCCTGAATTGCGATAATCAAAATTTCAGCACCGACCGACAATCGCTGCTACCTGGAGAACGGCGCCTCCTCCGAGAACTTCTTCGTAAGCGAAGACGTGAAAATCGGCTCCATTTTAGGCCAAGTCCGCGTCCACGGCGACCCGCGCCCCGGCGGAACCATAGCGCTCCACCTCAAAGAGACCGACAGCCCCGTGTCGATCCCGCCCGGCACCAAAAACCTGACCCTCCGCCGGAAACTCGACAAGGAAGGCGTGGACGGCCCCAGCTCGGTCTTCGTCAACCTGATATGCGAGCGCCTCCACAACACCCTCGACCCCGGCTTCGTCATCCCCGTAAACATCCGCGTCACCGACTCCAACGACAACTCCCCCGTCTTCATTAACGCCCCCTACGTCCTCAACATCTCCGAAGTGACGGTGGTTGGCACTCGGGTCCTCCAGGGGGTCCACGCAATTGACAACGACCAACAAGGCCCTTATTCGAGCGTGCGCTACTCGGTTTTACCCGGCCCTAACTCGGGCTACTTCGAGTTCGAAAACGAACTCGAAGGAACATTAGTACTGAAAAAGCCTCTGGATTTCGAGAGTTTGCGGTCGTTTGACGTCAATATCCGCGCGCAGGATCACGGGGAGCCCCCGAAAAAGACCGACACGGTTTTGACAGTTCACGTGGTCGACGCCGATGACCAAAACCCGCGGTTTCAGGATGACAGGTACACGGCCGATCTGCCTCTTAACCCGAAGAAAGGTTTAGGGCTTCTGGTAAAACCGCGCGATATTAAGGCGTTCGATCAGGATTTGGGGATAAACGCGCCGGTTTTCTACACTTTTAACGGGGTCGGCGCCGATTACACGCGTTTCAAGATAAACAGGGGCAGCGGTCAAGTGACGTTGGCCAAGGATTTGGTCGAGGGCGATCTGCAGCATCCGGCGACTTTGGTGGTGCGCGCCACTCAGCAGGACAACCCGGATCGGTACGCTTTGGCCACGTTGACGGTGGCGAAAAGTGCCGGAAATGACGCGATCCGGTTCCTCCATGGCACGTTTCGTTTGAAAGTGGCGGAATCGGCGGAAATCGGCACGGTGATCGGGGCGCTCGCTAATAATCGGCCCAATCAGCATTTGCGGTACTTCGTTTCGGACCAGAACATTTTGAGGACCTTTGCACTCAACACTAAAGGGGAAATCGCGCTCAAGAAGAAGTTGGATTACGAGGAGAGGAGCGAGTACGAGTTCAAGGTGTTCGCGACAGATGGCGTCACGGTGAGTGGCCGGTAAAGTAGATCGCGGTTGGGGCAATGCGGAATTTTCAGGTACGGAGGGATCGAATAAATTTGACATAGGGGAGGCTATTCCGACCACCATTCTCTCTTTATACCTTGCCGTTATTGCAGAGAAATGCCGATTTATTGCCATGGCATTACTGCAGTATTGCCTAAGGTTGAAGGATGAAACAGGAATCTATAGTTTACCGACTGTTGCCGGTTATTGCCCAACTATGGCTGAAAATGTCTGTAACTGCCTCGTATTGACCAAAATTGCTTAATATTTCCTCTATTATTTCCTAGTATTTCCAGTAGCAGTATTATTGCTGAGTATTTCCCTTTATTTGCCCAACTTTTGTACTCGCATAACCTCCCTTTATGTCAAATTTATTCGATCGCACCGTATTTTTCGAAATATCTTATCTCTGATACTATGATGGTATTAAGAAGGATTTTTTTTTATTTTTAGTAAAGTTTAAAGGGGTGAAATTAATTTTTTTTCTGATGACGTCAGTTATTGCAAGTTTTCTATGATCCAGTAGATGGCGACACGCGTAGTTACCGTTACGGTGTTGATCCGTGCTGTGTGATCATCAGCGGATTTTTTCCTTATTTTTGGAGGCCTAATGCCTAAATCGCATAATTTTATTGGGAACACGAAAACATCACCGACACGGATTTTCAGCAGCCATTTACATAACCTCAAAATGACGGTAATCGGTAATACAGCGACTATTATTATAAATCATTATGAGCGCCATCTGCAGACGAGCTGCGTCCACGATTTGTAATTGCTGACGTCACGACCATTTCTTTGTAATTGCAATAACTAATTAAAAACAATTTTTTTCCAACAAATTCTTGTGCAGAACGCGCCATATGCGAATATGCATCATTCAAAAAATGAAAATTTTACTCCTGGTGAAAAACCCCATTGGCGTTTTGTTGCAGAACGATTCGAGCACCGTCGTTATCGAGGTGGAGGACGTGAACGAGTGGGAGCCGCGCTTTCGCTACCCCCATTACGAGTTTTTCGTGAAAGGGCACCCGCACGAATTGATCGGGAAAATCGAGGCAGCCGACGGGGATAAAAACGATAAATTGACTTTGACCCTGTCCGGGGTCAATTCGTCTTCGTTTTTCATCACTCCCACCGGCGAGTTGAGGTTGAGGGAGCAAGGCGGCCATTCCGGAGTCGCCGATTTTGACGTGGTCGCCACGGATTCGGGCAGTCCCCCGAAACGGTCCAAAGTGCCGGTTACCGTGCATTTTCCCGACAGCGGCGGGGACGCGGCCGGGGTTTTTTCCAATAGTAACGATAATAGGGACGGTGGTAATGGGGGTGCTTTGATTTTGGCCGGATTGGGTGCAATTCTGTTAATTTTAGCTTTCGTTATCGCCCTCCTGATTGCCTACATTTGTAAAGCGTAAGTTTTCCAATTAGAACTAGAGTCGATGGGTGCAATAAATTGTTATTTTAGGAAGAGGTCGCGTAATAGGGAAACATTACCGTCGCTGCAACCCGAGAAATCGCAATCGACACCGGCCATGACGGAACGTATGAGTAATCCGATGTTCGGGGATAGGGCCAAATCGCCCACGGCTAGTGCACTGGGCGGAATGCCCACAGATTTGATCAAATCGAGAATTCCTAGTCCTAAGGTCCATCCGGCTCCGCAGCCTCCTGCGTGGCCGCAATCAGCTTCCTCCCAGAGGGTCAAGAAATTGAGTTGGGGGGACGATAAGGTAGATTCCTATTTTTTTCTCCATTAATTAAATATATCTCAGGGCCGATCTTTTCACCTCTGGGTAAGTTTAACTGGCGGTTAAATACCTTGGTTACTATTGTTGCAACAATGAAAATCAACAAATTTAACTGCCGGATAAACTTAACTGGATGAAAAGATCGGCCCTAAGTCTAACGCTTTTTATTTGTTTTAGACTGATTCGGACTCTACTGATAACATCAATAATATCGATACCACTCCGAAATTGATCGACAATACGAACTTGACCGTTTATTTTTAAATCTCTTTAATTGTATAGTTTTTACTTATTATTATTACACAATGTAGGTACCGACTTTTTAATAAATAATTAAAGTAGGAATTAGTTAACGTGTCATGTAATTATTATCCCAATTTGTTTGCTTCTTGAGCAAGCAAAACTGGACTTTCCAGTGGCGCATCACCGTCATCGGCTCTATTTCAAGTGGGTCAAGATGTCAATAACACAACCGGAGAACCGGAAAAGTTTCAACTGGACGATACAAATTCAAATTATACCACAATTTAGTGTTTAATTTTTCGAACGCAACAATAACGACCACGATTCCTCTTATAGGGAATTAACCCATTATCAATAATAACTTACTATTGTTTAAATTATTATAAACTAAGGTGGGAAGGTACTTATAAAGCGGATGTTGAAAACAAGAGTTGAAAAAATTAAAAGAGAGAGTCGCGCACCGTTCTTCAATATTCTGAATCACCTTCTTTCTCTAAACCTTCTTTTGAAATTCTATTCAGTTTAAAGTAAATCTTCAAGAGTACAAGAAGTCTCTTTCTAAAGAAAAAAATGTTCCCAATTTTACTAATATTTGGATTATTAATATCACTCACGCAAAGCGTTTATCTTAATAATAACGTGAGTGATTTAATTGAGAGAAATCCCGCTTTTTGGACTGAACATAATCAGGAGGACGGTCTTTGGGGGCCTCTTCTAGAAGAATGGGCTGTAGGAGGAAATCACAGGTACTTTAAAAAAAATTAATTATATTTTCAAATGATTGAAGTAAAAATTATTAGAGAAAAAAGAGTGATGCAACTTCCACCCTCATCAGACGCTTACGTGATGGACGAGAGAATTAATCGAGACGATAAAGAAAGTAAAATTAGTCCTGGAAAAATCGTCAATAATAATAACTTGAACAATAATAATAAACCGGTATCGGGACTCCAAGTATCAGAAACCGATCTGTATCTATTAGGGGCTATCGAAAAATTAGTCTATCGGGTGGATTTCATGGAGAAGCGATTACGAAGGGTCGAAGAGATGCTTTATTACGTCATGGCAGGAAATCGAGTCGATCAAGGTAATTGATCACCATTTTTGTATTACAGGAAACTGTAATTTTCATTATTCCAGAGCCTTGTCCGGATAACTTCACCAGGGCCGGCTCCAACTGCTATTTATTCTCAACGTCGGCAGGGAGAGAATACGATTGGAAAGTCGCGAGCAAGCACTGCAAAAGATTGGGCACGAATTTGGCAGAATTGGAAACCGTCGAAGAAAACCAAGATGTGATCGCCCACATTCAGAATAACCCAAATCTGAAAGGCAAAGATTTTTGGACCGGAGGCCTCAATCCCGGCCTACTTTGGATTTGGAGCAACAGCGCAAGGCCCGTATCATCGAACAGTACCACCAGTAATAAAGAAAATATTTTGGGGGACGGAAGATGTCTGCGCTTAGCCTATAACCCGGCACTCAGATCTTACAATTATAAAGGCACCGACTGCTCGATCCGCTTCAGTTACATTTGCGAACTTCCCGAGAACAATTCCAGTAACGAAATCAGAAGATTGGGACGCAGCAGGAAGATTTTAAACGAAAACTAAATTTCTAAACCAAAGTTATTTATTTTTATTTGTTATCATATCAGTAATAATTAATACAGAACTCTACAAAGTAACACCGTTATTCGAAGGCAAACAGAGAGTCGGTACTTGACTAAACTCGTGCAAAGTATCTAAATCCTTAATCAACATATTCAAAGTTTGTCTGGTCCTTGGATAATTCGGATCCTCTTCGTAAAACGACTCATCTTCGAGGGCATCGATCTGCTTCTCGAATTCATCGAGACGCTCATCCACCGAAGCCTGGACTTGCGATAAATGTTCCAAGAGATTCAACCTACAATCGGCCGAATTTATGGCAGCCTCTGGTTGAGGAATCGTGGGAGCTTTTATCGTATTCTCTTCCTCCTCTTTCGCACCTTTAAGAATGGTCATGAGCATCGACTCTGACGGTTCTTCCTTTTTCTCTTTCGGTTCCGGTTTTGTCCAAGGTTTGGACCATAGATACAATTTCGGATGATTTTTAGCCCTAGAAATAAAGTATTAGTAAAAATCTAGACTGTTATTTATCCAGGGGTTGCGTTGCCGCCATGTTGACAGAACTAGACAAAATGGCGGCTCCGCAACCAGACTCACTCTGCGATCTTCAGCTTGATTTTGAGCTTGCCCAAGTACTCTTTGAGCTCGATCAGCCCGCCGGAGATATCGTGCGACTTTTTCAGCTTCTCGAACCTCTTCGCCATCGCCTCCTCGTCTTTCGCGTGGAAACTCGTACTAGAGAGATGGCCCTGCTTGAGCCACTCCTGATCGTGACTGTACTTTTTCGAGAGCCGCTGCCGCAGAGGATTCTGGCAAATCTTGCAAACGTAATTCTCGGGCACCTGACTCTCGCGCTCGATCGAATTACAGAACGCGTGCTGCCAGCAGAGGCACAGATCGCACTGGATCATCAGCCCGTCCTCCTCGGGGTAGCCGCACGTGCAATTTATGATCTCCTCCTGTTTCATGCGGACGATCTTTATCACCTGCCCACCTTCAATGATAACGTTATTAGGGGGCGCCTCTGCCGGCGGCGTCACGGCGGCGTCCGTCGTTCGCGGCGCCTCTAACAGTCGCTCGCTATTAAAATTACCTTTTGCAATCACCGGAGTCTCCGGACATTCCGGGGGTGGAGCGCCGCGTTTGCGTTTCACCCCGCCGAAATGTTGCGACTTTCCTTCGGGCCGGACGACCGGTAACAACGTCTTGATCCCGGTCGGCGGTCTCGTAGTGCTCAGCGTTTTCAGATTTATGTCTTCGCGATTCGCCGGTATCCCTTCAGATTTCTGGAGGAGATCGCGTAACTTAATATCGGGGTACATGCTCGAGGGCAGACCGGAAGGCAGCGGTTTGATCTCCGGCTCCTTTTTCGTATCGAACGGCTTAGTGTTCAGCAGCTTAATGATCTCCGAGTCTTTCGAGTTCTTCAGCATGGCCGCCGGACTGAGCGGCTTGACGTCCTCGCCGGTCGCCTTGACGACGGGCGCCTTGGGGCCGTAGCTCCGGGTCGACGCCTTCGGCGTCGCCGTCCTGACGTGCGTCGGCGACTTGTCGAGCGATTCGCCGACGGTGCGGGCGTACGCGAGGTCGGCCACGTTCGGGGTCGAGTCGAGGAACTTCGTGCACTCGGGGTGGTAGTACTTGACGTGCATCTGGGCCAGGGTCTCGCGCCGGAACGCTTTGCCGCAGCCCTCGATCGGGCACCGATAGCCGCCGTCGACCACGGGGATCTTCAGGCGGTTCGGGTCGTCTAATCACAAGAAACACTGAAAATGCAACCCGAGTCGATAATAAAGAGCGCATTACCTTCTTCGTCTTCGGTCGGTAACGCCGCTTCCGCTTCCGGTTGCGTCGGCTGTGTCGGCGGGCGTTGCACGGGAGACGAGGTGTCCTGCTTTTGGCGCATCCGGTTTCGGTGCAGACTGAAATCGAACATGGACCAGTTGTATTTCAGGCCGTGCTCCTCCAGGTAGCTTTTCACGTCGTTCTTCGAGCGGAATCGGCGATTGTCCGGGCTGAAATCATTACAGGTCTCTGTAATCCTCAGATATTTTCACGAGGAACAGAATTTAAATTTCAATTTAATGAATGATACGTATTCGCATACGACGCAAAATGAGTTCTGCGTCAAAATTTAGTTGGAAAAATTGTTTTCAATTAGTTATTGCAATCACAAAGAAATTTTCGCGACGTCATCAATTACAAATCGTGCTCGTCTGCAGATGTCGCTTTGTAATAATGGTCGCTGTATTACCGATTACCGACATTTTGAGGTTATGTAAGTGTCTGCTGTCATCCGTGTCGGTAATGTTTTCGTGTTCTCAATAAAAATATGCGATTATGCCAAAGACACTATACCTAGAGATAAAACTAGCCGTGTTTTGACAAGGCCGTTGGAATAACTGTCAAAAATGCATTCATTTCATTAATGGAAAATGAACATTATGACGTTTAGGGTATCAGCTCAGTATAAGCAATGTCACATTTTCAACAAAGTTTTTCGGTTATTATTGGCGATTTCAACTATCGCTGAGGGCGCTGTTTTTCAACAGAAAATGGAGGATGATGAGTAATTTAAAATTTTGAATAAGCTAACCAGCACTTTACCAGAATAAAATTATGTGATCTACATCTAATACATTCATTTCAATTTTTTTATGTGAATTTTTGATCATCTACCAGAAAACTCGCCACAGGAGCACTGGATATTTTTCCAAACGTCAAAATATCACTCGTTAACTTTTGACTGAGATGTTTGAAATCGCCAATAGTTTGACATTATGAGTCCAAAAATGAGAAAAAAAAACGCTGACCACACAGCACGGATCAAGACCGTAACTGTAACTACGCGTGGCGCCATCTACTGGATCATAGAAAACTCCTAGTAGCTGACGTCATCAGAAAAATAATCTGAGATCTAATTTCAGCCCTTTTAACTTTACTAAAAAATAAAAAATACCTTCTTAATTATTGAATACCATAGTATCAGATAAGATATTACTAAAAATACATGAAAATTCCTCATTGCTTCGCGATCTTAAAGGAGGTCTCGTTACCTGACTATGACTGTATCCCATTTGCCGACAGAGGTTCCGTTGATTCTGCGCGATAGATGTTTGGCCCATCCGGTCGGTAAACGCGGATCCGCGACTATTATCGACGGCCTGGGACCGTCGACCGACTCTATGAACGAATCCACACCCACGGGTTTACCGTTAATCCACCTAGAATAAGAAAAAATCGTATTAACTGTCATTTAGACATGTGGGAATGGTTGGTTACTCTGGCATCCATACGCTGGAGACTGAATCGCTGGGGCTTTGCCCTGTTTGGGGGGTCGTAGGGCCGGATTTTGAAGATTTCTCTTCGGTGTCGAGTTTTTGGCGCTTTCCGAAAAGTTGAGCGATGTTGATTTTGCGCTTCTTCTCGCGGCGCTCCTGTTTCGTACTCTGGACCGGATCGAAAAGAGGCGACGCTTGCACTTGACCCCCTTGATATTTGCACAAGAGGTGGGATTTTTGGGTCTTTACGAAGCCGTCATCGAATAACACTTGATAAGAGTCTGAAATTTTAATCGATAAATGAAATGACATTCCAAGTTGAGGGATTTCCTTACCGTTTGGTAAAACTTTGGTTACGGTGGCAGGAAACTTTCTTGCGTCGCTCCAAGTGGCGAAAACGCGTTCTCCGACCGCAAACTGGGCGGTAGCCGCCATAGCAGCAGTCGCAGAAGTGACCGTCGCGGGGCTGGTCAGCCCCAGACTGATGGGCCTCAATCGGGGGCTGTCCATGTTGATCCATTCGTCGTACTTGCTCGAGTACTTTTCGAAATGAATCAAGACCTCGTTCTCCTCGTAATCTTTCTCGACGATCCGTGCTGGGTACCAAGCATTGTTAAAATCTAACGCCTCTAGTCGAGAATTTATCGCGAAATCTATGGACCCGCCCGAATTAGGTGGCTTACTTTTGACGTCATCACCTCCGCTTTCTACGGGAGCGCTAATATCGGGTGGAGGGAGAGCGGCGGCCGCTGCAGGCGGCTCACTCACCGACGGAGTCTCCGGTGGTGGCGGTTTCACCTCGACCACTTCCGTCTCGATTTCCTCCTTGATTTCGAGATCGGCTTCGGTTTTGATCTCGGTTTCGGTCGATTCGTCGCTTTTCTCCGGCACTTGTGGCGTCTCCTCGGTTGCCTCATCCTTGACCGCCGACGGTTCTGGATCTTTGGCCACTTTGATCGCGTCCAGCTTGGATTTGTCCCACGGGAAGACGCTGGGCAGGACGCCTTGTCGCAGCATGTACTTTTTGCCCCTGAAGTTGCAGAAGTCGACTCGGAGGAAGTGTCTCGAGCAGACGAAGATGGCCCTTTGGCTCTTCTTGTCCTCGGGGATGCGGCATAGGGCCATCCATTTGGGGCGGATCACTGCGTGCATGGGGACCTTGTGAAATGTTACACCCGAGTCCTCCTTTCGGTTGGATTCCGAAAGGCAACTCTCCACGGAACATTTTCGACCCATTTCAACGAAAACCTCGTTTCCGGTGACGTTTTTCAGCTTTTCCACTTCCGTTGTGGCGCACAGAAACGGGAAAAACAACAAAACAAAATGAAAATAGATTTTCCGAACTGTCAGCTGTCAAATATGAAACACAGACACTTCACATTAGAACACTTTTCAATCAGTGTTGCCAATAGTAGCAACCCATGATAGAAAGATAGAACAGATATGACATTGCGCAGGTGACGCCATGTTGCCTACGTCATCCAGAGAGTTGAGTCAGCCGACAACTTGTGTGAAAACAGCTCCCATTCGCTGGCTCCCAAGCCTGAAATCTATCCCCACTATAAGGACAAGTTCACACCACACCAAGCTTATGCTAAATTCTTTAAAAATTTCTTTTCCGTGTTTATTATCGTTGCATTAGTGCACCGGCCAGTACACAAAAATAACATATACAATCAAATCATTCAAATCTGAGTTTTTATCTATTTTCAATCATTAGGTTCGTGATTGCCGAGGTGGTCACCTATTACACAGAGAGGGTCAATACATTTTACATAAGGGGTGGCTATGACTATCGTTCTATCTCAATAATAACATAATAATAATAATAGAGAAATAGAGACAGAACTATCATCATAGCCGCCCCTTATGTAAAATTGATTAGCTCACTACGTGTCTACTATTGCACTTAAAAAATTCATCATTTTCAAATGGGAGCTGCGAAAATTTTCCATCTCTAATCATCCCTTAATAGCTCTTGTTGCCCGATGTCCTTTTTACCATATTTCCACATTACCGACGTGGACTCTTCGTGAAAATTTCAACCCTCTAAACATATCGGACGACCCCGTAAAAAAATCCCGAAAGAGATCACAATTTGCGCGTAATCTGACAATTATCCTCAAATCATCCCTTAATATCTCTTGTTGCCCGATGTCCTTTTTACCATATTTCCACATTACCGACGTGGACTCTTCGTGAAAATTTCAACCCTCTAAACATATCGGACGACCCCGTAAAAAAATCCCGAAAGAGATCACAATTTGCGCGTAATCTGACAATTATCCTCAAATCATCCCTTAATATCTCTTGTTGCCCGATGTCCTTTTTACCATATTTCCACATTACCGACGTGGACTCTTCGTGAAAATTTCAACCCTCTAAACATATCGGACGACCCCGTAAAAAAATCCCGAAAGAGATCACAATTTGCGCGTAATCTGACAATTATCCTCAAATCATCCCTTAATATCTCTTGTTGCCCGATGTCCTTTTTACCATATTTCCACATTACCGACGTGGACTCTTCGTGAAAATTTCAACCCTCTAAACATATCGGACGACCCCGTAAAAAAATCCCGAAAGAGATCACAATTTGCGCGTAATCTGACAATTATCCTCAAATCATCCCTTAATATCTCTTGTTGCCCGATGTCCTTTTTACCATATTTCCACATTACCGACGTGGACTCTTCGTGAAAATTTCAACCCTCTAAACATATCGGACGACCCCGTAAAAAAATCCCGAAAGAGATCACAATTTGCGCGTAATCTGACAATTATCCTCAAATCATCCCTTAATATCTCTTGTTGCCCGATGTCCTGTTTACCAAATTTCCACATTACCGACGTGGACTCTTCGTGAAAATTTCAACCCTCCAAACATATCGGACGACCCCGTAAAAAAAATCCCGAAAGCGATCACAATATGCGCGTACTTAATCTGACAATTATCCTCAATTTTGGTATCCTTCTGTCTACAGTAGAGAGTTATTTACATTCGAGAACGCTCTGCACGTGGTGTGATATTCCAGTCGACTTCAATGGTCGACTTGGTCGACGCCGCCGCCGCCGACCCGCCGACGGCGACGAACCAACTCAGACCTTTGTTTATACTCGAAGTAACAGGCTCGTTGCGTATAACCTCCGAAATTTCTTTCGGGGTGCTCTCGAGATAATAACCTGTTGTTTCACACTTGGTTAAAATCATTTCTGTTCAAGATAAGATAACCTCTAGAATATAGTTGCCTTCTTTCTGTGAGGATGGGTAAAAATAAATATGAAAACATTGCGAAACACATCAGAAATATAATAGGATCCGACGTCACTGAAAAGGGATGATAAAGTTTTCCAAGTGATTGCAGCCGTTTTCAAGACTCCGGGTAAAGCCACAAAGGAACGCCTGTATCAAATAATCCAACGGAATACAGGTAACATTAAACAATATTTCTGTACTGCCCTGAAAGGTGACATCAAAATATATAGAACTCCAACACCTAAAAAAAAATATATTTTTTCTTCGACGCCTGTAGGTTCAGTTTTATTTGAAAATAAATCAGCATTTAATCTGATTAATGCATCATACTTGCCTCATCATGTTCGTCAACTTGATTTTGATTGTGCTTCGCCCGAGGCTTCGCCAATTGTAACTTGCCGCAATTCGGTATGTGAAGAGGAAAATTCGCCTAATAGCGAAGCAAATAATATCACATTTTCTTCTTCTACTAAAATCATCAACTCTTCCCATGAAGTATTAGACGTAACCCGTGAAAGCATAGATATCCCAAACGCCATTGGAAATCTTTCCACAGACTCTGATGATGCAACTGCAGATATAATTCGTCCAAGAGGTTCTGAGAACATTACTCCGGAAAACTTCGGTCCCTATGCATCGATTAGCCGGAGAAATTACCATAAATGTATTATATTTGAGGGCGAATTTTCCATAACAGCTGAACAATGGGAAACAATTCATAGGAATGGTGCATTTTTGAAAAAATATTACAGGCTTTTTTTCAAAAATAGATTTAAAAAATACGTGAATAATACTTGTGATCTCGCTTTTTATAAGTGTAAGTCTCGTCGTCAAATTTTGGCATCATAATCACAACAAGTGTAAGAATTTCAAATTTCAAATTTCTGATTCAGATAAAAAATCTGGATGTCGAATTGTTCGCGTTTTTTCATCTTCTGTACATTTTTGTCACCCGTACAAGTTGACGAGTTACGTTCAAGGAGTCGGACGAGAAATTGAAATTAATAAGCTGTTGCGCATGAGACCAATGCAACATAGAAATGTAACCATCTCACGTGCAAAGAAAAAACTTATAAAAATGGCCAATAATTTGCAAGATATAAAATCCGAATCGGTAGTTCGAAAAATACGTTCGGAGGGTAGAAATAGGTTGAGAAGAGATGACCACGATGAGGTAGATATGATTCTTATGAGGAACGAACATCCGGAGTATCTGCAACAAGTTAGCTCTCCTCTCAACATCAAAATATACAGTCAAGAAGAACTGGAAATTTCGTATCATAGCACCGATTGCGTTTTATACTTCGATGCAACTGGTGGAGTTGTCCGTCTACATTTTCCTTTCTCAAAAAAAATATTCCTGTATGTTGGGGTTATGATTGTAAATTGTGATCCCGTGAACAAATTATGCCCCGTCTTTGCAATGATCTCGTCAGAACATGACACGGAGGCAATTA
Source organism: Salpingus planirostris (assembly GCA_949788335.1). Classification (NCBI taxonomy): domain Eukaryota; kingdom Metazoa; phylum Arthropoda; class Insecta; order Coleoptera; family Salpingidae; genus Salpingus; species Salpingus planirostris. The sequence continues at coordinate 2,004,306 of OX460919.1, read as the reverse complement.
ATGATCTTTTTATGCGAGTAAAAAAATTCTACAAACAACATCGACGTAAAATGCCATTCAACGTATTTGTAACCGATTTTAGCTATCCCAACATTCATGCGGCATGTCGTGCGTTCAACGATATGAGTTTAATAGATTACCTTAGAATTTGTTTCGAAACATTTCAAAATGGTAGAAAACTTGACAGTAGACTAAAAGTATTAATGAAACTTTATCCACTCCTAGATAATAATCATACTATTATTATTAGAAATTTTTGGTAATAATGGGTGGCGTTATTGATATAGATCACAGTTCGATGAAATAAAGTGACATTTTCAGCGATTAATGGGATCATTATTGCATTGGCTGTGGCCAATCAGAATAGAGCGATTTTCAGGTACAATTGGCAACAGCGCAACAATCGCGAAATTGACATTCAAAAATGGCGACCATTTGTTTGAATAATTGTTATGAGTGGTGGAGTGTCGAAAATTAATTGATCGTTTAATTGAAAATATGCATATGAATGATATAAGTGATAGTGAAAATGGAGACGAGCTTATAGGAACCGCTCCGGAGATACCAGATACCTGAAATATCCAGAAAGAGCTATGAATGAAGGTATGACACTTATAACAGTTCCCTTCGCACTGTTCGCAGCTCACAAATCTGCGCCGATCTGACAACACTACATTCTGCCCGTCACAGCTGTTTTGAATGAAATTTGAAAGTTGAGCGAATTTTCGAGAGCCGTTTTAACTGTTTTGGAGTGGATAAAGCATAGTATTAAGCTCGCGTGTTTTGGCTTTTATTCGCTCGTTTGAATTACGCCACTCGCTGGCGCTCGTGGCGTAAGATTTTCAAACTCGCGAATAAAAGCTACCAAAACACGCTCACCTAATAATATTCTATTGTTCGGCGCATTTGATGAAAAACATTTGTCATGATATTTCTGGTCATGTGAAATCCGATCAATCTCCGACTTTTTTTAAGGAAATCATCGCATGTGCTTTCAGCTTAAATAGTTTAGCTGCTGCAGAAGAATGGTGTGAGAATGCTTTTACCATCCTTTGCTCCGAATTCAAAGATAAGAACGTTATGTTTTCTTTAGAGTATTTTCGAACATTTTCTAACAAAACTTCTTCTGATGAACTGAACAGTACCCATTCCAATTCCAATTTTGATGATAACCCTATTCATTGTAAGAAAACTTTAAGAGAAAATAGTCCATTCCATAAATTCTTCACTTCCAAAATAAAAGAGCTTTGTGGAATAATAGGTTCAAGAATGACCGGCTGTGATGAACCCAACGAATACTTTAACACTAATATAGCTGAAGTGATTTTGGATAAGTATTTGCCGTTTTTCCCAATGTGGACCATGATCTTACGAAAAACCAAAGACGAGCGCAGAGTAAGTAACAATCCTGTCGAAAGATTTTTTGGTATACTGAAAGGCGATATAATGGCTAACGAAAGATACTTACGGCCATCAGTATTTGTTCGTAAACTACGGAGCTACATTCTCACTATTCATACTGAATTATCGCTCTCAATTGGAAGAGAAGGATTAGCGAGGGGACCCAAAAAAAACAAAAAAAACAAGAATTCCAAGATCGAAGACGATTTGATAAGCAACGCTAGCGGTACTTCGGTTGCAACCTCTATCGATAGCGCTTCCGCAAATGTAGAAGAATCTTGGAATCGTAAACCGAAGAAGAAGATCGATCCATACTTCAGTGGAAGATATTTGCGAAATTTGAAGCAAACTGAACCCTTGGCTTTGAGTGTTATTCCAGAAGAGGCGAATGAAAGCTTAGCATTATCGTATGAACACGATAAAATTGAGAGTGTTATAGAAGATTCCAACAACATGCCAAAAAACGATTATATTTCATCGATAGTTAGTCATTCCCATGATGCTGACCCTTATTATAAGACTAATAAAATTGAATGGTTGAAAAATGGACTAATTGATAAATTAGAATACTACGCACCTTGTGAATCGTTCGATTTTTTCGTTTCTTTTTATAGCTTCGCCCCTTCAACTTGTTCTAAATATAGAATGATTGCTTCTTCTCAATTTCATCTTTTAGACCATGGTGATTTAAAAACCCTTGATTCAACGGACATACCAATAATTGTTGACTTGTTTAATTCGGTCATTCTTCATAGGCACGGCTGGCATCGGAACTCAATTTGGACTGTTGATAAGTCCTATAAAGGACTTGAAGTTCCGACACAAATGAGTCAAATGCCCACTTTACAAAAGGTGACTTACATGCCAGTATTTATTGCCGACGATAAAAAATGGTATTTGTTAGAAATCAATTTGAAATTGAAGTCTGTAGTTCTTTTTGACATCATTACGAAGGATGAAATTTATAGGCAACCTAGACAACTGAACTGTTCTGAATGCTTGACCAAATTTCTTGTCTTCTTGAATAGGTACAACTCATCGAAAAAGTATTATTCTACCTTTCAGGTCATTTCTGAGATTGGCTGGAAAATTGAAAAAGTTTCCGTATTGTCTGCATTTGAAACCAGTCCATTTGTAATTTCATGGATAATTCATCGTTTGCTTTCTAATAACACGACAACTGTTGAATCATTGCAAAAACTCTTCGACCTAAAACCATTTTTACTGGAATTACAACATATGTTTCTTACAGAATCAGATGATGTACACGATTTGTGTTTAAAATGTGGGAAATGCGATCTGCTGTGTTCTACACACATGGTGCAATGTAATGCCTGTCACAGATGGATGCATTACAACTGCAGAGAAACAAATTATTTGGATATTACCCTTTCTAAACCTGACTGCGTCGTATATTACTGTCCATTATGTTGCCGGTTTTTCAATGTTCTTCCTTTTACTCAGGAAACCCCCTCGTCTACCCTATTTCCAAATGGTTTGGTAAAAGATGTTAATTATTATGTCTCAAACGATAAAATGGGAAAATACTATGCAGTTGCTAGACATGAAGGAATTTCAAACGTTTTATCAATCGAAGAATTTTGTGATTTGAAAGATCAACAATTTTTGAGTAACGTTGTGTTGGATCACTGCTTGCAGCTTATATATCAACAACAGCAGATGATTGATGATAATGTGAAAAAGTACGTGATTTTGTCATCTACAATCACTGAATTAATTCTGTATCATTGCCATGAACTTCCTGGAACTTTTTTCGAAAACTTGCCCCAAATTGATGATAAAATTGTTGTGTTGCCGATACTGAAAAATTCCCATTTTACACTTTTAATTGTAGATATGGATGAAAAAACATGTGTTTTCATCGACCCATTACCTGCCTCGTCTGCTCGAAAATCATTACTATCTTTATCGTTATCCTCATGTTATCAATCTGAACTCATCAAGTCTCCGGAAATGCTGAAGAGATTTTTGGAATTTTTAAAATATTATTTTAAACATCACCAAAAGGTTTATGGTGTAAATCCCGAACTATTTCGAATTGGAACACACATTCCACACACTTTCCAAAGAGATGGCTTTAATTGCGGTATTTTTGTAATTCATTTTATAGAGTCCCTCCTCAAAAAATCGGCACTTGATGCAGATTTTAATCCAAATTCATATACACTTGCGTGCAAAAAAATCGGCCCACCTAAATTTTTAGTGAAATTCAAAGTCGCGTAACTCCTGAAGGAAAAGAGTAATTCCAAAAAACTTGGCATCCCTGAATAGCTACATTCTTGGGCTATCACCCACCAGACGCTGTGTTTTATACAGGTTCCCTGAGTACGTTTTACAGGGTGTCACGTAAAGTTCTGCAAAAATGTTAAACTTTGGATGACCCCACGGTCTAGGAAAATGATGTAATTTCTTCTTTAAATAGTCCTGGGATATTGTTACACTCATATCTTGGAACAACACTGGAAAAACCGACTCATTTTGTCCAACTACAGGGTGGCCAGAGAAAAACAATTTTTCGTGCCACCGTCATATGAATACGACTAACTGATGTATACGTACTTTTTGATCATTTTCTTGAGAAAACAAGTCCAAAAGTGGAATAAATAAATCAAATATTCAATAGTTAATTAAAAAAAGGCATTTTCAATACTACCCCTTGCTCTCAAAACTTCTCGAATTCTCCTTGAAATGCATTTTTTCAGATTAAATATTGAATTTTTGATTTATTTATTTCAATTCAGGCATCGTTTTCTTGAGAAAATGATCAAAAAGTACCTATGCATCAGTTAGTCGTTTTCAGATGACGGTGACACAAAAATTGTTTTTCTCTGACCACCCTGTAGTGGGACAAAATGAGTCGGTTTTTCCAGTGTTGTTCCAAGATATGAGTGTAACAATATCCCAGGACTATTTAAAGAAGAAATTACATCATTTTCCTAGACCGTGGGGTCATCCAAAGTTTAACATTTTTGCAGAACTTTACGTGACACCCTGTAAAACGTACTCAGGGAACCTGTATAAAACACAGCGTCTGACGGGTGATAGCCCAAGAATGTAGCTATTCAGGGATGCCAAGTTTTTTGGAATTACTCTTTTCGTTCAGAAGTTACCACACTTTAAATTTTACTAAAAATTTAGGTGGGCCGATTTTTTTGCTCGCAAGTGTAGATTATGTTTACAGGAGTTACTTTTGCAAACCTCAGAAGACATGAGAAATTTATGTGTAGAGTGTTGTAGGACACTGTTAGATACGAAATTTCTGAAATGTTTGCTTTGTGAAAGAGGTATCCACGTGTCATGCCTCAAAACAAAATTTTCCAAAGTGAATGCCTGCCATTTGTGCGAAGTTTACCATAAGTTGGAGTAAAACCAAATTGACGATTACTGATGATCCGAAATACCCTGTGTACGCACGGTATTTTTATAGGTAAGTCGTATGTCTACTCATTATCCATATATGTATACTCATAAGAAGTATCGTTATTAATGTATGTTTTGTATCCCCAACTATTTTTAGTCTCAAGTAAGTATTAATATATCTACTTATAGATCTTTCTCTCAAGATAAGTAGTAGTAGATTTCTTCGGAGTTCCTAACGGAGATTCTACATGGGTACCAACGACAGCAGAAAAACGAGGAAAAAATTTACCTACATATATGTACATACATGTTTCTCTTTAGTTTTTCATTATAAGTTCTTCTTTCTCATTGTTTTCTTTTGTAAAACTTCGTAATGTAACTCATTAAATATTCGAACTCATATTCTTGTCCAATAGAGGATTTCATTTTGATCTTCAAATAAACATATCGGCCGCTGCAATATAGATGCTTAAGAATTCTCAAATTTCCAGATCAAAATGAAATCGTTCTATGTTTTTTTTGTCAATTCAAAAATGATCCTTCCAAAGAGCGAATTTGTACGTAGAAAGGGCATCAGACATATTGATCACTTTCGGGATTTTTTGACGGGGTCGTCCGATATGTTTGGAGGGCTGAAATTTTCACGAAGAATCCACGTTGGTAATGTGGAAATATGGTGAAAAGGACATCGGGCAACAAGAGCTATTAAGGGATGATTTGAAGATAATTGTCAGACTACGCGCAAATTGTGATCTCTTTCGGGATTTTTTTACGGGGTCGTCCGATATGTTTAGAGGGTTGAAATTTTCACGAAGAGTCCACGTCGGTAATGTGGAAATATGGTAAAAAGGACATCGGGCAACAAGAGATATTAAGGGATGATTTGAGGATAATTGTCAGATTACGCGCAAATTGTGATCTCTTTCGGGATTTTTTTACGGGGTCGTCCGATATGTTTAGAGGGTTGAAATTTTCACGAAGAGTCCACGTCGGTAATGTGGAAATATGGTGAAAAGGACATCGGGCAACAAGAGATATTAAGGGATGATTTGAGGATAATTGTCAGATTACGCGCAAATTGTGATCTCTTTCGGGATTTTTTTACGGGGTCGTCCGATATGTTTGGAGGGCTGAAATTTTCACGAAGAGTCCACGTCGGTAATGTGGAATTATGGTGAAAAGGACATCGGGCAACAAGAGCTATTAAGGGATGATTTGAAGATAATTGTCAGATTACGCGCAAATTGTGATCTCTTTCGGGATTTTTTTACGGGGTCGTCCGATATGTTTAGAGGGTTGAAATTTTCACGAAGAGTCCACGTCGGTAATGTGGAAATATGGTAAAAAGGACATCGGGCAACAAGAGATATTAAGGGATGATTTGAGGATAATTGTCAGATTACGCGCAAATTGTGATCTCTTTCGGGATTTTTTTACGGGGTCGTCCGATATGTTTAGAGGGTTGAAATTTTCACGAAGAGTCCACGTCGGTAATGTGGAAATATGGTAAAAAGGACATCGGGCAACAAGAGATATTAAGGGATGATTTGAGGATAATTGTCAGATTACGCGCAAATTGTGATCTCTTTCGGGATTTTTTTACGGGGTCGTCCGATATGTTTAGAGGGTTGAAATTTTCACGAAGAGTCCACGTCGGTAATGTGGAAATATGGTAAAAAGGACATCGGGCAACAAGAGATATTAAGGGATGATTTGAGGATAATTGTCAGATTACGCGCAAATTGTGATCTCTTTCGGGATTTTTTTACGGGGTCGTCCGATATGTTTAGAGGGTTGAAATTTTCACGAAGAGTCCACGTCGGTAATGTGGAAATATGGTAAAAAGGACATCGGGCAACAAGAGATATTAAGGGATGATTTGAGGATAATTGTCAGATTACGCGCAAATTGTGATCTCTTTCGGGATTTTTTTACGGGGTCGTCCGATATGTTTGGAGGGCTGAAATTTTCACGAAGAGTCCACGTCGGTAATGTGGAATTATGGTGAAAAGGACATCGGGCAACAAGAGCTATTAAGGGATGATTTGAAGATAATTGTCAGATTACGCGCAAATTGTGATCTCTTTCGGGATTTTTTTACGGGGTCGTCCGATATGTTTAGAGGGTTGAAATTTTCACGAAGAGTCCACGTCGGTAATGTGGAAATATGGTAAAAAGGACATCGGGCAACAAGAGATATTAAGGGATGATTTGAGGATAATTGTCAGATTACGCGCAAATTGTGATCTCTTTCGGGATTTTTTTACGGGGTCGTCCGATATGTTTAGAGGGTTGAAATTTTCACGAAGAGTCCACGTCGGTAATGTGGAAATATGGTAAAAAGGACATCGGGCAACAAGAGCTATTAAGGGATGATTAGAGATGGAAAATTTTCGCAGCTCCCATTTGAAAATGATGAATTTTTTAAGTGCAATAGTAGACACGTAGTGAGCTAATCAATTTTACATAAGGGGCGGCTATGATGATAGTTCTGTCTCTATTTCTCTATTATTATTATTATGTTATTATTGAGATAGAACGATAGTCATAGCCACCCCTTATGTAAAATGTATTGACCCTCTCTGTGTAATAGGTGACCACCTCGGCAATCACGAACCTAATGATTGAAAATAGATAAAAACTAAGATTTGAATGATTTGATTGTATATGTTATTTTTGTGTACTGGCCGGTGCACTAATGCAACGATAATAAACACGGAAAAGAAATTTTTAAAGAATCTAGCATAAGCTTGGTGTGGTGTGAACTTGTCCTTATAGTGGGGATAGATTTCAGGCTTGGGAGCCAGCGAATGGGAGCTGTTTTCACACAAGTCAGCCGACAGCCATCTGACAGTGCACGTTTTGGCGGCTTTTATCCGCATTTTTACACATTTTCATAGCATTTGCTTTGAATTTTTATAAAAATCAGTTATCCAATTATTTGTGAACATGTGAATTCGTTATATTTTGGTTGTGATTCTACTACGACGCCGGCCGGCGTGTGCATATTCAAGAATGCGGTGTGCCGTATTCAATTGCAATTCCGACAATCAAGTGAAAAACTTCACTGGAGGAGTGATGTTTTTTAGTTTTCCTGCTGATAAGCTATTAATCAAATCTTGGACTAACGCTTGCCGTCGCAGTGATAAAATCAACCCTAAAAATGCGAGAGTATGCTCGAAACACTTCAATGAAGGCCAGTATATTCCTAACCTAAAACATAAACTTCTGGGATACACGGGGAAAAATCGAGGGAAGAACTGTCGAAAACTTAAACCAGACGCAGTTCCGACAGAGAATTTGCCCCATATTAATCCAGATGAAGGGCAATATTCCACGGAGAATTCCGCAAGAAATAAACGGGCAGACAAAAGAAGTAACCTCAAAATAGTTCAAGATATTTTAAATAATACATCCGTGGATTCGGCAGGAACAATGTAAGTATTGAATTTTGTCTCATATTTAGATCTTTAATGGCTTTTCGCATAGGTATGGGGATTTCAATGCAAGTGATAATGTTTTGGGTGCCGGAGATGTAGTAGTAGGACTCGTAGATCTTACAACTAGAGACGTTGGGTATTTTAATTCTAATTCTTCCACACTCTTTTTTGTTTCTTTTTGTACACACGACTAAATTACAATGAACATGCTGTATACTAATTCTTTTTTTATTTATCTTTAGAATCAACACAGTTGCTGTTGCTGATGATCGGGATGCTACTATTGCCCACCTCAGGCAGAGCATCGAACGGCTAGAAAATGATCAGAAAAGCTTTGAAAAACTCTTCACGCCTGGACAAATGAAAAAATTGAAAAATCCTGAGTGTCGTCCACGATGGTCAGTGGAAGAAATATCGAAGGCCATCGTTATCTATTCTGCAGGCCCGAGAGCATACAGGCTGCTTTTGAGAAAAGGATATCCATTCCCAGCTCCATCAACTCTTCGATCTTGGCTTAAGAAGATTAAAATCTCACCTGGAATTTTGAAACCCGTTTTCAACGTCATCAAGCTAACAGAAATGACGGAAATTCAAAAAATATCTGTATTATCATTCGACGAAATGAAAGTTCGCAAAATCTGGCTCTATGATAAGAGTAGCGATGAGACTCTGAAACCCTATGCATACGTCCAGGTTGTCATGCTGAGGGGATTGTTTGGGAGATGGAAACAACCTATATTTTATGATTATGACTGCAAATTAACCAAAAAAATACTTTTTGAGATAATTAGTTATGTGGAAAACTCGGGTAAAGACCTAAATTACTTTTTTTACCAACATTTTTTAACTTTCATTTTGTTCTAGGATTTCAAGTGGTAGCAATGGTGAGTGATCTTGGCGGAGGCAATCGATCTCTACTAAATGAACTGGAAGTTAATTCCGAGAGAACTTGGTTCGAAAACCCGGCAAACCATCACAAGATTTACGTATTTGCGGACGTACCACACCTTCTTAAATTGATCAGAAATCACTTTGTGGATAAGGGTTTTATGGTAAATGGCACTGAAATCTCCAAATCAGTCATAGAGAAAATTTTGGACTTGTCTAGTGTGTCCGATTTAAAAATAACGCATAAAATCTCTAAAGAGAGTCTTTACGTGAAGAATGCTGCCCGACAAAAAGTCAAACTTGCCGCTAAGTTATTTTCACACACGGTTTCTAGAGCCATTACTCGATGTGGAACAAATGGTGATTTAGAAGGCGAAAATTGGACTGAATGCGCCGAACTCTTCAAGCTGGTTAGTAAAATGACAGTTGACAATTTATTTTTTTATAATCGAATTTCGTCTTATATCTAGATTAATGACTGGTTTGACTGCTTTAATGTACGAGTTCCAGAAGAAGATAGTCGAGATAGAAAAAAAGCCTATGGATTAGCAATAGAAGTGCAATCGGAGATCCTCAATACAATGACAAACGTCATGAAAAATCTAAGAGTAAAAGGCAAATCGAGTCTTCTTCCTTTTCAGATAGGTAAATTCACTTATTTATTGGAAACTAAATTTTTATTAAACTATTAATTATTGTAGGTATCATAATGTGCAATACTTCACTTCCGCTGTTATTTGAAAACCTCGAAGAAAGATTCCAAGTGAAGTACATATTGACGTATCGACTCAATCAAGATGTTCTTGAGAACTTCTTTGGCGTAATTAGGTCTAAAGGAGGCCTCCATGATCATCCTGATGCGCTTGAGTTTAAATATCGTCTTCGGTCTTATATTTTGGGCAAGAATGAGGGGTCCTTATCCGCATATGGTAACGTCGAAGAGGACGACACCCCAGATTTACCACTTCCTATTAATGAGGTGAATTTGGGTCAGCAGTGTTTTTCATCACTTCGCATCGAAAGCGAGCCTGTTCAACATGATGATGGAGAATTCAGCGGTTTGGTTTATGACGGATTGGAAAATTTGGCAGGTTACATCTGTCATAAACTTAAGGAACCGAGCAGCTCGTTGACCAGTTCAAGCCAGGCCACTTACACATGGGTAGACCATTTGAGTGAAGGTGGCTTATCTAAGCCATCAGAGGAGTTCATGGCACAAATGGAACAATTAGAAATTATTTTTAATAACGTAAATTCCGACACCATATTTACCACTAAAGAATATTTGATAAATTTAATTAATCTAAGTGCGCATGTTAAATGTAGCGATAATTCGAAAAAGTTATTTTTTCGATCTCGAATGTTTTTTAGAATGAGGCAGTTAAATAAAGATTTGGCTAACCCATCTCTCTCCAGAAAAAGGAAAATGAGCAAAATTGTAAATTGAGAGTATTTGTTGAATTAAATAAATTAAATTCTTAATTAAAGTCTTCATTTTCTCCAAAAATTGAATTTGTATTTTTGGTTCCTAATTGCCCTTTTGAAATTTATTTTCTTAATAATAATATGTATTAACGAAATCATTCGAGAGCGGTCGCATTTGAGCGCTCCTTAATGCGGATTTCTTGATGAATAAACGGCTGTTTTACTAATAAATGGGTTCTATGTGGTTTGACCATGATTGATTTTAATGTTTTAATGAAAATATGTATTATTTCATATTATTTTGATATTTTCGATGGTATTCTTATGGGAATGAAGGAGGGGAACTCTCTCGATGACGTCATGCGCAAAGCTGGTCGAATTTCGGCACTGCTAGTGTCATATCTGTGTTTTCGTTCTATCATGGTAGCAACCTGACTCTGCGTTGTCAAAAACTACAGCGCCACAGCGCCACTACTAGCGCTTTTGGTGGCAACTGGCAACTTTAGGAACTAAATTAGTTCTAAGTAGTGCCCTTAGGTGCTGTTTGGAAATTAATTTTTGGAATTCATGATTTTATATTTACCATAATGAACTGCATTAAAGGACTTTCCGGTTTATTTTCTCATCAAATCTCCATAGTCCAAAATCAGAATGTAAGTTTCCTATCATTTTATCCGAAAGGTAAAAGATTTGTAAACATAACCACTAAATTTTAGCTGCAACAAATTCGAAACAAATGGGTGAATAGATGGATGATTCGTGATGTAAAACGCAGAAAACTCGTAACTGAATACGCTCCGACTCGATTACGAATCAACGCGTTACGCAAAAATGACATCTTGCCTGTTGAACTCCGAGAGCTAGCTGATGCAGAAATTGATGCTTTACCTAGAAATTCTGCTTTGAATCGAACCAACAGTCGTTGTGTAATCACTTCAAGACCTAGAGGCACCGTAATGAGATGGAGAATGAGCAGAATTGTATTCAGAGACTTAGCAGATCATAACTTATTAGCTGGCGTACAAAGAGCCATGTGGTGATAACACCACAAAAGAATTAGAAAACATTTAAAAATAAAGTTATTTAAAAAATAATACTGCGAGATCCTTAGTATAAAACTTTTATTACCCTAAATAACAAGAAAATTGTACTTATTCACAGTAAGTTAGGAGTACAATCAACTCGCGCTTTAGTTTAGTCAAAGAGGCCAAGACCCAGGTCATTATCAGAATCATCCTCTGATTCTTCTTTCTTCTCTTCCTTTTTGGCAGCTGCAGCCGGAGCAGCAGCGGCTGCTGGCGCGGCGGCGGCGGCCGCAGCAGGGGCAGCACCTACACCGGAACCGATGTTAGTGATGAGCTCCCTGATGTTGACCCCCTCCAGGGCTTTGGCGAAAAGTCCGGGCCAGTAGGGCTCAACGTCGACGTTGGCGGCCTTCAAGATGGTCTGGATTTTCTCTCCCTAGAAAATTATTATTTTGTCAAGAATTAAGAAATTTACGACAGTACGTTATAAATAAGCATTTGAAAAAATGATATCTAGTTTAATTGAGGCCTGATGGGCTATTTAACGCCCGATAAAGTAAGATTTGAAATTGAGAAAAACATGATCTAACCTCAAAATAGATTGGAAAATTCGGTACTTACAGTAACGGCGACATCGTCGTCGGACAGGATGAGGGCGGAATAAACGCAGGCGAGTTCAGCAGTTGATGTTGCCATTTTAGTTGGTTTTTATTCAAAATTTACGGTGCAAGTTGCCTTTTGGCCTTAGCTCGTAGAGAGAACAAGCACACAAGACGGCGATTCAAAAGAAAAGACGGTTTTTTGACAACTGACAGATGACAGGATTTTGTCACTTTACCAGAGAGCTTATAATAAAAAAATAGAGGGTCATCTGCGCACAAGAGCGCATCGCAGCGTTTTCCACTGGCAAGAAAACAACAGCCAATAGAAAAACATCATTTTCTAATTGCACCAATAGGTTACTTGCTTATAATGTTGAGGAAAATGGATTACGAAAATGTATTGATTCAGAGCTTCTTTATTGGTTATTAGATACAGAAGCCGATTACATAAATTAACTGCAAGTCTATCATCATCGAGTATTATTAACAGAAAAAAAAAACAATAAATAAATAATATCAGAACAGAACTTAATACTAGAAGAAATGCCCTCCTGCATAATTAGAATCATTACAATGACTTTCAATTAAATAAAAAACCTAAAATAAAACCCAAAGGCAATGTTTTTCCTTCGAAACTCCTTTCGATGAAAATAATTCTGCTGTAGCCACCTAGAGAACAATAAATAATAGTTGTTGATGAAGATTTTCTTGGGGCCTGAGGCAGAAGATCGGACTAAGCCTAGTTATTTCTTCTTTTGGGCCTTCTCGGCGGCTTTCGTTACTTTACCAGTCGTGTCTTTGAAAATGACAGACTTTATCACACCGACCGCCACCGTTTGTCTCATATCGCGTACGGCGAAACGGCCCAAGGGAGGGAACTCCTGGAACGATTCGACGCACATCGGCTTAGACGGCACCAAGTTGACGATTGCCGCGTCTCCGGACTTTATCGATTTCGGGTTCTCCTCGGTGGTCTTCCCGGTACGGCGATCGCACTTCTCTTTGATTTCGGCAAATTTGCAGGCGATGTGAGCCGTGTGGCAATCCAACACGGGAGTGTACCCGTTGGCGATCTGCCCCGGGTGATTCAGCACTATCACCTGCGCGATGAAGTCGGCCGCCCCTCTCGGAGGGTTGTTTTTCGAGTCGCCGGCGACGTAGCCTCGGCGCAGCTCCTTGACGGAGACGTTCTTCACGTTGAAGCCGACGTTGTCGCCGGGAACGGCCTCTTGGAGGGCCTCGTGGTGCATCTCCACCGATTTCACTTCAGTCGTCAGGCCCACCGGGGCGAAAGTCACCACCATGCCGGGCTTCAGAATGCCGGTTTCGACTCTCCCGACGGGCACTGTGCCAATACCGCCAATTTTATAGACATCCTAGAAAAGGGTCAAGTTATTATTTATTTAAAAAATTAAGCACATTACTGTTTACATACAAGCAGGTGGTTTATCTCACTTATGGCATAATTTTTCCTGACTTGACGTTCAAAGTTATCATTAAAAAAATACAGGGTGTCTTTGAAATACGTGTACAACGCGCTACCACATATTCCGGAGGTCAAAATAGGACGATTTGACCAAAATGACCTTAGTCCAAAAGTTGAAAATAAAAAAGTTAGAGTGTTGAAATGAAAATTTGTATTTCTTTTTGAATAATCTGCCAAGTTTTGGGAATAATAATTCAAAAATTGGTACACGAGGGTTTTTTGGTACGGGGAATATTTATCTGGACTCGGTTTTACTGTATTTCCTGGGGGGCGCCCCACGTACCCTACAAGAATTTTCAACTGATAGACTTAACTTTTTCTTCTTCCAAATTACCGATGCTCCAATAAATGGAATCGACTGGCCGATGATTTTACTCAGTAAAAATTCTCTTGTTTGATGTCCCTACGGTCCACCGTTTTGGATTTATTCACCCTTAAATGGTCGATTTCACCCAAAATTCACTCAAATTTTTGGGGAAAATTTTCAAGAAAAACAAATGAACCCCCCAAAAAGGAGGTTTAATTACTTTTTTCGTCAGGTAATTCGTTCTTAGCAAAACAGTCATGAAATTAACTTTTTTTCAGGCTAATGTGTTTTTCATGAAAAATGACATTTCAAAGACACCCTGTATATTGGGAATCAGTTTGGTATAACAAGGGTTGTGGCTGCTTTCAGCAACGATTTTTTTCCTCAGAAAATGAAGGCCTGGGACATCAGACGTACTTAATTTTCATAACAACGGTACCATTTTCTTGGTGCAGAAAAATGTTGTCAATGAAATAATTACAGCCGATTTTTGAGATATCACACATTCAGCTGGTAATTATTATTTATTATACCTCTTGGAGTAAAATACCTCTTGGCTCAACTGAAAAAATTACATAACTGCGGGCACCAATCACCAAACAAACGTCAATTGAGGTACAAAAGTTCACCTCCGTGAAAAAAACCTGTGAATTCAAAAATTCTCAAAAAAATCACAGAATTGTATTCTTATGAGAAGAATGAGACACAGAAAAAATAATAAAACCGTACCAAGCGTTTTCATGAAAATCGTGAAAATCCTCGGAAAAATGCAGTTTTCGCTTATCAACCCCAAAAGGCTAGGTACGATTCATTTTATTTTTCCGGAGACAAAACGTAGACCCTTAAAGTTTTCATTTTGAACTTATTCCTTCGGAAGAAAGTGGCATTAAACATAATTGGAAATTATTAAAATTAAATAGGAATATTCTCATCGATTTTCATCTCGCGACCCTGTATAGTAGCTGTGCAACTGTTACGTAATGAACGCAAACAGTTACGTAATGACTCATTACGTAACAGTATGAAAGTCACATACTTACGTGTCAAATAGACAGTAGTATTTTTGCACTTTTGACAATTTACATAGCAGTCGTAGATGGATGATTTAATTCAGTGGCAAGTGACAAGAATTTCTAATAAAACTAAATAAAAAGTGGCGCTAATAGTTACGCATTTGCACGGTCCCTATGCAGAATTTTTTCCTGAATTCAGGAAAACGGTACCATTTTTATGAAAAACTTCATGTCCGTCTGTCATCCTTGTGCTTTATTTTTGGGGTAATAAACTCGTTAAAATCTTCATAAGGGAACGCTATGATAATCATTCTGTCTCTATCCTTCTAGTAGTTTCCAGATGAGACCAAATGATGACCATATATAGCCTCCCCTTATGAAGAATTTGAATGATGTCTCTGTACCAGACGTATTCCCCATTTTCAAAAACCATAACTCTTACCGTTTAGTCGGAAAAAATTATGCCATAAGCGATGGCTCACTCAGTACAAACCTGGAGGGGTAAACGTAGGGGTTTCTCGGTGGGTCGAGACGGAGGTAGGATGGCATCGAGAGCCTCAATCAGGCACTTGCCCTCGGCCTTGCCCTCTTTGCGTTCCACGGCCCACCCTTTGAACCAGGGCATCTTATCGGAAGCCTCGAGCATGTTATCACCGTGCCACCCGGAAATAGGAACGAAAGGAACGGCGGCCGGGTTGTACCCGATCTTCTTGATGTACGAGGAGACCTCCTTCTTGATCTCCTCGAAGCGCGTCTCCGAGTAAGGGGGCTCGGTCGAGTCCATCTTGTTGACGCCGACGATCAGCTGCTTGACGCCCAGCGTGAAGGCCAGAAGGGCGTGCTCGCGCGTCTGCCCGTTCTTCGAGATGCCCGCCTCGAACTCGCCGGTGCCGGCCGCCACGATCAGCACGGCGCAGTCGGCCTGCGACGTCCCGGTGATCATGTTCTTGATGAAGTCCCTGTGGCCGGGCGCGTCGATGATGGTCACGTAGTATTTGGCCGTTTCGAATTTCCAGAGGGCGATGTCGATGGTGATGCCGCGCTCGCGTTCGGCCTTCAGCTTGTCCAGCACCCAGGCGTACTTGAAGGAGCCCTTGCCCATCTCCTGGGCCTCCTTCTCGAACTTCTCGATGGTGCGCTTGTCGATGCCGCCGCATTTGTAGATCAGGTGCCCGGTCGAGGTCGACTTGCCCGAATCGACGTGGCCTATGACCACGATGTTGATGTGGATCTTCTCCTTACCCATCGCGACCTAAGCGAAAACCACCACCGTCAAAAAAACACCCCCAAACTGGAGAAAATTCAAATTTTGCCCAATAACAACCGAGCATAGTTCACTGAGAATTTTGACATTTTGAAAACTCCATTTTGATCCGTCATAAACAATTTCAAGTATAAAAAAAATCTGACAATAGATTTTCTAACAAATCACGAAACCCCGTCCTTTTTTTCGACCAATAAAATCGCTCGGTTGTTACGAAAAATATGAATGACAGTTTGACAGTACATAGCTAGATTGGCTAGATTTTAGAATCTGGGATGACGAGATGCGAGTGCATTTCCGGGCGTCTAGAGTGGCGAACCGATCCGAGACGAGATTAAATTCGGCCCGGAATTCCGGTGAGTCACCGGTAACGATCGCGAATCGCTGAAGGTGATTCGGGCCTCTAATAATGTTCCGGCGATTAAAGGGACCGAACGACGTCGCCATTTTGTGGCGCAATGTGTCCGAATAAGGGACGAAAGGGAATTTTGATGGGTGAATATTGATTTTCCTTCCGGGGATTCTCCCGAGTGACACAGACACACGCGCCGCCGGCCATTTCTTAGGGAAGGTCGTCACTTTCTGAGAATTCTCGCCCAGCTCCGAGGTGATCCGAGATAAGAATGAGGCGGCTCGATGTCTGCCGTCTGGCGTATTCGGAATTTACTCAAATTAGGTCCCCGGCTGTGCAGTAAGAGGCGTTGCCCTCACTTTTTTCAGGCAGATCTGAAACCGGTTTTTGTCGCACCGGCCGGCTCTTCGGCAGTTCCGAAAGTGAAACCGGGGGGATTCCGCTTTTTCCGCCGGTTTTCCTGCACTGACACTGCGATCGCGGGGCGGGTTGCGAAATTTTCGAGAGGCCGGTGGAATTTTGACGTTTGCGGGGAAATTGACGGAAAATTGAGGAAAATACCTGTCAATTCTCGGAGGAAATTGTTAGTGGGATTTTTCGGTTTCGCCTCCGACCGCGGATGCACTTCAACGTTGAGTGATTGCTTCGGAAAATGGGAAAAATCTCGGGAAAGCTGCACTCACCTCGGAAACTACTACAGCAAGAGAGCGAGAAAAACCAGAGTGCTCTCCTAGCCGCGAGCGAACGGAAATAGAAGGAGAATCCCTTGGAGTGGGGGAAGGAGTATTGATTTACGACCCTGGAAAATTACCGCAATTTACGTTCAAATTGCGTAAATCCCTCCAGATAAATTTTTAGAGGTATAAAACCGCCCAGGCGGTTCTCAAATATCCTTAAATTTCGCAAATTTTTCAATTTTCAGCGAAAATAGGGGAAGGGTTCAAAAATAGCGGACCAATCGGATTTCGAGAAAAATTAACAAAAGGGATGTGACGTAATAAAGGGGGTTGACATCTGACAGAAGCGCGAATTTTAATTTAAATCCTTCAAAACTAAAAAGAAATAATTCATTTTATTCCTTAACAATTATTTTTATTTACAACATTAAATAAGCGCAAAATAATTAAGATTTAGAAGGAGACGGCCACATCGGTAACCAACCTCGAAGTCCGGGATCTCCTTTAGCCACCATTGACAATTTTTGGGTCTCTTCAGGACTTAACTTTAAAATCGTATTCAATACTGGAACCAATCTACTCCTTTCGTCTCCACTGTGCAAAGTCACAAACTAAAACAGAAAATGATTATAAAAGTGACTTCAAAGTAGTACGGTTGAGTATCAATAATCACCTTGAAAACGACGTTTTTAAGATATTCTAAATTTTCGGCATGTTTTTCCCTCTCCTCTGATCGTTGCTGCCTCCTGATTTCCTCTTTAAGCAACTTATTCATTTGTACGTGTTTTGCTAAATCTTGCTCCGTGTCAGCTAAAAGTGCTGTTAAATGCATAACTTTGGATTCCTCCTCGCCGAGCTGTTTTCTGATGTAAGAAAGCTCCTGATCAAAGTCGCCACCAAGAAGTCTTTCTAGGGGAACCGGATTAATCGAACTCAATTTGGATGCACTCTCCACACTCTCCGACCCTTCACCTTCTTCTCTGGGCATCGACGGTAGCGGAGGAAATAGTTCGGGAGGTGAAGGTGCTTTATCAATTTTACTTTGAAGTTCTATCACCTCGCGATTATGCCTCGTTTCCGCTTCAGATAACTGCTGGCGATAGCACTGAACCAAGGTCTCTGCATGCACCTATAAAAAATCAATATTAAAACTATGATTACAGAAATATAAAAATATAAAATTTACTTTCAAGCCTCGAACAGTTTCGTTATGTTCTAAAATTGTCTTTTGATGTTTTGTAGATACTTGATCATAGAGGGATTTCAAATCATCTAATTCCTCAGAAATCTCTTGATTTTTATTCAACAATTCTTCTTTTTCCTTGCGCAAAGACGAGTTTTCGCTTTTCAGACTTTCAAGATTACTCTTGTCTTCGGTCAGTTGCAAACTCATGGTTTCGACTCTCCCTCTAAGATTTGAGACCTCTTCGGCGAGTTTTTCCTCCAAACAAACATCTCGACTTTGATTCTGCCTCAAAACACTTTGAGCTCTCACCCTATAGCTCTCATAATCGTTTTGGATCGCTTTCAATTCGTCCTCTCTCAATTTCAGAGCATCTTGTGCTTCTCTCAGATTCTGCTGAAGTCCTAAACTTTGGCTTCTCAAATGCTCCTTCTCTTGCCTTAAAGAGCTTTGCACTTTCTGATGGTCGGCAATCACTTTACTCAATTCGGTAGATAATTCTTCATTTTCCGATCGGGTTGCCTCCAACTGTTGCGTAAGGCCGTGGATTTTATCATCTTTTTGTAAGGCGACTTCTTCATAATCGCCAATTTGTTTTTTGTAAGCTTGAATTTCCAATTTGATTGAATTCAAATCCGCTTCTAGTTCCTGAGCACGTTCTTCGGCGATTTTATTTTGCTCCCTCAGAGCACTGATCGTACTTTTTTGACTATCGACTTGTGCTTTCAATTTATTTACGTGTTCCTGCTTCTTTTCCAATTTTTGTGAAAGGTCGTTAACGCTCCTCTCGTAATCTTGCATCTCTAAATTCAAAACCGAGTGTTTTTTTCGTTCGTTATTAAATTGTTCCAGGGAACTTTTGGTTTGTTGATGGCAGTCACTTTCAGTTTTTAAAGCTTGCTCTTTAGCTTCCAATTCAGCTTGGAGTTTAGAAATATTTGATTCGTATTCCTTGCTGGTCATTTTAGACGCTTCCAACTCCTTTCTTAAAGCTTGCACTTTAGCGCCGATTTGTTTCTTCCAGTTTTCAGTATTAATTTTTTCAGTTTTGAGTTCATCAAGTTCGCGTTTCAGTTTAGTGAGAACTTCATCGTTTTCAACCAATTTCAATTTATCTCGAGAAATATCACCAGCGACTGAATCCAACTGAGACGAATGTTTTTTAGTTTCATTTTTACTCGTTTCAAGATCATCTTCAAGTTTATCGCACTGACTCTGCAATGTCGCGATAGTTTTAGCGCTCTGCCCCAATTTTTGCTGAATTTCCAATTTTTCGTTCTGCTCTTTAACCAATTCACCCGTTAAATCTCGAATCTTTCCTTTCAATTTCAGTGCTAAATTTCGAAGTTTTCCATAGCGTTCCTCCCAAGACCCCTCCAAATCTTTAAGTCTGTTCCCTTCTTCGGTGCGCGAGATTGTGGACGTCGACATGGTTTCACTTTCTGCATAACTAGAATCCAAATTTGAATTGATCCTCTCTTTCAGCGTATCAATTTCGGCCCGCAATTGCGCAATGACAATTTCATCACTGGAAGGTTGCACTATTCCTTTAACATTTTCTAGTTGCTGCTGTAGATTTTTAATCTCTTCCTCTTTCTGAGTGATGTTATCGACGTTTTTATTAGCTTGAGTTTCGTAAATCTGAAGTTTCTTCATGACTTCTTCACAATGGGCTTCAAGTTTGGAAATGGTTTCACCCCGTTCTTTTAACGCCTGATTCATCTCGTTCATTTCGGTTAGGACTTCGGTATTTTCGCGCTTCAGAGTATTGACCGTTTCCTCCAAATCCGTACTAATAACTGCATCGGTTTGAGTTTCTGAACTCTCTGAATCTTTTTCAGCTAATTTCTTACTCAAATCGGCATTTTCCTGAAGCAGCTTCAAAATCTCCTCACTAGTCTTCTCGGCGAATTCTTTTTCGTTCGTTTTCAGATGATCCAGTTGTTCTTGAAGGTTGGAATTTTTCGATTTCAGTTCTTCGAATTCGCGTAGGTTAATCTCAATATCACTTTCAAGCTTCGAAATTATTTTGCGGTATTCAATACATATCCTCTCATTTTCTTCAGTTTTATTTCGTATTTCGATGCTATCTTTCAGGGTTTGGTCACCAGAAAGTCTCATCTCTTCCTCGTGTTTTTCAACTAATTCCGATAAGTGCTGGTTCAATGCATCTCTTTCTGTTTTCAAAATCTCTATTTGATCTTGATGTATATCTCGAGTTGCAATCAAGGACGCAATTTCGTCACAAAGACGTCCATTTTCAATTTTTATAGTTTCGATCTGATCGATTTCTTTACTCTTCTCGTCATCGGTTTTGTGGGCTTCCAACTGTTGAATCATTTTAGCGTTAGCCTCTTTCAGGACTTGATTTTCCTCTTTAATACTATCAACGTACTCAATTAGCCGTAATGATGAAGCCGACAATTGTGTTTTCCATTCCTCCACTTGATCAACATACTTGCTGAACATTAACAAGATTGAATTTTTAAGTTCTTTTAGTTCCTTTACGTTGGTGGAAAACTTTACAACTTTAGAATGATAAAATTTGATTTTCTCTCGCAATTTCTCAATTGTGATCAACAAATCTGCAGTGGAATGTTCTTGTTGATTTGCCGTTTCCAATTCTTGTTTCTTCTTACTCAACTCTAACTCATCAGTCTTGAGTTTCAATTCATTGCTTATTGTTATAATATTTTTATCTTTCTCAGTCAAATTAAGTCTAATATTTTCAATTTTCTCATTAATCACACTATTCTTCATTTTTTGGTTCTTCACTTCTTCTAAACTCACACTTAACATGTTCTGTAGTTCCGCTATTTTTTCTTGGTTGTTGGTGCTCTCAATTAGATTTTTATTGCTTTCTTCTAAGGCTAGAAGTTGATCTTGCTGTTGGAGACCTAATCTTTTAAATTCTTCTACTTGTTTCTCCAATGTTTCGAGATGAGTTATTAATTGCTCATTTTCATTGGTCAATCGAGAATTTTGGCGCTTGTATGAAACGTTTTCGTTTTCAAACGTACTGAGCTTCTCCTCAGTGGACCTCAATTTATTGATGAGGTCTTTATTCTGCAGTTTCAGCTCTTCCAAAACTGTGGCTAGCTCTAATTTTTGCTCAGTGAGTCGTTCAATGATGTCATTGTTACCATCAAAATTGGACGACTTTAATTTGATTTTCAATTCATTGTTTTCATCTTGTAAGGTGTCTTTAGTCTGTTTGGCCTTCTGTGCAATCAACAAAAGGTTTTTACAACGCTTTATCAACTCTTCTCTAGGCAGATCCTCTAAGGGCATTTTCTTATTGGCAGCGTCATTTGGTGAATTTGGTTCCATATTTACAAATTATTTTATAGTCACCTTCACGTATTGGAGATTAAGTAAATTACCGAATGCTTGAATAATTTTGAGAAATTGCTTTTTTCCTTTTGCACATCACCACATTT
The DNA here is from genome assembly GCA_949788335.1 of Salpingus planirostris. Lineage (NCBI taxonomy): Eukaryota > Metazoa > Arthropoda > Insecta > Coleoptera > Salpingidae > Salpingus > Salpingus planirostris. Next base: position 1,982,422 of record OX460919.1, on the reverse strand, counting down.
TTGACACATCAACAATTATTTTGACAGTTAAATGACGTCATCAATTTTGACGTTTTAATTAAGTTCTACCAACTTAATAGAAAAAAGTCACTAGATTATAATCTAACCTAGCTTTTTCGCGAAGGAAAAAGCGGCTAGAAAGCAGATTTTGTAGATTATTTTAACGAATTTCAATGCAATTCTGATCAGATGAACTGCATTAGGTTTAGAGAGTAGGTTTTTGCACCCCACAGCACCTCAAAATGGACGATTTCGAGATGGAGGACGTTTCTGACGAGTCTCTAGTAGGACAGCTGGCATAACATCGAATTTTTAGTGAAAACGTTTAATTTGTAGGTTTCGCAATGGTTAAACAGCGCGGCGGTAGCCCGAGATGCCTCGGAAAAGCTCCAGTATTTCCACAAACTCCAAGAAGTCCTTTTGAGGAAGTCACCTAACCTCCTCCAGCAATTTTTGCCAAATATGCTTAATTTTACCACAGATAAAAGCGGAGACGTTAAAAAGGCCCTCGTCGGCTTCATTGAAGAACTATGGTAGGCCCAGTAAATATTTCAAGTCATAGAGTTACAGATTTTTTTCTTTCAGCAAAGGCCACGAGTCTTTACTCCCAAAGGTGATGCTAAATTTACATATGCTTCTTTGCGATGAATCAATAGCTGTACAGAAACGGGTGATTCAAGCATTGATTTCGATTTATCGAAAAACTTTGCAATGGCTTTGCAAAGCCTCTGTGGTAACGGAGGAAATGGAAGATGCATGGAAAAAACTGTCTGTAATCAAGTTGGAAATCGCTAATATGATAGATAGCGACAATGATGGAGTCCGGACAAGCTCAGTTAAATTTTTAGAATGCGTAGTCCTTCTACAGACTTACCCAGATCAAGCAGAAAACCCAAGACCGAACGATTTTTCTCTAGATGACGTCCCACTCACCCTCAAAATCGCCAGGAGACGGAAACTGGAAGAAGAGGCGAATACCCTTTTCGAATTGCTATTGAAATTTCATGGTTCGCCACACATCAGCAGCGCCAATCTGCTCACTTGCCTCGGAGTGATCACGAACATAGCGAAAAATCGAGCAGAATTCATGTCCAGAGTGGTATCGGCCATAGAACAACTAAACAACAACCTTCCGCCGACTCTGACGACCACCCAAGTGAATTCGGTTAGAAAAAAGCTGAAAAGCGAGGTCTCCGGATTGATCAAACATCCTGCCGGCTTCGATTATGTGGACCGGCTCACGAAACTCCTCTTGGAATTCAGCTGCACCCAATCGGAGATATCCAGGATGATACCGAAAGCGGAAGAGAGGAGGCGCTACTGCAAGAGAACCCTATCGGTGGAATCACAGCAGATCTACAATAAAAGACCGAGACTCGATCCGCACATCGAATTCGACAACGACACCAACGATAGCGAACCGACCAACACTTTCAGAGATGCCAACGAACAACTCATTTACGATAATCTGACTTTGGAGAAAGTCGTGGAACTGATCATGGCATCGTTCCAGAAATTACCCAACACCATCCCGAGTCCTTTCATTACGGAATACGGGAAGTACGTCGATGATGGCACCGTCGGACAAGTGGACCAAATTTGTAAATTGCTATCGGAGCAAATTGGCGAGTTCGAAACGGATAAACCGGCATCAGAATCGGAGATCGTCGAACCCGCTGTCGGTAATAAAAGGCGATTCGAGGAGATTTCTAAATTGAAGGAACTGGAGCCCGAGGAGAAAGAAGAAGAGAAGGATAAGCGGAAGATCAAAGTTCCTAAAGTGAAGACTTTGAAACTGACGGAAATCACGAAACCTTTGGAACGGGAAGCGAAAGAACGCCTCCTGATTGGCTCGATCAATCGATTGCTGTCCTCTTCGAAAATAGGGGCCCCGTCCATGTACCAGAAGCTTATCACAACGGTGGCTGCCTGCTTCAGCCCCACTGTCAGGCAAACGGTTTTGACATTTCTTCTAGCCGATTTACGCACTCATATCGACCTGGCCTTGGCTTGGCTCTTTGAAGAGTACAGCATCCTTCAGGGATTCTCACGGGTGCCACCTTTACGAAAAGATATAAAACTGGATAAAAGCTACAACACTTTGCTGTGCACTTTCGTGAGTGCCGCCTCCAGCGACTCGGCAATTTTCGCCAAACTGCTCCTCGAGACGCCCCTGGTGACAGACGACGCTTTGGAAAAGATCCACGAGTTGTGTCGCGACGAGAAGAAATGCACCTGGGCTTTGGGTCTTTTACACGACTTGACCATTCGAAAACCACCAAAGCAGTTGACTTTCTTGAGCGCCCTCTTATCGTACACCACTTACGAGAACAACGCGGTCCGAGACTGCGCCCTAGCTCACATCTCCGAGCTGCACAAGAGGCAGGACCTGCGATTGGTCATCGAGGAGTTCGCCCGCATGAATTTGGAGTTTCTGAAGTTGCAACGTCCCCCTGAGAGTCTGTGCGGCTTCAGCCAGGGCCGTCTGAAAAGCGAAACCTGGGGCGACGATTTCATCAAAGCCTGTCTGATCCCTTACATCTCCCTACTCCCGGCCAACGAAAGTCTCATTCATGATCTATCGAAAGTCTACGTCCAAACCGGGGCTAACATCAAGAGGATCATCTTGAGATTACTGGAGTTGCCCACGAAAAGCATGGGGATGGATTCGCCGGAGCTGCTGAAATTGGTCGAGGAGTGCCCGAAAGGGGCCGAAACTCTTGTGACGAGAGTCATACAGGTTTTGACGGAAAAGGTGGCCCCCAGTCCGCAATTGGTGCATCGCGTCCGCGAATTGTACAACACTCGCGTATCGGACGTCCGATTTTTGATCCCGGTTTTGAACGGGTTATCCAAGAAGGAAGTCGTCTCGGCTCTGCCTAAATTGATCAAGTTGAACCCGGTGGTCGTGAGGGAGGTCTTCAATCGGTTGCTGGGGCTGCACGGCGAGAGCCCCATCACCCCGACCGAACTCTTAGTGGCCTTGCATCTGATCGATACGAATAAGGCTGACTTGAAAACGGTGATAAAGGCGACGTCGATGTGTCTGCAGGAGAAGCAGGTGTTCACCCAGGAGGTTTTGGCGGTGGTCTTGCAGCAGCTGATGGACCAGACGCCCCTGCCGACGCTCTTGATGCGAACTGTCATCCAGGCACTAGGGAGTTATCCGAGATTGTCGCTTTTCGTCATGAATATCCTGCAGCGTTTGATCACGAAGCAAGTGTGGAAGCAGAAGGTCGTCTGGGAGGGATTCATAAAGTGTTGCCAGAGGACCAAGCCTCACAGTTTTTCTGTGTTGATGCAATTGCCGCCTCCTCAGTTATCGGAAGCGTTGAGTTCTTGCCCCGAATTGAGGGAGCCTCTCAAGGATTATCTGCTGAAGAATTTGACGGATGGACAGCGGGCTCATATTCCGATGGCGGTGCAGGAGATTCTTCTGGGGCCTGGGAACCAACCGTCGGCCGTTACGGCCCCTGCTAAAGTCGAACCACTTCCGGTGGTGACCATTGTAAGTTCGTTTCTGTGGGTTTTTATTCATTTTATGGTCAACTGTTCATAATGTCAGTGTTTATGTCAGATTATCTGAATAAACACTGATAATGTCAGGTATTATGAAATCGTTTGTCGTCCATAAAGTGGCTCTTTATGAACTAGTCCGTTATCACCTAGGTTATTCAACACAACATGATTTAAATAAATTTCAAAGTCTCGACTTTTTTTAATATCTTATAAGTGTCAGAATTAACTGAACAAAGCATACCTACTTCGCAATATTCGACATTTCGATTTATTTTTGAAGAAAAAACACCTCCAAAGCAGTTGACCATAAAATCTGGTATAATTAGTCATTATTGATGACTCTTCAATAATTATTTAAATTAAGGACTAGTTACCTATTTAGTAATTGAAAATTGTTACAGATTGATGATAATGGGTTAGCGTCCGAGCCTCTCCCCCCGGGAATGGAGTAATAATTCCTTCGCCTCGATGATTATAAAATAATTTAAATTAATTTCCACCATTTATCAAGAAAATCCATCTATTATTAAAATATTAATTGTAAATTAAATGTTAAAAGTGAGTGTTACTTTGTGCACGCTACTTCCCGAAGATCTCGTCAGAGAAGACCTCGTTGAAGTTCTACCAGATTCCGATTTTACCGACCCTCTACTCCCGGATTTTTTCGACGATGAAGAAGACGTGGTTTCGCCTCCTTTGCAGGAAACCGTAGAGAACGAACTGGAAGTGAATGAAGCACGTCTTTCTGGTAATTTCACGTCATATTCTATACTGTAGCGATTAATTAATGGAGCCACTTCCGCATACGAGAGCGAAATTTCATTCAGTTTATTCAGTACGGTATTGTTGACCTCTTTGAGTTGGCGGATTTCTAGATCACGCTGAAAAAGATTATATAAAATAATTATAAAATGATCGGTAGTAGTTGAAATGATTATAAATTACTTCATAATTCTGGATATTTTCGTGTTTAATCTTTTTCCCGACCGATTTGAGACAGCGCCGAGTTCTTTGGATTTTCTCATCACTATCTGCCTTACTTTTCAGCACCGTGTAATAATCTCCTTCTAGTTTATTCAGTTGATCTTCCTCATTTTCGTATTTCTCTTGTATTTCTTGCAAATGCTTCTTGACTACTTCTAATTCTTCCTTCTTTTTATGCAAGTCTTTACGGTATTCTCTCAATAAATCGTTGACTCTCAAAATTTCATTGTTCAACATTTTCATTTCGATCATTTCGTCGCTATAGTCATCGACAGCGCCTAGACTTTTCTTAAACGAGTAATTAGTAGCGTTGACCACTTTTAAAGTGTTCTCCATTGCGACTATTTCCCTCTCGGCCTTTTTGATCTTATTATCCAACTCGTCCCCTTCCTTGGCCAGTAGAAATTTCTCCTGCGCGTTTTTGATTTTGAAGTGGGTGATCGAAAAAGGATTACCTTCATCGTCAGTACCCATCGTCATTATAACGATGTCGTACTTCTTCCGAAATTGCTCCAGTCGAATTTGCCTTTCGGCCAAATCGCATTTGAGCCGCGACCTGTCCTCGCAGAGGTTCCGCCTTTTCGCCGCCAAAATATCTTTGGACGTGCCGATTTCGATGAGCCGTTCCGAAACGGCGTGTTCCAGCCTGAGCCGGAATCTTTGCAGACTGTAAATGGTCTTCTGCTCCTTCTTCATTTCGCCCTCGATCTGGTTCACCCGCAAACGCAACACGTTCTCTTCGACTTGGCGCTCCTGCAGATGCTGTTTCAGGGTGGCCAACTGCTTCTGCCCTCCTTCGAAATTCAGGAGGCGGTCTTGGAGCTTGTTCTTGTTCGAGGTGAGTTGCGCTTGATCGCCTCCGATGGCGGAGGTGAGCCGCCTCATGTCGTCCTCGATTCGGTTCACTTGCTCCTGCAGCAGAGTCTTGATTTCGTTCAATTCGTTGAATTTACCATCGAGGTCTCTAAATTTCGCCTCGAGTTCTTCGTCGTCTTCGCCGGTGTGAGTGTCCTCCTCCATTTTCGATATCTTCCGTTGGACTTCCTCGATCCGGTAGTCCATGTCGTAGACGGCTTCGCGTTGCTTATCCACGGTTCTTTTCGAGTCTTTGTTGTATTTCCTCATGTGGCTTATGCGGGTTGTCAATCCGTTTATCAAGTTTTCTCGCATTTTCGCAATGTTTAGTTGCTCTTGTAGGTCTTGGAAGATCTTGAACGAGGCGGCCTGGAGCGATTGGCCTTGTGTTGCCAAAACCCGGTACTGCTTTTCCTCAAATTCGATCATCTTCTCCAAGTGTTTGGCACGTTCTGCCGCTGTGGCCGAAGATTTGGTAATTTCGTCACTTTTCGCCTTCAATTTCAACAGTTCTTTCTGGTAACGTTCGATTTTCCTCTCCTTTTTCTCGATTTCTGAACTTATGAATCTCCTCTCTCCGCGCTTTTTCTCCAGATTGTTCGCACTGGAAGTCAACATCCTCCTCAAAGTATCCGCCTCGCTATTCAAAAGCAGGATGAGTTGGGAGAGTTCGATAAGTTCGCGCCTCTTCCTCGAGTTGATCTGATTGAGTTGATACGTGTCGAAATCCAATTCCTCGTTATTTCGCACTTCGTTTCGATAAAAGTGAAGTTGCTCCTCCAATTTTTCCTGCTGGTGGTCCACCAAACTGTTGGTTTCCATCACCTGATTCTGCACTCTGTCGATGTCCAGATCCCTCTGGTGGAGGATTTTCACCGAATCCTTCCACTGTTTGACCAGCGCATCCCTTTCCGCGATTTGCTCTTTCATGACTTTGCCGGTTCTCTCGAGCACCCGTTCGTAATTAGTCAAGTCGCAAACCATTTTCGCGACCGATTCCTTTCGGCTCACGTATTCGAGCTCCAGATTTTGCCGTTTCGCCTCCAACTCGTTGTATTTGCGTTCGTCTTCTTTCGAGAATTTCTTGATTAGTTCGTTGTTGTCGTCTCGTTTTTTCAGCGAGTCTTCCCAGGCTTTTAAAGCCTCGGTATCCCAATTGGTCTCGGATTTGAGTTTCTCGATTTTGATGACAGATTTCTCCAAAGTGAGTCTTTTGATTTCTTGTCGCTCTTCCACATCTCCGGTCTCTTTGTTGAATTTCCGTATTTCCTGGTCGATTTTCTCCCTTTCGCCCGAAATCAACCGATATTTGCCCTCTTCGGATTGGAGCTGTTGGGCGTAGGCCGTGATCAATTTTTGGTTTTCTTCGTGCTCCTGTTTGATGTAGTTCAGGTGGCCTTCGAGATTTTCTAGCTTTAGAGCGGAAGCCTCGCAGGCGGTTTTCGCCCTAGTTTTCTGCAAGGCGAGTCTGGCGACTTCCTCCTCGAGTGCTTGATTTTCGCCATTGGCCACCGGTATTTGGAACCCGTCTTCCCACCCCAATTTCGCCAAAACTTCGCCCAGATGCGACATTTTCAACCCCCGACAGGCACCACCTTGTTTATTGTTGTCAGTCCCGATTTGAATCGGTCGCCTAGGCGATTCATCCGCATGCTCCTGAGGGAGCTAAATTTAACTCGAATCGGGGCTCCGACTTTTACAAAGCGAAATGGTTTCGAAAATAGAACGCACATTGTAAATAGTGACGATAGAGTCGCCATCGCCTATAAGAAAAAGCAATGTTGTCGTGCCCTCTGTGCCTCAAACCCCATTTTCAAGGGGTGGACTCGCTGCGTTCGACCCTCATTGCCGCCGCCACGTCACATTTGAATTGCCCAGTTTGCGATGAGACGCTTCTCGGATTGGACAAGCTCACGATTCACCTGTTCACCCATATAAGTAACGACCAGAAAATCAAAAGCCCCGAAGACAATACCAAGACTAATAATAAAGAGGACGAGATCGATAAGAGCATCGATAAATTGGTGAATGAGCAAAAGACCGAAAGCGATGCGACCCGCATAAAGTGCGATATTTGCAATTTCAATTTCAGCGACAGGTCCATCCTCGATATGCATTTGAAATTGCTACACCAAACCACCCCCGATAAGGCAGGGGTTTACAGTTACCACTGTCATCTGTGTAGTAAAAAGTTCAAAAAGCGAGGGAGTTTGATGGTGCATTTAAGGGTGGCGCATTACGGCTTCAACCACCAATCGGTGGAGTTTATAGTGCCAGAAACTTCGACCCCTGGAAGTATCGTGGTGTCTTCGGAAGTGCCGACTTCGCCTAGTTCGCCCAATAAAGATTCGAATAAGCAGTGGGAATGCGACGTTTGCTCGAAAATGTTCACGACTAAATATTTTTTGAAAAAGCACAAACGCCTCCATACAGGTAAACTATCAAAATCAAATCGATGTCGATAATAGTGGATAGATTTGAATTCTAGGTGAGATGCCGTATCTGTGTTCGCTCTGCAACAAATCCTTCACGTTTCAACAGTCCTATCACAAGCACATGCTGTACCACTCGTCGGAAAAGCCGTACGTGTGCAACGAATGCGGGCGCGCTTTCAAGGAGCTGTCGACTTTGCAGAACCACGCGCGGATCCATTCGGGGGAGCGGCCGTTCGCGTGCGAAACTTGCGGCAAGCGATTCAGGCAGCGCGTTTCTTATCTGGTCCACCAGAGGATCCACACGGGGGTGATGCCGTATAAATGCACCGCGTGCCAGAAGAGCTTCCGGTACAAAGTGAGCCAGAGGTCGCACAAGTGCCCCGCCAATCCGCCCGGAAACGTCGAGCGGATCGTCAACGATAATAATCCCAAGGCTGTGATATCGGTCGATTACGCCACCGCCAACGTACATTTTCTGCCACAAGATGATGAAAAACCGACGATGAAGGATAAGAATTATCGACAAGTTGACTCTACTGGCTTATCGTCCCCGAATTCTGCTCTAGGAAGTCCCGCGAATGATTCTCCAGGTGAACTAGTTGATCAAATTCTGGTAATAACCACTAGGTGGCAGTACGGTCTTTCGCAGCGCCACCTATTAGTCATTGTCAGATTAAAGTTATTGGATGATTGCGAGTAATTAATTTTTTATTTCCAGAAAACGCAAATTGTGGGATTTTCAATCCCGAGCAGCCCGATTTATTTTCTATGGTCCTTTCGCCACTCCTGCCAGAAGTCGAATCTTTGTGCCTAGCAAATTCCACCCAGATGGATGATGACGACGGAGGAACCCCCACATCTTCATCAGCGTCGGCAGAGCGAATTAGCCATAATAACCATGACCCATTAAATGGACTGTTTTAAAATCTTAAATGACAATAATTGACTTTTAATCTTGAAAATAATGTTTTAACACTAATAATAATAAAATAATAATGTTAAAGTAATGTGTATAATTTCGGTAATATCAGTTTCTTTCTTGTTCAAAGTAAAGTGCAAGTCCTTTGGGTCGGTTTGTGTGCTCTGGTTTTTTTCTTCTGGGATATTCTCACGGCTTCGGTGAAGACATCGTCGAGGCCCTGTTGAGTCTTGGCCGAGCATTCCACGTATCCGTCCGCTTTCACTTTCCTTTTCAATTTCTTGCCATCGGCGCTCTCGTAACAGCGGATGCTCGGATCGCTTCGCAAATCAATTTTGGTAGCTATGTAATATGAAAAGCGTTACAGGGATTCTCATAAAGACTTCTTTGAATCGGATCTCACCAACTAATACTATGGGAGTGTGGGAGTTGTGATGTCGGACTTCCGGCACCCATTTGGTCACTACGTTATCGTATGAGGCTCCACTCGAATCCACGGAAAAACAGACGAGAAAGCAGTTGGTCTGATGGATACAGATTTTCACCTCAAGAGCAAACATTTCTGGAGAAAATAATAACTTACATTGGGGTAGGATAAAGGCCGCAATCGTTCGTAGTCTTCTTGTCCCGCTGTATCCCATAATGTCATGTTATATTCAACACCATCCAAAGTGATGTTTTGGCTATAATTTTCGAATCTATAAAACAATAACATAATTTTATTTTTCGAAAAAAGGTAAAAAATCGAAGAAAATTACACTGTTGGAACATATTCTTCTGGAAATTTATTCTGTGTGTAAGAAATAAGAAGGCACGTTTTCCCGACAACGCCATCACCCACCACTGTGATTTTCACATGATTTCTGGACATCTTTAACTCACTGGAAAATAAATTACGAGAGAGATTCAGATCGTTTTCTTTAAAGAACTTTGACGTCACGTATAAGGGCGTATCATTCCGTCGTCACATTACTATCGCCAAATATGAGTAATAATGATAATATCCTTACCTCTTTATAATTCCTGTGGTGGTGGAAACTAATATTACACGGTGTTTCCTAACTATTCTAGGGATTTAGCTAAATTATTCTCATGATTGAAAAATTTCATACCGCAGAGTCTGTAAAATGAGATGAGCTTTATTCTATTTGGTGACATCCATGAAAAACACGACGACCTTTATCGTATCACTAATTATTATCACTGTAGGAAACTCTTATCAGTTTAGCGCTGGGTTCACTTGGAAACTTATTGTGTTTGATGTATGCGTTATCAATATTAATATTTCTTGTCCACTTTTCCTCTTTACCAGCTCAACACAAAATGCCTATCTTTTTCCCAGTCCCAGGAACATTATCCCTTAATTTTATTAGTATTTCCGTTTTCAAGTGTAAAATGACTTTAATTATTTCACTACTTTAATTTGTAATTGAGAGAGCCAGGGGGCAAGTGAACTCTTTGTGCAAGTTCTTTGGTTATTTTCATACATGATGCTTTCATTCGTTCATTCATTATTCAATTCGTGTACGTTTTGCTGAATTGGGCGGATAATTTTACGTAGGTAGCAAGTCTAATTCATGAAATATGTACGTTCTGTGATTAAATTATCTCGAATACATTTTATCTCCACTTTACTCTTTTTGAATAATAAATTCAAATTGAGCGCGCCAATGATTTTCAATTGTTCAAAATGTTTTTGAGCGATTTTCAATTGTTGAAAAATCAACAATCGATACACAAATATCGAAAATTACAAGAAAGAAGCAAAAATGTACTCTTCAGGCAAGAAGTTTGATGAAAATGCAATAATTCAAGCTTGTTCTACACAAGTAAGATTTTGAATTCATAAAAGAACGAAATTTCAGTTATTATTGCCCTTTCAGGAATCTGCATCTCATCAATCGCATTTACAAAAGAGGGAAGATGTGACATTATACGACGATGCTTTAAACGCGCACAGAAATGCCAAAGTTGCGCTAATCAAACGCAGACAATATCATCAAGAATTGGTCTTCAAATTGAAAGAAAAAATCAATTTAAAAAATTCGATTGATAAATCAATGACTTCCAGACTCAATCAAGAGTCCAAGATGCTTCAAAATGAAGTTCTGAAAATCTACAATTCTAGAGCTAAAAAGACCGATGATTACGATGCCTCAGTTCAGCAAATCGTAGGAGAAATCAAGGACTTAGCCAAACTTTTTGTATGTGAAACGAAATTTCACTATTTACAAAAATGATATTGTAAAACTTACAGGAAACTGCACTATTAGAGAAAAAAATTGAAGAGAATAAAAAAATGCTGAAGGAACTAGAAAACACCCTTAAGAACTCTGAAATCAATTACGGAATTTCTAAGAAGATGGTAGACACAATGTCCACCCCTGAGGAATTTAAAACCTCGAATGTGGATAAGATTTTGAAGGATTTTGCGGCACTGAATATTGATTTGCAACGATCTATAAGAGAAAATGAGAAAATCATGATACTTGTTAAGAAAAACGTAGATTTTCTCACAGAGGAAAACTCAAAATTGAAATTACAGATGAATTTGAGCCAATAGTTATCGAATTTGTCATAGATGTATACTAATATGGTCATCATTACTTAAGAATATTGGAATAAAGAAACATTTTCACTTTAATGAACGTAAGTAAAAAATAATATTGATATTGCGTGTTTTAAAGAGAGAGGCAGAGAGGTAAGGCGTAGAGAAAACTGAAACGAGTTTTGATAAAACAGTTCAAAATAAGGTGTCGTGGTTGCAGCAAGTTTAAAAACCCCACAAGTAAGTAAATTTATCGAAAATCTTGTGATTAATTTAGGTGACCTCCAACCGAAAGATATCGTCGATCATCCTGTTTATTATTTAATTCATGGTGTGATTTTTGTAGAGCTCAGTTGACGACAACAATCAAAAATTGTTATTCTAGAACTGGGTGCGTGACTGTTAACTTGGGAGCTATGGCTGATGGTGAGTGTTTACGATAATTATAGGAATCATTAATCAATTAAAATGGTATTTTTAGTCGCTTTATAAGCGAAAAAGAAATTAACCTAACCTAAAAACGTTTCCATTTTCAGTCTCAAACCCTTTTAGCAACCTCGTCAAGACCCTAACAGTCAATGGGAAGAACTATAAATACTTCGACTTGACTGCACTAGGATCTCAATACAGTAATGAATTGCATTTATCTACACTGTAAACACGATGTAAATTATTGCATGTCGTAGGTCGATTACCATATTCGATCAAAATCCTCCTCGAATCGGCTGTTCGTAACTGTGACAATTTCCATGTCGATGAAAAGGATGTGCGAAATATTCTCAATTGGGAGGAGAAGCAGAAATCGCAAGAAGACATCGAAATTCCTTTCAAACCGGCCAGGGTGATTTTACAGGTTTCTTCCATAACATAAATCTGATGAATAAAAATCTAAAAAGCAATATTTAGGACTTCACTGGTGTCCCTGCTGTTGTGGATTTCGCTGCTATGAGGGATGCAGTGAAATCATTAGGAGGAAACCCGGACAAAATTAACCCCAGTTGCCCAGCCGATCTCGTCATTGACCATTCAGTACAAGTCGACTTTGCCAGATCGTAATAACCAAGAGCGTAAAATGGTTCCATTTAACCTAACCAACTGATTTTTCTAGGTCTGATGCATTGAGTAAAAACCAGGACTTGGAATTTGAGAGAAATAAGGAACGTTTTATGTTCTTGAAAGTGAGTTCTGAGAATTTGTAAATTGACCCAATTACCACTATTCAATTTCTAGTGGGGAGCTAAAGCCTTCAACAACATGCTAATCGTCCCCCCGGGGAGCGGTATAGTCCACCAAGTCAACCTCGAGTACTTAGCCAGGGTGGTTTTTACAGGAAAAGAAGACCAAATGCTGTATCCAGACACTGTGGTACATAAATAATTACAAATGCCCCATCTATTCTTCCATTCTAACCGATTCTATCCTTGCAGGTCGGCACAGATTCGCATACGACTATGATAAACGGATTGGGGGTGCTCGGATGGGGTGTGGGTGGCATCGAAGCCGAAGCTGTCATGTTGGGACAATCCATAAGCATGTTACTGCCCGAAGTGGTTGGATATCGACTTCACGGCGTATTAGGACCTTACATCACATCAACTGATCTAGTTCTGACAGTCACAAAAGTATGAAAATATTAAATAATGGAGAATTTTAAGTTGAATTAAATATTTCCAGCATCTGAGACAGTTAGGGGTCGTCGGTAAATTCGTGGAGTTTTACGGACCAGGGGTGGCCGCTTTATCGATAGCAGATCGCGCCACCATCGCCAACATGTGTCCGGAATATGGAGCCACTGTCGGATTTTTCCCCGTGGATGAACACTCCCTTGATTATTTGAGACAGACAAGTAACTAACAATATTTATTTTTAATTCTACGATTCACTAAACTGATTTCAGGCCGCCCTGAGAGCCAAATCGAATTGATCAAAGCTTATTTGAAAGCTACTGGACAACTGAGGGACTATAATGGAGATGGCGATGAACCAATCTTTTCCCAAACTGTCAATTTGGATTTGGCAAGCGTCGTGTCATCTGTCAGCGGGCCGAAAAGACCCAATGATAGGGTTTCGGTTTCTGAGATGAAGGCAGATTTTGCTTCCTGCTTGAGCAGCAAGGTACACTTTTGTAGAGATTTGGTGATTTGAGAGCGACATAAGATGATTTCTACCCGGTGATGGTCGAAAGTAACATAACCGAGGCAGAAATCTCCTGACGTTTACTCTTTATTTGTTTCTCTTTGAAAAGTGCAGTGTTGGTTTGAGTCTGCGCTATTGGAGTGAACGACACCCAGTGATGGTTTGTATCACCACTAAAGTGCGTTCCCCCAACAGTGCAGACCAATTCTTGAGGAACTTTGATGCTAGTGACTTTCGGTCTCCGCTTAGTCGCAGCTTTATGAATTTTAAAAGTCACAGAAAGCTACGCTAAATTCGGAAACTTTGAGTCTCTTGTGTGATCGTTCGTTTGGTAGAATTGTTGGATTTTATCACACCAAGGCCAGATGATTTTAACCCGGTGATGATTAATTTTACATAACCGGTGAAACAATCACCTGATATTAGTACGAATTGCTAGACGCTGATGGAATTCTTTGTCGATTGTAGACTAAACAAAGGGACTAAACGAAACCCAGTGATGCTTTTTAATAAAATCACTAACTAGGTCAGGTTCAGCCCTTCGTAAAGCCTGTTTTTGCAGTTTTATTTGATAAAACGGAAGGTTGGTGGTGGATTCCACCATATGGACGAACAACACCCAGTGATGATATTAATCACATCAACTAGAGCGAGTTCGCCTTTTGGTAAAATCCGATTTTTCTTGTGAGTTGATTTCGGAAATAACAACGGGACAAACTTAACCCAGTGTTGAATAAAAAAATCAACAAACTGAATTGAGTGTGTCGAGTCGTCGGTTCCTTAATTTTGTCAAGTAGGTAAAAATCTTTGTTGGTGTGTTTGGGTCTCTCACGATCCTCCGCTAAATTCGAGCTTTAAGAATTTTCAAATAAATCTCAAAGCTAAACATAGCAAAGAAGAGTAAGATTTACCGGATACTGAACGAGAAATGTAGTGAAGAAAACCTCTTTAGGGCGAACAGAACCCAGTGATAAATTTAAATAAATATCACTAAGGTCGAGTTCAACCCAAAGCGGAGCTCTTGACTTGGAGAAACTCGGAGAAGTACTGTAATTATCATGGCGGAGTACCGGGCTTTTATAGTAGGGTCGCGTACTCCCACTACAATTTTATCCTAATGGCATGAGCCGAAGAGATTTTGCAGTTTTATTTGCGATTTACTTTTAAATTAATCTCGCCAATTCATATAAAAATATTACAAATACAACATGAATTATTTTCACCGTACCTTTTATTTCATCACAGCTGGATAAATGATATTCAAATTATTTCTTCCATTTTCTATAGAGGTTGCTTCTAAACTGAGATATCGCACATATTATACTTGTATGATCACCATATAATAAATCAAACATCCGCCAGGTTTAAGTAAATGAAATTAATCTAGAAATCGGTACCACGATTATCGTCAATTATAAAAGTAGAATTTTTACAGATACGTTCGGGGAACTAAGGCTGTGATATGTTTAAATACGCACATCACACCGGTAGTTCCTTAAACGTACTTTGCAATTACTTTTGATAAACCAATTTCAAAAGTTTGAAATGTCTCATAGTTGATGTTACACAAAATTCACCAAAAGCGCTCGTTTTTAACTGTTTTCGTGCTACTTATACTTTTTGGAAGCGGCCCCACCAAATTCCCGATATCTTTATGTGTATTTTTCTATATTTCTACTAAAGCTAATAGACTTGTTAGAATTTGTTATCAATATTACAATAAGTAACATGAATGAGTAGTTTAATAAAGTCGTGCTTCTTAGATTATTACTAACATATTATCCACCGGATCTATATGTATGATATCGCTAAATTGAAATAATGCATATTTCAAAGAAAAAGTTTGTCGTTTTGATTTTATTTTTTTATGTGGCCTTTTGGTTCATTCCAAGCATTCAGTCAAAATCAATCGAATCCAAATTATTTGATATTTTTAATAAGATCTCAATACGTCACTAAAAGAATGCGCCGGATATCGTACATTCCTCCACCCAATAATTGCCAACGACATATTTTCGTAGAAAGGCCCTAGGAAGTTAAAATGTAATTAAGCCGGAAAGTCTATAGGTCATTACTATCAATGCCATTATTATCATTACAATAACGTTCCTAATTTGTTTATTATTTCTATCCGAGCAAACGATATAATGCAATGATAAAGATTTGTGCTCGATGTTTGAATCAACATTAAAAACGTCATATCATTCACGAAATTTCAGATCGGCTTCAAAGGTTTCGGAATCGGCCCGGACAAACTGAACACCGAAGCGAAATTCATGTACGACGGCACCCAATACACCCTGAAGCACGGCAGCGTCATAATCGCCGCCATCACGTCCTGCACCAACACCAGCAACCCCAGCGTGATGCTGGGGGCCGGGCTGCTGGCGAAAAACGCGGTCGCCGCCGGATTAACAGTCGCCCCTTACATCAAAACGAGCCTGTCTCCCGGCTCGGGGGTGGTCACCTACTATCTGACCGAGTCCAAAGTCCTGGACGCCTTGATCCAGCTCGGCTTCGACATCGTCGGCTACGGCTGCATGACCTGCATCGGAAACAGCGGCGGAATCGACGAAAATATCGTAAACGCGATCGAACAAAACGACCTCGTGTGTTGCGGGGTCCTTTCGGGCAACCGCAACTTCGAGGGCCGGATCCACCCGAACACCCGCGCTAATTATCTGGCCAGTCCGCTCCTAGTAATCGCGTACGCAATTGCCGGTACTGTAGATATCGACTTTGACAAGGACCCCCTAGGAAAACGCGCCGACGGATCCGCGGTCTTCTTGAGGGACATTTGGCCGACTCGCAAAGAGATCCAAAAAGTCGAGCAGGAGCACGTGATCCCTGTGATGTTCAAGCAGGTCTACGAGAAGATCCAGCAGGGGTCCGCTAATTGGCAGAAGCTCGCGGCCCCCGAGGGGCTTTTGTACCCCTGGTCGGACGCTTCGACTTATATCAAGAGGCCGCCGTTTTTCGACGGGATGACGATGGATTTGCCGGAGAAAAAGGCCGTGAAAAGCGCGAGGGTTTTGCTGTTTTTGGGGGATTCGGTGACGACGGATCACATAAGTCCCGCCGGTTCGATAGGGAGGACCAGCCCGGCGGCTCGGTACTTGGCTCAGAGGGGGTTGACCCCCCGCGAGTTCAATTCGTACGGGTCCAGGCGCGGTAACGATGCGGTCATGGCCAGGGGCACTTTCGCCAATATTCGCATCGTCAATAAGTTTGTGGCGAAAGCGGGCCCTCGGACCGTCTACCTGCCCACGAATGAAGAGGTGAATTTTATCGCGAAAATCCCTTTATTGCACCCCGGCTTTGGGTCTATTGTTTGTTTTATTGTATAGATGGATGTGTTCGACTGCGCCGAAAGATACAAGGATTCCAAGATACCGCTAATTATCGTCGCTGGAAAGGATTACGGTTCGGGCTCCAGCAGGGACTGGGCGGCGAAGGGACCTTATTTATTGGTAAATAGTTATGCCGTTTCTGCGAACTGTCGGTAATCCCGTCATTAGAAGTCGGCGCGAATAGATTCTTTTGGTGAAAGTTTCTGAAATGTCGTTTGTCTGTCTGCAGGGCGTCAAGGCCGTTATTGCTGAATCTTTCGAGCGGATCCATCGCTCGAATTTGGTCGGAATGGGCATAATTCCGCTGCAATTTCTTCCCGGACAATCCGCGGATTCCTTGGGTTTGACCGGTAAAGAAGTTTACGATATCGAATTACCGGCCGATCTGAAACCGGGTCAAACCATTCGAGTTTTGACCAATGCTGGAAAAGCGTTTGATGTCGTGGTGAGATTCGATACGGAAGTAGATCTTCTGTTTTATCAAAACGGCGGCATTCTTAATTACATGATTAGGAAAATGATTGTTTAAGGCTTTTCTAGTTGATGGTTTTTTTATTATTTTACGGTGACTTAATTATGATGATAAACAATCGTACAAAACTTTTATTACTTAACTTTTGAGATGCTTTTGCATATAGTCGATTCGCAAAATGGATTTTTTTTATTATAAAGCAATATAATAGTTGAGGGTTGAACACTTATTCGGGCTTAATAATTATACTTATTATTACTTATTATTGTTGTTGTCTATTTTTAAATGAATGTATTTTTTGCTATCATCGCGAACTTGGGGTAAATAAAAGGAACAAGTTTGAAAACAATACTGTATTAAACAAAAAAAAAACACTGGGAAAATAATGTGTCAAGTTTTAGGCATCGTATGTGGATGCTGATACATTTCCTCCATGTCCAGTCCAGTTAGTGTGAACGAAAGTTCCTTCTTTATTCAAAAGTTCATAAGTGTGGGCTCCAAAATAATCCCTTTGTGCTTGTAGAAGATTCGCAGGCAGACGTTCCGAACGGTAGCCGTCGTAAAAGGCGAGGGCGGTACCCAGAGCTGGTGTCGGTACGCCTGAAATTACCCAAACATAGAAAATAATCTCTCCGAGTACAATTTAACATTATCGCACGCCATTTTTACGATTTCGACACGTTAAAGATAAAAACGAGCAATCAAAGATGGCCGTCGTGCAAGTATGCGTTTCAAAGTACCTAAATTAACGGCCGTCGCTACGACGTTCCTCCACCCGGTTTGCGCCTTGGTGATGGCGTCCAGGAAGAAGTCGGCCAAAAGCAGCGACTTCAAGTTGGGGTCTTTGTCGAAGGCGGCTTTGATCTGCCCCAAAAAGACCGATCTGATGATGCACCCTCCGCGCCACATCAGAGCGATCGAGCCGTAATCGAGATCCCAATTATGTACGGCGGCCGCTTCACGCAAAAGCATGAAACCTTGAGCGTAGGAAACGATTTTACTCGCGTATAAGGCCTGACGTATATCCTCCAAGAACTTCTTCTTATCGCCCGTGAATTTCGCGGTAGGCCCTGGCAGCACTTTACTCGCGATCTGCCTTTCGGTTTTCAGCGCCGATAAACAGCGGCTGAAAACGGCCTCCCCGATTAGAGTCACGGGGATGCCGTAGTTGAGAGCGGCGATCGCCGTCCACTTCCCGGTGCCCTTCTGGCCCGCGGTGTCGCGGATCTTCGGTAAAAGGTAGCTCCCTGAAAAACACCTAGTTGAATTACAGTTTCCTGTAATTTTGGTATCATCTTTACCGTCCTTGTCCTTGTAGTTGAGGATGTCTTTGGTGATGTCGATCAGGAAGCTGTCGAGGATGCCCTTGTTCCACTCGGCGAAGGTGGCGGCCATCTCGGCCTGGTCGATGCCCAGGGCGAGCATGAGGTGGTAGACCTCCCCTATGAGTTGCATGTCGCCGTACTCGATCCCGTTGTGGACCATCTTGACGAAGTGGCCGGCGCCGTCGCTGCCGACCCAGTCGCAGCAGGGCTGGCCGTCGACCTTGGCGGCGACGCTCTGGAAGATGTCCTTGATGAAGGGCCAGGCCTCCTTGTTGCCGCCCGGCATCAGGCTGGGGCCGTACCGGGCGCCCTCCTCGCCGCCCGAGACGCCGGCGCCCACGAACCGGAGCCCCTTGAGCTGCAGCTCCTTGGAGCGCCTCTCGGAGTCGGTGTACTCGGAGTTGCCGCCGTCGA
This sequence comes from Salpingus planirostris, assembly GCA_949788335.1. Lineage (NCBI taxonomy): Eukaryota > Metazoa > Arthropoda > Insecta > Coleoptera > Salpingidae > Salpingus > Salpingus planirostris. The sequence continues at coordinate 1,963,465 of OX460919.1, read as the reverse complement.
TGATGATGTCGCCCTTTTGCAAGTGCGGGACCAGTTGGTCGATGAAGCTGTCGACGGCGGCGCCGGCCTTGACCAGGAGCATCACGCGTCTCGGCGTTTTCAGTTTCGAGACCAGGTCCTGGATCGATTCGGCCCCCAGGATGCTCTTGCCTTTGGCTTCGTTGGCCAAAAAGGCGTGGACCTTTTCGACGGATCTGTTGAAGGCGACCACGGTGAATCCGTGGTCGGCCATGTTGAGGATCAAGTTCTGGCCCATAACGGCCAAGCCGATCAGACCGAGATCGCCTTTATTTCTGAAAATTTTCAAAAAACTGATTTTTATTCAGATTTATGTAAGGGACCCGTGCAGGGTCAAGGATTGATCGGTGATGCATTCGATTGATTAGATGACCTTCTGGGCGTTCTCAATTCTATTTGATCCACTTTTACTTCTTTAAGAAATAAAGTATTGTGACAAAAATCATTCCGATTTGAAAAGGAAATAATATGTGAAATTGCTTTTTTCGCAATTCTTCATGCTTATCAGGATGTGGTTTTCTAGGTTATGCATCAGATTGTTTAGTGGTTTTTCCAACTATTTTTCTATAAAATCTTTGGAAATACATATGAAAGAACTTTGGGAAGAACCTGAACTACAAACTTTTCGAAAATTTCAAAATCCCCTCTACCCCGCCGGCAATGAGGTTGCACAATTTGGCCAATGAGATTGGACTTTTCTTAATTTAGTGAATCCCCCAAAAATCAAAATTTGTCACGATGGAAGATGATATTTTTTTGAAAATTCACATGTGCGTATTTTTGTAAGGGGTCGTGAGTTATGGGAATTATAATTACCCTTGTGCCATGGCTGATGACGACTTGTTGCTTCTAAAAAGTAAGCGCACCTTTCGCGTTTCGCGATTGGTTAAAAACTGAAATGCTGATGCGAGGACTCGCTAATTGTTAAAAATGTTCGAAATCATGCATTCCCCTCTATCTTACGCCGTGAATTGTGTGCTGGAAAGTCACATTGAATTACGAATGAAGGTCAATGATAACCGCGCGATTTATTATTTGATGATATCGACATTATATCGATATTTAATTTAATAAATAGCGGTGTGTTTGTGGAAAAATCTTGTCATCATGTGTAGGAGAAAGTTTACAATGTCCCAAACTGTTATCTTGAAAAGGAGAAATGGCATTATTATCAGATTAGACGTCATTATCGTTACTACATTGTGCAGTGATGACTTTCTAAAATTTGTTTAGGTCTTCTCTAATGATGTCATTAGTATTTTATTTTCCAATAACCCTTTATTCGTATTTAAGTAGGTATCTTAAGAGCACTTTAATGACTTTCGGACTTGACAAAAGCATCAAAAGGCTGTAATAAATATTTCCCTTTGTGTTCGAGTATAATGACCAAAATTCCAATAATCTACTAATGCGATTTCTAATGTGGTTTTTGAGCAACCAAGAACCAGCAGATTTACTTTCGAACAATAATCAAATAGGAATCTACAAGGGAAGCTATAAAACCGGCGTTGTAATCTTTGATTGTAATGCAAAATTAATTTTGAATTTTCTTTTATTTGGCGCTTTATGAGAACCACCTTTTACAGATTCCTTTTTAAACTTCTTTGACAGCGGTTCGTTTCTCGACTGCATTACCAAGCAAAATTTGACAGTTTGACAGTTTTCGTTATTTGTGGTGCTTGTGATTTTGCAAAATTGTTCAATCAAAGTAAAAACGCAATGGCCCAAGTCGAAATTGCCGACGTAGAGATGAAGAACGCCGACAGTCCTCCCGGTCTCGAAGCCGGCGACACGAAACGCACAACCGACTCCCAAAATTTGCTGGAAATCCGCGAACAGGCGCGTCAAATCGAAAAAGCGGTGGCGAATAAAGAGAACCGCTTCATTTTGCGTGTCCTACGTTGCCTTCCCAACACCAGAAGGAAGCTAAACTGGCCCGTACTCAAAGGACTAGTGTCTCAAATATTCCCGATATCGGAACGAGACGCTTTACTCGATTATCTGGAGGATTCACCAGCAGTCGAATTGGAGGCTCAACCGGGACGTGCTAGATCTGCGACCAAATCCCCAGTCGCGGAAGTGGATGCGTACATCCATTTATTAATTCTGGTCCATCTGATCGATTCGAATAAACTCGAGGAAGGTGCGAGGTGCTCTCAAGCTCTGATGAGTAAGATCACTAATCAAAATCGCAGAAGTTTGGATCTGGTAGCGGCCAAATGCTATTTCTACCATTCGAGAGTGGCCGAATTGACCGGTAAATTGGATTCGATCCGGGCTTTTCTCCATGCCCGTCTCAGGACGGCCACTTTACGCAACGATTTCGAAGGGCAAGCCGTACTTATAAACTGCCTTCTCCGCAATTATCTCCACTATTCTCTCTACGATCAGTCCGATAAACTCGTCAGTAAATGCGTTTTCCCGGAAACTGCAAGCAATAATGAATGGGCCCGCTTCCTGTACTACTTGGGGAGAATCAAGGCGGCAAGATTGGAATACAGTGTGGCCCACAAACACTTGATCCAGGCGATGCGAAAGGCTCCCCAAAACACCGCGATCGGTTTCAGGCAAACCGTGCAAAAGCTCCTGGTTGTCGTGGAGCTTTTGCTGGGAGACATCCCAGAAAGGCAGATCTTCAGAGTGGCGACAATGAGACCTTCGCTTGCTCCATACTTTCAACTGACCCAGGCGGTCCGCATGGGAAATCTCCATAGATTCGGTGAAGTTTTGGAGAATTTCGGGCCTCAATTTAGGCAAGATCACACGTTCACTCTGATTTTGCGTCTGAGACATAACGTAATCAAAACGGCGATTCGTTCGATCGGTCTGTCCTATTCGAGGATTTCGCCTCAAGACATCGCGAAGAAATTGGGGCTGGACTCTGCAGAAGATGCCGAATTTATCGTCGCTAAGGCCATCAGGGATGGCGTTATCGAGGCCACTTTAGATCCGGAAGGCGGTTATATGCGCAGTAAAGAGAGTACGGATATTTATTGCACAAAAGAACCCCAAATGGCTTTCCATCAAAGGATTTCGTTTTGTTTGGATTTACATAATCAGAGTGTTAAGGCTATGAGGTATCCTCCCAAGGCTTATGGGAAAGAGCTCGAATCTGCTGAAGAGCGCAGGGAGCGTGAGCAGCAGGATTTGGAGCTGGCCAAGGAGATGGCAGAGGAAGATGATGATGGTTTCCCTTGAACAACAGAACCTACAGCTTTCTAATTAACTAATTTACTAAATAATTATTGTTTTGCTTAGACTGTATGTTTTGTATTTAGCTCAATATAATATTCTCTTCCTAATTGTTTTATTTTTGAATTATTTTAAGACATGTCGTGTTTTGTAATCTAGGTTACTCGTTTTAGATTTTCTGGGTGTTTCTGTTAAATTCCTCGGTATGTGTGGTCGCTCTACTCTGTTATTGTCGTCAATTAACTTTCATTTTGATAGTTTTTCCTATGCTGTGGTCGTGGGAGTAAAAAAATTAGGTCGACCAATAACTGGAAGTTGGGACATTCTTGGCAGAGTTTGCGAAATACCACCAGATTAATTCTGTAGTAATTAAAAATATATTACCAGAAGTCTGAAATTTTTCTAAATTTATATTTTTTATGACCGAGGTAGATTTGCTTCCAAAAATTTCGAATTTCCCGCTGAATTCTGAAACTTTTTAGTCGGTTCATAAATAGAATCCGATCAGAAACATCTTTCTTCACATGATATCTTTGATGTGTTTATCTCTTCGACGCATACTATTTAATTATTCGAATATAATGTAATTTAATAATTGTGTGATTGTGCTTTTTTAAAGGTGTTTTCTTCATCTGAAGCCTTCTGGTGTGGTGGTGTGGTGCGCAGTTTTTGGTTTCGAAACAGACTCACAGTGTGATTCCCGAATGTCTGTCTGGGCCAGTTATGGGGCCAGTGGATTTGATCTCGCGAAAAATGGGTTTATTTTTGGTAAAAATCGCGTGAATTGAGACGCCGGACAGTGCCCGCGCATTTTCGTGGTTCTCCCGCAAACCTCCCTGTAATTCCAGTGTCTCGGTCCAAAATTCGCCTTCCTGTAGGATCCGCTCTGCTGTCAATGGGCTTTTTGGTGGCATCGTGCGATTATCCAGCCACCAGGAGCTGGTGCTAGACCGGACCGCCACCGTATGCCGCTCGAGAAGTAGTGGCAGCCCCCGTTAACCGTCCGTGGTGCGGCGTCCGAAGCGAATCCGACAACCACCACATTTAGGTTATGTCACTGAGCCCCTCTCCGCCATCCTCGCAGAGCTGTACACCGTTGTGACATCAATGTTTTCTGGAGATGGTGTGTAAAGAGGACGTTTTGTCATGGTTTAAGGACTCGGAGAGCTACAAGAGAATCGAGGTGCTGTGCGAGATGCTGAACATGTGTCTTCCCTTCGAGGTCCGCTTCTTCGGCAGCTGCGTCGAAGAGATCGGCAAGCACACCTACCTGGAGTTGCACGGACCGACGTCGTACGCCAACGACCTGGAGAAACTGTCCAAGGACCCGGTTTTGACGCAACAGGGGCTGCTCAACAACACGGTCCGGCACAAAGTGATCCTGTACTTGTCCCTCCTCTCCTCCCGGAACTATAGTGTGGCCAATTGGCTCTACAAAAACGCGTTAAGGACAGACTGGATCGAGGATTACATTGTGAAAGGCAACGTTACGGACGAGAACTTGCAGAGTGAATTTTTATTGCTCTTCGTGATGGCCCTCCATCATCCGGCTTTCAGGTTCGACCAGAAGCGGTTCTTCGCCAGGATACTCGCGCATCTGATCGAGACGAGGGAGGCGCGGAACAGGGTCTCTCCGAAAAACAGCCTTTTCGGGTATCCCCCCGGACTGGGCTACCCCCAAAACAATCCTCATGTGGTAAGGCGCAATAATAACCACTTAAGACACTTCAAACACATCAGGTGTCATATACAACCACTTTTCCTCACTTAATAATTTCTTATCTACAAATGCGGTTAGTCATAGTTTTCGCGGCATAATTTCCAGTGATAAGTCACTGGATAATGATTGAGATAAGTACTTCAGGTGTATTTGTTTTGTTCCATATGAGACTGCACCTCCAGAAGTTCCAGTGAAAACATCCCTCACGATTCCTTGCGGGGACGACACTCTCCACCAGCAACCCCCGGGGCTGCACATGATCCCCCAGCCGCCCCAGGAGATTCTAGCTTGGAGTAGGCCCGGTATCCCGTGCGGGGCTCCAGAGGTACGAAATGTACGCAAAACGACAGCCGAGAGAAGTCAGATTACGCTTCCTAGTTGACAGCTGTCAACGCGCAGGGTCGCCATTTTGACAGACTTCACCTCCTTTCATGACGTGCATGTCAAGATGGCGACGCTGCAAGTTCCTTTTCTGTTTATTTTTTCTCACGTGAGCTGTCTCAGGTACCACCCCCGTTTCCACAGTCCACGGTGTCGCCACTAGTCAGCCAATCGGCGTCGCCGATGCACAGCAGGAGCAACTCGCCTCACCCGCAACTGCAGCCGCCGCCCCCGATGCGGTTCGGTCCGATGATGCCCCACCAGCATCCGCCGCCTCCGCTCAGTCTGCCGATGGAGCAGCAACTCATGCCGCCCCCGATCGATCCTGCGCTCTCTAACGACTACCATCAGCATTACCGGCCCGAACCGCGACTGCAACCCGGCAATAAGTTGCCCGAAGAAGAGGTAATGAAATCTGTCATGTCATATGGACGGGTGTCACATCACGATACAGTGCAATTTCGTTAATCTGTACTGAATAGTCAGTAATTCGGATTGGCTATTTCGATACATTATGTATGTTGTAGTTTGGATTGAATTGTTTTGGAAATCCGGATGTTCGAAATCACGGCAATTTCGTGCAGTTCGTGAGAAATGGGAGCTTTATTTCCTTCTTGGTAGCTATTTATGGTTGTGCATAGCATATCACATTCAATAAATCTTGAAACAATAATAGTACGGTGCGATCGAGAAAATTTCACATAAAGGGAGGCTATGACTATTATTCTGTCTCATCTGAAAACTACTAAACGTGGGTAGAGAGAGAATGATAGTCACCAGCCTCCCCTTATGTGGAATTTTCTTGATCGCTCTGTATAATAAAGTACCGAGTACCTAAAGTACTAATGATGAAAGATTAATGATGACTTCCACTGTTTTATGCGAAGACTTTAAATTCTTCATAAAGGCTATGACAATCGATCTGTCTCATGTGAAAACTACTAAAAGGATAGAGACAGAACGATTGTCTTAGCTCCCTTTATGAAGAATTTAAATGATGTCTCTGTACAATTTCATGCATCTGCCCGAATTTCCTTTGGAATTTCCATTATTTTTTTCTTAAGTTTTGGGTATTATGGTCAATTCAAGAATTTTTGCTGTAGAGGGTCATCAAGCCCAAAATGTTTTCTTTTGTACAGAGAGAGCAAATAAATTTTACATAAGGGGTGGCTATGATAATCAAATCGTTCAGTCATGTTCCGTCTCTATTCTTCATTAGGTTGTCAATAGAGACCATTGAGACAGAACGATTATCATAGCCTACCCTTATGTAACATTTATTTGCTCGCTCTGTACATCTGTACTATCGCTGTAGCACACGGGTTCACCCCCGCGAGAGACTGGGTATACTAATGCACTCGATAGTACAAATGTACTTGTACTGCTGTCGAGTTTCAGAAATTCCATATTTACGGTGTTTTCAATACAAAACTGATAAAGAATTTAGCTCATTATTTCATAACGTTTACAACGTAAAAATGCTCTTCGTTAGTCCGGATATTTCGATAGTACGGATCGTCGTGGTTTTAATTAACCCGGACTAACGAGGTTGCACTGTATTATTTTTTATAAAATACAGGGTGTCCTAAAATTGGTGGACCCGAGGTATAAGGGCCGATTCTTCTCGTCAAAATAAAAGAAAAAGTTCCTATAAACTATGATCCCCAAACGCTTAATAGATACAGGGTGTCCCTTTCAAAATTTTCAGTACATTTTTGGGAAGCATGACAACGAAATTCGGGAGAAAGATTCATTTGAGAAAGGAAGCCTATCTTACAGGCTTTCAGAATAACTTTCGCTGATTCCTGTATCTTCATTAGTTCCAGAGATATTGAGATTTTAGTATAGCTGATTCGAAAATAAAAACTAAAAATTTGAAAATTACAGCAAATTTCACAGACAAAAAAGATAACATAAAGCAAGAGAAGTTTATTGTTTCAATACATTTTTACTCGTTCTACTCTACTTTCGGAAGTATTATCTCTTTCGTTTTGAAAACTGTACAATTTCTAGTCGCGATATCTCTGGAACAGTAGACGTTAGACTGAAGACCTACAGTCACTAAATAGATACAGTACCGCAATTGGTATGTTCAATGTGTTAGAGAGAGAAGTACATTTTTTACTCCCAATATGGCGGCATTCTAGTGACTTTTCGTTGCTTTCTGTTTTCCCCCAAATGTTTCCCCAGAAATGACGTAATCGATCAAACGTCATTGGATGCGTGATTTTTGAATTAAAACCTCGATTAAATCTTCATTAAAATCCGAATGCAGCATAAATGTGGCGTCTATGAATGTAAGAACAATGTAAGAAGGGGATACAGATGCGGTGAGGAACCAAAATTGGATACATTTGATATTACAACCGAATGTTCATGAAGAATCTAGAATTTGTGAGGTATGTTGGAATTATTTTGACGTGCCTGTAATTTTGACGTCTAGATTTTCCCGCGCAAATTTTACTCCCAATATGGCGGCATATTGCGGTACTGTATCTATTTAGTGACTGTATGAAGACCTATTGAAATATCTGAAAGCTTTCAACATGCTTCATCATTTTTATTCGGGGTATTTTGGTCTAGCTTTCAAATTTTAAAATAAAATTTCGTCCTTCGATCAGCGGCACCAAAATTGAAATATCTCTGGAACTAATGAAGATACATAAATCGACAAGGCCTTTTCTGAAAGTGAATAGATTAGGCTATCTTTTTCATTCCAAACATTTTTTCGCATGCAGTTATCATGCGGATGAAAAATGTACTGGAAATGTTAAATGTGACACCCTGTATCAAGTAAGCGTTTGCGGACCATAGTTTGCGGGAACTTTTTCTTTTAGTTTGACGAGAAGAATCGGCCCTTATACCTCGGGTCCATCATTTTTAGAACAGGCTGTATTCTCAAAATCTCGTGACATCTGCCTAGATCAATCTATCTATGTTTCTGGAGTTGTCTGTGGGCAACCAGATACGCCATCTTGTTTGGTGTTGTTAGGGGTGACACAAATCATCTCTGTCATCTCTAGACCCTTATTTGACTCCATAATCATAGTGATGAACTCGAACGTGCTTATTTATGACTGTTTTATTTTTGGTTTCAGTTGAATTGTATCCCGGAAGACAAGCCCTTGACGACGGATTGTTGGTCGTCGCACAAAGAGCACAAACCGCTGAACGGCTTGCGCCTGCTGCACCCGCTGCCGCCGCCCCCGATCAAGGGCGGCAACCGGCCCCCGTTCTTGGTCGACCACTTCCGCGAGCTGTCGCTGATGGACGGCGACGGCGGCGGCGGCGGCCCGTCGCTGCACCAGTCGAACTCGTCGAGCTGCAGCAGCCTGAACCAGAGCCCGCCCGAGACGCCGGCGCTGCCGCCGCCGGCGTGCGCGAAGGCGCGCGTCAACGGGCTGCCGCCGCAGTTCGGGCCGTTCGCCGAGGCGGCGTCGTCGCCGAGCTGCTCCGTGCCTTACACCAGCTACCCGACGTCGTTCCCGGCGCTGCCGACCAGGTCAATGTTCCCCTACACGCACCAGTCCGCGTACGGCAGCCGGCCGCCGTTCTCGGGGCCGCCGTTCCAGGCGCCCTACCCGACGAACGACACCTGCTTCCAGACGTACACGTTACCGTTCATGTCGATGGTCTATTCCAGCCCGCAGTATCCGCCGCGCAGCCCCAACTGCTACAACTGCGGCGCCGTCGGACACGCAGGGCAGGACTGTCCCAGTCACAACGCGGAGGACGTGGGGCAGATGACCTACCAGCTGGAGTACGCGGCGCCGCCGCCGCCCCCCCAGGTGCCCGACGCCGATAAATGATAGTGGTCGCATTATGTAGGTATTAGTTGGTAACAAACACTCTGTTATTATTATTGCAGTTAGGTAGTCGTCACCAGTGATTGGACAGTTACCGTACTGATTGATGCTTTTTTTTATCTCTCAAAATAACGTTGAAAATAATCAGAATAAACAGTGATTTTTGTAAATTTTAATGATAAACTTAGGGAGTATAAATAAATGGATAAAATACATGTATTTGAACAAACAGAAAATCAAGGTTTCACCCTCTTACAAAAAAAGCTTATTAACAACTCGTTAATTCATCAACAAGGCCTCTTGTAATAATTATCAATTATTATTTATTATTATTGCGATTATAATTAGGGAATGTGCGTATCATAGCATCAGCGCCCTCTGCGCTACATTATATCTTTTATCATTATCAAGTGACATGCCCCGATGGAAGTTATGAAAAAGTGGCGCTGTGGTAAAATACGCACAACCCCTTTTAGAACTGATTTGTTTTTCGGATTTTATAAAGAAAAATCTGTGTGCGTTTTTTAAGTGAATACTTATTCTAGAATCTCGATACCCGCCGGTGGTTTTCTATTACTTATACATCGTGGAACCAGCTGAATGTTTTCTTTATTCTTTAATTGATTCGGTTTCCTTTTTATTTTTAATTGAATAATTTTTACAGATTTACACAAATTATGAAAATACGTTTGTTATTACATAAAATAACAATTATTATGAATGTACTTATACCTACCCATTAATTTTATTTGTCACCTATTTATGTAAGAATATGTGAGTTATTTATTGATTCCTATTTTGTTATTTTGTTGTAAATTTAATTGTCGCTACCTTCCAAAAAAAAACAAGATTCATTCATCCTTCTGTACTATATTGTCCTCGATTTACTGTACATACATAGTGACTAGTTTCTACATATAGTTAATATTAAATATTGATATATTTATAATACAATCAGCCTCTGACTGAAAGTTATCGAATTCATTTGAGAAAGAATAAAGATTTTCTAACGTATATCTTTTTTTCATTAGAAAAAGTGGAAATTCAAAAGTATAGCCAAATACCATAATAAGACCATGATGACATCTTTGCAACGCAAAGCAATAACAATAGATAATAGAATATGTGATCCCCGAGGTGATCCCATATTTAGAAATTATGCAGATTTCTGTAATTATCAACCATCATGCCAACCTCGGTAATTTTAGCTGGTTTTATTTCTTTTTTTGTGAAAAAGGTTCGATCAAAAGCCATTCAAATGAAAGTTTTCCAAAAAAATCAAAAATGGAAATTTAAATAGGAAAAAAATTAAGCGCCATCTGTCGATATTTTCTATAACAACGATGAAGTGTAATCTATAGCTGTCAGCCATCGCTGACAGCGTTGGTGAGAGTCTTCGCTACTCTTATGTCAAAAAATTTCATCACCTGTTTTATTGGTTTTAGCGCAAAAAGGCATTAGGCAAGTGAAAGACAAGTTCTAGCTTGTCGGTGATGGCTCACGTAAGTTTTTGTTATGTGCCCAGTTGTATTTCAACTGTTCCTTAAACCGTCATCGCCTTTTTACCAGGATTTCGAATGGTACAAGTTCTAGAACATTCTGATAAAATATGGCAAAGGCAAAACCAGGGATGTCAGCTAATGTATCAGCTGGAGAATCGTCATCAGAATCATCAACACCATCGGAAAAAGAACCAGAAGAAATGTGTGTGGAAGACAACGACAGTGCGCAACAACAACAATCATCTTCTCTATCATCCTCATCATCCGAAGGTCACAATTTAGTAGTGCAGAAGAAACGTTCGAAAGTTTCTACACCGATTAGCATTCTCATTGAATCTCTAGTCAAAAACTTATGTAGTGTTTACGAGGCGGACGCCCAAAAAGGGGCCATGTTATACGAAATTATCTGCGAGAATTTATTCAAAATGAACATGATTGACGAGAGCTACAACATGGCCGAATTTGAAGGAATGAGGGCCGAATACCAAAAAGCCTTCCAACTCTTACTCAAAAGCTCCCCCAAAGGAGAACGGCCTGCAGCGTTGCGTCCAATGTGGCCTACATTTGATTCCGGAAGTTCCCATTACCTCAAAGAATTTGACGAAATTGAGTACATCGCTGGCGGCGGCTTCGGCCAAGTTTACAGAGTCAAACATAAACTGGACGGCACGGAATACGCCGTGAAGAAGATCCCGATCAGAGCCGAGGGCATAAACTTGGTCCGAAATTATTTATCGGAGGTTAAAACCTTCGCCAGTCTCAACCATTCCAATATCGTTCAATACAAAGCGGCCTGGCTGGAATTGGGCGCACCTACTGCTAACATAATGGTGGAAAACGAGACCAAATCCTATGTAGGAAACATTACGAAGCATCTTGATGAAGAATACATTTATCACCATGAAGAATTGGAATTTTCTGACGATTGCAAAATGGAGGACTCTTCTTTCGAAGTCAATTTTGAGCACAGCGCTAGCAGCATCACTCAACCTGAAAAAGACAGGACGCCTCGAGAAAAACGGAACAGTGTCTCGGAAGGCGCAATGGCCATTTGTAAATTGGACTTGAAGGAGATCAGAGAGATCCAGATGCAACAGAAAAGCCACTCGAAATGGGCCACTCTGTATATACAGATGGCTTTGTGTCAGTCCACTTTGAAGCAGTGGTTGGAGAGTCGAAACGATGCGGAAATTCGACTGGATCAAGTCGAGACGGCTCTGGTTCCCGTCAAAGGCCACGTTCGGAATGAGACCATTTACGAAGTGCTGCGCCAACTCCTCAAGGGATTGGAGTACATTCACTCGAAGGGAATCGTGCATCACGATATCAAACCGAGCAATATTTTCATCCAAATCGAAAATGGGAAACTTTTGGTTCAGTTGGGAGATTTCGGATTGGCTTGCCCTCTGCAGAGTGTCCGTCACAGTTTAGCACTGGGGACAAAACTGTATGCGGCGCCCGAACAACTCGCTGGAAAGTGCAACCCAAAGGTAACTAAAAATCTTGACAGTTCCTTGCTTACCTCCATGAATCCTTCAATTTTGACATATGCTTAGCTTGAAAGAACTCTTTTAAAATGATGTTTCTGATTGCAGAGTGACATGTACTCCTTGGGCATAGTGCTCTTCGAGTTGGTGGAGAGATTCCGAACCGACATGGAAAGGGTGGAGTACATCAACGACTTACGTAAAGGTAAACTGCCGACCCACGTCCACATTCAACAGCCGCAATTGGCGCAAATGATCTGCCAGTTGGTGTCGAAGAGTCCTCAAGATCGTCCGGATGCCAGCACTTTGCTCAAATCGATCACTCAAAATTCCGATGCTTACATTCAAGAGCTCGAGTGTAAATTGGCCGAGAGAGACGAGGAGATTTCACGTCTCAAACAACTGCTGAAATCTGCCGGGGTTATAAGTATCTGATATCGATAATCCCTCCACCTAAGAATAAAAAAAGTGTAATACTTGGGATGAATGTTCTTATTGATCAGTATTATGCGGGAAAAAGTGCTCGATAAGTCTTTCCAAGTGAGTTACTACGCAGGAGGCTTATTGACCTGAAATTAATTTTTTAGATCATAATGTAAGATTATTCTGATTTCATTTTTTGAGTGGAATTGTGGAATGTACCAAATTCATTGTATGGTGTGGTGATTGCACTACCTTGCTCTTCCCTTCCAAAAGTGCATTTGCGACTTAAATTAAGTTCGTTATATTATAATGATTATTCTAATTTGAATTAGATAATTATGGATCTTATGGTAGGCGATGAACGATTGCGATTTTGTACAATTTTTAGACTACTTATTGTACATTTACCATGACTGAACATGAATTGTTTTATTCATGAAAAAAAAAATGTGATAATAAAATATTTTTGAAATTCTTAAATATCAATCCTCATAAACCTTTAGCAGTGTTTATTTACATCTAAATGAACACTGCCTTTAGTATCCATTCCATTATTTTCATTTTCGATTTTCCAATTTCCACATTGAATGTACTATTGGTTGCATACACTATGAGAACAAACTGAAAATAACACGGACCTTACGTAACATAAATAAGTACTTAAATAACTATGCTTAAATCTCGACTTAAATAAATAACATCGAATAACATGATCCAGACATAATAAAAACACTGTTTGTGTTATTGAATCCAGAATAACTAGTTTTTTCAGTTGTCCTCAAGAGAAAACGCAATAGAATGACAAGAAGATTGCTTTCATGCAGGCATACTGATCAGAGCTAGGTGCAAAGTACGATAATGATTTCCAAGTGCAAAGCTTAGTATTCGATTTTTATTGTGTTAATATCGATGTTGATATAAAATCGGTCCCATTCTCTTTTATGCTTCGTCATTTACTTTAGTTTTTCCAAAACCATGGCTTTGAAAGGACTAAAAGTACTCGAATTTGCCGGACTGGCACCTGCTCCTTTTTGTGGAATGATCCTGTCTGATTTCGGGGCATCCGTCCTTCGAATTGACAAGGTAATACATACTTGAATTTCTTCCAATCGAATCATTATTGATTTATTTTCAGATGTCTAATGACTTCCAAACAGACCCCTTGGGAAATGGTAAAAGGTCCTTAGCGCTCAACCTGAAATCGAAGAAAGGTCGAGAAATAGCCCGCTCCTTGGCCAAAAAATCCGACATAATAATCGAACCGTTCCGAAAAGGAGTCATGGAAAAGCTCGGGTTGGGTCCAGAAGTTTTGATGAAAGATAATCCGAAATTAATTTACGCTCGTTTAACCGGATACGGTCAAAGTGGCTCACTCAGTTCCAGCGCCGGGCACGACATAAATTATTTGTCTCTGTCTGGGTTACTGTCGCTTTTTGGTCGTAAGGGCGAAAAGCCCTTATTTCCTGCGAATTTGGCTGCCGATTTTGGAGGTGGTGGGCTAACTTGTGCTCTGGGAATACTCATGGCGCTCTACGAGAGACAGAACTCCGGATCGGGACAAATCATCGATTGCAGTATGGTGGAAGGCACCGCGTATTTAGGGAGTTGGCTGTTTCGCACTCAACAAAATGGCCTGCTTTGGGGGCAAAATCGAGGGGAGAATATCCTGGATTCAGGAGCGCATTTTTACGAGATCTATGAAACGAAGGACGGGAAATTCTTGTCGGTCGGAGCGATAGAGCCGCAATTTTATCAGGCATTGGTAGACGGATTGGGGATGACTCAAGATGAAGCACCCCAAATCGGTGATTTTACAGAACTGAAAGAATTGTTTACCGACAAATTTAAGGAGAAAACTCAAAAGGAATGGACGGATATTTTCGATAAGACTGATGCGTGCGTTGCCCCGGTTCTGAGTCTGACAGAAGCAGCAGAACATCCTCATAATAAAGAAAGGGGGTCGATTTACAAAGTTGGGGCGGGTTTAGTTCCAAAACCCGCCCCGGTACTAAGTAGAACTCCTGGGGTATCTTGTGGAACTCTACCAATTCCTGAAAAAGGTCAAGACACAAAAAGGATATTAATCGAGGAATTGGGTTTTACTGAAGAGGAAGTTAGTGATTTGTCTGAGAATGGAATTATAGGACTTAAATCTAAGATGTAATTATAACCATGTTTATATTTTATTACGGGTGATAAAATTTTCTATTTTTTCCAATAGTTTTACTGATAATTCGGAATTATTGTCCTTTAGGACGTCTTTGATTTTTAATAAATCGAAGAGGCAGTGATTTTTTCCAATTAAATGTCCATGAAATAATTTCTGGACGCAATTATTTTCTAAAGCCTCCATTCTTTTTGAAGCTATAAATTCCAGAAAATCATAAAATTTGTCAAAATCCATGCCATAAGACGCTTTTAACATAACTTGACAATGATTATCGTAATCGTCCATATCTTTACAATCTTCGATTTCTTTTTGAACACATTTGAAATTGTAATTTAGCGAATTCCATACATTTTTAATGTTACATCCATTGATCCAATTATGATTAATCGAAATTGTGTCCTCTAAATTCCAAACTTGATGATACCAACCGCAAGGCACAAAAATAGCCTCTCCTTCGTTTTGAATTACTTCATAATGTCTTCTATTTAAATAATTTCCACTGATATCGTAAGGCAGATTATCTAGTCGATCACGGAAAGCATTTTCCTCACCAGGTGGGAACAAAATCCACCGTTTTTTACCACAAACATTTGCGGACCAGCTGAAGGAATTGAAGACGTCTGCGTGAAAAGGAGTCCACGTCCCTTTGGGGCCCATGTAAACGAACCGATAGTCATCTTCATTTCGTGCTACCATGTACTCATTCAGCCAATCTGAGGCAAAATAAATTGGTACTTGGTAGAAATCGTCGTCTTTAAAAATATTCTTCAGGTGCCAGTCTTTCAGGTACTTCGAGTCTTTACCCCAATCACAATCAACATAGGAAGTAAACAGACACGTTTCCGTTTTTTGGGAGTTGAAATAACGTTCATTACATTTGTATATTGTTACTTCACAGTTTCCATATTTTTCTTTCAAGTATTCAAAGTTAGGCTTTTGATCTTTTATGGTCCATTTCTGGTGGCTTTCCCACTTTTCTGTAGCCCCTTTGAGGATGCATGGGAAATTTGAAATCAAGAACTTTTCAAAGAAGTCATTGTAAGAGGTATCACAACTTATTACTGGGATATCAGATAAACTTTCAACACTATTGATAGAATATGAATCAAGCTCAAATAACATTATTTTGATTGCCAGTAGAATTTTTAGGTTATGAAATTACCTGGGCTATTTGACCTACACTAATTTGAACTACTGTTACTACTAACTAACAACCATAGATAAACCCCTCAAGATTGGCAAGAGCACGTTTGATTTTTTAATCCCGATAAATGCGGCACGAAGGATCATCCGGAAATATCCGACGCCCCTGGCGGCTGTAGATGCCGCCACTATAAATCCGTTTCTAGGTTACAATCGACGTAATCTTGCATAGCCCTCTTTGTAAATTTCAATATTTATGATTTTTTTATAATTTTCTAAGTGCACCGCACAGGTACACCGGTTTGTGCCCACCTTCAAATTCAATTTTTCTCGTGATTATCGAAAATAATTGAATTTACAAGGTTAATTGAAATATTTTAAACATAAACTGGCAATAATTATTCTAGGAAAAACGAGTTAAATCATATTGGAATCAAAAAAATATATTGAAACTTTTGTCACTAATAAATTTTCAACTAGAAATGATGTGTATCCGGCGAATACTAGCCGCAAGATGAGCAGTTCCATGAATTGTTCAACCAGCTCAGATCCTTTGCAGTCGAGTTTGCCGTTCTTGCACTGATGAAAAATTTGCAGTGTCGGTGTCCGTAATTCAATCAGTTTGAAATTTTGAAAAATGCTTGGAGGTTTCGCAGTATTTGCAGTACTCTTCATTTTGGCCTCGGAAATCGGATGTATGTACGTACCAGAAAAATTTGAATTAATTGCCAAAATCTAGTTCCAAATTATTTTAAACACACACTCACTGTGAACAAAGACGACCATGCATCAAAATGAAACTGATTCCATGAATAATACAACTTAAACGCACCACAATAACGTTTCTTGACTTCACAAATTTTCATAATTCAGGTATAAAATGAAAATAAATCAAAATAAATCATCATCATAACAACAGTGACAATTTTGATCACCGCCGCCTGTTTTTTTGATCATCTCCGCCTGGTTTTTTAATACCGCCATCTAATTGATTTTTTGACAAGTTTCGAATTGAAGAGAACTGCAAGAAATTTGGCGAATGTGACTCTATCTAAAATCGACTGTACGAACTATTGCCGCCTTCGGTATCGGGATTAATTTTTCGGCCAAGTATCCCATCTTGGGGAGATAATCTTTGCTAACAACCATGGTCAGGGTTAGTGGTTCCATAAGAGTTTTTCGTAACTATATGGTTATTGTGGCTAAAGATGTGTAAAAACCGTCTTCTCCCACTGAAGACATGAGAGATAGATTAATTTTGTTTAATGGGCATCTTCCAAAATAATAGTCCTTGTACTTTTTCATTATCGAACTAGCATCAAAAGTCAGTCTTCGATTTGCATGCTTTTTCCATTTTTTATTGCGATCTTCATTGCGGTATTTCGTGTTCATTAAAGTCATGTGCAACTTAACATTCTCTTTGTAACGTTGTACCAATCCTAAATTAATACTTCTTTTAATTTTTGATTTAATAACGATTTCCAATTACAGGAACCTAATTTACCTCTTTCATAGAAGAAATCTGAAATACCATTTGCAATTTGTTGCAACTCGACTTCAGAGGTGTTGATTATTTTTGGGTTGGTGTATACTACATTTGCTTTTTGCAAGTTGGACTGCATACAATCGACTCCAGAAAATTCAATCATCAGTGGACCAGTTTTTTGTATCAAGGGTCTGATGGAACAACATTTCAATTAGTTCAAAATAAAAACACCACTAGAAGCAAATGCATAATTACTGTAAAATTGTGGATTTATAATCTTGCAAGGCTTTTATTGCTTCTTGTTTTTCTGTTTCATCCAGAAGAGCAAATACAATAACTGTTAGATGAAGTTTTTTCCCACTTACAAATATCGATTCATGCATTCCATCAATTTTCTCTCCACTTAATATTTCTTTTTTGAAGTTTTCAAAATTCGTCACAATTTCCTCATTAACTGCAGGGATTGAAATGAATTGCAATGCAGTATTTTGCTCTCTCAAAGTACCAACAATTGAATGAATATAATTTCTGGCTCTTCCAACATCATCTTTAGAATCTCCTATAATCAGTAGACTTGATTCTTGTAAACTTCTTGGTACGCAAATGATTGTATTGCTTAAAACTTCCATTTCTTTCACATCCTTTTGGAAATTTGACCAGATTTGTGTGTAGTAAGGCCTCGGTAATTTAAAAGTAGTAGAAACTTTTCCTTCAGCATTTTCGAGAAACTCATAGACAGGGCTCTCTTTATTATGTTCTGAATCAATTTGAGAAATAATAATAATCCTAAATAAAAAACCATAACCTCACCTTTCTTCTTGTAATTTTTTCCACCTACTTTGTTGATTTTCTCTAATTCATAGCAGTGACCATCGATCCACATTTTTATGAGTACTTGCCTAGCCATTTTCGCAATATTTCTCATAAATTGCGTTTATCTTTGTGAGTTTTATCGTGAAAAATAGTGCCCGAGATGAAAACAAACATCACAGTAGTTGACAGTAGATCAAATCAAAAACGATTTCGAGCCATTTGAACTACGATTCAAGGCCAAGGGTGTCCAAGGGAGTCCAAGTGACATCTGACACTGACCACTGACCTATCGTTTTCTGATATCTTCATATTTGGTGACTCGTTTGTTGTTTGTTTACTACAAAAGACCACCGTGATTTGAAGTGTGGTTTTTAACTAGAAAATAATGGCAACAATAAGAGTACCAGAACAAAAAGTGATACTTTGTGGCGAATATGGCGTGGGAAAGAGCTCGATATTCCGCAGATTCACCAACGACACTTTTGTAACCGCTACAGATAGAAAATCGACCTTAGGATTAGACCATTTCGATAAAGTCTACAGGGTATCATCAGATAGAGACATACGAGTAAGCGTAAATTACGCCGCAAATGAAACCTAATTAACGAAAGGCGAATTCAAGTTGCAGCTATGGGATACTGGTGGAATGGAACGTGTGGCATCGATAACATCCAGTTATTACAAATTTGCAGAAGCGGCAGTGTTAGTTTTCTCATTAGATAATCCCGCATCTTTCCACATTCTCTCACAACACCTGCTCGATATCGTAACGTACGCAGAAAATGCCAAAATATTCCTATGCGGGAACAAATCGGATTTGCAAAGTGATGTTCCGCAAATAAGTGATTCAGAAATTGAGGCTTTTTGCGAACAGTGCCACAATCTGATCACGGGTACATACAAAACCTCTTGCAAGACTGGCGAAGGCCTGGAGGAAATGTTTACAGACATTTCCCAACAATTAGGACAGACTAACAGAGCGAGACTGGAATTACAATCGATGGAACAGCATGGATTTAAAATTACACCAAATGAAGAGACTCCTGAAGAATCATGTTTATGTTAGGGCGATATTCTCAAATCGGTCCCAAGAATGTCCTGAGTAATTTGATCTGTGATTATAATATTTAGACATTTTTACTTGAGGGCTGGTCAGATTTTTGGCATCACCTTGAGGGATTGTTAAAAAGTTTATTTACAATAATTTCACGTAATAACTCATCACAAAATATCGATTTTAAAACTAATCATATTAACGGAATTAAAGAGACCGCCATTAAAGGTCTTCATAATCGAATTTCAAACTTATCTTAGCCATTTTTTCTAGGTCTAGAATTTTTGTAATAATGATAACGTATAATTATAATCTTTAGTGCTGTGACCATTGGATATTTTTCAAATCTACACCTTCCTGGACCATCTCCCATAGCGGACTCATTTCCCTCAAACGTGTTACATGTTGTATACATTTCTTGGCGGTATAATCGACCTCTTCGATTGTGGTGAACCTCCCGATACCGAATCGAATCGAACTGTGAGCCAAATCTTCATCAGCCCCGATAGCCCTCAGAACGTACGAAGGCTCCAAAGAGGCCGAGGTGCAAGCGGAACCGCTCGACAGAGCGACATCTTTCAAAGCCATCAAAAGAGATTCTCCCTCGACATAGGCGAAAGACAGGTTGATGCACCCGGGGTAAGTACGTACCAAGTCTCCGTTCCGGATGACGTGAGTCAGAGACCCGAAAATGTGCCCCAAAAGTCTGTTGCTCAGTTTCGTCATCCAGGCGTGATCGTATTCCATTTCCCTCTCGCTAATCGCGCAAGCCTCGCCCAATCCCACGACTAACGGGGTGGGAACTGTTCCACTTCGGATGCCGCGTTCCTGGCCTCCCCCGCTTTGGAGCGGCTCAATTCGAACCCGGGGGCGGCGTCTCACGTAAAGGGCGCCCACTCCTTTCGGACCGTACACTTTGTGTCCGCTGATCGACATAAGGTCGATGTTCATGGTGTTGACGTTCAGAGGAATCTTCCCCACGGCTTGAGCCGCGTCTGTATGAAAAAAAACCTTTTTCTGTTTACAGAGGGCTCCGATTTCCGAAATCGGTTGCTCCACTCCAATTTCATTATTGACTGCCATCACAGATACCAGAGACGTTTCAGGAGTTATCGCCTTATCCAGTTCTTCTAATGAGATTATGCCGTTCGTGCCGACTGGTAGATAAGTCACTTTGAAGCCTTCGCCTTCTAAGGCTCGACAGGAATCCAAAACGCATTTGTGTTCCTAAATTAATTGAAACCGTTCATGTCGAATGATTATTTTTTGGTTATAAGAAACGCTTACAGTTTGGGTCGTGATGACATGTTTCTTTCTCGAGCCGTAGAATCGCGCTACTCCTTTAATCGAGATGTTATTGCTTTCGGTTGCTCCTGAAGTGAAGATGATTTCCTTGGGATCGGCTCCGATTAAACTGGCGACTTGGGCACGCGCATTTTCCATGGCCTTTTCGGATTCCCAGCCATAGGCATGCGTTCTAGAGTGAGGATTGCCATAATATGATGTTAAATAAGGGAGCATGGCATCAAGAACGCGAGGATCCTAAAGTTGTTAAATGATGAATGATAAAAATACGATGACAATTACTTACGAGAGATGTGGTGGCTTGTACGTCCATGTATAAAGGCCTTCCATCGAAAATTTCGTCTTTTATATTGTATTTTGGGTCTAAAACAGATTATCATGAAATATCACTTAACCTCACATTTTGTAAATTTACCGGATGATGCAAATCGAATTTGTGTCGCTATTTTCGGTGCTTCGTGAATTCGGTTTATTGCCCTGAGCGCAAAGGGGCGTAATTGCGATAAAGTTCTATGCATTTTTATTAAAAATAAGGCGTAAAATGATTTTTAGAATTATCAATGTTTTGACATTCATTTGACAACTGACGCATGTGACAGCTGTGAGGATATCCGGATGTTATGTAAATTTACACCGGAACCATGCGCAATCTACTTTCAGCGGGATTTTTGAACTTGTTTCAAATGAATATTCTCTGTGGATTATCAATAAAGCAGTTTTTAAAGCACTTATAAAAATTTATTAATACATAAAATACACAAAACACAATTATTGTAAATAAAGTACATGTATCAATCGCCTCATATTGCTGTAATAAGAATAACGGCCCTAAATTCTATGATATGTTAGGTAATAATGTTCAATTAGCATTAAGTTTTATTTATTTATGTACACATTTAAAACAGTTATAAACGGTAAGAAATTGGTCCTATGATTTTTCTTTTTTTTCACAATTTCTCAAGAAGTCCATTAGTAATAAAATTTGAGACAATAAATTATTATGGCAACAAACACTCAAAGGGTTCACCTTATTATTTTCCGATCATTCCATTCTCTCTTTCATTACAATAATGAGGAAGTATTTAAATTACACACAAATCTAATATTTTTATGAGTTTCTTTAGAAATTATTGCTGTTTTCGATAAAATTTCATTCGCGAATACCTACACACAAAACACATTGAGAAAATTATCCACGAACAAGCAATATTAATTCCGTTTCCATCATGCATAGCAGTTTTACTTTATTAATAATTAAATTTCCAATTTTACTATGTCATATCCACCTACATTAATAATATCCATTATCGTATAGGGGTAAAGGGGGTATGATTATTGGTTGGGCATAAAGTGGAGGTTTTCTGTTTTAGGATCAGTCATGGAATTTTATTACGAGTAATGAACACATAAAGGTTTTTCACATTTAAAACCTCTCATCATCATCATCACAATAATAAAACCAAATAAAGATAAAATTTTCAGTTACCTACTAAAACTAGTATTTATAACATCATGATAGAGGTGTTTATAAATTGTAACCTTTTTACTACAAACTAATCTTGAAGCGAAACGTTTTCCACCAAGATCTTATTATTATTATTATTATTTCATATCGGTATATAAAGGTTTTATTAAAGTCAATTTTTTTATATCCCTAAAATCTAATTTTGAAATAGAATCTTTACGCTATTTGACGAAAATTTCTCGAAAGTAACAGTAACGGTAACAGAGGCAGACATCTATCCGCTATAATTTAATTTCTTAATTTTATAATTTATATAATTATCTATAAATATGTTATTATTTCAATAATAACAGTATTATTAGTATAGTCATAGTGGATTCTCTTTATCTGTATCAGAAATGTACAAAATGATGAATATTTATAAATGTTCTCGATTTAGCACCATAATAATAATAATAATTATAAAAATTGTCTCATGGGATTAAAATTTTCAAGTACATACTTACATTATTAAAATCTATCAGTTCAATTGGGATATATCATCAATAATAACGAGAATGATTCAAATATCGAAAAGTGGACCGATAAATCAGAAGTGGTCCTGAGATGTGCAGTTACTTTTGGGTCTCGGCAGCAAGACGTCCTCGTAAGGCGGCACGTTGGCTTTCTTGAAGTCGTCCCGGATCTTCTCCACCTCCTCCAGCACCCGCAAGAAGTTCAGACCGGCCAACTTTTTCAAATCGTCCACGGTCCACTTGCCGGTGCCGATGAGCTCGGCGAACAGCGTCGGATACGAAGACACGTCCTCGAGCCCTTGGGGCACACTGCGAAAAACCGAAAAATCGAAAAACCACCAAATCAAATCGGGGGTGACTTACAAGTTGATTCCGTCATATCCGGCCCCCAGACCGACGTTGTCCACCCCCGCCACCTCCCTGATGTGGTTTATGTGAGCTGCGGGGAAAAACGGGTTGAAAATCGGGGGGTTGCGATTCGAAGGGCCGATATGAGACTCACCCACTGCGTCCGCTACGGTGGCGGCGTCTTTGCACGTGAGGAAGCGCGTGTAAAAGTTCACCATGACCACCCCCTTGTTGAGGGCGAGCTTCCGGAGGGTGGCGTCGGGCACGTTCCTGGTCGAGTTACAAAGGGCGTGCGCCGACGAATGGCTGAATATCACCGGGGCCTTCGAGACGTCCAGGGCGTCCCTCATCGTCCTCACGGACACGTGCGATAAGTCCACTATCATCCCCAGACGGTTCATCTCTTTTACGACGCTCTGCATGGCCGAACGCACAAAAGGACTACGTTATACATTGCGGACCGCAATTTCATATCGGAAACCCTCCCCGAATTGATGCACCCACCTATACAGGGTGTTCTAGAAATGGCGTACTCGAGGTGTAAGGGCCGATTTCTCTAGTCAATAGTGCGTCAAATGAGAATTACGCCTTTACCTTGGAAATTATGGATAGGCTACGATCCTAAAATATTGGCCACTCTACAGAGTGTCCTTTCGAGCCTGGGCGTAACTCAACTTTTGAATTTCAAATGGAAGGTACTATTTTTTATTAAATTTTCTTGTTCTACGAATTAAAAGTAATGTCACTTTAGAGATCTTCATCGGTTAAAATGAAGAGATTTTAAGATATTCACTGTTTTCCCAAAAAATTATGCCCTCTGATTTCAGTTGAAATATTTCCAAAACTAATAGAGCTGGCGCTGAACTTTCTCATAATTTAATGTTGAGGGTAGCTTCATTTTGATGTACGCAAAAGTTGAATAATGTACCAGATTTCATATTAGAAATATTTAAATCAATTTCCCATTTAGAAAACTTGTGATTTTTTTATTATTTCAAATGACACCACTATGATTCCTCTACGTCAAATTAACTGCTCTTTCAAATTTGTCTTAGGGTATCAGCAATGTCACATTTTGACGAAATTTTACGTCTAGGGTTATTATAGGTTGACAAGTCTCTGGGAAATATTGAATGTGACACCCTGTATCAATTAATAAGCGTTTGCGGACGTTAGTTTATACAGGGCTTTCATTAATGCCAGGTCCCCACGTGACCATTAGTTAGGCAACTTGTTATACAGAGACATCGGAAAAATGGGAGGCTATGATAATCGTTCTGTCTCATCTGAAAACTACTAAAAGGATAGGGAGAGAATGAGAGTCATAGCCTCCCTTTATGAAGGAGTTTTTTATGTCTCCGTACATATTTAGGGATATGGGTAGTTTTTGGGTTGTTAGTGATATTTGTGTCAAAGTCACCAGTGGCGTCGTCATTTTTCGAATATTTCGATAATTTGTGAGTGGCAGGTGTCAGTCAGACGGAAGATTTTGAGTGTTTTAGATCTCGCACCATTGAAGAACTGCAGCAACACTTAATTGCTCAAAAACCACCAGTGTTCTTCAGTTTTAATGGTTTGATTTGACTGTTTCCGATTTTATTTGTCAGAGGAATTTATTGAAACACGGAATCTGCTTGTTACGCCAATGATGTAAGTTGGGTTGCATACTTTCGGTAGGTCACGTGGGATCCGGACTTAAATGAAAACCCTGTAGCTAGATGAAGTTTATAGGAACATTTCTTTATATTGATGAAAGGGATCGGCTCTCATACCTGGGGTGCGCCATTTTTAGGACAGGCTGTACGTAGTCAAAAGAGGGCATTTTTCAAAACTATTATTCGCCAGATTTATCCCAGAAATTTGCAAGTGAGTTATGTTTCACTTTATAGGCAATAAGCCAGAGGCCGCGGCCGTTACACGCGAAAAGAGTTTAAGCCGAGATTTTTCCGGGATGAAGTCGTCCGATTTATAGTTTCCGGTGAGGGAAAAGCGCCGTGTAATCCGGGAGAACGCGTGAAATACTTTCGAAAATTGCATTAATTAACGCAGGTTTATACGTTTAGGGCTTTACGACCCCTTAGACATACACAACGCAGCCGTTTGGCCGGATTAACGACTTATACACAACAACTGCGTCGTCATACGCGTCTCTACAACCCCCTCGTACAATTTTAATGCCGAAAATTAACACAGCACGCCCCAATTAGCCGAGTCTACCTCGAAAACCTTAAAGAATTCGATCACGCCCCCTCGAAGTGGAGACGAATTCAAAAAGTGCCCTCCGGGGTATCGCCAGCTCGGCTTAAGTGTACCGTAATCGCCCCACGAGAGGGCTATTAAATTTATCGTTTAAAGCGCCCCCGCGGCATCCCCCTTATCGCGCCACCTTGTATTGTTTTAGTTCCCGATTTTGTTGTGGCGGCCTCTCGATTCACCCTCGGGGGTTTTCAACTTTCCTTTCAACGCGATCTTACGCACGACAATGTCTTATTTTTATAAACGCGAAAAACTTTTCGGGTTTTATGATAATAAAATAACGGATTGGCCGCCCTCGATAGCCTCGCGTCGAGTGCCTGAATGGACCCGGGGGTGGCGCGATAATGAGGTATTGTGCGTTAACCGGCCCGACCCTGTATAAGGGGGCCCGCAATTAGGGGGGCGGCGAAAAGCGGAGAAAAGCGAAAACATCGGGAGCTCCACTTAAACCAATCACACTGTCAACCCCCTCTAATTCGATCTGCGTTCGTTAACGTTATTTGCCTGATTGGATCTCGGGGGGGCGCGAAAGATTACGCCGAGGGGCCGATGATTACCGAAAATCCAATTTTTGGGCCCGTCATATCTCACCTTTCCGAAGTTGGTTAGACCGCCGTGTTCCGGCTTCTTCCCGGGCAGGTCGGCGTGCGAGCAGTCGGCCCTGGAAGAAATTTCCGCCCTTAACTCATTACGACAATACCTTTTATTAAGGGGGGCGCAGGGGCGGGAGCGGGCGAGGTGCGGATTTATGCCTTCGTTATTACGATTCGGGGAGGTCGTGCGTTTTTGCCGGGGACGATGGGAATGAAAAATTCCGGGCGATCGGATATTATGGGGGTCGGGGGTGACTCTTCCGAGTTCCTCTGAAATAAATTCATAACCGAGAGCGGGCGCGTTTATCTCCGCTTTCTTGCTTTAACGTGGGGCGACCCTCCTCTCTCTTGGATGCAACCCTCGACCGGGGAGTTTGTAAAACGTATTAACCCTAATTTCGGGGAAGACGCGGGTTTAATCTATTAACCGGTCTCCGCACTGTATTTTCCCTTTCGCCCTCGTGCCCCACTTCCGATCGGAGACGGACAAGAACTAAATTATTTCAGATTTTGGGGTGATTACAAGAGATAGCGATCGAAATTAACGGACATAGAGGATGTATTAGCATGAATAGGAATTACGTAGGTAATACATTTCCTAAATATTATTCTCGGAAAAGTTAAGAGGTTGGATCTGTAAAAATGCTCTTTCCGGACTAGTAGGTATAATATAATAATAAAAATATACGTAAGTATCTATGAATTAACTATAATTTACCCAATTTTAGCTTGTGGGGCAAAAGTCTGTGGGCAAAAGTAATATTATGCATCTGTAAAACAGAATACAATGAAAATTAAAATTGTAATGTTTATGTCTACCCCATTCTGCGATTAGATACTGAGCGTTCATTAATGAAAGTGATCAGAGTAGACCATTTCTTTCATTAATGAACGCTCTGTATATGATAAGCTCTACATAAGGAGAGGATCCGTATGGTACATGAATTTTTGTAAATTTTTAAATCGGGGTATTTTACAAAATTTCATAGATTTCGCTCATTTTGTCAAGACTAAGTTACATTTACACAACGTTACCCTAATTAAATAATGTGTTAAATGGCCTAGGTGATAATCCGCAGGGGTTGTTTTATTTCATCATAACGGACTAATCCATAAAGAGCCATTTTATAGACAACAAATTATGTCATAATACATCCATCGCATGGACAGTTGACCCTAAAACATACTTTGGAATAATAACTGCAAATTTAGTTATGTACATCCTTACATACAGGCATATTGTATGCATATACGCCTATCTCGATGACATTTTAGTTTTTTTCAAGTGCCATATGAAAGAGAATACAGAAATCTACTGGGAGATTTACTTTATACACTACGTAATATGAAAAGTTCCCAACGTCGTAATTTTTTTATTTCTTGTCCGATTTCAAAAAATTTAATATTGAAAGATAGAGTTTTCAACGCTCTATGAAGTGGACCAGCAAATTTTCATTTCACAACATTGGTTACCGCTACTAAAAAAAAATATTTTCATCATCCAGTATAAAAAAGTTGCATCAAATAATGCCCCTAAAACGGTAATTTTTGCATAAAATTCCGCAAAACCGCAATCAAAACAAAAAACAAAGGCACTCATTCGTTTGAATCAAGAAATTTCAGTGAAAAAGTAAAAAAGTATCACAGGAAGCTACTTTGTGAAATCACTATAAGCCGTCGAGGGAAAATTTTTGGGGGGCTGTTTTACAGAACATTTCAAACTCTTTCTATCACGATTTCATTTTTAGAATTTGCTCAAATAATAGAAAAGTTATGGCGTTTGGAAACTTTTCAAATTACACTCTGGATGTATTTAGTTGCGAATGGTATTCCATACATACATATTTGAAATAACTCTGTATAATTTGTCCTGGATAGAGAAGATATGCCAAAGTTTCATAATTGCGTTCTTTTGATCTCCTATTTCGTATTGAATTTAATGGAAAAATATACATGCATTTAATAGAATATTATTAGGTGAGCGTGTTTTGGTAGCTTTTATTCGCGAGTTTGAAAAACTTACGCCACGAGCGCCAGCGAGTGGCGTAATTCAAACGAGCGAATAAAAGCCAAAACACGCGAGCTTAATACTATGCTTTATCCACTCCAAAACAGTTAAAACGGCTCTCGAAAATTCGCTCAACTTTCAAATTTCATTCAAAACAGCTGTGACGGACAGAATGTAGTGTTGTCAGATCGGCGCAGATTTGTAAGCTGCGAACATTGCGAAGGGAACTGTTATAAGTGTCATACCTTCATTCATAGCTCTTTCTGGATATTTCAGGTATCTGGTATCTCCGGAGCCGTTCCTATAAGCTCGTCTCCATTTTCACTATCACTTATATCATTCATATGCATATTTTCAATTAAACGATCAAGTAATTTTCGACACTTCACCACTCGTAACAATTATTCAAACAAATTGTCGCCATTTTTGAATGTCAATTTCGCGATTGTTACGCTGTTGCCAATTGTACCTGAATATCGCTCTATTCTGATTGGCCACAGCCAATGCAATAATGATCCCATTAATCGCTGGAAATGTCACTTTATTTCATCGAACTGTGATCTATATCAATAACGCCACCCATTATTACCAAAAATTTCTAATAATAATAGTATAATTATTATCTAGGAGTGGATAATAGAATATTATTAGGTGAGCGTGTTTTGGTAGCTTTTATTCGCGAGTTTGAAAAACTTACGCCACGAGCGCCAGCGAGTGGCGTAATTCAAACGAGCGAATAAAAGCCAAAACACGCGAGCTTAATACTATGCTTTATCCACTCCAAAACAGTTAAAACGGCTCTCGAAAATTCGCTCAACTTTCAAATTTCATTCAAAACAGCTGTGACGGACAGAATGTAGTGTTGTCAGATCGGCGCAGATTTGTGAGCTGCGAACAGTGCGAAGGGAACTGTTATAAGTGTCATACCTTCATTTATAGCTCTTTCTGGATATTTCAGGTATCTGGTATCTCCGGAGCCGTTCCTATGAGCTCGTCTCCATTTTCACTATCACTTATATCATTCATATGCATATTTTCAATTAAACGATCAAGTAATTTTCGACACTCCACAACACTCGTAACAATTATTCAAACAAATGGTCGCAATTTCTGAATGTCAATTTCGCGATTGTTGCGCTGTTGCCAGTTGCACCTGAAAATCGCTCTATTCTGATTGGCCACAGCCAATGCAATAATGATCCCATTAATCGCTGGAAATGTCACTTTATTTCATCGAACTGTGATCTATATCAATAACGCCACCCATTATTACCAAAAATTTCTAATAATAATAGTATGATTATTATCTAGGAGTGGATAAACACTTTTCAGTCTGTAATCATAAATAAACAGATCACTTTCTAAACGCAGTACTCGCTAAATAGTGAATTTTCAAAACTAAACCCTAAAAGTGCTTGAAACTATGATGTTATTTTGGGCATTGTTTGCGTCCCGTCGCAGGCACACAAATCGAGTGGAAATCACGTAATCTGCATCACATCACATCGACCCAATCATTCCTGCAAGGTCCAAACTATCAACATTTCCATTATGTTCGAGTTCGAGTCCTCCGACCGGATCCTGTGTTGCAGCAACGTTCGTATACGAAGTTGCTCGCCGGCGATAACAAGGCTCAAAATTAACCTGGCCGGAATGAGAGAGCTTACGGGTGTAGCGCCTGGCGCGCCGATTCCGTCACGAATTTATTGCACCCGTGTGTGCACCTGCATGCCCTTCATCAAAACACCTACGGCACGAATTTCCGGCTGGAAAAATCCGAATTGGAAATGCTACAAGCGGACGAATTCTTGGCGAAACAGAGAGAGGCTTATGAACAGTTCAGAAATTGTAGCTGATGGCATTTTTCGATCGCTATCTCCCCCGAACTTTTTCCAATTAATACCCGAACTTTTTTAATCTGTGGACCGATCCCCACTCTTTCGACTTTTCCCCCGACCCCCGTAATTATTTACGTTGAATATGTACGAAAAGTACCCGCGCGCTGCTTTTCGAGATTTTAATTATAAACGTTATTCCGATAAGTATAAGAGGCGACGATATCGAGTGAAATAGGGGATTCTTACCAGGGTGTGTTGCAGGTGGACGTGAGGGTGAGATACCTGACCCCGACGTGATAGAGCGTGCGGAGCACGGCCAAGCTGCCGGCCAAAGAGTGTCCACCTTCGACCCCAATAAGCGAACACATTTGATGTTTCTTGTAAGCCGATCTGATCTCTGCAAGAATAAAAACCGAAATCGTCAAAATCACAACACGAACGCGCCGTAATCCTGCCGAATCTCCTATACCAATGTGAAACTTCAAGAAAATTAAGCACGAACTCGTTTTATTCCCCCTTTTTATCTCTACCATTGTTTAAACGATTATACGAATAAGAAGCGAAAAGTAATATGGACCATTACACACCCTCATTTCTCCCAGGATGATAATCAGCGATCATTTCATTACTAGAAATCCTATAGTACTTTCTTATCCAATAGCACTCGAAAAGTCCAGAATATCCTTTAATTTGGATAATTTTTACCAATACATTTGCATTCAGTTCGGCATATAGGTCACTGTCAGTGGTCAAATCCTAAAAACATTTCCACAACGACCGCCTGTTGAATGTAAAAAAAATTCATTTCGACCCAGATTGACAGAAACAGAATTGAATTGTTGAATAACTTGGTTCGAAAATAAGAAAGGGACAGAGATATAGAAATGAAATCAGTAATTCAAAGTGTCAAAATAAAATGTCAGATTCCCCAAAACGAACGATTATTTTTCTTGTCGGATTTTCATGCAATTTACGCTGCAGATTTACTGCGTTTTTCGGCTCATGATGCGGTTTTCACTAAAAAACATCGGGGCACGTGCCGTGACACTATCACAAACTATCTTCTTCCGATTTTATGCATTTTCACCTCTAATTGAACAAATTCAAATAAGATGGTACGTCAAAATGTGACATTTTAGGCATTTTAAATTCCACTTTGTTTACTTGTCGCTACAGAAATGCTCGTTCTTTATAAAGTTTCTCAACGTCAAACGTTCGCGTGTACCAAAATTCATGTGATATTTTCATACAAATTTTACGTATTTCTCCTCATTTTTGAACGTTCCAAATTACGGCGAACTGCATAAACCGTGTATTCCGTTTAATTGTGACGTTTAATTCATCCATTCGCATAATTTTTCCCGGTTTACGTGTATCAAAATTTGACGTTCGAAAAGTTCGTCCGCCAGTGAGTCAGCCTGTACATACGCCCTTAGTATACCCCGGTGTACAAACGCCTTTTCTGACGAGTTACCATGGTTTGTATCTCTGTCACTGTTTATCTGACGGTTATTATAAGAGACAGAGAGATGTAGTGGCTAACTCGACAGAAAATCCGTTTGTACACACGGTATAGTTGATTATAATAGACTCACCTTCGGAGGAGGTGCACAGGGTCAGCCTGGGGTGATACAGCTCGGTTAATCTCCTGATAACGTCGATCTGCTCCAGGGTCAGTTGGACTGCGTCCTTATGCTGCGAGTCGCAAGGGACGTAGGCGGCCCAAAACTGAAATAAACAGTCTTTTTGTGAGGGACATCACTCAATCATCGGTGTTATTGAGGCGTGAGCGGTTTTTTCGACCCGCAAAGCCCTCTCAGCAAGGAAGAGCCGGGAAGTCTACACGGTCGGTATATTTTTTGTTGTTGTTGTTGTTGGCGCAGATTGTGTTTTCCGCGGATTAACCCCGAGTACGTGGTCGGGATCCCCGAAACTTCAAGACGACGAATAAACTTGCGTCTAACGCTCCCGTTCCCGTAATCCGGGCCTCATTAACAATTTACCTAACCTAGCACGCCGGTCCTGAAACTTTGTTCGACTTCATTATTCCCGATGATGAGAAGCGCACCCCTTTTCGATAAAGCGATGTCATCAGAGATGTATATATTATTTCTGCTCTTCATTTACTAATCTCGTTATTCGATTTTATATGCCTCTGCTGGAAAATCTCGTACCGGCTGAACCTTTCCTGGGTTTCGGATAGGAGTCGAGACGTTTAAATTCGCCTATTCACATGCATAATCATTTGCATTTCATCCTCGCGAATATGCATGCTGAATATGGAACATGGTAAATTCATTACGGATTACCATGTGCCCGCACGGAAAAAAATTAATAATCCAATAGATGATATTCTAATTGATACGATTATACGTTATGTCGCAAATACCCGCAACGTTACAGTAACCTCTATCTGAAATAATCATATATTCAAATTCCGAATATACGAAATAATCTCTTCGAAAATATTAGATTCAAATGGAACATATCGCATATTCACTTTGAATAAGCGCTTATAATCAAAAACATACTATTCTAGAATCAGAGCGAGTATTCTATATCATCAAAGGTCTATTATCGTATCGTCTACTCGATTAGAAACAATAATCCCAAATAATATAGTTTGTAATCAAAAAGAATAGTTAATGTACTTGTTTTAACGAATTCTTGTTATTGACTGAATTAGAAGGAATAATAAGAACAAGTAATTGTTTAATTTGCGTTTAATTGTTGACTGTTACAATTTTGCACTTATAATAAAAGATAATATTTTATTCTGAACGATGTCTCCTAGATCAGTTGCGTACTCGAAGAGGTCGTTATTGCTAGTGCTGGGATTTCGAAAATGTAGAAATCACACCTCCATCACTTATGAGTCACATGATTTTCAGGTGTCTCCTGCGCACTTCACTAATTTTTAGAGAATAAAGTTCTACACAGAATTTACAGGAATAATCTACTTCCCCAGTTTCAAGAAATTGACTGAATTAGAAATACTAATAATAAAGAACTATTACTTTTATAAACACACTCGCGCCGACATGCCGAGATGGCATACAATTTCACACTGGTTACCGGTTGTAAGTAGGTATAGAATCTGCCCGATTACAATTTGAATATGAATGGTTCAGATGAAATATATGTTTAAATGGATATGATCAAACTGAATATAAAGATCAAATCATAATCAAAATGAAAACATAGCAATTATTAATATGATATTACGTTATGTTCCCGACCAATCTTTTCATAATCTTCGTTTTGAATAAACGTATAAATGATATAATCATTTTGATCATTTTCAAAATCAATCGGATTATATTATTGTACCTGTATGAATTAATGAATTATTTGGAATCAATCATTCGACGTAATCAACTCAATATCACTTTTATCATTATGATTATAACATTTGAGCCTAAATTAAATTCAATTTAAAAATATGGTTATAATTAATTTGAACCCCTTTACTCAAAATAAATAAATTATTGTGTCCAATTGACAATAAAGTTTGATTATATGTCTTTCATCGAATTGAGCATTGCTTTTTTTGCGTGCGTATAGGACGTGGGAGCGACGCCATCGCCCCCCAAAATGCGCTTATTTTGCGAAATTAGCCTAGAACTCATCCAAATCGATACAAAAGAAATCGATTGTCGATTTATAGCACTGAGACTGAGACTTCTGTTCCGGTTAATACCATCAGGGGCGATCGGAAACGTGGACAAGGGATGATGTTTATTTCGGTCGCAATCTTCTACATAAATATAGATTTGAGACGATATTACCGCATCGCGCCCTATATTACAGAACTCTTGACCCGTTTATCGCCCGCCCCGGCTCTGTTCGTGACGTATGGGGGACAAAACGGCATAAGCAAAATAATTCACGAGCGTTTCAGGGGGCGGCCTTTCCGAGACATTGGTTTGCTCCTGCAGGTTTTATTTCCGGGCGTTCTGGTGCGCTTTGAATTATGCCCCGGTCGTTGCGGGTGTTGTCGGTGGCGGCGCCTCTTGATTTATTAATTAGGAGCCGGATTTACCCCCATGATCGCCGGAATAAATAACTCGAGACCGGTTTTTCGGCACTCGATCCGGTGCAAAACACACAATATTCTACTGCAACTCCGGGACTAATTGACTATAATCCCGGGTCCCGGGAGTTGCCCGGACCTCGTTCCGGGAGTGGCCCTGATATTCCGACGGTTATTAATTATCGTCACCTCCTCCGATACAGGTTTATACTACGGTAGTTAATGCATGCGGACCTAATTCCCTCTAATAATCCCTTAGACCCAATAAGCCGCCTAAAAGCGCCACCAGAAGGGACAGACTGCATCGTATGCATTTCTGGCTTAAATTCGAAATCCGATACAGAAGTACACTTGGGGAATTCGTTTAAGTACACCTCAAGTATGTGCGCCGAATGTAGGCAACCAAAATGTACGCGAGGTTTTAGTGCTGCGTGAACTGGGACGTGAGCTGGCTAGAAATGTCCTGACAACTTAATATTTTGTGTCAACATTTTTTTTTAATTAGTGGTTTAAAATCAGTTATTTTGCAAGTATTTTATGAAGAAGAATATTAATTTCTACAGTAAATCAAATGAAGAAATCAATACTTTATTTTGACACACAAGATTGAGTCGATTGCATATAGGTATCTACAGGCAGATTAGCTTTGTAATGAGGAACTAACTAGGAATTTAGAGTTGTTAGGTTTTGTCAGGTTTTGTCCTAGTTTTGTTACTAAGGGCCGATCTTTTCATCTTCCAGTTAAGTTTATCCGGCAGTTAAATTTGTTGATTTTCATTGTTGCAACAATAATAACCAAGGTATTTAACCGCCAGTTAAACTTAACCAGAGGTGAAAAGATCGGCCCAAAATTAATTTAAAAAAATGAATATTTGGCGGTTGGCAAAAATATATCGAAAATATTAAATTTTGACATGGATTGTCATTTCCTCATGTCATGTCCTTTCCAAAACGAACTAATTTTTTAATCGTTTTCAAATATCCTTAATAAATGAAGATAAAACAACACAATGAAAAATCATATCACTGCATTACAGGGAAGTAGAAAATAATGAAAAAATTAAATTACCGGCACTTGTCGCATAGTTTTTCCGGATAATCTTGAGAGAAAGTTGAGGATAAATGTTTCAACGGAATTTCAACTTCCAGAAAACAGAAAAATGTATAGTCTATTCAAGATAAACTGAACATCACGTGACCCCAAAGTACCTGACAAATACCTGTCATTAGTCAATGGTTATCAATGTTTTTCATTTAAATTTTGCTAAGGAACTTAGGTCACGTGATGTTCAGTTTATCTTGAATAGACTATAGAGATGAAGTTATTTCATTGAACAAATGGACTGGATACGTTCGAATAGGTGAAAATTCAACGTTAAAATTACAGAAAAAATAGCTAACCATGTCACAGCAAACTTCAGGGTAAAAAGTCAGTGTTACAAAGCAAAAGTCACTAAAATTTCAAAATCTAGTTCCTCACTACAAAGTTACGACCATAGATTACGACTAATATAGACAACTGTGACAAAACCAGTTTACGCCAGTACTAAAATTTCGCGTATGTTTGGTTGCCTACATTCGACGCACTTACTCGAGGTGTCCTTAAATTAATTCCCAAATTGTACCTCATCAAGACCGAATTGGGCCTTTGTTCCCCCCCAGTACTTTTCATAAATTGAATGGTAGGAGATAAAATATAGATTTGTGTTGAGTATGCGCGACCGGTTGCCGGTTGAAATTACCTACCGGGGGTCGGGAAGAAAACGGTGGCTTATTGTAAGGGGGGCGGCGGTAGGCAGATCACGTTTCTGTTTGAAGGGTCCGCGATGCGACATAAAGTAGCGCAACGGCGATGCATTGCGACGTTTTTTCCCCGCCCTGTCGTCATTATATTCGGCGGAGAAAAAAATGCGATTCGCGATGGAAACGTTCGGAATGATAATCGATCTGCGGTCTGGAAATTAAAGAGCCGTCCGGAATGAAGAGCTCTCCCCGCGACACGTTTTTTCCGTTTTGAAATATCGTTGTTTTTCCGTCGTTCGGTCGTCCATAATTATTCATTAGGGCGGTTATGGGACCCACGTCGCGTAAATCAAAAACTTTTCTAATTTCCCCACAGGTCGATCAGCGCCCGAGTCCCTCTCCACCCTCGTAATCATCCGACTCGCACAAAAACCGGCACGGAGGTGAGCACGTCTAGAAAAAAGAGTGCCAGAAACCTGACTTATCTTCAATATTTGAGGAACGAGTTGTCGTAAAGTGAAACCCATCGAAATTTAACCTTTTATAGGTAATAAACACCATCCAGACGGGGAAAATCTCTCCTATTAGCGAGATAGGCCGTAAATATGACGAAAATGGCCGTTATAACATCCCCGTCCCACTATATCGAACTTTTCCTTCTGGAGAACACGAAAAAAGGGTGGGATTTTTAATGGAATCGCCGCTTTATAAAGTGGGTTTATTTAACAAATTGCAATTAGCCAGGGACTCTGGAGAGGGTTCCAGTTACATCTAACCCTTGATTTTCATCGAAAATTCCCGGGGATTTTTTCCATACGAAAGATATAAAGAGGTGGCGTTTTCATCATTTAGGGATTTGCAGGTCTGCAGTCTTTTGCATTTTACTCCTGACGTGGCACCAGTGCAATTTGCGATTGTGCCTGCGTTCCATTGCACTCTATCACTGCTCCGGATCGATCCTCGGCTTTATGGGCCTTCCCTGTATCAGATCCATGACTATGAGGGTTAGGGGATAATAAAATTCGCGAATTATGCATCGACCTACACCTACCGCCATCGCCATCCCGAGTCCCGGGCCTGATGCAAAATGCATCCATGCAAGCCCCGTGTTCGGTCTTACACGTAGCACAAGGGTTGGAGCCGGAGGGTGTAAATCCGGAATGAGGCCGATGCAGAAAATAAATAAATCGGAACGTGATCACGACGCGGTCCGTCTTTGGGGTCTTCTGGGAGATGTCCGCGTCATAAATCGCAATCTCCCCTCTATATACGGTCCTTCGTATGAGGTGGAGGCGTTTTTCCCTTGTACCTCACTGCATGATGCGATAAGACAGGGCGAGAGAGGTTCAGGGAACGGTTTAGGTATGCGGGTGGCACCTGTAGCGCGCATCCCCCGTAAGGCCCCGAAGCAGTCGGCCAACGTGAGCGGAATGGCCGAAATCGAACAATACCCGTCACGTTATTCGGTTACAGATCATGTGCCGCAAAGGCCGCCTTTTCCACCCCGGAGAGAAAACCGAGAGCGATTAAACCGCACTGGTTACTTTTTTCTCGGCTTTGATGAACGACGGAACATGTGGGAGTTTCCGGATTTATCAACGAGACGTCCTACAACGGCCCTGATTAAAACCGCGAAAAAAGAACGATCTTCCACTGGCATGTTTTCCCATACATATGTTCTGTCAACCGAAATTTTGAAGGAAATTTTCTATGATATCTATTTCTTCTCCATATTCTGTTTGTTTATAGTTGGTTAAAATATTCTGGCTAGAGACTGGAAAATATGCACGAAAAAACATCAGAAATGTTCTTTGATACACTGTACTTCAACACAGACTTCATGGATATTAGATCAAATCATTACAAGAATTCATTAAGTAAAGTGACCAGCCGTCCCGTTTTAGCCGGGACAGGTTTCGTATTTTCATCATCCGTCCCGTTAAAAAATCATGTCCCGATTTGTCCCGATTTTCACAAATGTGTCTCGATTTGTCCCGGTTTTGAACATTCTGGTCCCGATTTTAAAATTTGAGTCGTATTTCAATTTTTAAAATTTTGATTGTGCGTAGTGCATCTACAACGCGGTGGTCGGAGACTGCGCCAGTTGGTCACCTTATAATTAAGTTGACGATTTTTCAGAAATATATGATAATGACGGTTCATATAGAAACAATGGATAATGTAAGTACCTACATAAGTACCCTTCATGGGAAAGCCAAGTCTTCAGTCTTCAGTCCAATACTAGGTAGGTACCGTACTTGGTTTAGTATAGATAATGGTTAGTCATTCCGGGATTTTGAGAACCACTCTGTGACCTGCTGTCTGACAAGCTGTGCACTTTTAACGACGTCTAGTCCGAAGTTGATCAGGTTTTTCTTTTTTTGGTTAAAATCTCAGGAATCAAAAGCTTCTTGGGGAGTTTATAAAACCACAAGTATACTACATACTACGAAATTTATCAAAAATAAGTTATTAATAGCGCTGTTTACCTCAGATTTCCGTTGAGAGAAGGGTATTTTCAAAAACTTGTAAAATAATATTTGTCAGTCTGACATGTGCTCAACTTTGAGCACAGAAAGTGGCTCTCAAAAAGTTAGTGCACAGCTTGTCAGACACGTCAAAATCTCGGAATGACTAACCATTATCTATACTAAACCAAGGTACCGTACACTTAGCTACTGGCAGAAGGGTACCTATTCTAAAATACCGATAGCGAGATAACCGGTATTCCCACCTATTTTGTGTTGCGTTTTGAGTTCCCTAGAAAAACTCAGAAAATATGCATGAAATGTGCACGAAAGATGCAATAAATATGCAGTTTTCTCCAAAATATGCAACCACACAAAATATGAAAAATGTGCACGAATATGCAATATGCAAAGCACATTCCCATGCAGTCTCTAATTATGGGTCAATGACATTCGATCATGGGTCCCTCTCAGATGTGATTTCGTAACTTCTTCAATTTATCTAGGAGCACATCACCCTTGTGAATGACAGTAGAGGTCAGAGGATCATGTCCTGTCAACCGACTTGATAAATTTTGACATTCATGACATTTTTCGGATCCAAATCCGCAAATTTTTCCACAGGTGCCCCAGGTTTTGACGGGTCCCACTCGGCCGTAGGTCCCTCGTAAGTCGCAGCCCTGGCCCTGATGACTTTCACCCCTCCCTGTGAGTTGGCAACAATCGCAACCGGTTTCTGTCTGGGCGAATTCCGTTCACGGTGGGGAACGCAGGCGCGGCTAGTACGCGCATCGATCGCTAGATGGCCGCACTCCGCGCAAACGCTTCCCAGTCCTCGGCCCCGTCCGTTACGTTTTGCGTCGGCGACGTTCCGAGATGGCCAGCTGTCACTGTCTCTGACCGAAACGCAGCAGCCAAAAGTGGAAACGGATCCGTCTGGCGCGCTTCCCCCAAATCGGCGCGGCCCGGAAGAGGCGGCCTCCGTGAAGTGAAGTTCGCGTCGGGTGCAGTGCCGGGAAGATGGTGTCGAACGGGCAGAAGGGCGAGGGCAGGGCGCGCGGCGGGCGCTGCAGCCCGATCGTGCACGTCCTGAACGGCGTCTACCCGGCCGTCGCCGTCAGCCGCATGACGAACCCGCGCCTGGAGCAGTTCGTGACGACGCTGGTGCAGTGCACGGTGGACGTGGCCGCCCCGTCGCGGCACCGGCGCAAGCCGAAATGGTGGCCCAGCGGCGTCGCCTTCCGCGACCCCGTCAGCCTGGACGGCGGCGACGTGCGCCTGGTGCTCCGCCGGCTCGTGGCCGACTGCTCGCAGTTCTTCCGCAGCTACGCCTTCCGCGCCAAATGGCTGCCCACGATCGACCGCCGCGACTTCTGGAGCGACCGCACTTCCCCCTCGGCCAGCGACGGCCCCAAGAAGACCTGTCACCGCAAGTTCGACCCCTCCTCGGCCCGGATCATCATCGGGTGTCCGCCGGTCATCAAGGAGGACTTCATGTGCTACCTCAAGTTGGCCGGGAACAGGCCGAAAAATGGAGGGAAAATCGTCGTGGCCAGGCACCTAGAAATGCGGGCGCCCCCTAACGGTGGCCCGCATTACGTCAAGTTATCTAGCTGTCCGGGCATTCCCCTGTCTTCTGACGTGGGCAGGGCGATGGCCTCTAAGGAGAACCACGGCGTCAGCGAAGACATCAAGCTGAAGCGGCTCGAACGGAGCGAGTGGTATACGAACAGGCCCGCGACCAAAGCCGTCGCGGACGAGAACTTTTCCGAGCCGGTTTCGAATTGTAAAGGGTCTGGACGGTTGCGGTACTATAAGATGCCCAAACGGCAATGTTATCAAACCAGGTCGACGTTTCACAGTAGAGCGTTTTTAGAGCGGTTTTGTAGACCGGTCTGTGTCCAGTTGGATCGGCTTGATTTGGAGAAAATGAAAACTCATAGGGAAAATAAAAATCTGATTAGGCAGCCAGTGGTTTTGCTGGAGAGCTGCATTAGAAAACCAGTAATTCTGGTGAAGAAATTGAATTTACCGATAAAAGGAAAACCATTTGTACTCCCAAAAAGAACTTCCCCCAGAATTGTTAAAGATAACAATTCAGGTTCCTAACATCTTCTATGTATCGATTTAAGGCATGTCTATTTTTTGTAAATATTGGTTTAAATATTACTATTTTAGTGAGTATTGTATGATATACAAAATAAGCACTCATATTGAAGAGGTTTGGTTGGATATTAAATATTGAATTGTTACCAAGAGTTACATATTTTATTGAAATATTTTTTGTATTGACCATGTTAATTACATATTTTATTAACAGTTTTTTTGATAATGTATCCTTCCTAATGGGAAGTTGATGATTATTACGCATAGTTTTGAGTAAGTTAAATTATTGATTGCATTTTTGTTGCATTATTAATTAGTTATACGCGAATGCAAATTGAGACTGATTACAAAATAAAAAACTGCTGGTTTGTGCGATTTCCATCATTTGAAACATGTCTGTTATACGATTTCTTAGTTAGAAGTACCAAATGAGTTGAAAAAATGTGATTTATAACTTGGGTTTCCTTGTATGTATATAGAATATATTAATTAGTTTATATTTACTACTCGTATGTACATACATAATCATACATAAATGAAAGACGATTATTTTTTCGGTCTTCTGTATAATTTTTTTCCAGATAATTGAATGAATACATTTATAAATTACAAACGAGATTTTTATTCTGAACCTTTCCAGAATGGAATGAATGATAACGGAAACTGACGAGAATGTGATAATTTTATCGAACCTAGCTGATTCGGAGCAAACATGACCGATTCTGGCATGGCGAGGGTATAGTTTTATTTAGTTATGCAACCTAATCAAGGAATATGAATATTCCAAATGTAAAATGCGGCCTGAATACATTTTACCTCGGCATTTCTCGAGATTACAGGCGTAATGTTAGAAGAAAGTAGCGATTAAACCTCGTTTAGGCTAATTGCCTTCCCTTAATGGGCAATTTTATCATAAAGAGATACAGTGGAAAATCAAAGATCTGAAAGAGAGAGAGAGGCGGAAAAGTCCGATTAGGTAGTTCGAAAGTTAATAAGTGGATAACTCGTTAACTTGATAAGTTTTGGATTACCTACCTAATCAACTTAAAAGTAAAACCGATTCTAATAAACATCAGTAATTCTGCACCAGCCCATTATAAAACAGCGTTTCCGAAGCTTCAACGTGGCAAATACGAGCCACGAAGTTTTCGGGGAGTTGCTGATGAAGAGGCTAAATTACGTACACCATCCACAAAAACACCCCATAATAGGACTAACGAGGATGCTTTTAAAACGTCAACTGGCTATGGCCAAAAAGTCCCAAAATAATTTCCATGGATAATTATAGGCACATACAAAAAATCGTGCTTTGGCGAATACAATCGACTTATTGAACGAGAAGCGAAGGCGTCACGGAAAAGAGAATTAAATTCAAGTTGTTCTTTCATAAAATTGCGTTTGAATTGAAAATAAACCCGATGAGAAATGAGCGAATCAAATTTGTTTTCCAACAGCATCAGACTTCTTTATTCGTGTACGAGACACAAATTTATACCCCGAAATAAAGCAAAAAGAAAGAGCTTTGGAAGAGAAATAAAGAAACGACCGTACATTATTCAAACATTTCCCAAAGTAATGAAAACATCAAACACTTCATTTACAATACAAATTGTATATGGGAGGTACAACGTATTCGCTGCAGTACCCAAGCCGCCTTCCTGAATCAGAATTGCGCAATGAAACGACACAAACAACGTTTATTGTCTTTTGTGTCTGTCACTGGAATGAAAAGCCATTCTCAGACCGACTCTGCGGTTTTGTTTTATGAACATTGCGACTACCACTAATAAGTGATTAAATGTTACCCTCGGTGGTAGTGGGTACATACACGGAAGGAGGTGGTGTGGCGAAAAGGTGCCCTTTTATAGACGGATTGTGATGCGTTTATAAATGAGGACATTAAGCCCTAATGAAGAGTTATAATATCGTCTTCTCGCGGAGAAACACGTCCCGGATCCATTCCCTTTTCGCTTTCGGAACATCGGAAAAGTCCCGAGACCTATTTCTCTCCAGGGGGGATTGCGCCGTTATTACGTCCGGCGCGATTATTAAACTGGAAAGCGCATGTTTATTCATAAAGAGGCGAATGTATAAGAGGAGAAAACATTTTTTTTTTTAATGAAAAAAGCTTGTTCAAATCTGGCTGATGGGGAGCACCACCTATACCTTTCCTGCGCGCCCCCGGTAACGCAGGAATATAAAGCCAAAAGAAGGCGAAAAAACAATACATTAACTTCACCACCCTCCGAAAGAATCCTTAAGGGAGGCGAAAAAAGGCCAACACTCTTTCTCTCTTTTTTGCCGGTATTAAGGTGCCTCCACTTTCTGCCATGATGATGCAGACGCTGCTGTAAATTATTTCGCGAACGGCCCCACGTTGCGATTTACGAGACGTCGGTATTAAATTACAATTAAAAAAACGCAGACAACTTCGTGGGGAATTAATAGGAGATTTGTTAAAAACCGACCTAACCTGAAACGTGCTGAAACGGGGAGAAAGTGCTCTAATCCGGGGATCGGAATGCTCGGGGAATCCTCCGGGTGATGGGCTCGGTATAGCGCAGAGTCCGGTGGGTTCATAGGGGTTGTTATTTCCTTAACGGGCCAATTTGCTATTTCGTGATGTTTGTTTCGCATCGATAAAAACGGTCCCTTCCGCATCCGTTAGCGGCCCCATTTTAAATTTTGATGAGGACGGCACCGCCAGCTTTAGTACTGTTAAGGGTCGTAGACAACCGAGTCCGGATTCCCCCTTCCTCTGCATGGCTCTATTTCCGTTTTAGTTGCGCCATAAATTCCGTTAATCTCCAGAACGATTTTCACTTGGCTAATTATTTAAGTTGGAGGACATATAAAACGGTTATCGTCCCTTTTTCTTGTCGTAATAATGTGATATGAAAACGATAGGGGATGAAATTCTGGTCGCGTCGCTGTCTCTCGACGGAATTAAATATTATACGACACGTTTAAAACTCTCCTCGTCGCGGTTAGAGTTTAAATCGTAATTACTCAGTTTTATTAATGCTGACGAGACGAACTCGAGCCCTCTCTCGCTGCTAATAATAATGTTAGTGGAAATCTGCATGATGTTTTGATGGTCGAAATTCATTTTATTATCGCTTTAAATTCTATTAATTCCGAATTGAAGTACGCGTTATCAATTTTATTATTCGGGTGCTTATTCGCGGTCGTAAAGTCTTGAGTGCAAATTGGGACGGAATAAAACACCGATTTATAATGAAACACAAAATCTGCAGCAATCGGAACTTAAGGGTTGTGACGTAGTAAATCCATCGGGTCATCTTACAGCGCTATTCAGAATTCATGCTGATAATAACCGTATTCTCCACAATAACCCATGATAACGAAATCCGGATTTTCTCTAATCTTATCGATTTGGGGTTTCCTTTTGCGGTATTCTACAGAGACGAGGAGGTGGTACGCCTACGATCATGCAAGCCCTCGATTAGTTCGATGGCAAAAACGTGTTCGTGCTGTCTGCAACAGTAGGTTTACATCTCCGCCAAATTAAAGAGAACGTGTGCAGACTTCGCATATTCACCCTTTGAAATTCATCCGGGATAATCAGTTACAATAAACGCGTCAGACATATTTTCCCAGGCTTTGTTCTACTCGTACATACGTACCCAATAATTAAGCCGAAACCTGTTAATAAACGTGTAGACTTTAGTGGAGGAAATAACGGCCGGAACATGTGCCGCCAACACGGTTAAGTTTCCGCTTCCGCTTGCAGGAATACGACTATAGTAGTCTTCAGTCAAGTCGGGCCAAAGGAGCATAAAGTGACTCGGGTACTGTATGTGCGATGTCGCTGCAATTAGGAGGATGAAGTACAAGACTTAACATTACGAGCATTTGGCGTAGACGAAGAGAAAAACCGTGAAAATACGAAATCACTTCGCGGACTCATTACCGGGGGGCTTGCGAATTCTCCATCGGAGCGAGAAGTGACGCTTGCTGCTTTTGCCGCTATCTCTCCTCGGCAGTTAATGTTGAAATTAAAGTGTATCTTCGCTGCGCCTCGACTCGCAAATTTGAAAGTATATTATAGAGTTTACAATTAAATTCGAGCCGGGCGACTTGGCTCCCGAGGTAGATATCTGCAGCGAGACGTTTATTTCCGTAAATTATTTTATTCCGAAGCGGAAATGACGTGTCATCTTCCCTTCAACTCGTAATAACGTAGCGGAAAGCGCGCCGTCCGTTTTTTCCTAGTTTGCATTATTCCGTTGGAAGTTTTACTGGGTCAGTCGCGAACTTTCCGAATTTCTGCCCGTTTTTGTCGACGAAATGTATTCCGGGTTTGGCTCTTTCGACGTTGCGTATTGAGAGGCATTGCCCGTCGATAGGTCGGCCGTACTCCCGTTTTTCGCCACAATGGAGACGTCGAGTCCTAATCTTTACACGATATTGGGTTTTCGCTTCTTATTCCGATGGATTCACTCGAATTGTATCAGATTTGAATCCCACATCATACAAAATAACGCGCGATGCGTTCGGAATTTCCAGCGAACACCACAAACGTTCTCCTCTTTCTGATAAGAATTATCACTGGTGGTTCGCCATAAAGGAAATCTGATATTCTGAAAATGTTGACGAGCATAGTAAAATATCTAGATACTCATTAAAATTTTTCTGCCATATCAAAATTGTAAAATTCCATACTATTCTAGAAACAAATTGCTAACATGAAAGGTGAGTCCTTCTTTTTGGATGATGATGTGAGGAAGCATCTGGGGTATTTACGGTATTTCGCTTGAGAAGACTACAAGAATCATTACATCCAACATATTTCACGAGAAAAACTCAATAAATTTTTAATCTAGTTGAAACGTTTGATCTTGCTGGTATTTATACACAGTGTGCACAAAATTTTACGCTCCGAGAAAGTCACGTTTCCAGACTATAATAAAGCGCG
Organism: Salpingus planirostris; assembly: GCA_949788335.1. NCBI lineage: Eukaryota > Metazoa > Arthropoda > Insecta > Coleoptera > Salpingidae > Salpingus > Salpingus planirostris. Next base: position 1,918,653 of record OX460919.1, on the reverse strand, counting down.
ACCTACCCTCGGAAAATACCGAAATATGATATAAATTCCGACGTCTCAACTCGATATACAGTCTCGATCGAATTCGGAGTGCATTTTTTCCCTATTCGGTGCCATATATTGGAAAAGAGAGCCACGGTGAAAGCAATTTCCGTTATACGTGTGTATTTATTGCTGTTTATCTTAGCGTCGTTCATTTATACGTATATCTGTATACAAACTGTTCATGTTATTTTTTTATCTGGCGGAAGAATGAGAGACAAGGTGGATGTGTTTTCGGCTCGAAATCCGGTGCGGGGTGGTTTATTTTCGATATCCCGCTCTCTTATTTTTTATTTTTCGCGTATTCCAGGACGGCGAGATAAACAGAGCGCTTTATATCGCCGAACGAAAATATGTAGAAAATTCCATTGCTTATAGTGGATTTATTCGAGAAATACTGGGTCAAAATGCATCGCGCTTCAACCTACTTGGCAAATACCGAAACCGAACACAATACCACACATCCCGTCCTTTATTTTCAAAACCCAAAACTCTTCGGTACATACGACCGGATCCAAGACAGATCCAAGGCACACCTAAGTGGAGTGGACCGTATTAAGCCGCCGGGGGTTGAGGGGAGGATAATAAATCATTACTTTGTGTAGTCGCTTGTGTATGCCAGCCCTGTCCGGAGATAACGAACCGGACAAGCCTTCGCCCCCCGGTTGCCGGATTGTTCCCGCCGAAACCGCCCCCCGCATGCACCCGTTAAGATTACGTCCCGGAAATCGCGCAGCCCCGCGCCGAAAGGGTGACGTAATTTGATTTATTGCTAATTAGCCTGCGCCACTTTACCGCCCGACGAGATCACACGGACCGAGTCCACTCGCCGACCCTCCCCCGGAGAAAGAATTCAAATCGGCCCCAATTAGGGGCGCCGCGGCACCTGGTCGGCACTAATCCGACGCTTTAGGCGACAGCACCTGCTCCCCTTCCGGGACACGGGGAAGACGCGGATAATAGGGAGGGTGCACGCATAACCTTAAAGTGTGAAACAATTGAAGTTTGGGGGTTAAACAACAGTTGCCACGTAAACCGGCAACAGTGGAAAGCCAAAAATATTTGTTAGTTTTTCAGCAGAAATTTAAATTCAGTTTTTCGACTATTTTTTTTTTTAATTACGCGCAAGTTTTAGCTACTTTCCGGTTTTTTTATTTATGCATCTTTTAATGTAAGCGTATAAAAATTGAGCTAAAACGATATAAAATAACAGTTAGGTATACAGGGCTTCCATTAATGCCCGGGCACCACGTGAACATTAGTTAGGCAACTCGTTATACATATTTAGGGATATGGGTAGTTTTTGGGTTGCTTTTAGTAATATTTGTGTCAAAGTCACCAGTGGCGTCAGTTTTCGAATATTTCGATAATGTATGTCAGGAAGATGTCAGGAAGATTTTGAATACTTTAGACCTCACACCCTTGAAGAACTGCAGCAACACTTGATTGCTTAAAAACCATAAGTGTTCTTAAATTTCAATAGTTTTATTTGGCTGCTTCAGATTTTATTTGTCAGAGGAGTTTATTAACACATTATGGTCCACGGAATCTGATTTTGACGCCAATGATGTAAGTTGGGTTGCATACCTTCAGTAGGTCACGTGGTGCACGAACTTAAATGAAAACGCTGTATTATCACACATTAGATAAAATCTTCAAGTTCAGTTATATCCTTTTGCTTGATTATTTCTTTTTATCTTCAAAATGTCTAACTGGCGCCCGGTTTATGGATAGATTTTAGAGGAAATAAGCAGTGTTTATTTATGATGTAAATAAACACTGTCTCAAAGTATAAAATCGTCAAAAACGAGGTTAAGTAACTGCCAAATAAAAATGTCACTCAGCTATCCAGCGTTGCCAATTTCATAGCAACTATCTTGGAAACGGTTGTTTAACCCCCGAACTTCAATTGTTCTTGGCTTTTAGGTTATGCGTGCACCCTCCCTATTGCCTCCGCAGGCCCCGGGTCGGGACCCCATCATTCCTGAAGGAACACTCTTCCCGTAAGCGTTAGATCATTGAGATGGGACCTACTTAATTGCCGACGAGAACTTTCAATTAGTGAATTATTGGCGATCTCTTCGGCAATAATAACGTCCCGGATGGGCGTGGGTATTAAGGGGGAGCGACGCGAAATTAAATTTATACCGGGCGGAACCTAGCTGCAGGTGGCTCCGGTTCGCAAATGACTCCGGAAATGCCGGAGTTTACGACTTCGCACGGCTCCATCTTTTCGAAGAGTCTCTTTGACTATCGGGCGATGCCGTCGATTCCGTTGATTCCGATCCTCGAGAGACGGAGTTATAATCAGAGACGATACTTTAAATGGGGCGCATAATAACGGAGAGTTTCTGGATATTATACCGAGTCGCTTTCTGCGTACTTACATATACACATAACATAGTTCCCCGGCTCTGATGGTGGAAGTTGCAGCAATTAACTTGCATGAATAGCGGGCATTACACCGTGTAAGTTTCATGATATAGGGGGCCCCAGACATTTCATTCCGGATCTGCCTAGACCGTACAGACACGTGATATTTACGTTGCCTTATTTCGCCTGGTTTACTCGTTTCAGTTGAATTACCCGAATAATTTAAATCGTAAACTAATAGCGCAACACCTTGATGGTTTTCGCGAGAATGCGAGCTCCTCCGATGCTGAACTTTGAGATATTCTGCGGCGACTAACTTCAAACCTTGCAACTCGCTAGGTAATGAAGCGGAAATCAAACTCATTATCATGGCTAGAAGAGCTGATGTAATATTCAAAGATCGGAGATGCATATACATATGTCTTATATGTATATCTTGAGGAAATTACCATTTTTTTGTTCCATTAGTTAGTTTTGGTATAGGTACAATCATTTACACCAGTCCACCCCCAATAATTTGAGAAAAACCCCAAAACACGTCGATTTCAGGGGGACACGTTTTGATACTAAGACCCAGTATTTCCACCTATGGTTAACCTCCAGTTAGCTAACTGGAACCTTAGACTGTGACAATTCCGGTCGAAATGAATGAGAAAGGCTCACATTCAAAGTTACAGTTAGCTAATCTGGAGGTTAACCATAGGTGGAAATACTGGGCCTAAGTGAATTGAACTTTACACTGCTACCCCGAATCAGATATGGTGGCTTCCACCCCTCGAGTTTGAATAGGGGAAGCAGGTCGACTGACACCTCAAATTGAAGACCTTATTGATGAACTATTTGAGAAACTAAATTATTGATCGTGTTCACATTTTTTTGAGGAAGACTATTTTACAAGAAAATCCTCAAATAAGTACTACGTCAAAAATTACTTTTCTGTCCTCTATCGTAATGGTAATTTTTTTCCAATATGGCCTTTCCACGATATTTTGGCCATCACGTGACCTAAGTTGCTAAGCAAAATTTAATTGAAAAACATTGATAACCATTGACTAATGACAGGGATTTGTCAGGTACTTTGGGGCTCACGTGATGGCCAGTTTATGTTGGAAAGACTATAAATTCATCACATCAAGAATAAAATATCAAGCCCAACTACACGAAATTTTAACTTTAATGAATCCAAAGCAAATGACCGAAAATGACCGTCAATTAAAATCAGGTGCATCCATGTAAAAGACAAAGTTACCGTCATTTGTGGTCAAACCGGAAGTGATACAGGGTTGAGAATTGCTGGAATCGATGCAGAATTGAAAAACAAAATCGACAGGTCCGAGCGTTTTTCGAAAATTTCAGCCGTTTTCAAAATGGCCGATCACACGAGAGATAAGAAAATGTCGAAAATTTTGAGCGGTGATATAATTTTCTTACCTAGAAAAATCGTAGAATCCGAAAATGCATAAAAGTCAGGTGTATCCATTTAAAAAAACAAAGTTGCGGTCATTTCCGGTCAGACCGGAAATGTTACAGAAACAAAAATTGCGTGAAAAGATGCTTCATTGAAAATAAAAATCGACCTGTCTGAGCGATTTCAAAAATTTCTACCCGTTCAAAATTTTTTAGGGGGGAGGGGGACACTTTAGACGCGCACTGTGGATCATTCTATTCATCTTCGTAATTCTTCATTCAAGTTCAAGAATTTAAAAAAAGTACAAAAACGAGACGGGGCTCAGTTTTTGATCACCGTATTTTTTTCTCCCCATTTACCAAACTACGAAATCTGCCACTCCTAAACTACTGTGAAACAACTTCGTGGCACCCCGTAGAAAGATAAAGGCGATGGGGTTTCCGTAATCCGGCACTCCGGGGGCACAAGACCGGAGGATGCATTATGACGGCGAATGCGACAAGTTGCGACGTGATCGTTTCCGCATAAGTGCAAAAATGTCGGCGCATTTAATGCATCTCCTGGTCTCGTATTATGCAATTCCCTCGCGATACTCGTCGAGTGCGCATCCACGTGACGGAGGTCTAAGTGCTCTCGTCGGGCGCCCGGGGGAGTTTCGGGATAGTCCTCCCAGACACAAAACAAATTAATTGAGCCATTAAAATGCACATGTTTACACATCTTTTCGTCAAAGGGACAGGCGGAGGGCCGACGAGCGCGCACAATAATCCGTCATCCCGGAGTCGCGGCGCGACGTTCGTTATGGGGGTGCGATAAAAACGCGGACCTGAAAGCGGAGGGTCCTGCGGGAACGGTCGTGAAAATTGTGCAAGTTTCGAGACTCGTTTGAAATTTCGCACCGCGAGATGGAACAATTCGAAAGTGCGGGGCCGCGCGAATTGCGATGCATAAAAATAAGAAAAACCGACGTCCCCGTCACATTTACACCATTTTTATTACTTTAAAACTTGGGAAGTTAAAGAGAAATTGTGATGGAAATAATAAAACGTCAAATATGTCTCGAGCACTTATTTTTCGTCTTTCTCTGGCTCTCATCCCCGATTCCGGCCGAAACCACCACATCTAGTTAATAGTCGCGTATATATCTCCGGTGCGCCCCTCGAGAAATTGCCGGAATAATGATAACGCACAAAATCCGGACTCTTTTCTGGTGGTTTTAAATATTCAAGGCAATAAGCCCGAATTTGCTTCACCGCCGTGAGTGCTTACAATAACGACGATGATGAGGATGGAGGAACTCGTTCCGTGCACATGTCGGCGGCTTTTTCCACGGTCGAATTAAAAAAAGAACCTTCAAATATTCCGGTTTTACTGCAAACGACGTATTCAACCCCACGGAGGATTGCACATCCCTCGATCTACACCGCTCGGACCGCGGCTAATTAGGTAAGCGAATTTAATATTCTTTTTCGGAACAAACGCGGGATTTCGCTGAATTAAAAGCGAACCTTCCCGCAAATTCTAAACAATTTCGTAGTGGTTAATTGAATAAGTTACACGTTTTAATATTTCACGTGGGAAGTTTAATGGCGGGATTAAAACTTGGGTATTGTACATGAAAACCTTCGGGCAGAGATTAAAAGTACCAATGACTGATTAATTGTTCCAGCTTTAAGCTTTATCGATTAAAAATGTCGCATCTGGAGACCGTCTACGATTCCTAATTGGAAAGCACCATCGAGAGATCTTCGGATTCGCTTTCAGCGTCATTGAATACACAGAGCCTTTCATCGGTTGGGCTTTCGTATTATTATAAACTAGTTCGATCGAATTTCACATCGTTAAGGGTGAAATGACGCAAAATCTGATACCTTTTAAAATATTTAATGCGTATCGTTTAATTAGAATATTTGTGTTGTGGCAACACACTAAGGGCGCCATAAATCTGCATAAAATTTCAAATGGCCTCATTTCGGCCCAACTATACGCGAGCAATTTATGGCACATGCGATGAGGAGTTTATTAAAACTTATTTTTGTCATTATTTCGGATTAAAATGAGGATTTACATAAATAACGCGGTACGCTTTGAATCGTAGTTTATTTTCGGGGGTTATTTATTAACTCTTATAATCTAGAAAACCGTCCAGACAGTGGTAAAAAGGGCAGAAAGTTTTGCGTTTTAATTGGGAATGCGTCGGCGGCATTGTCCCGGCTGAAAAGAGTGCTAATAGAGTTTAAATAAAGCGGAACAAAGCGGACACGCAGCAAGTAATAAGTGCCTTTGGAAGTCCGGAAAGTTCATACAAAATACAGGAACCGCTCCGTCTGATGCGCGAACCGGGAACAGAGCGAAAAAGGGAGAGTCGAAGGGACCGAACTGCACAAACAAAAGTTTGCCTTTAATATTCATATTCCATTTGTTTCGAGTGGGCCGCATTCACTGCGACCGCAATAATGGGGCCCGCGGTCGCAATTATGCGACCACACAAGACCCCGCCAGGGCCGTATCGCCACCTCCATCGCCAAGTTTCGAGCGACTGGCGAAATGAAAAGATGCGATCTTTTCTATTTTTGAGGGGACATTTCCCGCCACTCGCGTCTCCCTTATCGCCTCCCCCGGAGGCGCGAACCCGAAAAAGAGCGCTCACGTCCGAAGATGCGACGTTTCGTTCTTGCGCCCGTCTCTCCTAGAGAAAGCCGAAAGGGATTGCGTCACTTTAATAAAACCGAATGATTGTTTGATGCCGCAAGGGGGACTTTTTTTATCGATCCCTCCGGTTGTTATTTCTCTTGGCGGATCTTTCCGGGGGAACCGTAAATGCTGCAGGTTTCCGGGAATTCCGGGTTTTATTATCGTCTGTTGTTGCGGGGGTAATTGGGGCGTACCTGTGCGGCTACGTGCCCCGCCTCGAGCCGGACCAGGTCGGTGTGGCTCCAGGCGCTGGTCGACCACGGCGACACGTTCCTCAGGTCCTCGTTGAATTTGAAATTCTTCAGTTTGTTGTGCAGGAACTTGCGGATGTTCCAGGGCAGGTCGTTGTGGCCGTCGATTAGGGGCACTTCCTGGAGGAGCCGCGTCGCGAACTCCAGGCGCTCCTCGAACGAGGCACTTGAGCTGATTTTTAAGGCGATGGGCACGCCGACGCCCGCCGCCGCCGCCAGCAGCAGCACCGTCGCTATCAGCCACCAGTGCCGAGACGACAGCTCGATCCCTGAAACGAAAATACTCCCATTCAAGAATTCCCTTCATCTGCAGGGTGTCCCAAAAGGAGTCAAGGAAAAACTACGTGTAGGTAAATAGACCACCAGAAATACTCCCCAATAACATTCACAGAGTACCGACTTTTAGGAAGTACATAAGTACATTTATAGGGTTGAAAGTGTTGGAAATCCCTTGGGAGGAGGTAAGAGTACAAAAAGGATGGGCGAAAGGTAAGCTTTTGATCAGTGAGAACCTGAAATCTTTATGATCTCTCGCTGAGGTCACATTGACAAAAACGGGCGGACATCGTAACGCTATAAAGTTTCATTCTATTAGGTATTCGAAATTCGTTAAGGTTGCCATTTCGAAGAGAGACGGTCAATTGAGGTTTTATATGAGAGTGACAAGGATGGAGATAGATCAATGTCTCCAATCCAATCCAGTTCAAAAACTAGCTAAAATTTTTCGACGGGATTTTCGCCAATTTGACGAGAATCCTCTTTTATTGGCGAAAATCCCGTCGAAAAATATTTGCTAATTTTTGAGCTGATTGGAAACATTGATCTATCTACATCCTTGTCACTCTCATGTAAAACCTCAATTGACCGTCTCTATGCGAAATGGCACCCTTAAAAGCGGAAGCGGGACATCGATAACATTAGTATGGTGGACGTGGTGGTCAATAGTGCTGGTATGTGATTTCTCAAAGACTTGATTTCTTGTACAGACGAGACATCAAAAACATTCTTCATTAAGGGAGGCTGTGATAATCGTTGTGTCTCTATCCTTTTAGTAGTTTTTAGATGAGACAGAACGATTATCAGAGCCTCCCTTTATTTATTTGATGTTTCTACACAGAATGAAAAGACAAAGACAGATAGAACAGAAGGCAATCACCCTTAATATCGTTCAAGTTGTTTTCAAAACATTGTTGACAAATTCATATCCACATCATATCAGCACCTTTATGAAAAAATTTGAATTTCCAAATAAAAAATGAACCAAAAAGAATGTTTTCAGCACTTTTTATCACAAATAACGCCGTTGAACTTTAAATGGTGCGAAGCTGCAAAAATTAAGAATTTAGGTACGATTTTTTTAAATTAATTTCTTGAGACTCACTTAATAGTCCCTTAGGGCGAACCGAAGAGCTTCTCCCCAATTGAAATTACCGTGTATAAATTGTAAGTTATCTGAAAAGTGGAGATTTTTTTCTTATTTATCAAGAAAATTATTTTCCTACGTTGTAAGACTAATGCAAATTTTGACGGATGCCATCATTTTGACAGTTCTCATTTTGGTAAAAAAGTTTCTTCACGTAAACTTCACGTCGTCCCTCGCGTCGTCCGCACTGTCATGCAATGAGCAATGAAGAGTGAAATGTTTCGTGCTGTTTTATCCCCCAAGGTTGCCACTTATGTACTTTTTAATTTCTGATTGAAGAATTCACTTAATATTGCGCAGTTTTCAAGCCTCTATTCCGTGTTATGTTTGTGACAAATAAGTCATCTGGTAGAGTGAATCATAATCACCTCTCGTCCTCGTTTAACAGGTTTTAGGTGGGACTTGAGTAATATTTCCCTAGGATGTTATTCAGCGGTACGCCGGTACATAATAAATTAATATCAACTTGGGTATTTTTCTAGAAAGTGAGGAGTTACAAAGTGGTGATGTGGATGAACTAGAATGAAAATAAACTAAAAGCTCGAGCTTATTTCGCCATCAACATCTTCTCGCAAGTTTTATTACGACGTCGACGAGACTCTTATTATTATTCGGCTTATTACATCTTATTTTTTATTCAGTACACTGTATAAGTCTCGGTGTAAGTAGATGAAATGGCGAAGTGAAAATAACAACGGCCCTAATTGAACGTCTTTCGAGTTAGTGGCGGCGTTAAAAGGGGTCGTTTTTGCGGCTTCTCTTTAGAGATACGATACTTCACTTTACTGCTGTATACCCGCTCCTAATATATCTCTCCCCGATGGATCGGCCCTCGGTGAAGTCGGGGTTGTTATAGACAAAACGTTTCGGGATCAACCGTCAAACTATAATGGCGTTAATAAAGTTGAAACGACCCTCTTATAGATAAGATGTAACGCGCGCTAAAGACTGTGAAATTCTTCGGCGTAGTGCAGAGTGTAAGTGGACCGAAGAGGACGAGCGGCGTCGACCGGGCTTAGAGTTTTTCCCGAGACCCGCAAGCTGTCAGATAGTTGAAAAGATATTTTAAGCCCGAGGGATAGGATTTTCGGATGCCGGAACGGCTGAATTTCCACCGAAAACATCGTCAACATTTTCCTTAAACCCGTTACCCGATCCAAACACCAGAGGGCGTTATTCTAAAATGTCAATTAAATTAATCTCCAGTAAATAAATTATTTGGGAAAAAGTGGGGCTTCTGAATAAGCAACTCTGTGCTCAATTTCCACAATCTTTGCATTAAGGGCGCACAATATGTACACAATGTAAAAGCCGGCTGATCGTTAAAAGGACCGCCGAAAGAGGATATTCGGGGCTGTAAAACGACCGTTCTACAGGGTGTCCCACGAAATGGCGTGATAAAACACCATTTCACAAAGAGAAAGACGAATAAAATCCATGATCAAATACGTTGATATTTCCACGAAATGAAAACGGAATTTTTTTTCATAAGTACCAAAATCGAAGATATCGCAACCGTAATTTTCAAAATCGTAAAACAGAATATCCGGAAATTAAAAAAAAAACAGGAACAACGCAAGATTTCGTTTTATTTATCGTACGTGGGACATCCTGTATAACTGTACGGTAGGGACACACATTCGGTGGTTGATTAATGTCCTTTTCCTTTACGACTTGTCCGTTTCGAGTGGGCTGTCGGCGCTCCGGTCAGTCCGGGGCCGTATAAATTTGCGTAATTGTCCTGCCTTCATATTACAGCCGAGAGCCGGAGAAAATAAGGGCACACGGATAATGACGTTTCCCGAAAAGGGCCTCCCCGCCCCTCTTATAAGAGAAAAATCGCCGCATAAACGGTGCAAACGTTGCCCGTTCTGAGGGATATTTATTTAGCTAAACAGGGTGTTTCAGTAGGCGGGGGGGTGGTAAACAGCCCTCCGGTTCCGGAAATTCCCCCTTTCGGCGTAATAAAGGTGTTAGCCGGGCGTGAACACAACCCGACCGGCCGTTACGTCCTCGATTTCGCCAACGGGGTGCGCGTAGGTGGGCGAAGGCGTTATGGGGATGCGGACGTAAAATGCAACATTAACCCGGGGAAATCTGCACTTTTCCGGTTCTTTTTTCCTTCGGGGCGGTTTTAATTTGCCGGGGCGCGCTCGCGTCTCTCTTTCTCGCTTTCTCCCTCTCGCTCGCCTTGCTTTAATATGAATTTATAAAATTTTCCGGAATCCGGGGATTAATCCGGTCGCTGTAAAACATGCTAATGCCTCGACTCGGACCGCATCGATATGTGGCGCAGTGTCTGCAACGTATCGGCGAATTCATCGCGTGAAATTCTAGCGATGTTGACAGGATCAAATTTGCATGGTCCCGATAAGGGCCTTTCCCCCGGGCGTTGGGATGCCTGAATTATTTCCGCACGAAATTAAAAGAGTAGTGTACGCGGAGGGAGGAGAGAGGCGACGTATTAAATTTTTTATTGCTATATTTCACGTCGCGTTAAATCCCGTAATCCCATTATTACTTTTAATCAAAATTATTCGCGATTTCAGCCGGAGCCGCCTGCAGAAATTGCTTTAAAAAGGCGAGAGGGACCCCCCGTAAACAGAGCACACACCCCCAGACATTGATTTAAGGCCGGGACCACACGAGATTCAATCAGGCCGAAATTTTGATACGCGCCGCGCTGGTTGTATAGGTAGCTGGTGGGCCGGATAATGTTTACGGAAAGAATTTATATGCGTTGTTGAGTCCTCGGGGCGTAAACAGGACGAAAGGAGGCGGAAATTAGGGAGAACTAAACGGGTCGAGGTCGAAAACACCAAATTAAATCTTTTCAAAGCGCCTGCCGCACCACATACTAAACAGACTTGTGTAGTCTTCTACCAAAGCAGAAAGCTCAAACACTTCAGGCGGTTCCTTACTAGGAACGAAAAGCTCCAGCCAAAGGTAATGGATTTTTTTTCCGACGCTCACATTGTAAACTGTCACTTTTCATAACAATCGAAGTGGGTGAAAAGTTACTCATTTTCAAACAATGGATCTGGTTATTTCATTACGTACAGGTTCATAATTTCACTAAATTCATTTCAATAATACCCGGACACCACGTGCCCATTAGTTAGGCAACTTGTTATACATATTTAGGGATACTTATGGGTAGTTTTTTGGTTGCTTTCAGTAATATTTGTGTCAAAGTCACCAGTCGAATATTTCCATAATTTATGTCAGTCATTATTAACGGAAGATTTCGAATACTTTAGGCCTCACACCATTGAAGAACTGCAGGAACACTTGATTGCTCAAAAAACAAAATTGTTCTTCAATTTTAATCGTTTTATTTGGTTGTTTCCGATTTTATTTCTCAGAGGAATATTTTAATACATTATGGTCTACGGAATATGCTTGTTACGCCAATGATGTAAGTTAGGTTGCATAATTCCAGTAGGTCACGTGGTGCCCGGACTTAAATGAAAACCCCTCGAAAAACCCTGTATAATCATGAAAACCGATTTCAAATTGTTAAGTAATCATCACTTTACCGATCGCATTTGGGAAATTTCTCGGCAGCAGATATACATATGGTTATCACCAATTTGTTTTGTAATCATATAGTAACCGTGTGATAAAATTCATCAATTTTCGTCGCCATAATTGCAATTTGAAAGTGATTCCCAAAAGATTATAGAAGCGAAGTTAGTAAGTGGTAAGTGGTTTATTACCTACCCCAGAAATGAGGCAAGAGGTATGAAACAATGTACGCAGATACATTGACTGGAAATTGGAGAATAATGTTAAATCCTTATCAATCAATATTTTTCAATTCAAATTTTTAGAGTTGTAGATAAAGTAGTGTACATTCCTCGAGTGGTAAAGCAATATTAATTTGTTACTTACCACTCTAGTAACGGAAACTACTATTACTGTTTTATGTTATAATTGTTTAGTTGGTTCAAATCGTTAAATATTGAGTGATTTATCGTTTTAACAATTTTTATGAATTTTCATGAATAACAGTTATCGATATTCATCCTTTTGTATTTATGAGTTTTTGCAAGTGATATTGATGATAAAGTGATGTGGTCCGCGAAAATAGTGTATAAAACTTGTCGGAAAGTTTTATTCCCGCACTCGTGCGAAATAGTGCACTTTTTTCCGACACGTTGTGCTGGAACGAAAAGTGGTCCCTGCTCATCACACATAGTGCCAAAAGAGAAATTGTTGGTTTGTCCATGATTAAGTCGTCGTTCGGCGTCGCGACGCTGATGTCGGTGGCGTTTGTTCGGTGCCCGGAATTTATTTATAAATAAAGCCCGAGTCGGTTTGCGTGCCGGAGTTTTGTTTTAGTTCCGGAACGGAAGTCCCGACGGACCGGCTTAATGGAAGAAATCATTGCATAAGTTGCGGTACGCCGCCGCGAGACCGGGCTTTTAATTTTTCATCACCAACTTTGCTCGTTGTCGTTAAAGTCAGTTTTAGCAACAAACGACCGCTTCGCAATTAACTAAACCTCGAGCCGAGGCATCTCCTCGCATTATATTATCACGAAAGCGACTCGCTAAAAAGCCACCGGTACATTCCGCAAAAAAACCGACACGACCGCGATGAAACGTTTAATAACGCTTTGCGGAAATCAAACTGGAATTATAAGAGATCGTTTTGTTTTTTAATTGGACATATTGTAGAGTTCGCGAGGGCGAAAAAGCACATAATGTAGTGCGGCTCTCGTCCATTATGCCGCGAAACTGAGCTTTTCCGGGCGGCCCCCTCCCCGGGCATTGTGTCGGTCTTGACATGCAAAAAGCTCAACGTAAAACGGGCGCCATTACCGAAAGCTCGGCCTGAAACGTGAAGGATAATGCCGCGTACGGTATAATGAAAGTCCCCATCGACATCGCGAAAGTCGGGAAATGTGCCGCCGTTTCAAAGCGCCACCCTCTCGCACTCGCGGACGAAATAAGGCCGATTATAAATCCGAAAACTTTCCCCGATATGATCATTTTTACGATTATCCGTCGGCGTTTTTACGAGGCCGATATTTACGTCGCTTCTGCTGGCGCACGCTTTCCACTTTTTCGTTCGGTCCAGACTTTTGGCTTGGAAGCTCTCCCACCGTAACGCAAGCTGAGCATTTAATCTCTTGCATCCTGCAGTTCCCCGCCCCGGGCCATTTAACAAAATTATATATTAAACTTTTCATTAAACAAGGCGACCGCCCTCCGACCGCCCCCGAACCGCACTAAACGGAATAACTCCAAGATGTAATAACACCGTGGATTATTCCGTTACTGTCACAACTTTGTTGTGTTTACTTGATTACGGAAATTCCCCAAACCGAACCGCAAATTAGGTAGCGCGAAATGAGTACAGTGTGAGCTAATTATAAGGTAATTGCTCCGCATTCACTGATTCGATATAACGCGCCCCGTAATAATCGATTCATCTCTCGTGGGATTCTTCGTTCGGGGTTTTCATTTTCGATTCTTCCCAGGTTCGAAAAATAATATGGCGCCCTCCCAAGTCGACGCATAAATTTCCACTTATTTTGCGAGGGTCTCAACGGTGATCTTCATAAACGCGGGAAATTATGAAGCCGCGGGCTGTTTTCGACATTATTTTTAGATTAAAGCTCCCTTTTGATTTTCCTATAATTTGTTATCTCCCACATTACGATTCTTTCGCCCATCCATCTTGAAAATTGGTGTACAGACACGGGAATTGGTGGCCTACAGTATAACGCTAGTAAAAGTTGATATGGGCGAATATTTACATCCGTGTACAATGTACACACAAACAATTAAACGAATGCACTTAACGGGCGACGGAACAAATTGCGTTTGAATTAGTTAAAGCACGAAAATTCCCAAGCGAACGAGGTGAAATTACCTACGGTTTTATTATTGCGATTCCTATTTTCGTTACATGACGAAAATTCGAACCGACCTCTCATTATTATTAAAATTGCGATTACAATGAAGCGTTTTTAATAGCGGTTTACGTTACTAGAGTGGTAAGAAGCAAATTACGCACGAGCGAAAGAATTTACACACGACGCCTCGCAGAGGCGAGTCCGTAATTCCGCGAGTGCTTTAAATACCACTCGAGGAAAATGTACACTACTTCATCTACGACCCTAAAAATTTTAATTGAAAAATATTAATGAGGTGTTTTCACGAGGAATAAAATTGTAAGTAATTCCATGAATCATGCATATTCGCATATGGGTCAAAATGAGTTCTGCGCAAGAATTTTGTTGGAAAAAATTTATTTCAATTAGAAATTGCACTTACAAAGAAATTTTCGTGACGTCAGCAATTACAAATCGTGGACAACAGCTCGCCTGCAGATGTCGCTCATAAAAATTTAATAATAGCCGCTATATTACCGATTACTGACATTTTGAGGTTATGTAAGTGTCTGCTGTCATCCATTTTGCCGATTTTTTCGTGTTTTCAATAAAATTATGCCATTGTGCCTTCAAAAATGAGAAAAAAACCGCACGGATCAACACCCTAACTGTAACTACGCGTGGTGCCATCTACTGGATTATAGAAAACTTGTATTGGTTGACATCATCAGAAAAAAAAATAAAAATTAATTTCAGGCATTTAAACTTTACTGAAAAAAATTTAAAATATAACCTTCTGAATTATTGAATACCTATCATAGGATCAGATAGGTTTTTTCGAAAAATACATGAAAATTCCACATTGATAAGGATTTAATTTCATTCTCCAATTTCCAGTCAATGAATTTGCAGTACCTACATTGTTTCATACCTCTTGCGTGATTTCTCTTTCACTATTATCATTGCATGCTGCTCGACATTTCATTACCACTTACTAACATTGCTTGTCAAGTATTTTCAGAAACCCTTTCAAATTACAACTATGGTGGCGAAAATTAATGAATTTTATTACGTTTACTATGGTTACAAAACAAATTGGTGCAAACCATATATCTGATATGCCAACAAATTCCCTAACTGTGCGATTGGTTTACACTTTACCTAACACTGTGAGTAAAGTGACGTTTACAACGATTGTCAGTTGTACGAAATTGCCAACTGTACATGGTGGTCGTAGATAAAAGTATCTCTTCGATAATACGTGTACGCGGTCGAGAAGAAGATCCGAATACGGACGAAAATAGAACTGACATATTACTTCGTCCCCGTTGACAGTAACAGATGCGCGAAAAAACGCGTTTTATGCGCTCACATCAACATCATACATCAAGAAATTCAACCGTGCCACATATCCGCGCGGATACCGGAGGGCTGATGGGAAATTGGGGCGGGCGGTAAAGTGCACGGGAGTCGCAAAAGCGGAATCAATTTCTTGTCAAACTCGGCGATACGGGGGAGGTACAAATTGCGGCCATTTGTTACCCGGTAAATATCGGCGACTGTATCGAGACTTCATCAATTATAATCCGGAGTTAGGACGGAACGGCGAACTCCCGGAGCCGAAACGACACGCCGCATCATCCTCCCCTTTCGCCGAAACCAGAGACGAATAAATATCGGGGCGGAACGTGGCGGCGCAAAAGTAAATAATTGAAACCTTTTCGGTCTCCATAGTTCGCGCATTTCTATTTTCCGAGCACCACCCTTTTCCGGTCTCCGTATCTCGACTATTATTTATTGCGAACATAACATCGGCAGTCTCAATTTCGCCCTACAAAAATCGGAGAGATTTAATCAAGATCTAATTAAAAACTTAACGCCGTTAATTAAGCGGTAATCGGATTTCCTAGGCGGCCTTAATTATTTCAGTCCGAACTTAATTTTCCGCACTATCAATTTAAGCGTTTATCTAGTAGAGCGGTTAGCTAGTTGGTTTAATTTGGACACCCTGTTGGGAAAAAAGTGGGCGGAATCTACAAGGATCCAATTAGGGCAGATTCCAATTCCAAAATTTAGGAGTTTCTTGCCGAGTCAGGTAATTCCGACGAAAAAATTGGCCGCGAGGTGAGGGTTAATTTTCGACGATTCGCTCGCAGCCTGATGGAAATTTTTTGATTCGAATTTGTTGCGCTTTCTCGGGTCCTGTGTGCATTTGTATGTACGTTCGGCCTTTTCACGTCTGCTTATTTAAAGTTTTAAAATTAATGCTCGCCGTCAGTTCGCGACAGACTTTGTCGCGAGCACTTGGCTATAATCCGTCTGCGGCCTCGCAATTTTCGTCCTCTTCTCCTTCGGTTCGGTGTATTTTATACGAGGGAGTAGCGTGCGTCGCAGACGTGTCCGCGCATAAATTCGGAAAAATAGAAACCGAAAACGTGTTTAAAATCCCCGCGGAAATAATGGATTAAGGTGAGGCGGGTTTAGGCGGCGCGATAAGAGATACTAGTTAGCGGTAAAGACGTCGCCTCCACTTCTCTCTTTTTAACCGGAATGAAATCTCCGGATTTTCGAGATAATCGCAACTCAACTAACGCGATCCGCCCTCTCCCTCTTTTTTCTCGATTTTTAATTGCGGAGAGTACTTACCCCGAGAATTCGAGACTTTATGAATATTCGCAAAGGCAAAGTTCCGATTATTACGGTTACGATGATAGTGAGGTGGAGTGAAAGTGGCGCGATTTCGGGGGTGCGGCGGAGGGAGCTCGAAACTTGGTTATTAGCTTATTGCATTAAGTCGCAGTCCCATTTATCACGGAAGGGATGGAACTGGAGAGGATCGAGGCCTTCCGGGGCGAAAACGCGTAGGCGTGAAGGCAAATATTTTCCTAATTTATAATCGCGCTTAGACGTTTTGATCCATCCCGCGGAGGAACGTTTCGATCGCTATAACCATCGGGCCGACGGATTTTTTACGCGGGTAAAAAGTCCGAGGGTCGGAAAGAGTTCATGATTTATTGAAGTGCTATTTCGCCCGGGCTCCGGACGAAAGGAGGCGCGTCCCGCCGTCAAATTGAAATTTTTTCCCGAGATGAAATCGATCACAGACAACGCAACGTGAGGTATAAGTAACGTAAATAATTAAAAGGGATCAGAAAACGGAATTGAGTTTTCCGGGACGGTCTGTTTAATCCGGGGGACGCCCGGAGTTTGATACCGGAAGATAACGGGGAGACGGCCTGATGGTTTGTCTTCGCCGTTAACTTATTATAAACGAAATTGATGAGAAACTTTAGAGGCAATTATTATCTCGCTGGTTGGCTCCTGGAAATTTGCATTAGACACGCGTCGCCTTCCTATTCCCTAATAATAGAACCGGGTTGTGTCGTTATTGTTATAAAGGGCGGAGGAAAATCGAAAAAGGGCGGCTTATTTGATGTCTGCCGAGTCGGGAAAAATGATGAACAATGAGCTTTCGGCGAATTTTATTTATGAAGTCCGCCGGACCGCCCTCCACACTCGAGGGCTCACTCTCTTCGCGTGATTTGTCCGAAGGGACAGGTCCATAAACAAAGTTCTTAGGGTAATCAGGCATTCCCATTGTCCTACCGTTTCCATCCGGCCGAATGAGCACCCTCCATTATCACCACTCGACTTTTTCCCCGGAAAATTACCGCGTCTCGAGGAGAGACGCACGACTTTTCGTCGCCGAGGAGCGGGGAACAAAACGCACCCCGTGCATTATGTATGGTCCGGTAATAGGCCCGGGGCGACCCTCAAGACCGGCCGGATTTACGACTCGGAACGTTTAAATAATGCAAACGTCCCTTTAAGGTGTCGCGGTTATTTCGGGTAAAATGGGTGAAATGAGTGCCGTTTATGGGGAAGTGAGTGGGCCGATTAATCAGGTCGAAACGGGGCGAATAAGTATGGTGACCCTCGTAATTAGTTTCAGGGGTGGTGGCGTAATTAACACTTTTAGGTGGACGAAATTGGGGCGGGACGCTTCGTTAACTCTTATTCGGACTCTTTTTCTTTCCTGGACCCTTATGTTGTGTTGTGTGTACTCTCGAGTCTCCACCCTCGTCTTCTTTCCTCCCCCTTTTCTAGTATACTAGATATAATTTCATTCCGCCTGTGTCGTGTAAAGATATGTGGTTTTAACGTACGTGTTTGGAATTGTTCGGGGGCAAGAATAAACTTTTTTGGGGTTGACAATTCCCTCGCTCTCTCTGTATTATGTATAAATTTACGTATAGGTCTACATAATGGGAATATGGCAATGAATTCCATTAATGAAACCGCACGAACTCGTAAGGGAAATCGATAAATTTTAGGGTAAATTAAGTTAGGGATTGTGGAAATGGGGGAAATGCAGAATACCACAATTTTCGAAAATTACTAAACTTAATTTAGTCCCGTCACTTCTACTCTTAGGTATTCACTTTTTACTCGTATATTTATTTACGAAATTAAATCGCTTACGGAGGGAATAATCTGGAAAATGGCATTTCGTTTTACCCTTGAGGAGAATTAATTTTTTTCCCGCCTTAATTGAAAATTCGTTCTTGAATTAATATTATGTTGTTCAAAAACTTATTATTTGAAACATTTCCACGACTGGAAATAGTTTGCCTTTATTCTAGAGTCTTTGAGTGAAAAATGTTCAAAGAGATGCATTCGAGAAAACCTAGTTTTTTCCAAAGAACAAAATGCCCTTTTATTTCCACAATTCACCATGCACCTAACTGCGTACGCGTATCCGTAGTGCAAATAGAATTCCATGGAGTGTGAAAATTGCGGATGCACTGCCCCAGAAACCGACAATTTAAGCAAAAAACTATAAATATTCATGTCGTGGGGAATAACGGGTAAACACAAAAGGATTTTTGTATCGCGAGGTGCGGGTCACAAATGAAAGCGTACGGTTTTTGATGCCTCGGGGAGAGAACGTCCGGTGCCGGCGTGAATGTTTTAAACATAAATCTGCAACATTCGGGGAGGACGCGGCTGAATTAGCCCGGATCGATTTCCGAAAAACGAAATTTCCCAAACCGGCCGGCCTCCTAATTTCATCACAAGTTTACACTTTATTATAAGTCGCCGGAAAAGGCGCAGAGAATGGCGAGGGGCGGTATTAAAAGGCAGAATTCGGGATGATCCTACTTAAGGAACTAATTGAGGACTAATCTGCCGCAAAACGGCCTGCCACTCTTCCCTTTTCGGAGTTCTACAGTTGTAGGAAACGAACAGAGTATTGTACAGAGTTTTACGGAATTCTGAGCACTTTAGGTATCAATGATATAATGAGGTGTTTTATCGATGAGCCCATGTTTGGGCATTATCTACGTGGTCCCTACAACGTTTCATGTTCAAATGCAAGATAATTGTCCTAAATGTGATATTTGCTTACTTGAATACAGATAGTGTATAATAAGCCTGTTTATCAATCAGTAACCTAGCACAAAATGGGGGTCATTACGATTCAGTTGAACATAAATGATGATGATTATTTTTATTATGATTGGCGTATTATTATTGGGAGAAGTTACGACAGTTTCCCAGTGCAAATGGGAGAGCGAGGCGGCGTCGTCGCCTAAATTCGAATCAAATCGATTCCGTCAGTCGTTACAAATATACGTACATTTCGTACGTTTATACGGGCCAATTTCGGTCGTATTTACCCACCAGATGAGGCCTGGGTGGTGTACGAGAAATGCAAACACTCAGTCGATGCATTCCTTTTATGGTGTGGCTCGAAAGCTCCGCTTTCCTCTCGCTCTGCGGTCCGGATGATGATATTTTTAGGTTACTCTGCACCGGTGAATTAATGACGGGGATTTTCATTATTAATTCCCGAATGTGCTCAAGAGGCGTGAAAATTTTTCCATACGCCGATGGCCTGTGCGGTTTTTTCGGATTTTCCGGGCGCATAATTTCAATGGCGGTTCCACGGTCCATTCGCTACGCAACAATTACAGTGAATTTTTCTGGCTACGTGAAATCCCATAAATATCCCTTAGCAGTTTTCTTTTCTTCTGCTGCATCACACGGCGGAAAAAAATAAGTTGAGGAAAACTCGGGGCATTCGTCCTGGTAAAAACGCCCCACTAAAGGAATATCTCACAATTTTCGTCTGCAAGAGGGAAAAAGGCGGACGTCGCTTTAATCTAGTTTTAAAGTTTCGCTCTTTCATCTTCTTATACATTTTTACAGGAAAAACGACGAGCCGCCCATCAATATTAATCCAAACGCCGAGGATATCTCATTGAAGAATGATTACGACCCCATCTAGCGCGCAATTTTGAGTGTGGCGAATTTGCGCCCTTAAAATCAGAAAGAGCGTAAAAAGACGGACCGTCAGCTCCGGCGCTACACGGCCCCTTAAATTATTCACCGTAATAGTGAGTCGTAAAGAAGTTCGGGGATGTGGGACTAGACGAGCGGACTTATTGACCCAGTTAACGAGGCATTTCACTATTTATTATCCGGGTCGTAATTTTTACTCCTCGTTCCGTTCCGCGCGCGGGCGGCGTCAGAAAATAAGACGACTTTTCCGGCGCTGATGAGATGAAACATCCACTTTTCACCCGCCGCTCGTGCACTACACGTATTTAACTTAACTATTTCGAATCTGCGATGAAAAGTTGAAACTTCTCCCTCGAGATTTTCCTCTGTGAGGGACCTCGATGCGAAACCGACCGCGCCAACTTGAACGCGGCCCGGTTCGGGGTTTTTATTAACCGACGGCCATAAATCGCGCCCCCTTTTACTTGGCAGGGTTGCGTTGCAAATTCAATATCCCGCAAAACGATCCCACTAATTACGTCCGAGGCATATCGGATCCGAACCCACACTTTCCCTGTACAAGGTGTCCCAGAATGAGTGGGACAATACGCTTTATAAGTCAACATTGAATCCAACTATTTTTCATTAAATTAGAGCTTTTGGTAGGTATACTTTTAAGTTGTTTCAATTGGAAAAAAATTCAGTAGAAATTCAAAATTTCGTATGGGAGTAACTCACGCAGTTGAATACAGCCTGTCCTGAAAATGGTGGTCCTCAGGTATAAGGGCCGATTCTTCTCGTCAAAATAAAAGAAAAATTTCCCATAAACTATGGTCCGCAAACGCTTACTTGATACAGGGTGTCCCATTCAACATTTCCAGTGCATTTTTCATCCCCATGATAACCGCATCCGAAAAAATTGTTTGAAGTGGAAAAGAAAGCCTACCCTATAGACTTTCAGAAAAATTTTGTCGATTTATGTATCCTCATTAGTTCCAGAGATATTGCGATTTTGGTGCCGCTGATCGGGGGACAAAATATTGAAATTTGAAAGCTACAGGTAGATTAGCTTTGTAATGAGTAACTAACTCGGAATTTAGAGTTGTTAGGTTTTGTCATGGTTTTGTAACTAAATAAATCTAAATAAAATGAATAGCTGGCTGTTGGCAAAAATATAAAACTTCAGAAATTTTTAGGTTTTGACATGGATTGTCATTTAAATCCTAGTCAAAACGAACTAATTTCTAATAATTTTCAAATATCCTCAATAAAACAAGGTGGAACAACACAACAAAAGAAAAGGCACATCACTGCATTACAGGGAAGTAGAAAATAATTTAAAAATTAGATTACACTGATTACAGGCACTTGTGACATAGTTTTTCCCTCGATTTTTCCGGATAATCTTGAGAAACAGTTTAGGAGAAATGTTTTAACGGAATTTGAACTTGAAGCAAACAGAAAAAATATAGAGATGAAGTTATTTCATTGAACAAAGGACTAAATACGTTCGAATAGGTGAAAATTCAAAGTTATTAAAAAATGCTATCTTTTTTGTCTATGAAATTTTGCTGTAATTTTCAAATTTTAGTTTTTTGTTTTCGAATCAGCTGCACTGAAATCTCAATATCTCTGGAATTAATGAAGACACAGGAATCAGCAAAAGTTTTTCTAAAAGCTTGTAAGATGGGCTTCCTTTCTTAAATGAATCTTACTCCCGAATTTCGTTGTCATGCCTCCCAAAAATGTACTGGAAATTTTGAAAGGGACACCCTGTATCTATTAAGCGGTTGGAGATCATAGTTTATAGGAGCTTTTTCTCTTATTTCTCTTATACCTCGGGGTCACCATTCTTAGGACACCCTGTATAACCGGATGAAAATATTTCTTTCTGACATTTTGAGTGCACAGACTGCACGTGACATTTTGAAAACTTCCACAGAGAACATTAGACTTTTTACGCGAGAATTGGTGTAATTTTGAGCGATTCGTATTTTGTATGTCGATTTTCCGTTTCGCGGATCGCGGGACACCCCGTACGATAAAACGGAGATCCCATTGATTCGTTTGGCTTTCGGTGGTTGGAGGGTAATAAAGGCGGTCGGCTTTAATAAATCAATCACAAAAGCGCCCTCGCCCTCTCCGCTCTCTCGCTCTCTCTCCATATTCTAACCGTTTGCACGGTAAATCTCCGTATCGAGATACTCACTGGAGGATGCCGAATTCGAGCTGGAACTGGTGGCAGACGTCGACCTGTAGTACGGGGGCGAACCCGGAGGCTCCGGTTTACCCATGGGCTTCGTCGACGGGGAGCCCATGCGACGCGTCACGTCCGGGGCCGGCGCGAAAATCCTCTCCTCCTGCAATCAAACGAAAATCCTCATTTTCTGAAAAAATCATTAAAGAAGCAAAGATAGAAAGTGGTAATAAAATGAAGTGATAATAGTGAAAGAGAATTACTTATTACCCCAGAAATCATGCAAGTGTTATGAAACAATGTAAGTACTGTAGATTCATTGACAGGAAATTGGAGAATAAGATTAAATCCTTATCAATTTAAATTTTTAGGGTCGTAGATAAAGTAGGGTACATTCCTCGAGTGGTAAAGCAATTACGCACTCGCGGAATTTGCTGCTAACCACTCTAGTAACGTAAACTACTATTATTCATTTTCATTATTGCAACCATTGTGATCGAGGTATTTATCTTTCAGATAAACTTATAACTGGAGGTGAAAAGATGGGCCATTAAATTACTACACATGACCACCCCAATTCAGGTGGTGACTTCCACCCCTCGAATTTGAATAGCGAAACCCGGTCGCCTGACACCTCAAATTGAAGGTCTATTTATTGATTTATTGATTTTGACCAAGTTGAACATTTTGACGTTTATTCGAATAACCTACAGGGGAGAAGCCGAAGCAGCCGATTTACATTATTATCATAATGTGTCATTATCAACAGGATATAATAACCCAAATTACGGCCGTTAATCCAAAACGCAGATGAGGACATTGTTGACGTTATTTATAGACAGTTTGTCGATGGCCATCCATGTATAGTTTACAAGAAATCCTCTTCTGCAATCGAACACAAATCCCACCTCACCTAACAAATTGTTTTTTTTTTTGGTAATTATTACCACACGTATTTACCCTCGTCTGTTAAAAAACGATAAATCACCCACGATTGCACAACGATTAACTTCCAGGTCTCCACCTATATTCGCCCTCTCCCTTGCGAATAATAACCCTCTTGTAGTTAAAAAGATCGAGCGGTGCGTACGATAATCCCAAAGGCGATAACAATGAGATAACGGCACATTTTATCGAAAATCCGAAATTGATGTCGACATCGATTATTCGTTGCTTTTGTGATGCGTAAACAACGAAAAAAACCAGCTCATTTTATACCCGCCATCGTCATGTAAATTCCATTTAACAACCCTTTCATGTTAATTCGTCCTTAATGCGGACTCGCGGCGCTCCATCTCGCGTTTTTTCCCGTAACAATAACGAGGGGGGACCGGGTGTCCTCTCCTTGTCGGGGGCGGATGATGCATGGGGGCGGCGTCTCTTTAAAAGCGAGACGATAAATAATTGCGGAATTGCGCCCGTCTTTTCAGGGGGAGCGCGACAAAAGAACGTTCGCGGTGTGCACGAGAAGGGCATTCTAATCCGAGGCCTGATGGCGTGTGGGTGCCTCGCACATAGTTCGTCTTGTCGCGACTCGCCCGGGATGATATTTCATAAGTTTGAGTCCCGAGACAAACGTACCCGCCGTTCGGCCGCCCACGCTCGCGGTTCCCTTTGATGACGCACGGCCCTCCCGTATAAGACGCGTCCTTTCCGAGGAGGAAGGTGCGCGAGAGGACCCCGGTGGTGTCTTTGAAGTCGGCGGAATCTCGGGCATCCCATTTAAGTGAGTGTAGGACGTAAGGGGACCTCCATCGACCGCTGCGATCGAACATATTTCCGATATCTAAAACGTTTTGGGCATGTCAAATATCGCTTGATTTACAAATTCACGACGTGACTAGGGGTGCGCGACAACTGGAATTTGTTACCGTTTATCGATAACAAGTTTATAATGACAGATATTTTTCGATAGTAATGGATAATAAGGTCCGGTCTTTTCACCTCTGGTTAAACCTCCGGTTAGCTAACTGGAACTTTGAATGTGACCTTCTATTATTCATTTCAACCAGAATTGTCACAGTCTAAGGTTCCAGTTAGCTAACAGGAAGATAATTAGAGGTGAAAACACCGGGCCTAAGTATTGATATTTATGGTCTCAACTTTGTAGTACGGGACGAAATCAAATTTTAGTTTTGTTAGGTTCCATGCCATGTTTTTCTTTTCTTACCATATCAGTCGAAATGAACAGATGACTGTTGGGGCGTGCACATAATATTGTACGCTAGGGTCGATTTTGTTAAAAATAAAATGCCAAAGTTTCGATTACTCTCACCTTTATGACAAATCTGTATCTTCAGCACATTGACTTTAAGTTTTCTCGGTTTTTGATACAGTATTGACCCTTTTGTATTTTGAGTATTTTGAAAATCTACAGAAAGAAAAGACACAGCAACAAAATAAAAGAATTGGATATATTGAAAGAAAAGTAGAAAATAATGAATTACTGCCGCTGATCGAGGAGTTTTATCGGCAAATTTTGAGAAAAAGTTTGGTAGAGGTAATTAATTATGTTTAGAACCTGCGACCTGAGCAGAAATATCAAATTCGGTCCATGCCTAAATAATTCGTTTTATGATCTATGGTTTTATGCATTTTACATTCAAAACCCGAATATTTTCGTTTTCATCTCTTTACATCGTCTCATATACCTTTTACAAACCATCTTCAATCAGTAATGAAATTAGTGAATTTCTTGTAATAATAAGTTTTCGCTGGAATGAGAAAGTAAAAAGTTTTCCTGAACAAGTTGAATAAGAAATCGTTCATAATGTATGTACAGGGTCATCCATCACTTAAAAACAGTCAAAATACTTTACATTACAATATAATCATCATTTTTATCTGCCGAGGACCTCTTTTGTCCCGTTAAATCATTTACCGCGGCATCCATGGATCACCAATGAATTCAACATACAGTTTTTCAATCATTTTCAACATGTGCCAAACCTGAAAGTTCTATACTATGAAATACGCGAGTTATAAGCGAAAATAAATTGGCCATCAGCAGACTTTGAGGGTTATTAACTTCCTTATTGACCACTTAAGAAATGGGAATGTATCAAAATGTGTAAATTTACAATAACACAATAACAGCAATAACAGCAAGAGGTACTGTACTTTCTACCTAGTTGCTCTTCTGAAAAAAAATATGAAGCAATGCAAAAACGGGGTAAGATTCTAAACCCCAAATATCCCTGAAAAACACAAGGGAAGACCAGGTTCTAAAACGTAAATGTGTAAGTTAGATGTGTCAAAAAGGCCTATATTTTTGCGCATCCCAACGTTCTTGACATAATGAATCATCACTAACCAAATTTACTGACTACTGAATTTTTGTGAAATAGTGTTTGAATATTGCAGCAAATACAGACATTGAGTTATTCCATTGAACGAATAATTGAAAATCAAACGTTTAAAATCGACAAACAAACGACTAACCGCATAAACCTGTTCATAAAATATCCAATATTTATCGATATGCATATTGAAATGATCGCACATCCCTAGACGTGACTTTAGTCTGCTTGTGGGCATCGTAGAAAAAAATCCCGGAATTCAAATTTTTCAATGGGTGAATCTGTCACATCTCGAAGGTTAATATTGGAAGGGCGTTCGGTATAATGAAACGCCGCCTCCGGTGTTTCAGCCGCCTCCACGTTTTCCGTCGAAAGCCGTTGTCGCGAAGAGGGAGATTAGCGTTTACACGTAACGGCGGCTCGTGCATCATCTCGACTAAATACCGTAATTAACCGGCGGCATCCTAAACTATAAAGTTAGCACACAAAATCTCGACTTTCGGGCGTTATTATTCCGAATTAAGTATATTAAAAGCTGCCCTATTATTATTGCGGCTTAATTCCTAATAAATTCATTAGGATTCCACTCTTGCGGAATACTCACTGCGTTAATATACTGGGCGTAAATTACTTACAATAATTACGCGGCCCATAATAATGATTATTAAACGGCCATCTTGGGACCGTTTCGTAGATGCGTTATGGAGATTTAGTTCAGTTATCTGAAATTTTTATAGCGAAAGTTTATAATCCGCGTTTAGTTATTCTGTATGGGTTTGTCCTCGCTGCAGAATTTAATCAGTTCCTTATTATGCTAATATTTGCACGAAAACTGTCATAGCTTGCAGCATATTTCTGGTGCAACCGCCTAGAGCGCTTTCCGAAATGTGTGTGTGCCCTAATTGCGAAATTCCAGTCAAACTTTTACCGATAACATAACAATTTCAATATAATTACGAATTAATGTTGATAATCGAATGCGAGCAGAAAACATCATTGTGCGGATTTTGATGGACGGACACTGATCCCAGCATTAAACCGAATTGATGAGTAGATAGAAGCTTTATACCGGTGGGGCTGATTGACGCGTCCTCTCCCGAAATTCCGCCGCCATCATCACGATCATCATCATCATAATCACCTTCTCTGTCTCTCGAGCTTGTCATATGAATTTCGAATTTCACCTAAAATGCGGACGGAGAACGACCAGCCATTATGATGATGATGTACGTAAAACTCGATACGGCCTACCGAAACGCACGCATACGGGGATTCTGGTAAAGCCACGGAAGGATATTCGAAACAGATGCTCTTGTACGGAAGACGGGCGAAATTGCGATAAAATTCAAAACTCGGGCATCCTCTCCCCGTAATATATCACACACCTAACGCTAACCTAACTGGAGAGCGTATTATTCAAACAGGAGCCGATGGCGATGTAAATTCAAGACCCGACCGAATCGCTCTCGAGAGGCGCTCGACAAATTTCGACACTCGATTCTGAATTAGGTGCCATCAGATATTCGAGCATCGATGAAAAATCTATTACCTATGTGGCACGACGTACATTCGATTTCGATCGATTTATCAAACCCTTCCACACCGTGTCCCAGAATTAGGTTGTAATATTTGCTCCAAAATTCGTATAATAAAAATAAGGAAAAATTTTTCATAAATCGTGCGTGCAAACGGATTTTTTGTCGAGTCAGGCATGACCATCTCTCTGTCTCATAAAATAACCATTAAATAAACAGTGACAGACATACAGGCTGTTTGATAAAAACTCCAGAACGCAACAGTTTCTTTGGTTGTGGTCCGATTTCAAAAACCCATTAACAAAAAATTATTTATTTTTCATGCACTACGAATAGAGCTTGTTACCAAATTTTTTCCATCAACTTCTTTTTTTAACATTGGTAAATTAAATTTTTTTAGAGTAAAGTACGATTACTTCTAATTTAAAATTGAAGTATGTATTTTTCTCTTTACTATGGTATGTAGAAAGTGGTCATTTTTTCAATGTTTATCCAAGAAAACGCATAAAAAGTTTCGCCCGATTTGAATTAAATTTAAAAAAAATTCAGTTTCAGGAGTGCTTTGGATTCCAAAGCAAACGTGAAAATGACGTTTTTTGTTCAATCCGACCAAATCTGGCGAATCATTTTTTGCGTTTTTCTGATGATTATAAAAAAAATTTACTTTTTTATTGGTCGATGGTATAGAAAAAAATGTCTACTTCAACTTTGAATTGGAAATAATCGCGTTTTATTATTAAAAAAGTTCAATTTATCAATGTTGAAAAAAGAAGTTGAGGGAAAAAATTTGGTAACAAGTCCTATTCGTAGAGCACAAAAAATAAATAATTTTTTGTTAATGGGTTTTTGAAATCGGATCACAACAAAAGAAACTGTGGCGTTCTGGAGTTTTTATCAAACAGCCTGTATAGTCATTCCACGATATTTTGGCCGACACGTGACCTAAGTTGCTAGGCAAAATTTAATTGAAAAACATTGCTAACCATTGACTAATGACAGGTATTTGTCAGGTACTTTGGGGTTCACGTGTCGGCCAGTTTATGTCGGAATGACATAAACTCATGGCAACTGGAAAGGGTATGTAGACATTGGTCCGAAAATCCTCTCATCTTCAAAGTTGTTATTGAAATATTGATTTTTCAGATTATTTCCGAATTTTTTTCTAATTTGGAAATATAACTTTGCACACATGTCTAGGATTGTATTTATTTAACACTTACGGTGTTCCGTTAACTTTTGAAAACCAATGGTGTAGCATATGGGAAAGTTTACTTTTTATACTCTTCATGAGTTCTCATTGGGTGACCCTTGTGACATTGTCATTTATGTTATACAAAAAAAGGTACTCTTGGTTCATATTGCTAGAGTCATCCTTTTCGAGGAAAGAAAAATCGTTCTGGATCAGTATTCTGTACTAAGAGAGATTTGCAGGAAGCGAAACATTTATGTTAATGAAATGTAATCCACATTTAGTATCATTCTATTGTAGGTATTTTTATTTCAGTTTAGGCCCAGTATTTCCACCTATGGTTAACTTCCAGATTAGCTAACTGTAACTTTGAATGTGAGCCTTTATCGTCCATTTTGACCGGAATTGTCACAGTCTAAGGTTCCAGTTAGCTAACTGGAGGTTAACCATAGGTGGAAATACTGGGCCTTAGTGTTTTTATAATCATTCACACTCTGTTGCATTCAGGAAAATACATGTTGAAATGATTTGTTAATTGAAAGTATAACTGCTAAATAATTAATGACCGGTCTTTTCACCTCTGGTTATCCTGCTGTTAGCTAACTGCAACCTTAGACTGTAACAATTCCGTTTAGAATGAATAATAAAAGCTCACATTCAAAGTTACAGTTAGCTAATCTGGGGGTTAACCATAGGTGGAAATACTGGGCCTGAGTAATTAGGGTCGATTCTGTATCAAATCTTTTTAAAATAAAAAGCCGTTGATGTGCTAAAGGTTCGATTGCAGTCATCTTTATGACAAATTTTCGGTATAAAATCTATTGTGATCGAGCCTTTAGCACTTTTTCTGTTCGAATTCCAGGCGACTGCCTTCAAATTTGAGATTAGATGCTGAACGGACCTATTAGAATGAAAAATCCAACAGTTGATCTTAGCGATATGCATCATACCTTTTTGTAGATCATTTACAGCATAAATTTATGACACGATGAAACTGTTAAAAAAACATTTTCTTCAATAGAAAATTATGTAGAATCGAAAAATTCTAATTTCCGAAGTTCTACGCCAGTCATTTTCAAAAAATCCCTCAAATACTTCAAATGATACTCCAAAAACTAGATACAATCCTAAATAGGTGCAACGAGTTAAATTATGAGTGTTTTAGAAAATACTCGGGAAAATCTATATTTCAATTTCAATATAAGACCTCCAGTTTCTTATAGGAGCTTATATGAGGAGTCATCGGGAAAAATATTACATCTTAATTTTGGAACACGGTGTATCCAGCGCGTCCCAGGAAAACCGACAACTTTCAGTTACTACTTTTAATTATTTCGCTTCCTATGGGGCTTTGGAGTGGTCTGCATGCTTTGGCGGTTCCAGTCCCAAACTCGCCCTTCGATTTTTTCGTCATCACGGGCCTCACCATCACCGAGTGACACAGTTCAAATCGGCATCCGAGACTCAACCATCGTCTTTTCTCACACGCAAAGGGCGCATTCGCGCCGACTCGGCCCGCAAACGATCAAAGGAGCAGATTTGCGGTCGTCATCATGCAAATGCGCCCTCGCGAAAATCCGCCCCGTCATCAGGCGCCCGAGAGAAAGAAGCGGAGTGTGGGCGGAATACAAGGGTAAAAATTAATTCCCCGGATCGCCGTAACGGGCGTTCGCGTGACAAAACAACTTAACGGAGACTTTTCCTCTCGTGTTTGTCCGCCCGAACCCGCGCCGCTTTTTCCGGCACAAATCCGAGGAGGCACGCAACCGTCATCAGCAAGGGCCTCACTTGTTGAGGCCGCGGCCATTTATTACCTAAGTAGCCCACTTTTTACACGGGCGGGCTTCGAGATTTCGCCCCGGATTCGCGATTCGCGTAATGGCACGATTTCGCCCCCGCATTATGCATGTATATGGGGAAGACTTCATTGTGATATATTTTACGAGTCGTATACCTAGCGACCCGGCCACTTCCCCCAAAAACGTGAAATCCCTACAGAGTAGCGGCCCCGGCCCGCGGGTCGTATTATTATTAGGCGCAGGCCCGCGCATAAATCATGAAGGAAAGTAGTTTCAAAATTTTGAAGCATCATCCCTTTCTGTTTACTGCGCGTTATTCGGTCTTGAATAAAATAATTCTGGTTAATTACGGTCGGGGCGCAACGTGTTTGGTATCTTTCGAAAATTCGCCGTGCCAGACTGGCTAATTTCGTGAAAGCCGCCAGAATTAGATTACTCAAGCGGGTGAAAGTGCTAAACTACACTGCGAACTTGTTGTTATACCTAAAATTAATACTAATTCGACAAACACACGCACAATCCGCCTACTTACCTCTCCCTAAATTGTCCTAATTAGCGGCAACATAACAAAGCGAATCCCGCCCCCGACCCGACCGCCTATAACTGGATAAAATAATTGTGCGCCCCCCTCGATATCTAATCTAATCCGATCCATCTCCGCCAGTCGAGCTATCTCTAGCCGAGATATCCACGTATAAATTGCCTTACCTGTACCGGTGGAATAATGGCGTTGACGGTGTTTAATTTAGGGGTCGGTGGTGTAGAGGGAGAGGGAGAAATCGGGGGATTCGCGTTCCCCTACCCCGAATCGCAGACGGAATTGTGCTGAATTTTAAAACTTAATCCTAGCCCGGATTAATGTGCCACGAGCAGATAAAAACTTTATTCTATTAGCTGCGATGTTGGAGCCCTCTTTCTCCCGTTGTCTTTTGTGTGCTTGCAGCGAAACTTTACAGTCGGCGTGTAAATTCTACCGGATTTGCGATTCCGGCCACGATTCCCGAATATAACGCACACTTCCACCTTCAGCGCCGCTTAATTATTATCATTTTTAATTAATTCTCGAAAAAATAATGGAGTCTCGCATAACTCACCCCTTTTTAATTTGTCCAATTTGTCACACTGAAATGGGGCAATTATACGGCCGGACGGGCCGAGTCAATATTTGCGTAACTCTTGTTTGGTTTTAAAATTAAATAATTTTTTCGCCCGTAAAATGATCCTTTATAAAAGTTATTCAAATTTAAAATGACGGACATATGACGTTTTAGTCACTTGCTTTGTAACAGTTCTTTGTAGCAAAGTAGAAAAACAAGTAGAAAATAGGTCTGAAACAAAGGTGTGAAACATTTATTTAAGTCTATATTATTTTCATTAATTTCTACTCCTCTGCAGTTTATTCTGGCAAGAATTTAAGTGACAATCAATGTCAAAATCGAAAATTTTCAGACGTTCTACAGAGCAATCGAATAAATTCTGCAGAAAGGGAGGCCATGACCATGACCATCGTTCTGTCTCTATTCTCCCAATAGTTGTAAAAAGAGACAAAATTAATAGTAATAGCTTCCTCTTATGCTGAATCTATTCGATCGCTCCGTATATTTTGTGGTTTTGATTTAGTACCAAAACCATGACAAAACCGAGGACAAAACCTAACAAAACTAAGTTACTATTTAGAGAGAATAGAATCGCTTTTCTTCTCCCTCAGAACCAGAAATATCTGCATAAAACGCACGCCTCTGCTTTATAAGCGTCTTTTATAGCCATAATAAAGACGCAAGTATTAAACGGGGCAAATGTCTTAGGGATGATGGTTTATTTCCCAGCGATGTAAATTAAGTTCATTTATACACGCCCATAACTAGGTATAAAGGTATCTGATGAAATACCTTTTTGATTTACTTCGTCTTTTTTTGATAAAACAAATATTTCATTGAAGCTTAACGCTTATTATTAAGCTCCACAACGGAGAAATTCGCAGAGAGATTTTCATTTTATCCCTGGAAAAAGCTTTCACCGACTGCAGAAAAAAACCAGACAGACATTGATGACTTTGAACATAAACAGAAAAAGTCCCGTCTAGCCCGCACGGAATCCTCCGAGCGTCGATACACTTTCGGCCTCTTTAGCCGAAATTAAGACACCGGCGGCGTCCTTAATTGCAAGGACCGAATCCGAACCCTCAACCCTCGGACCCGCAGCGAGGTACATCCTAAGTAAGTAACCAAGAGTCCGCCATTAATTTCGCAACAGAGTCCTGGGACGACCGCGGTGCCGCCGAGGTTTGCTCGCTTCCAGAAACGTACTCAGAGCCGAACATCTCGCACAAAGCTCGGGCAACAATAAAGCTCTCGTTATTAATAAATAATAAGCGCCTCGGTTACAATCATAACTGTACTCAGTTATAGTTGGGTGCGGGGTAGACCGCAACAATTGTCGCATAACGATAGCATGAGGGTTTGTTTCAGCCATAACGGTACCGAACGCGTTGTAGGGGGTGGAGCGAGTTTGAAATAATCGCGAAAATGACTAATCATTTCAGAGTGGAACCGGTGCAGACGAAACATCAACAATTAATTCATATCACTCTCTCTCCACCCCGTTACAGTAGTTAGTCACTTTAATACCGAGCCCGGCTAGAAAGGTCTCTGCTGGAAAGTTGCGGTATTAAGGGGATGTTTTTCGATTTTTTCCGCCGTCCGAAAAAGAGAGGTTTACGGCACCCACGGTTGTAATTCGCTCCAGGATTACGTTTTTTGCGCCCGGTGCGGTGGTGAGGTGCGCTATACAACATTTTTTCCCTCTTTATTACACTCTTTCGGTTTGGTTTATTTGTTGTTATCATCCTCGGTCCGCGCGATTCGTATACGGCAAAGTAGCGGCCCGGGAGCGTCGTATAACTAAAATGAATTTGATTTGAATACTCGGTTTAACCGGAAAGCTTTCTCTCTCGCCGGGGAAGATTCGGGGACGGTGACAAATGATTGTCCTTTTTAGCGACGCCACCCCGTGCCGCCGCCCCCGTCACAACATCGGGGGATGAAGTATGACTGCATTTGCCGCCACCACTTAAAGTCCCCGAAACCCCTCGGGAAACTTTAGCCGCAAACAAATCAATCCCGGGCCTGGCAATAATTTGCGCGAAAGCTCGCATAATCGCATCGGGACAATATTAATGCTTCTTACCATCCGGCTGTGGATAAAGGCGCCTTATTCCGCAGGAACCGCGGGAATAACGGGGGTGGAATCGGTTGATCGGGGTGGATGTGGATATTGTGTCAATCAGGACCGCCGCTTCATTAGCGCATTTTGATTCAAATTGGATTTGTTTGGTCGAACCTGAGGGTGTATTTGTGTTTTCATTCCGACCATTTACTATTAATTCACCACTCGGCGGTCGGCATCACCGAACTATTATTGACAGTTCCGTGTCGACCGCCATTTATCCCCGAAAATTTGCCGTTTAATCCACTTTCATATCGTATTTCGTTACGAACTGGGGCCTGCTGTTGAACTTTTTACTAGGATTAGTAATTGTAAAGATTGCGATCAGATACTACCATATCCGAAATGTCTAGATTCGATTATTTGCCTGTTAATTACAGGTTATTACGCCCATAGGGCTCAGAGGACTTTTGTTTCATGAGAAAATATTAGTAATTTATTCATATTCCCAATTTTTATCAAATTTCAGTGATATTTATTTAACGAGAAGGCGTTGAATTTCATGTTGGTTTTCGAACTGTTGTCAAACCAAGCACAAAAAATTGTACTGAATAGACTTGTTCATTTATGCCTTTGACATTTGCCGAAACATTTGAGAGTTATCTCCACATCTAATCAGAAATTTCTATCCAATAGAAATCGTAGAATTTGGCCGAAAAATGAATCTCTCAGTCATGGAAAACAACCCTATTTCCAAGAGCCAATGTCATTTGTAAAAATTCATTTGTGATTTTGTGTCCTTAGAAATTAAATAGCTATTTTTCTACAAATACTATGAAAAGTCAAACTTTGCGATCAATTTTTAGGGCGCAAAGGAGGTGATTCGCGCCCTAGGGCGCAAAGTTAATTTTTGCGCCCTAGGGCATGATGATTCGAGTAAGATTTTTCTGGAAATCTGTGTTCTACTAGAAAATTGATTCATTAACCAACCATTTATTTTCAAAATTGAACGTATAATTGGAATCTTCACAACCTTTAAAATTAAATGCAGGAGATCATTGTCATTATCGTCACTTTCATCACCCACTTTAACAGATTTCAGCGATTATCCGAAGATACACAGCTTTTTGGCACAATTTTTTAACGGCGCACAAAAATTGACGTGAAATGCAAATACAAATTTTGTTGACAACTTCTCCATGGATTCGAATAAATTATTCGGAATGCCGCCTGCTCAAAAAACTATAATTTCTTTGAAAATGAATGCCTGGTAGCTTTTTCATAGTATTTGTAGAAAAAATATTGTGTGCACCTCTGGCGCAAAGTATCGGCTGCGCCTCAGGCTGCAACTTCTCTCCTCGAGCGCCAATGATACAGTTTGCGCCCTAGATACACAAATAACTATTCTGACAAATCTTACGCAAATCACCATGCCCTAGGGCGCAAAAATTAACTTTGCGCCCTAGGGCGCGAATCACTTCCTTTGCGCCCTAAAAATTGATCGCAAAGTTTGACTTTTCATAGTATTTGTAGAAAAATAAAATTGAAAGAAGTATCCGGTGTTCCGTTTCAGTTTTCTTACAGCAGTGATAAAAATGCAAGGTTTAGAAGTGAAATTTATTTTTTATTTTGTGAAATAGATTAAATTGATCACATTTTGGGACACGTTTCTGGACGCAACCTTGACAATTACTAATCTTATAGTAAAGTTAGGCAACAGGCCCCTGATCGTAGGATCTAGGGGCGGGTAAAAAGCGGCTTTCCCTCTGTCTTTCGACCCGCTTTTTTCGGTTAGAATAAATTTAATGGCGTGCTTATTGTGGAGGTTACTCCGCAAACTTGTTCAACCTTTCTGCATGCGGTGTGAATACAAATAAACGCGCTCGGGGAATCGTCTGCTCCCCGGCGAATTCATCTTTTACACGAATTGCCTCCGACCGAACCGACCCCGCCGACATTACACGAAATCCCCAAAAATCGCATTTCCCAAATTATCCCATTATGCCCGCGGTTATAATGGACAATGTGCAGGCGCATCCACCATTTCCCAACGACAAGCGGGACGAAGAGAATGCGCTCTCCATTGAGCCCGCCTATTGATACAGAGACAAGGCTCGAATCGAAAGGAGTATTAATGAAAGAGACACTCGTGAAAGCCCATATACCCACCGGCGTTATTGTTCCAGTACGATGTATCATTGTCCCGGAATTACGTTCGATAGGTTCAATACTCACGGTGATCTCATAATCACCAATAATCGTCCAATTAGTCTGCATGTGTCGCCCGGCATTATCGTTACTCGAGTGCGCGCATTTTCTTTTCGAGGGTGCACCGGTAATTACAAGATCCCACCGGCGAGGATTATAATTGCTAACTCGATCGCGTTAATTTAGTACATGAAAATTATTAATAGTGAACAGTTCCATCACGCTGTTTGTGTATAATAATAATAAATGCATGCGCTCAACTAGAAGGGTGCAATTAGTTTGGTTCACATTCGCGGCGAATAACAGGTAGCAGGTTGCTTTTATCTTTGATTCATTGTTCCGGACACGTGCGTTTATTATAATTTTTACTTCCGGGTGGTGAAAATTCAATTCGCTCCCGGGGTGGTTTTTTCCCTTTTTTCCCGAAAGTTGTTGGTTCGCTTAGTTGTTTGTTTGAAAATGATTCGTCGTCATGCGGTCGACGGGATGCGACCACCTAATCGGATCAGGAGCGAGGGACAATTGCCTGAAAAAACAATGGTCTGGATGAGGATGAGGAGGATGCAGGCCGCCACAATGAACGGGTCGGGGCGCCGATTCACCTGCGAGGGTCGTCGGTGTAAAAGTAGGTGTATGATGACGATAAAAACGGGGGGCGATTTTATTCAAGTGTGACGGAGGTCCGCGCTCGTTCGTTAATCATCCACCTCGTCGCACGAATAACGGAGTGGCCCCATCGTCCCTTGTAACTTATTTAAAGTCAAAGCTGATGAAAAACATCCCCCGTGGTAGGTATATAAATAGCCGCTTCATTATACCGAATCCCGTATAATTTTCTAGCCTGAAAATAATCCAACTTTTCTCTTATCGTAAATTGACTGAAAAGTGAAGATTTTTTGCTTATGTAAGAAGAACATTCTTCTCCTTTTTTGTGAATACGTTACTCCTGAAGACGTATTGCATTTTTGGCACCTTTACCTAGTTTGCGTAGCTTTTCGGGGATAAAATTTGCAAAAACATGTTGATTTGTCTATGATTTCACAGATGATTTCGACACAGGACATCGTCTTGGCGTTTCCCGTTTTGAAAAAGCTTCCTTCACGTGAACCTCACTGGACTTTCTGTACTTTCATACGATGAAAGGTCAAGTACTAATTAAGCTATAGTTTAGTTGCTTTTTCTACTTGCGTATCATAATGAGCTCAAACCGATTTGCGTTCGCATATCTTGGTGGCCATCCACAGTAAACATCAATAAATCGGCCATAATGTCTCAAATTGAGAAAAATCAAAGAAAGTTCCAGCAAATACACATGTGTGAGAAATATCTCATTGAAATACTTACGCGTATAAGGGTCACACAAAAGTATGTTAATGAAACACCCATGCAAGTATAATATTCTATTTTTTCTAGAACCAACTAGTTTTAGAACATTTTTTGCAATTCAGGTACTAAAGGGCCTCTTTTTCTCAAGGGATAAAAGTGGAATAGGTATTACCTACTTTTTTCCCATGGGAAGAAAAGTAAGTACTTACGTACTCTGTTTTTTTAGAATAAAAACTTGAAGTGAAAAATACGGTTATTTTTAAAGCAAAGTTCAGTGGGGGAATGATAAAATATTTGGATTTCTTTTCTCATATAGCATATTCAGCTCAGTACTGATAAGTTATCTTTGTCCCTGAGTTGATTGTTGTGCATTCACCAAATGGGAAAAAGTGTAACTTCGGTCCCTGATACCTAATATACTATTCATTATCAATAAAAAAAACATGTGACATTTCCTGTTGATATTCACGATATTCACACAAACCACTGCTGATATCAGAAAATGAATCCACAGTACTTTTAATTCTAATGACACAGGGTTTGATTACATGCTCAAAGGTGCTTGTATACACGTTTGGGCGGTTCGGGTACGGGGAGTACTTTCTAGTGGTAGAATTTGGGTTCGGTAAAGTACTTTCCGCACCGTTTCCCATCAATGACTAATTTCCAGGTTTTGTTTCCCCAGAAACGAGTTCATGAAAGTCTACTTCCCGCATAATTACAGAAAAAATTATAAAAAGTACTTATGACGAAAGACACTTCCGCACTCGTCCTTTAAAAACACTTTCTTCCTATTAGTGCTTTTATGTTCTTCTCTTATCACTTTTAACGAGCTAAATTTTCCCGCAAGCCACTGCCTACATTTTAAATTTTTGATTGAATAATTTCGCGAAGTTTTCTCGCCAAATCCGTGCAATATTTGCGACAAAATTCACCGAGTCAGACGGATCGTCTTTTTTGTATGATGATCTGAAATAGTATTTTTCGTGACAGAAAGACAAATTAATTTAAAAAGTCATAAATCTTCATCATGAACCTCATAGAAAACTTAATGCCAAGTCGTGAAAAGAAAAACCAGTCCAGGACATGACTCCAATAATCCGGGCCCCGCTAGAACAACCAGTCGTGATTAGTTTCGACTTTGCCGATCTCGGTTTTTACGCGACCCTACAACCCCCTCGCTCGGATCCGTGCAATATCGGGAAGGGGGTTGTCGCGCGCGATGTGCGCCGCGTCACGACCATAAATCCAACCGAAATTTAATTTAATCTCGTGTAAATACGAGTTGTGCGGTTTTTGTGCGTGAGTTAATCGAGCTCGGGGGCTCAATTCGCTTTTCGCGCTTCGGGGGTTAATCGTGCAATATTAAGATAGGAGTTGGGGGGCGGCGTGCACGTGAACGCGAGAGAAACATCAAGAAACCGGAATCCCGTCCAGGTGCCACCCCTTCTAACCCACGTTTGACAATTACTTTGGCACAGACACCCCCGGAGCGACCGTAAACGTTTTAGCTCCGGAGCCCGGAGTTTCGCGCGAACGTCTCGAATCAACCGCGACGATCATTCATCTCCTTTATTTCGGGCGGTTCGGGTTTGATTTCGCCCCTCGATGAATATTCAAATTTTTAATTAGTAATCAATCCCCGGGAGACCCGAAGGGAATAGGTAGAGGGATCCGGCAAACGCAGATTGATAAGGCCAATTCAATTAGTAAATGACAGCGAGCGTCTAAACAACACAGTCGACTTGGTAAATTCGTACAAACGAACCTTTGCCTACGAGCTGCTGATGAGATCATAACTTCGTGCACCTACAGTACACATCACCTGTCTGATATGTGCACCCAATCAGACTTATCATTTCGGATTGGATGTCTGGCGTTGACTCAAAAAATCCCCGGTTTATGGACTAATGGCGAAATTTTAATTGGTGTTTGAGAA
The DNA here is from genome assembly GCA_949788335.1 of Salpingus planirostris. Taxonomy (NCBI): domain Eukaryota; kingdom Metazoa; phylum Arthropoda; class Insecta; order Coleoptera; family Salpingidae; genus Salpingus; species Salpingus planirostris. The sequence goes on along the minus strand of OX460919.1, from coordinate 1,879,687 downwards.
GGGTCCGGGACTCCGGAGGACCGTCGCCCTCCACTAATTATGCGAAATTAAGATAAACGATCGGACACCGGCGCCGCGATATTTTCCCAGCCCGGATCGATACTCCAGACACTCTGTATTACAATCCCTGACGATTCCTACGAGATAAAAGTAATCAATTTCATTAGGGTTGCTTAGTTTTCCTTTCCGGACGACGGGAAATTCAATTTTCAATTGCGCAATTAAAAAGTTAAAAAAGCGACCTCGAGAGGGATTAAGGCATCGTTTTGACCGCCAGTGGCGTGCCCACCCCTTATTTAATAAGATAAAAAGGTACGAGTATTTTTATTCATGCACGCCCTGATGACGGCCGAGTATACACACGGTCGAGTCGAACGATTTCCATAAACACGTACTCTCGACGAAACTAAATTGAAATTCAAACAGGTGATGAATGCCTAAACGCTCCTAGATAATTCGCACAGTCGATTTCTCTGTCCGGGTCGGCAGAAGAATCGGGTCAGCGGGTCGGAAACGGCGAAAAGCTTGATTTATTAAGCAGAAGCTGCATTCTGTGCACTCCGCACTCGAAATAATAATAATAAAAACGAATCCTCCCCGTCGGGCTCTCCACAAAGAGATCCGGGTCACAATATAACGATTCGAGACGGTGGAAGAGGAGTCCTTTTCGGCTAATGATCGGGGCGTGGGCCTAATAAATTAGCCCTTGCGTACGGTAACTACGTGTGGAAGCTGTAGTGGATCCGTTCGTGTCGTTATTTATTCATAAAGTTGTGAGGGGTGGATCGCGAATTCGCCTTATAGAAATCAAAACTAAACGCCGTAAACAGGCTGACTCACTCGCGGACGAACTCTTCGATCGTCAAATTTTGAAGCACGTACATTTTAACCGGAAAAATTTCGTGGATTGAGATATGAAACGTCACACAAATACGCGGTTGATGTGGTACGCTGTAATTTGGAACGTTCAAAAATGGCGGAAAATATGGAAAATTTGTATGAAAATATCAAATGAATTTCGTCACACGCGAACGTTGCGTTGACGTGGGAACAAATTGTTAAAAAGAACAAGCGAATAATTTCCATAGCGACCAGTAAATGGAGTACAATTTTAAGGGTGGCATTTACCATGAGACGGAAGATTGAGGTGCTACATGAGAGAGACAAGGATGGAGATTGATTTAGTATCCAGAGTTTCTCAAAAACTAGAGAAAATTTTTTGATGCGGTTTTGGCCAATTGGAAGAGAATCCTCTTCTGTTGGCTCTGAATATAAATACAGCATGGTTGTAATTGAATTTGAGGCCCAAATTGAGCTTTAAAATGTGGTCGTTATAAGTTGTTTTCATAATCTAAAAATCTCAAACATAAATCGCTTTTTCAAAGGTAAATTTACATTCAGAGCCAACAGAAGAGGACTCTCTTCCAATTGGCCAAAACTGCATCGAAAAATTTTCGCTAGTTTTTGAGATACTCCGGAAACTAAATCTACCCCCATCCTTGTCTCTCTCTCATGTAGCACCTCAATCTTCCGTCTCATGGTAAATGCCCTCCTTAAATCGCCGGAATGATAGTGTGTAATCGTGTATCGGGACGTGTCCCGATGTTTTTCAGTGAAAACCACATACAAATCGGACAACGAAAATTTGAAAAAATCCGTAAACTAAAACGGACATTTCTGACAACAGGCCGTCCTTATGGAAATACATATGTTTTTCTCGGATTTGACTACTGAACTCTATACACTGGGTTCAAACGCTTTTTCTGTCGAGTTGCCATGATTTGTATCTCTGTCACTGTTTATGTAATGGTTATTATATGAGACAGAAAGATGGTCATGGCCGACTGGACAGAAAATCCTTTTGCACACACGATATACCAAACATTTTTTCTTATTTTTATTATAGGAATTTTGAAGCAAATATTACAACATAATTCTGCATGGGACACGGTGTGGAAGAGTTTGATGAATCATGTTCAAAAGTTTTTCCCAGTAGAACTGCTCGGTCCTTGGAAAAAACTCGTGGACATGATAGTACATCGTGCAAACATCCGCTAAGTCACGTGGTACCCAAGCATTTATGAAAACCCAGTATATGAGACTGACAGATGGTCATGGCTAACTCGGCAGAAAGTCCGTTTGTACACTTACTCACAAGAAAAACGGGACACCTATCGGGCGGCCGAAAGTTGAACTACACAAATCGTACATCCCTGGACGAGGCTAGATTCTATGAATAATAATTATGAAGTTTATCTTGAAGGGTGTCAGTCGATTTATACTTGTCTAAGCACACTTATATCGCACCGGCGGAGATCTAGCCTCGTCCCGGGGTGTACTATTCGTGTAGCTCGGGTAGCGAGCTCCCCCAGAGGTGTCCCGTTTTTCTTGTGAGTAAGTGTACACATGGTATACCAAAATAAATGTATAGAAGGTATTGATAAGAATTTATTGAAAAAATGAATTCTGAACATTTAGGGCCGGTTCATTATTGCTTAGTTATCTTTTAACTGAAAGCTAATTTTATTGATTCTTATTGTTTGTAACAAAGACAACCCAGGAATTTAACTTCTAAGTAACTGAGCATTGATAAACCAGGCCTTAGAGTGCTACTGAATACTAAGTAGGTACTGTTACAGTTTTCTAGGTCGTTTCGTGGTTTCTATTTTATTCATAAAGTTGTGAGGGGTGGATCGCGAATTTGCCTTATAGAAATCAAAACCGAGTTCGAACGTGATAATTAACCGAAATAATCCCCGTCCCCGTTGAGTTGGGTTATTTGTAAACAGGCCGCACGTTATTCGGGGGAAATTGTCGCTAATTAAGGTTATCTTATCGATCTGGTTTCGGCTCCGTCGAGTTTAAAGGATCGAATCTGGTTATTGTTAATGGCGAAATCGCATCCCCGTCCCGCCGCTCGCACTACCCGACTAAACACAGACATTTCGGGGGCGAGAGGAGATAAAGCCGTGTGGCACGGGCGAGCATAAGTCGGCGAATTTATCGCGTAATATCCATCCCGCCCCCTCATATATCAATAAAGATATTACAAGCGGATTTATACGGCCCGGGTTATCACAATTCACATTCCACCGAAGATAGGGAACTAACAGTGCGTAACCGACCGCGCGCGCCCTCCTCCCCGAAAAGCCGACTTTCCGACCGAATTCGGGGGAGCCACTCCACCGCGGGTGATATAAGGTCCGCCTCTACTCGAAATTTGCATATGAATGGCTCTTTTTAATCCTTATACGTGCACCCCTCATGAATAACCATCATGGGGCGACTTCTTATATTCGCACCTCACTCATAATTTAAACGGGTCCTGTTTTATTCATCCGGATTTCATCGTGATGACAACGGCCACTACGGCTACAATGAATAATTGTAATTGTTTCACAAAATGCAATTAGAGAGTACAAATTATTAGAAATACACTGTCAACTTAACCCATTCACAAAGTATACTTATGGTTCTCAACTTTTTAGCCAATTTCCCATTTTTTGTCATAAGTAATTCATGGTGAAATACGTAAATACCTCAAATATATAAGAAATAAGCTGAAAAGTCAGAGAAATCCTCTTATAAGTTCTGAGGATTTTCATTACTTCAAAGTGTTCTGCCTATGTGCTTCCCCTATAAAACTAGACAAAGAGGTCTTTCACCACTATTTCAAATTGAAACTGTATTAAATTTAGTGAATATTTTGGAAAAAAAACAAGTTATTTCATTAAGGGGAACGTATCCGCCTTCCCATTTGAAACGGTCAAAAGTCAGGAAATTGAGCAGGGAAATATGCAGAGACATGTGTTGAAGTGAGAGTAAATGCATATCGTAGTTCCAAAATAACTCCAGACAGGGAAGAAAAATCTGAATTTTTCTTTCGCCATTCGATGAATAACGATAGCGACTCCGGCGTTTGATGCACTTTAGACAATTACTGTTGTAGGTTATGTAAAAAATGTCAAATGTTTATTTCAACAGTTAATAAATGGTCGTATTTGAGTTAAATGTGTTGTGAAACCTATCAAGCGCCATTCTTCAAAGATTAATCTATAAGAAAACTCTTTATTTTTTTTTAAATTATGCGTAGTTTTTGAGTTATTTTGGAACTAGCGAAACTCTGCATTTCGGCGTTCTCTCTCCGATACATGTAAAATCCCTTCTACTCATCTCTCTCACTTTCGGGCACTCCGCCATGTCGGAACATAGCGGTGCAGTCCGCCTGATGAATATTAGAGATGACCTCGCTGACACATTTCCAATACCGCGCTGTGTTATCATGATGCCGACTTTTTACACTTTCAAGCGGGTAGGCGAATACGTTCCCCTTAACTTGAATATTTAGTGAAACAATCACAAAGTTCAACAGATGTTAAAATTAACTGCTTATTTTAAGTGGACCTATATGGCCTTAATTTTCGGTTGAATTTCGAGTGAAATTTCGAGTGTGCATGAGGGGTTTATCTCGACTCGAGACACCCACCCCCGGCAATCTATCATCATAGTGCGCCACCTACACTGTGATCAGATTTCAGGTGACCCGGTGCGCAATTAGGGCCTCGAGGATCGCTTATATTTCATAATTTACCCTCCGCCATAACATAGAGCGCAGGCCGTGATGAATTATTACGGTAAATTCCCACCCCCGATCCCCCGAAAGTCGACCTACGACCCCCGTGTACCGACACGACCCTGTCGAACGGTCAAAATATTTCAATGAATTATTTAAATCTGAATCTAATGCATCATGCATTTGATCCCGTGAAACTGTTCGCATACACATTGCAGAGCAATGTGTGTGTGCTTTGCAGATTATCGTGTTTGTAACTAAATGCGTACGTAATTACCGGGGTAACACTAAATAAACTAATTGACGGGGGATTATATTATGTTGAAGGGGGCACAAATATTCGGCAGGCATTAAGCTTTGAACCGATTGATTCGGAATGAATACCTAATCAACCGGACATTTGTATTATTTTTCTTACAGAATGAACAAAATCTGGAAATGTTTCAAAAATTCTGAAAATTTTTCAAAACTCTGGAAAGTTTCAAAAAAAAACTGGAAATTTTTCAAAAATTCTGGAAAAGTTTCAAAAATTCTGGAAAAGTTTCAGAAAATCTGGAAAAGTTTCAAAAAATCTGGAAAACTTTCAAAATTCTGGAAAGTATCCAAGAAATCTGGAAACTTGAAAAAAAAACTGGAAAAGTTCAAAAGGTCTGGACGGGCTTAAAAAATTCTGGAAAGCTTTAACGACTCCCGGAAAACTTTTCGTTTGGTCTGGAAAGTTTTGAAATAATCCGGCAAACTCGAGTCTTTCGTAAAACCACTCAAATTTCGCCTTGCCGTCATAAATAAGATTGAAGATTTCTGGGCGGATTGCGAGTCGCATCGGCTTGATTGCATCGGGGGTGGTGCCGCGGTTACGGAGACACAATTAAGTCTGCAGGGTTTGGACGTTTCACGGCTTTAGAAAATGAACCGGAGGACGAGATTAGGCACTTACTATTCGCGATAAAGCCTCAAAACGTGGTCGTGGAGGAAGAACACTCCCGTGATGGTACCGTGTCTTCCCGCGCTCGAGGCGCCCGAATTAGGATCGTTCTCCCGCAACTTTCGAAAAGAATGCCGCCTCCAAATCGTGCATCGTCATACATAAATACGGATCCGGGAGACCCGGGGGCGTGTTTGTTTTCCTGTTATTGGAAACTTCCCCAATTTACGACATGCGTCCCGACTCAACACGGTAAAAACCGAATTACTCCAATAAACGTATCTAATAAAAAATAAATGCCAGCCTTAAAAACTCTTCCATATATTTTTCCCGATATGAGTAAATTGATGGCGTTTTTATTCCTTGCGTGCACCATACGGAAAGTGGAGAGGTCCGATGATTTTTGAGTTTCCACTGCCAAAAGTATGAGAGTTGCGTTTATTACCGAGACTCGATGCTTGTCGAACTCGCCTCGAATTAATGGTTTTCGTATTTTCGCCACAACCGAGCCCGACGTTTTCTGATTGATCTCGCCGGTTTACTTAATACTTGCCGGATCGCTTTCTTATGCGGGCTTTCGGCCGGGCCGCTTTTTCCTCTCCCTCTCTCCTATGGCGGAGCTTTCGACATTCTCGTTCGATTTTGATCGACTGTGCAAAACTGATGGGTGACCTTTTTTCGGCCCGACTCGCTTTAATTATTCTCATCGGGACGATCGATTATTCCGCGATGATGATGGGATTGTTTTTCTGCGATTTCGCCATTGCCGGGAGACAAAGGGCCGTTTTTGCCGTCGCACACGCAATTCGGAAGCTTTTCCTTATTCCACTATGTCCCAGGCCGGGGTATCCCGACCCCCATAACCGGGCGTTACCCGCGAACTCGAAATGGCCGATCCGAACTTGGCGATGGGGGAGCGTAGGGGTCTTACGCTTCTGCAACAGCAATTTGCAGAATTAGAAGATCCGAAGAGGGGCGGTTTTACCGTTTTGAGGGCTGATTTTATTACGGCCTCAATGTCGGGCAATTTGATATACGTATATATCCAGACGGGAGGCCCCAAATTTAATTCAACCGATCCGGCCATCTTTCCGGTTCGATTCTCTCGAATTTTCCATCTATGGCAATTGAAAAGTGAGCCAACACAATAAAGAGCGGAGATATGGAAATTGCAAAAACCAAGACCGTTCCAAATTCTGGACAAAGGATTGCGAACACGTATAAGGACCTCGAGTTTTTCTATTCGGGCAAATGTTTCATGAAATATCCAGTGCAGACGCCAGACGGATAAATGTTGCACCACTTGGAATATATTTCAGGTACATTCACGCGATAAAATGAGAAAAATGTCCGAGGTCTGAGGTATCAGTGTACCTTTTTTTTCTATAGAAACCATACTCGCGTATAAGAAATGAGGCAACGAAAATATATAAAGTGTTTTATGTTGGTACCGACCGAACTGAAGGAAAAAATAATTATACGTCCGTTTTCTTCTCGGCCGTCGTGGAGGGTTTTTCTTATTATGCTCTCCTAAAATTCGCCAGCCGGTCGACCGGAATGATTGATGTGTTCCATATATTGCAACTCCATACTTCATTGCGCGGTCTAATGGCGACTTGTGCACACACACCTAAAACTCGCACATATTGGATCTAATTCGCCGTGAAATTTATTGCAAAAACGTGATTAATTACGGCCAGAGAGAGAATGGGAGGGTCGGCCTGCCAAAATTTTCAATAAGTCCTCCATCATTTCATTAACGTTACAATGATGGTTAGGGGCCACAGTAATGTTGTTCCGTTTTCGCAAAACTTTATAAAGAATCACCACTCGAGATCATTTCATCATTTTACAGCAAAATAACGACAAAGACAAGATCATGACGTCAGGAAAATTCAAAAGATGTTATCGGCAATCTCCTTGAGAGCGAGCTTGGTCATTAAGCTCCTAGATGCTCGGTGGTACATACGTACAAGATGGGGATGTAATGAAATTAGATCCTTGATTTGAATGTAACGCTAACTATCTACAAGATGTCTGGATGCATAACTTCCTTGCATTTACGACATTAGGGGATAACTTTAATACATCTCACTCCCATAAGGACATCCTCTCTAAACCCGGAACCGGATCGTGGAGATTAAAACCATCCCAGAGATTTTCTTCACAAGTTGAACTTCAATTAAATAATTGACTTTTTTGGGGAGAGCGTCATCATCATCGTCGGGGAAGGAAATTCTCGAGTGCTCTTCGGCATTAGGTACACAAGAAGTCGAGTTTGCCCATTAAAAAAGCGCAAAGTATTTCCGAAAAATCACGTTGATTAAAATCGGGTTGAAAGCCGGCAGAGGCACGCACGGAGAAACCCTAAATCGTTACCTTAACGAGATGGAGTGTACAAATAAAAGAAACAATCTGATGCGGTTCGCCGTAATTTTATTCATTAAATTATTGACTCTCTCTCTCTTCGTCCACCGACTTTCCGCCCGCGGAAAGAAAGAAACTGGGCGAATTTGACGATAAATATTTAAAGTTCATTTATGAATGTAGCGCCGAGGAAATTTTCGAAACTCCTGCCAATCTAGGAATATATATGGAATATAGTCGAGGCGAAAACGGGTCTAGAATAGGTAAGCACCCATGAAGTATGAAATTTTCAGTGCTTCGACAGAAAGTTAGTAATGATCTACGACGCCACTTGTATGCTTACGTATACATCAGAGTGTAGTTACTTAGAGTAGGGGAAACACTTTCAGGAAGTCGGCACAAAATACCTGTCGAGTTCGGAATGTAGGTGAGTAACTGGGGTGGAATACGAAATCGCGAAGAGGGCACTTTTGTGTTTTTGCCAGTTTCAATTTGTGTGCCGAATAAGAGCGACTAGACTGGGATGAGCAAGTGTCGCAAACTCGTCCAGGTACCGAGAGGAAGTAAATAATAGTGTCGACGCGGCAAATTACGCACAAAAATCCGAAACGATCGAGCGGAATCCCTCTGCTGCCAAGAACAACTCCGAATTTGCGAAATTTCAATATGCAGAACACGAGTGCAGGAAAAAACCACATTCGGAAACTGTCTCGGCCAGGTTAAACCCGGAAAATATTCAAATATAATCCTGCATCAGTGTTTCGGAGTTTTCACACTGGGGTGACTCGATCTATCCGAAACATGACTTCGTATTTTCCTTACCAACTAGACCGCGAAACTCCATTCAGCTGATAGAGACGCGAAAAGGTTCGCGTACATAACGCTTACAGGGGCGGCTGGCCCGCTAAACCGCATCCTTGCATACCTTATATCGACAGAGAGGGTTCGGGGAAAAAACGGGGGGCATTCGATGGAGGCATTGTGCGTTCCCGTGAAATATGGAGTGGAAAGGCGAGAATTTACGTGATGAAAGAGTCGAAGGAGAAGTGAACAGTAAACTTCGCACGACCCTTCTTATTTTTTCGCTTTCGCGACCGTCCCCGATAAAATAATCCGAGAGCAAGGGTCGAAAATCGGGCGACAAACTTAAACCACCCGATAGGGGCAAATATATTGCAAGTCCGGTATAACCGGATGTGAATGAGGAATTTTCATGTATTTTTCGAAATAAGCTTACCTCATACTATGTTATGGTGTCTATGCTATGGTAAGTATACTTATTGAATAATTAAAATGGTACTTTTTAATTCATTTTTTAGTTAAGTTTAAACGGCTGAAATTAATTTTATTTTTTTTTCTGATGACGTCAGCTACTACGAGGTTTGTGTGTTGTATGATCCAGTAGATGGCGCCACGCGTAGTTACAGTTACGGTGTTATTTTTGGAGGCATAATCGCATAATTTTATTGAGAACACAACAACATTATCGACACGGATGACAGCAGACGCTTACATAATCTCAAAATGTCGGTAATCGGCTCGGTAATCGGTAATACAGCAACTAGCTATTATTAAATTCTTAGGAGTGCCATCTGTAGGCGAGCTGTATCCACGATTTGTAATTGCTGACGTCACGAAAATTTCTTTGTAACTGCAATAAAAAATTAGAAAATATTTTTTCAACAAAATTCATAAAATTTAAATTTTATTCCTCGTGAAAACACCACATTGTTGTAAGTCGCGCAATTACCGAAAACTGTAATTATAATTACGTACCGTGAGAAATTCGAAACCTAAAACAACGTTGATGGAATATGGAAAACGAGATTTCTGCCTACTAAATCACATTAGAGACGGGAGAGCGGCAAAGTCGGGCGCATTGGTAATGCAGGAGAAGAACGTAGGTATCCGGGTGCCTTTGAGGGTTTACACAGAGGAAAAATAAGCGGCGCTTTGCATACATATACACAGACGAACACACACTTGAAATATTAGCCGGAAATGGAGAATGATTATTAAGTCAAGACGCGCCGCTTTCATCCGAAGAGAAAGAGGAAACCGGCGCCGCGATGTGTGCGCTTAAGGGATTACGCCGCCTCTTCCGGGGTGCCGGTGCAACCGCCCCCACAAAGCCACCACCGAATTCCACCTGCAACCCGCCGAAAACAAAATAAATCGCGCGTTAATAAAATGTGAAACGTACCCGGTATTCAAATTATCCGGTAGTTTCAGATCGGAGAGCTTAGAGTGTTTATTCTAGGACTAATAGAGTATTATTTGGTATATCATCCTCTCCCTGCGATAATATTGGTATAATTCGGTCTCGGCAAACTGGAATATATCACAGATGGCCTTCGGTTACAGTAATGCCGTATAAAATACAAACAATAACGAAATTGTTATAATAATTTAAACAATAACATTTAGGCGGAGTATATGACTCGTGATTGGTACTTTTATGGCTATTGTGCTGGTGCACAAAAACCCGGAAATTGCCGGACGGCCCCGGATAATGGCCGCTTGCCGGGGTAATAATGTTGATTTGTTTAAATCTAGAACGGACATCGAAACTGATTAATGAATTTTCCGCAACACATTCACCTAAACACGGGCAAACAGGCGCCCTCACCGCGGAATTTAATAGCCTCGTGTCGAACATGTGCTGTAGATGCCCCCCATTTAACACCGTCCTGGGGGCGTATTTGTTTTTTTCGATAATCGTCGCCTATTATTTCACCCTGACGCGGCCCGCTCTAGTGGTGAGTTTCAAAAATATCGAAATCTCGAGATTGCGATTTTTTCCACCCGTTACAGTTGATGGACGCTTCCGCTCCGGGGGCTTTGGAAACGCCAAAAGTGTTCGTTTTCGTCCCGGAGGAAAGACCGTTAATTAATCTTAATATAAAAAAGATTAATGAAGGCAACCGAGTGCCTAATGGAAACATATCAATAGCGTTCGACTCGAACGGCATCCATCTCTACCCGGCCGGCGGCAATTTCCCAGGCAATTTTTCCCTAAACTTCGACCACTACAGTTAGGAGGCTTATTTTACACCATTTAATAATAAGAAAAATGTTATGACTTTTATTTTCGTGAGATATAATTATAATTACGTTATTTCCATCGGTTGTTTTCAAGTCGAGCTAATCTCGGGTGCATGTTTACGTCGTTAAAACCGAGCCCGGAGCGCCGTCACTTTATCCCCGGATCTGAAAAATTTACGCGAACCGAGCGGGGATCAAGGAAACCGGAACACGAATTTTTAAAACCGCATCGCGATAAGCGCCCGATCTGAAAATAATCGTGACGCACTTGTGCGGGATGAATTCGCCCGTCGATTCCGGGTGTCGCTTCCGATTGCGTCAATTATCGCACGGGGAATTAATGTAGCACGTCGTTTCCTGCGCCCAAACACAATTGGCAGGTGGGTATTTATGGCCGTGCAGTAACGCGTTTAATAATGCGGTGCTGGGTCTCCCCTATATGCGATGCGCCCATTATGCACATCCCATCGATAAAAATCCGGGAGCGATTGAGAAATTCCGCGCATTCAGGCCGTTATTCGCACCGTGTCCTCCCGAGACGGAGCCACCGATCTCTATTTTAGATTGATATTATGTATAGTTCGCCTAGTTCGGATATAATGCGGCCGCTCATAGATATGGATTCGAGACAAGGCGCTATTGAAAATTAATGACGTGCGAAATTGTCGGGGTACCTCCTCGTGGCATAGAGCGACAATCTCCATAATGTTATGTAAATAGAGCCCGATCGACGTTTCGGCCCCCCGAGAGGGCCCCGTCTGCCGGAGATTCGGGCGAGACCCGCCCCCGACCCGCAAACCGCTTCCGGGCCAATTCCGCGGTGCGGTATATCCGAACCAGACGAGGGAAAAAATTTATTTACAATCTCATCGAATAAGTTCCAGAATTCCGACTTGGCAGCGGGCCGATTAGATCAAGCGGATAACTTATTTCGAGTAGATTTCGTTTAATTTCCTCTCTAGGCGGAAAGTTTCGGGGCCGTCGTGTGTATTTCGCCCGGAATTTACTAATTCTATCAGGGCGGCGACAAGAATTTCCATTTGAAAGGCGCGGTTAGTGTGTTTTTTCGTTGAAAGTTGGCAGAAAAAGGGGCAAAGTTGGCCGCAATGGGGAAACACTTTTACACACGTTTCGCCGCCGGTACTTATAAATGATGGTTCTCGCGTAATATAAATCGCATATTTATAGCGTTTTGTAAGTATTGATTTTAAATTAGCGCGGGTAAAAGCACCCTCTCATTCGGTGTAGTGGGAGGAGACGCGAAATTTATTTCCAATTCAATTTAGATCACCGACACCGTTCCGATGAAAAGAATTATGGGGTCGTACGGGGATGAAAAGTTCATTATCCCTTGTATTATTATTGTGTGGAGGTTTTGCAAATCCGGAAAGTGAAGGTTCTGCGGGGATGATGATGATGAAATATTAAATTTCGTCTTTCCCGTCTTATTTCGCGAGGGTGGTGGTTGGAATGAAGCACTCGTGTAGCGTAACCCACCCCCGGCGGATCGCCTAATTTGCTTATCCTCGGCTCTTTAGGCGTAATCCGGTTAGGTGTACGAGCGGCAGCCAGACGAATTCGCCACCCGGAATTCCCCAATTGACGGAATTGACAAATTCGCTTAGCGATAGAGGTGGGCACCGGTCGGTCGATAATTCGCTGATCCGTATATACGGTAATCGTCCGCGACCCGTTCGAATTAAGGGGAAATATGAGAGGTTCGACGACGTCTTTTCATCTCGAAAGTGGGACGATCTGTTACGTTATTATAGTCGAGCGCTTTTCGAATTATTACCTCGATTCTGATCATCGTCCGGACGTTACTACTTGTTTCGACCTAAATAATCCGATTTATTCCAGAACGTTCCTCATTTTCCAGACAGCGAGTCTCGATATTTTATACTATAATGATAACAATAATGTCAATAGCTTTATGAATATTTTCACGGTATTGAGTTAAAATCGGTGGATTTCCCTGACTAATTATTGTTCCCCGGTGGGTAATTCCGGATTTAATGGCTATTAGTATATGACAGTTTGTCGCTAGATCGATACCCATCGATTAATTTACGCGGAAACCATCCCCAATTTCACCTATTATTTACTATACAGCGAGTTCAAGTTTTCACATATCACTGCCACATTTTATACAGAGAGTAAGGTTGCCTATGTTATATTTATTATTATACAAAAAATATTGACACACATTTAGTTTTATTTTTTTAATTATGCATAGATAATTCGGTTTTGATGTTTTTTATATGGACATTTTTATCATCTTAAGTAATTGGCACAATTTAGGAGACCCTAAATCGTATGTACCCTGGTTTTTTTAATATCCTCATATCTTATTAGTACATACAAATTAGACACCAAAATGCTTATGTATACGAATACCCTGGTACATACGATATAAGAGCCTGTGGCAGATATAAAAAAAAAAACTTCTTGGATATGGAGACAGTTTTTGAGGTGATATTCAGGATACATCACTTTAATTACAAGAAATTGAATGACTTTTACCTTAGCATATACAGAATTGGTTTGACTGAACTCTTCAATTACTGGACCTTAGTTGAATATGCATAAAATTTACATCAGTCAATGAAATTATTTTTATTCACTACTAGCTCTAGAAGGCGTCATTATTGACCGATTTGACGGGAGTGAAGTTGATTTTCTCTACCATGGTGATACTTGTCAAAAAAGGGGTAAATAATGATTATTATTTACCTTTGTATATTTGCTGTCAACTCAGTGATGCGCGCCTACTAGAGCATGTAAAATGTTGAACGAAAATAAGAATCGCCTGCGGCTCGGGATATGAACTTGCCGCTTGGCAATAATAGCAAACTTCTCTACCTTGGTTAATAATTACTATTAGTTTTGTTCGTAATTTACTGAAATACACCAAACAATTCATATTGGAGCTCGGTAACTATAGTGAAGGTTCTTATAAAAGTCTACTGCTGACAGTTTCAGGATTAAATTTAAGAGAAATTAAGGCATGATTAAGACGTCGAAATAAAATCGAACTTATAGTCCTTGTTGTGAAATTTCTGGAAGTCCCTGTGAACAACTGGTAAATAAATTAATGGTTTGTCATCATTTGACGTGTGTAAACTGTCACATTATTATACTAGTACAATAATGGAATCCATTATTGGAATTAAACAAAGGATAAATATGCAGTATTTTTCTGTGCAAAAAGCATCAGCTTACCATAAAATCTTATTCAATTCAATAACTCATACAATGGAACATTATTGAGCCAAATTATTAGCTCTGCTATAAACAAATGGACTCTTCAATAATGTCCCACTTTTATGTATATGTTATACATAAAATAGGTATACATATTCCGGTATATTCATATGTAGAGACATCGATGAATTATTTCGAGGATTATTTAACTAATCCCTTATACTTATCCTTTATCTTCCCAATACCTACATATTATTATAATTATCATTCCGATTGATCTGAATATTCAAATATGTGCAATTAATTCGTCAATTTCGCTCATCAGTTTGACCTAAATAATAAACATGGTCTATTCTCGGTCGATCTACCCCAAACTCGAGACCGCCATCATCGCATCATCATCATCATCACCATATCACATCAATCGATATTTCATGCGATTTCGCACGGATATTTGCATTGGGGGCGGTCAGTTTATGTTTATGCACCTCCTCATCGTATCACAAGATCGCGAGATTGCCCTCTGGCGAATATCGCAGATGCACAACCCACATAATACGTTGCGGGCTCATCATTTGGGCGAGCGAACCGATATCGGTCCCACGTCGTTATCAATCACCGTCCATATTGATATCTGACGCGCGCCGGATAATTTGCAAGACGGCCATAACGGGCACGTCCGAAACGTCCGCCGGCCACAATACGCCATCGCCGATACATTTAGCAGACTCTTAATAATAATCAACGAAATGCGGTAATAATAACGGTCGGGACGTCATCAGCACCCGAATCGCGATCGTGATTAGATGAGTGTAGTTATGGGGGTCGGAAACGTGCGATGGGGGAATAAGGCAATCGGAATCTGTTGTTGCTGTCAATTTCGCCCCCGACGTGTCGTCACTCCCGCTCGCTATTGTCGAGACGCGGCCGTCAGTCAGTCGGGAGAAACGGGAGAGAATGGGAAAAAGGAGGACGAGGGAGGACGTGTGTGTGCGAGGTGACGAGATTAAGCCCGCGTTTTCCTGCCGAGGGTCAACCTGTGGATGTCGCCCTTACAACGCCAGATTCTTCCCTCTGCCGACCCCGCCGCCTGAGTGGATATAACGGTCACGTTTTTGGAGTAGGCTTCGGCGGAGAAAACCAATGCCCTGTCATAATTCTGACACCGAGTCAATTAATTTCGAGACAGTTTTGTTTGGTGTTGCCGGGTGTTGCCATGGAAGGCACCGTTTTTCGCCGCCATCACCCTCCCAACCACAGACTTTAATGCCCGGGCACCACGTGACCACTAGTTAGGCATCTTGTTATACATATTTAGGGATATGGGTATTTTTTGGGTTGCTTTTAGTAATATTTGTGTCAAAGTCACCAATGGCGTCCGTTTTCGAATATCTCGGAAGATTTTGAATACTTTAGGTCTCACACCATTGAAGAACTGCAGCAACACTTGATTGTCCAAAAACCACCAGTCTTCTTCAATTTTAATGGTTTTATTTGGCTGTTTCCGATTTTTTTTGTCAGAGGAATATATTAAAACATCATGGTTTCCGGAATGTGCTTGTTAAGCCAGTAATGTAGTTGGTTTGTATATTTTCAGTAGGTCACGTGGTATATACCGGCACTGCAGTTTTGTTTTGCTAGATTCAAACACCGTTTTTGTATGAAACAAAACATATACATATACATACAAACATATACAGTGTCTTCCATCTCAAAAGAACCACCCCCAATAATTTAATTTTTGAGAAAATCCCTGATGCACGTTCATTTCTAATTTGATACTCAATTGAACTTCACATTTCCACCCCAATTCAAGTAGTGACTTCTATTTGGATTGAAATGCAGATCGAGTGACACGTAGAATGGTAAATATCTTACTGTCAATACCTGGCCACTCTAAGTAACATTTTTGGTGTGTTACCTAAAGTGACCTAGGGATTTGGAGTAAGCTTTTATCATGGTAAAGGAGAAAATAGTGGTTGATTTGAGCGTCTTTTTTCGTGATTTTTGTGTAAAATCAATTTTTTCGAGGTGTAAAAAAACTGAACAAATCAACGGTTGTTTTCTCGGATAATCCATCAATAGACCTTTAATTTGAGGTGTCACTGGACCTGCTTTCTCTATTCAATTTCGAGGGGTGACAGTCACCACCTAAATTGGGATGGCCATGTGAAGTTCAATTTAGTATCAAAACATGACCCCATGAAAATACCTAGGAATCGATGAGTTTTTCTAAAAAATAAACAGTTTCAGAATATTTGAGTGCGATTTCGTATTTCTAAAAAACTAACTCTTCACCAATTCACGAATGAAATTGCTACATAGCAATAATTATTGTTTTCTATTGCTAACAACAATGTAAGTAATTGTTGATAGCAATAGACAACAATACTTACTACGTAGCAATTTCATTAGTAAATACACAATTTAAAATTGCCAGTTATTTTTTCAAAAAGTGCTATTATTATAATACCTACAAATCTTTAAAAATACTCTGCCAACTCAATTGAATTAAGCCAAATTAAGCTTTGTCAAATTTTGGTTCACAAGTCAATAGTTGAATTTTAATCAATCTTCAACTTTTCGTCATAATTCTCAGTGGAATAATTAAACTCCCTCGTAAACACCTAAAATATATGAGAAATAAGCTACAAACTCAGAGAAAACCTTCAGCAATTCTGAAAATTTTATTACTTCAAGTCCGACTTGAAGGTTTTATGTAATTTTTCCATAAATATTAGATCAAATGTCATGTTAAATTTATAGGTGTCTCCGGCTAATTCTGTAATATCGTAATACGTATAAATAGGCGTGTTGAAATATACTATGAAAATTCTCTAATAACGGAGTTAAAATATTGTGAAACTGACCCGATATTTTCAGCTCTGGGCATCCTCTAGCTAACTGGGACCCTTGACAATTCTGAATGAAAGGGTGAAGGTAAAAATACCGAAAAAATCAGAAAGTTCAATCTGTTAAAATTGACTGAATATTTCAAGTGAACCTATAAAGCGTTATTTTGCAGTTAAACTTCGAACAGTGTAGCGTGGCACATACAGGGCGAAAACACTATTGTCAAATAGGCTTTTCGCTTTTCTTTCACTTCCCACAAGAAATCCGTGTCGTATCCCCTCGAGGGTCTATAAATCGTGTCCGCGTTCGCGGTTTCGTTCGGCACTGACCTGGAGACAAGCGGTGTAACTGGGACTGTAGACGACGTGCTCGCAGGCGCACCGGCAATCCTCCAGGTGTTCGGTCAGCTCGAACATGAGCTCGGGGTCGTCCATTTCGGCGTCCATGCCGTCGCCGGCCGGCCGCCTTTTGGGATGGCCGTGACTGACGTTGGACCTGCCGGGAATGAGAACAAGACGTATTCACTTTTTTGCCAAATCACGTCCCTTTTGCCGTCCCGCCGCCATCCGTATCGGTGCACGACGTGACTTTCTGGCAGAAACGCGAATTGCATCCCGGATGGAAATAACGTATTTCGGCGGGTTATGCGCGGTTCGGTTTTAGCCGGTCCGTTTTATTAGTTATTGCACCTCGTATATATTCCGGATTTTGAGCGGAAATTGCCCGGGCACTAAACACCGCGTTATACGACGTCCGGATATGGCCCGAAACGTATAACGGCCGTACATATGTACGTTCGGGGATTCTTCAATGTCGGCTCGTTAATGGGGGAGGTGGTGTTGTATGATACAATGTACCACGAGGACTGGAATGGGGTAAAATTGTAAAAATCCTAAAATAATGGAAATTGTCAGATTTCTTCACCGTATAATGGTTGTTCCTTCTGAACAGCAATATTTACGAAAGTCATTAGGATTAAATGAAAACACTTCCAAGATATCGAGACTCCTGAGGAAATCAAGACTAAAGGTATAAAATAAAGGTAAACGGATATCTGCTTTATCCAAACTATCCAGCTAAGTGGATTATCTACGTATTTATCCGATTTTTTATCCAGGTTTTCATCTCCTTATTCATCCAGATTTTTATCGATCGAATGAATTCTACATAAGGGGAGCTTATGATCATCGTTTTGTCTCTTTTTATAACTATTAGAGGAATAGAGACAGAACGATGCTTATGGCCTCACCTTTATGTAAAATTTATTCGATCGCTCCGTATATTTATGTTTCCGGATATAATCTGGATGTTTTATTCCCTGTGCTTCCAAAAAAATGTAGCTCCTAAAAAAGTTAATTCGTTATAAAACTCCAATTTTAATAGGTACCCGAATATAAATACATATAAAACTCCGGATAAATGTACAGATAAAAATCCGGTCAAAATGCATTTCTCAAATATTCGTATATACAAGGTGTCTTTGAAATACGTGTACAACGCTAATACGAAACAATTCTCGTGTACCAATTTTTGAAAAAATATTGAAGTAAAAATTTTCATTCCAACACTTTCCTTAATGTATCATATATTTTTTTTCAAGATACTTCTTGCGATAATTTTCCAAGGTATAATGTACTGAGCGTTCATTAATGAAAAGTTTAACATTTTTGCAGAAATTCACATGACTCCCTGTAAAACGTAGTCAGGGATCCTGTAGAAAACACCAAGAATGCGGCTTTACAGAAATGGCATTATTTTTTTAAATTAGTCTTTTGGTTTCAGGAGTTACGCCACTTTGAATTTCACTAAGAATTCAAGTGTCCGTTTTTTTTTTGTCCGGCAGTGTACCTATTTCCAAATTATTGTATATTTTTTTATGTATGCGTATCGTGAGGAATGTTCTCAATACATATCAGTTTTAGGAGTATTTTCGTTTGATCCTAAAGTGCTTTCCTATACCTACAATAGGGGAATGCGTTTCGAATGCGGATTTTACGACGGCGAATAACGCATCCAGATATTGTCTACTTCGTGACATTTTGCATGAGAATGAAACAGAGTTTCGCCTCTAAACAAATCTTAAAGTAAAATGAAGCGTCGAAACGTTGTAGGAACAGTCGACTCTTTTGAGATAAGAGACGGATGCATCCGCCGGTTTTAGAATAAATTAAACCTGCTCTAGGAGGGTTTTCAATTGAAATCTCTAATTAAAGCGGGGGATGTGTTATGACGCTCTGTAATAACGCTTTGTTTCACTATGATGTGTGCGACTCTAAAGTCCGTGTCCATCCACCCAGATAACGCGTTCCTGCACTCTTATGCGAAATTCCAATGGAAATAATTAAGAATAAAAGCGACACGACAGAATGCGTTTTACGTTTCATCCGGAATTCCGTGCGGATATACGAGAATAATAATTATCCGGGACACTTTGTATTATTCCAATTTGAAGAGTCTAGCTTTTCCGTTTGAATAATGCAAATGAGTCACGAGGCCGAAATCTCTGAAAAAGAGGAGCCGATGCCTAATTGCATTTAAAATTTAATCGCGTGCATACTTCATGCGGACAAGGAAAACGTAATTTATCATAAGTTTAATGTTTCCTCAATTACTGGAGCTTTTAAAATAATTAATTAATTTTGTACTTATTAGGACACGCCGTTGCACAAAAGACGACGCTTTTAAACATTTCGTCCCGGTTCTCGCATCATTTTATAGCGGGAAGGGAGGAAAGCGCTCTTTGCACTCCGAAACCGCCATCGTCAAACCGACCTCGAAAATTAGGAGTGTTTTTTCAACAAATATTCCTTTAGAACAATTCCGGGTATAATTAAGGGTCGAATTTGAGTAAAGTCCGGGAAAGAGGAGATTATTACCTGCGTATAGGTGAAGGGGCGGATGTACGATTGTGTTCAGCCCGTTATTACGAGCGAAACATATTAGGCGAACGTAATTAGATACAAATTCCCTTGTTGGAAACAATAACTTAGACTCTTATACGGAACCGAAACGGATTAATTTAATTAAATTGCGCATATTATAATCCGACAAAGGGGTGAATTCAGAGCGACGTCTAAAATTACACGAATTTCTCGCCGAATTTAATAATGACGAGTACCTACCATCGCAAGTGCAAAAACTTTCATCTCGAGTAGTCCTAACTTTCTAATGAGGTACTGAATTTTTAGTGATTTTTACTGTGTGACGGTCACTTTTTACCCTGAAGTTTGCAGTTTGCTGTGAGTTGTGCTTTTAAAAGTTGGGTTAGCTCTGTCATTTTTTAGTAACTCTGTGCTAACTCTGAATGTTCACATATTCGAAAGTATCCAGTCCTTCTTTGAATGAAATAACTTCATCTCTATATTTTCTGCTTTATTTTCATTCAAATTTCGTTGCGTTGGAATTTCACCGGAACTTTTTTGCAAGTTTTTCCAGAAAAACGATGTCACAAATTTCGCTTTTTCATTGTTTTCTGCTTCCTTGTAATGCAGTGATGTGTCTTTTCCTTTATTGTGTTCTTTTACCTTGTTTTATTAAGGATATTAAAATAGTATATTATATTACAAGAGATGTAAGTAGAGCTGTCCCAAATTATCCCCAAGGTCAGATGCGCATTCGTACAAAACGCTAATAAATGAAACCAAATCTTGGGCGCAATATGGAGAATGTCAGTAGCGCCGATAGTAAACTTCCCCTTTGCGTTGAAATTCCATACAGAAAATAATAATTCGATTATTTCGATGGTATTTGAATGGATAATTGAATATTTTCTGTCAATTATTGATTATTTATCCATCTAATATCATAATTATTTATGAATTAATCAATAATATCTTGATTTCGGCCCCACCCCCAACTTGGTTACGCCACTGTCAACGCAGTTTCTATCTCCCATTTCCGAACTTGCCCGAAATTTCGTTCGGAACCTGCGCGAGCCGAGGCACTCAGAATTTGGGACAACTCTAGCATATTACGCACGAGCGGCGGGGTTACACGAGTGTGTAACGCTGCGAGTCGCGTAATTGCGTTACATCTCGCGAAATACACTATACTTTACCTACGACTGCATTAATGATCAAAGTTTCCATTAAAACCCAAAAAAAAATTCATTTTGAACTTATGCTTTTGGAAGAAAGTGCATTAAACATTGGAAATTATTAAAATTGAATAGAAATATTTTCATCTCACGACCCTGTATACGGGGTGAGTCAGAAAATCATGTCACTATTTCAGGGACGAATTCTTCTATCTAAATAAAGAAGAAATAACCTAAAAGTTGTAGGTCGAAAATGTATAATAGATACAGGGTGAACATTTTCACTGCATTTTCACCAAGATGACGTTTCATATCGAAAATAAGTTTCAAATGAAAAATGAAGCCTATGATCTTAGCTTTCAAAAAAGCTTTTGTCGATTCCTGCATGTATCTTCAGTAATTCCTGAGATGTTGCGATTTTGGTGCAGTCGATCAGAGGACAAAAATTCATTTCAAGATTACAAGAAAAATTAAATTAGTTTATTTTGACAAGGAATAAAGTGACAATCCATTTCAAAATCCAAAAATTTCGAAAGTTTCATATTTTTGACGACAGTCAACTATTCATTTTTTATTTTGATTAATTAAGGGCCGATCTTTTCACCTCTGGTTAAGTTTAACTGGCGGTTAAATACCTTGGTTACTGTTGTTGCAACAACGAAAATCAACAAATTTAACTGCCGGATAAACTTAATTGGGAGATGAAAAGATCGGGCCTTAGTAACAAAACCCTGACAAAACCTAACAACTCTTAAATTCCTAGTTAGTTCCTCAACTACAAAAGTTAACGCGCCTTTATTATTAAAAAATAATACAGACCGGCTCGTGCTCCTGAAGCTGTGCCCTCTCCTGAAGCCGTAATCGTCGCACTTGAAGTTCTTATCGTGAGCACAAGATTTAATCGCACAGTTGTTGTCGTCGCCGTAACCGTCGTAAAGTGCGTTATTGGGTCCGCGATGGATGTTGATAATCTCGGGCGATTGCGTCCGCATTCGGTTATCGTGCCTCGCCTGCAAACTTTTCTGGTGTCCGAATCCCGGATGGTGCTTGCTGTTCTGATGGTACTTGCCGCTTTTCCGGTCCAAACTGTACTGGCTCAAATTGAGGGCGTCGAATTTCGGCAGCGACCCGAACGGCCGATCCACTATCACGATATTCTGGTCGCTGGCGAAACGGGTTTTCGGCGCGAACATCACTTCTTTCGCGTTGCCCGCGCCGGAAGCACAATTGCACAGTTCCACGTCTTGATGATTGTGGTGATGGTGATGATTGGTGGTGTGGTGGTGGTGAGGCAGGGGGAAGCGGTTCGCGTTGCTTTCGGGGCTGAACGCGTGCATTTCCCTGAGACTCTCCTGCGTTTTGAACACTTCGTAGTTCGTTTTAAGCAGAAATTCGGAGCTTTTGCCTTCGACGTTCTGATTGCCGGCGTCATCGTCGTCGACTGTCGACGGTGGCAGAATCGTGATCACGTTTTGGTAGTCGCGGTACTCGTTGTCGTTGGGGGTGCTCGCTTGAGTGTACTTTGACGCTTTCATCATCGCACCGTGCTTCCTGCAATCAAAAAACGACACATTAGGATCCCCGAATCACCATATCTAAATAAAAATTTAAATTGTATGTCAAATCTTTAAATCTTGAAAATATTCTCAATATTTTCTTGGGAAAACTTCTCTATGTCTTGCGATGAATTTTGTATTTTGTGGCGATAGACTCTCGCAATATTTTGAGAAAAGTGATCAATATATCTAAGGAAAAATTCTCAATATCTTGGAAAAAAATTTCAACGTTGTAGGAAAATACTCTCAATATCTTCTTGGAAAAGTTCTGTCTTGTAAAAAGTTGACATCTTGCGGTAAGTTCTCAATATTTTGGGAAACATGTTCAATATCACACGAGAAGTCTCAATTTTTTGAGAAAATTATAAATATCTCGGAAAAAATCTCAACGTTTTAGGAATTTATTCTAAATATCTTGTGAAAAGTTCTTTTTACGGCGTTTTTGACTGGCACAAAAAAGTGTGACTTTTCTTGCACTCAGTGTATCTCCATCCATTATTATGATGTGGGATAGAAAAGGATAAAACTGCACTCAGTGCGCACTTTCTGTCAAAAACGCTATTAGATTTCGACATGGATTGTCACTCATGTAAATCCTGTGATTAAATCCTTTCCAAAACAAACAAATTTCTGATAATTTTCAAATATTCTTTATGAATCAAGGTAAAACATCACAAGAAAAGAAAAAGCACATCACTGCATTACAGGGAAGTAAAAAATCTGGAAAAAAAGTTTAGAAAATTTTTTTTGTTGGAATTTGAATTTTAATGAAACGGAAAATATAGAGATGAAGTTATTTCATTGAAGAATAAAGGACTGGATACTTTCGAATTGGTAAAAATTCCAAGTTGTTCGAAAATGACAAAAAAAATACCCAACTCACAGCAAACTTCAGGGTAAAAAGTCACTGTTACAAAGCAAAAGTTACTAAATTTTCAAAACCTAGTTCCTCACTACGAAAGTTACGACTACTATACAGGTATACCTATGTCATGTGGACATAGGTCCTGTGGAAAGTTGCGGGAATTTCTCATTATTTTGGAAAAAATTCTCAACACCTTAGGAAGTAATCTCAACGTTTAAGGAAAAGAGTCTTAATTGCTTATTGGGAAGTGCGGAAGTGCTCAATATCATGCGAGAAGTTGCCAATATTTTGGAGTGAGAACACAAATATCTTCGCAAAAGTTGTGAATAGTTGACATATTAATTGGAAACTATTGTTAATATTTTAAAAATGAGTTTTAATTCTTTGGAGGTTCTCGATATCTTGAAGAAGCTTCTCAATAAGTTTACTTTTAAAAGAGCGTTGCTTCCATATAAAAACAAGTAAAACGCTCCAACTTTCAACAGTTAAGCTCAAGCACGTTCCTTATTCTTCTTCATACTTAGATAGTAATGCAAATTCGAATGGGTCCAAGGAGCCGATAGATAGCAACACGGCCGTGCCACTTTCCCCCTTTTCCGCTTCCTCTGGGTATAATAATAAGTTCGCACCGAGCTCATAAGGTCTTTAAGCTTTTCACCGGAAAATTGAATGAGAACGCGATTGGCTTTATCCTGAAGAGAGCCCGATTTCCCGTATTTGCCTGATGCATCTAATCTGTCTCGGTCCGAATTCGACTGGATAATTCCCGGCCGAGAAAGTTTCCGAACGCTTGTCGCCATAGGAGACGACTCGAATAAAGCAAGCAACGGAGATAAATTCACGGTACGCACACACCTGATCTGAATGGTAAACTGCATCAAACTAATTAGTTCCGGCGCTTTTGTCGGAAACTTCCAAGTCGCGAAGTTGCGCGCCGGTGTGTCGATGCGAGAGGACAACGACGACATCCAAAGAGATCCGCAACTTCCAATTCAGCCGCGCGTCTTCGGCCGCGGCGCCCAATTAACACTCGGGAACAAAACGGACGCTCCCTTATAAATCGAGCGGGACACTCCATTTCTCGCCCCGCCATCATCGCCCCAGTCGTCTGAAGGAGGACAAGTTTCGCGTATTTTCGCGGGCCGAATAAAGCGGAAGAGGCGTGGAGGAGACGGTTTCAATTAAATACGCCATTTACTTTCGGAGGCCGAAATAAACAGCGAGCGTGGATAACGGTGATTTAAACCCACCCACAGTCAGTATAAGTCCCTCGGCGGGTAATTACAGAAAAATGTATAATATTTCTCGACTGGAAATTAACCGGAGTTGTGGCGAGGAGGCGGGGTCGCCTTTTTGCGCAATAAAAGCCATTATTGTCCTCCGCTTTTACTCGAAATATCGCGAATATTATCATAACCCGAAAGGATAAACAGTTTCGAAAGTGCGTACTCGTATGTACACTCTTGGACAGAAAAATAGGGACACCTCGATTAGCTGCGCCGGATTTAGGCAACCAAACATACACCAAACTTTAGTGCCAGCGTGAACGGACTTTGTTCACAGGCGGCTGGATATTTGCTGACAACTCAAAAATATGAACGTGAACAAAGTCCGTTCACGATGGCACTAAAGTTTGGTGTATGTTTGGTTGCCTATACCCGGCGCATCTACTCGAGGTGTCCCTAATTTTCTGTCCAAGAGTTTACTACCGAGTGCAAAAGTTTTCCCCATCCTCTCGCTCTAGCGCGCGGGTTCCCCGTTGGGCGAGAGTGAGAGGGTGGGTAGTAAAGGGCCCGGGCACCACGTGATCATAAGTTAGGCAACTTGTTATACATATTTAGGGATATGGGTAGTTTTTGGGTTGCTTTTAGTAATATCTGTGTCAAAGTCACCAGTGGCGTCAGTTTTCGAATATTACGATAATTTATGTCAGTCATTATTGGACGAAATTTTTTGAATACTTTAGCCCTCACACCACTAAAGAACTGCAGCAACCCTTGATTGCTCAAAAACCACCAGTATTCTTCAATTTTATTGAAATATATTAATACATTATGGTCCACATAATGCTTGTTACGCCAATGATGTAAGTTGGGTTGCATACTTTCAGTAGGTCACGTGGTGCCGGGCTTAAATAAAAACCCTCTATTAGAATCAAGCTTCAAACGGAGCTGGGAGATTCCAATATGGGATGGGTGATGCAGGTAGAGGGCAGATATGCGGCAGCTACTTTGTGTTCCTTATATTAGATGCCTTCCCCGAAGCGAAAAAGTCGTAACAAACTGGGAAGATGGGAGTTGTCGCGGGGAAAATGCCCCGCGATGTCGAGGACATAAAAGTCTTAAGTGGGACGTTGACAAGAGGAAAAAGAAATGAACGACCGTTCTAGGCGCTTTCAACTTTTACTCCTTATCGCAATTATTTCGCCCCCGGAACGGTAACAATTCGCCCGGACTTTACGTCCTCGTTATTGCACCCCTCGAAAAAGAACTCCGCGATCGCCACCCATCTGATTAATCACCATAGAGAAAGTATCGGTCGGATGGGAATCGGCGATTCTCATCCCCCCCATAAACAACAATAATGTCGCTTATTCGACTGTGTTTTCTTGATGGGCCGGAATTAATTTCCGCCCCTAATGATATTAATTAGGGAACAATGAACGTCTGGAAAACAATTTCGTGTCGAGAGATAGTAATTTGTTCCACCTTATTTTCGGATTAATCACCGCGCGAGCAAAAAGTGAACTTGATGATGAGCGAAATAAGTCTCCTCCGCTTGATGCGGCTCACCCCCGTCTAGGGTCTGCACTGAATTAAGGGGCCGCGATGCCGTGCATGCCTACAAAATCCAATCTCTCCATCCAGAAATATCCACCTTATATCGCCTTTACCTCCGCCGAAAGGGAGGCGAATTCTGTTGTGCACAATATCCGAGAACAAAAGCGATTCTGCTTTAAGCGCGCGTATACCGTCAAAAGCCGAAAACGTAATTCGTGCAGAAGTGTACAAGGAAAAAACTCCATTCCGGAATTTGTATTCGAATAAAATAAAACGAAAGCGGCGGGCGGTGTGTTCATGAGCGGTTATGACGCGCGACGTCGAATTATCACGACCGAAAATAATACGAAAAAATCCGACATAGAGGAGCGCCAGATGGCCGGAATGTGTGTCAGTTTGAGCGTTTAATTAAAATTTTGCCTAAATTATTTAAAAACTATTTCATTTTCGAGCGGAACGGCGGGTGCGCCCAATCGAGAATTCATTCGATTAAATTCGACCTACCCCCAATGATAGAGCGATCCATCACTACGAGTAGTTCTAGTTCGGTTCGGCCGGTACAGTTTTGGGGTTGCACCTAACTTATCGCGGTATTTTGCGATCGGGTCGCGATCTTTCCGGGCCTCCCGGAGAGGGCCGAAACCGCAAATATTGTCCCCGGATCGGCTCCGGGTAAACAGTTTGGAAGTAATTCCGGGCGTTGAACCGAAGGGGTTTGTTTGCAGCGAGTTCTCGCTATTCCCCATTTAAATAAAATGCGATATCCGCGAAAGTCCGGGACCTGGATGTCATATTTCACGGGGGGATTTCCCGAGTCGCGGTCGCGGGCCCCCCTGGAACTGTTGAGAAATTCAATTTCGACCCGAGACTTTTTCGCTATATCCGCACAACGGTCCGTTTGTTTAAACTCAAATAAGAGGGATCTCGCATTCGTCCGCCCGAAACGGAAAGTTTTCCAGTTTTCGCACGCGGGAAAAACAGTACGTCAAAACCTCGGTCAAAACCGCCCCCCGGGGGCGCATTTTTCCCAGCCACTTTGGTTGTTGGCCCCGCTAATTATTCCCGAATTGCGAACCGCAAATCGATCTCCACCGTGACAACAGCGAAAATTCGAATCAAATACCTATTGACTTTTACAATTTTCAAACACTTTGAAAATACAGTATGCCCACGGATGGGGTTTAAAAGAGGAAAAAATTTTTTATTTCTGATTTTACAGAAAAAATTATTCCTGATGAAATCGCCTGCTTGCTCTCAAACCTCTGAAACCCATTTCGTTTTCATTTCAACATGAACAGCTATTTTTTAATTGAATTTTATTCGAAAATTTTGGACTTAGAAATATTTTCATCCAAAATTAATAGAAGTACCAGTAAGCGAAACCATGGTGCGAAATCATGTAACAGTCACTGTCAGAGTGTCAGCATTGTTTGAATAAAAATAACTGATCATGTTGAAATGAAAACGAAATGGGTTTATCAAGAATCATTTTTTCTGTAAAATAAAAAATAAAAAAAAATTTCCTCTTTTAAACCCCATCCGTGGGACATACTGTAGAGGATCAAACGGTTCGTCTGTTGTATGCGGCATCGGTTGGAAGCCATAAAGTTTATAAGCGTTCATTATTTCAACTATAACTGTTTTAATTATATTTGACGTTTGGTTCTCATGTAATAGGCGGCACAAATGCAGTTGAATTACATCGATATCCGGAAACCCCAAATGAAATTTCCAGCACGCAACGTTGCAATCCTTCCGGATCGAATCGATAATAATCCGACCTTTTAAAAAACCCATCAAGTATTTAATTCGGAACGTCCATTAGTGAGACCCTTGAAGGAGAGGGATTCTCGGCCGTATCTCGCGCATTACCAGATCGAGGACGAAGGGAGGTCCTTCGGGAAGTTGGAGGAAAAATATACGATCGCCATGTATATTTCCGAAGGTCTATTATGCGATATACATATAAAAGATTACCTTTGTTTGTCGAATATATTTTTATCATCCTTGGCTATTTCCTTTTTTGTTTTTTGATTTCATGCCGGGGCGAAATCCATTTTCGAACACGTCGGAAAGATCCTCATCGCGAACAAAAAATAAACAAGAATTGCGAGCCGCCCCATTTTTTGCCCGTTTACCTACATACAAGAGACGCGACTCTAAAAGGGGCTTAAATCTGTGACGTTTGCGTATATCCGAGCAAAAAGGGGTGGCGGCTGGTATAATAAAGTACGTCTAGCCGAGGCACGAAATTCGTCTGAACCCTATCCAAATATTAGCTTTAATACCTTTTCATATCAAAGTACACTCATTATTTCTTCCGGATTTTTCGTGTTTGCCGAGTTGCGTATTTTACTCATTCGCCCGGAAGGCGTCGGTGTATTTATAATAATCATCTTTGATTTTTGGGTCGTTCGGTGTTCTGGTTAATTAATGAAGGCTTAATTATGAGCGCTCTCGCGGGGGGATATCACGTTGCGCCCGCAAAACGTCAATCGTCGCGTTTGCGCCTGGCATTTTCATTAACTTTTTAATGGGGTTGGGTTGCAAACGCAAAAAGACCCCGCGATGATGCGGACAAAAAGAAACAATAACGGCGGGCGCGGGCTACGATTTCAAAAAAACCCAAAAAGACCAAACATTTTTCCATCACCTCCTCCCTACACAAACCTATAGCCCGAATTTTGCGGCGCTTTTAATTTCCGATCGCACCATTGCACCGTTTTCACTAGCCGGATCGCCCCTAATGCGAGGGAAAAAATGTTATTCGCTTTGGCGGACGCTATTATTCAAATGTGGAATTGCCATTCTTTCGCACATTCTCCGTGCGGTTATATTGGAGTCGATAATGTACAGGCCTGTCTCATCCTTCTTTTCGGCGTCTTCTTCATCCGCCCCTCTCATAATAATACGATGTTGATGGAAACTCAACTTGACATCCCTCCTTGAATTATGAATGCGAGATTGATGCCGCCCGAGTAATGACTACGAAAAAAATCCCGCCCCTCTGGATATTACGGAGGACTTGATTCCACCGTGAACCGTGTTAGAATTTGGACATCAGAAAAAATAAATCATTTAGCGATTGAGACAACAAAAACAAAACGTGTGATTAATCTACCAGACCGAGGAATTTATGGTTTTCGAGATGCGAACGAAAGTTAGGGACTTTTTACAAATTCTGTTCGGTCGGATAGGGTGGATATCACGTGCCCTCTCCCTTATAAATATTGACAGATTTGGATATCGAAAGTGATGCCCGCAGTTTTATCGGCAGGAAACCTCGAAAGAAAAACCCCCGAAATCCGGAATCGCGAAATTAATGCAATCCACTTTCCTCTATCTGCAACAAAAGCTCACGCGATAAATCTGAATAGACATCCACTTTGCCTAATGACGAGTTGAAAAAAAGTGGGGTGAGAATGTACAAAAGTTTCAAAAATCGGACGCTTTACAAACCTGACTGGATGTGTAAAAGGCCCCGGAGCGAGTTCGGATATTTCCAATTCGGATTTTTTAAAAGCGTCCACTGTCAACGCTCCCCGTTTATTAAATTTGCATCAATCGCTTACCCGTCCCATTTTGCCAGGACTAATGAAAAGACTAAAAAGGGTTGAAACGTTTTATAAGCGGACATCTCGAATTAGCCAATTTTTTATTCAAACTCGATCAAACAAAATGCGAATTATCGAGCGATTTAAATTTTTCGAAAATTCACAGCCATAATGAAACTGAATAAAATCGGGACAGGTCCTGAAATTTTAATCGCCCATTCATGAAACATGACTGGGCGAAATTATGACCAGATTATGACCTATTTTACTTCAAATAGTCATGATTTTTTTGTGGTTAGACTAGCAGCAATCATTTTAAACCCTCTATATTAATTATTCATCCTGAAAAACCGACCCTAATAACTTAAACAGGTAAGTGGGCAGACTTGTTGCCCCTTTTCGGGGATTATCATATCCTGCCCACGCAAATACACGGATTTTCGGTAGAAAAGTGGTCGTAAAAGTACACGCATCGTGTTTTCCGAGTGTTATAGTGTCTGGTATAAAACGCAAGTCGACTCTCAGGAGTCAAATGACCGCAACAAACTCCAGTAATTTCACCCTCCATCAGCCCAAAGTGTTCCACAAAGATAAAAAACGACGTCTCTCGAATAAAAATAAATCCCGCTCATAATTTCCAAAGTGGCACTCGTGCGAACAATCCGAAACGATTTCGTTTCATGCGGGTACAGGCCGGGACTTTCACACTAGCATCGTTACAATTATATGTATTATTGCACGAAGGGAAATTGAATATGGCGAACCCGAAACACCACATTCGGTTCTGTTTGTTCCCAAACCAAAATTAATTCAGATCGGTTCGTTTAAATAAACCCGGCTCTCCATACTATCTCGTCTGACAGAATTCTGCGGTTTTCCGGACACAAAACTTGAATTAGCGTTATAGATTTTACGTGATGATTAAAAATTGTGAATTGTTCGTTCTCACCCTCGTCTGTGCCTGGGGTGGCCCGATTACGGGGTGCAACCACACATTTTCCCGGCGACCACTCGTGTGTCTCTCGTTTGGTGCAAGTTCGTGCGCGCTCGACTCCGGGACTCCGGGATACGCGCGTTCAGCATCCGCACGAGGCTACTGACTCCGGTCGGCTCCAGTGAAAGCCCAAGCTGAGCCTCTCGGAGCTTTGACAACGCGCTTGCGTCCATCTTCGAAGCTTTGACCTGTTTAGTTTGACACCTCCGCTCTCCGTGTATTCTTCTCCCCGTTCCCATTTCTAGTTCCCCCCACTCCCGCGATATCATTATCATCATTGCTAGTCTCATTTCCGCCTAATCTAAGATGGTTTCTAGGTAGTTATACTTTATGAAGTAGGTGAAAAAGTTTTGAGGGTAATTAAAGTGTTGGAGTTTCCGCGCCAAAAGAGACGGAGTCTCGCTCTGTGCGATTCCATCAGATGAATTGCGTTGAGAATTATAAAAATTTTACGTCTGGCGAGTAAACGAATTTCAGATGGCAAAAACTCTTATAGCAATCTCATCTGAAAAATATGTCTCTCTTTAATTGCTATCTGGGGAAAACCGTATTTTTTCGACTTTTCGAGAGTATATTTGATTAAAATGAGAACTTTTTGCAAGGCAGCAGCGCAGCGAGACAGTCTAGCTTTGGTCTAGACTAAAATCGTCGCAACTTTTTAGTGAGGAACTAGAATTTGGGGTTTAGTGACTTGTGGCTTTGTAACAGCGGCTTTTTACCCCGAAATTTGGGTATTTAAAAATTGCATCATCTTTGAATAACGTTGAATTCTCCCATATTCGAAAATACCCAGTCCGTTGTTCAATTAAATAACTGATTAAAATCTATATATTTTCTGCTTCAGTGAAACTCAAATTTCCTTCAAAAATTTTGGCCGTACCTTTTTTTAAGATGTTCCAGAAAAACTCCGTCACGAGTGCCTGCTAATTTAAATATTTTCTTTTTTCCCCCCTGTCCATGTAGTGATTCACATTTTCTTTTATTGCGTGTTGCTGTGTCTGGTTTTCAAATATGTTAGTATATTCAAGTACTACTGGTGAAAGACACTCTGCGGGTGCGGAAATGTCTTACACCGTGAGTTTTTTATGCCCGAATTTTCATTCATTTTTATCAATTTTGGGCATTATGACCAATTTAGGGATGTTTACTGTTGATGGCCATTAAATCCAAAATGTTTATCTGTTGTCTAGTCGTGGAAATTATCGAACGAGGCGAAAGCCGAGTTCGATATCACGACATGTGCGGAAAACACCGTTTTCGTACGTGTTATACAAGATTCTATCCATAACCATAGATAAAGTTGACTTTTAGACTTGTTTTTGGGAATTCTTTACGTTTTCGGTTTGGAAATTCAACATAGTAGGTTGGAGTCAATTAAAGCAAAACACCTTGGATATGAGTATAAATAAAGGAAAAATTAAAACTTTAGAGTCGAAAAAGAATGTCAATGTCACTTTACCGCACCTAGTGCGATAAAAAACGTCATTTCGAAATCACATTGACAATCGAAAAGTCATCTTTGTACAATCGTTGTAGATAAAGAATACGTATTTCAAAATCACGAGCAATTATAGTTTGTTATGGCAGTAAATGTCAACTCAAAATCCAAAATTTTCTGATGTTTGATAAGTATTTGTGGCAACAGTCAACATCCAAGAATTTATTTTATTTTCATCAATTTAGCAGTTTAGTTATAAAACCTTAAGAAAACCCGACAACACTAAATTTCGAGTTAGTTCCTCACTATAAAGTTAATCCCTTAGGTACAATATGGTGCAATTTCCTCCCTTCAATAGGTGTGTGAAATACCTCGACGTAAAAGTGAATTGCGATTATTTGTATTTCTTATTCAGCCCTCGATTGATTCGGTCCACGCTTCGCCCGTCACAATCCGCGCGACCCACGCGGGCGAAACTTTCCCCAAACATTTTCATTCGATTCGCGTTTTTCGCATCGTTTTTTTCCTGACAAAGCCGTGATCGATAATAGGGCTGAAATGCTAATCGGGGACTAACACCCGGAAAACATCGGGGAGCGTTTTTCGACTTTGGCACGGAGCGGGGTGATTCGATTTCCAGTCGATGAGGAAATTTATCACCCGGAGAGGATGACACGTCATAGACAACCTCATCGTGAGCCCTCGAACAAACAAACAGACCCGGTCCATCGAAAAATAAAGGAATCACGGACACGACACCGACCCCCAACAAAAAAATTAATTTGACCGAATGATGATGGCGCTGCCATCGGTGGTGCATTTCCATAGAAAACCGCTTCCCCCTTTCGAAGGACGCCGCGATTGATGCCCTCATTAATAAAGATAAAGAGACGAGAGGCATGTCCTCCACAGGGTGTCTCACTAATTTGACCCAACACAGAGATAAAGAATTCTCCCCGTTCTACTCATCGTGGGACATTGTGTAGGCATGGAGCTTTCTCTGTTATTTCTCAACGAAAGGGTGGTGGCTCTAATGAAATGATAGGATAAATATGAACCAGCGTTACCTACGGAAATATTCCGGGAAGCGAATCCTCCCCTAACTGTCGATCCGGGTTACTGCAGGAAATAACGTCGCCATATATTTACTTTGGGCTTCTTCCGGAATGACAGTAAACAATGATGGAGGCAAGGGAAAATGCCAAAATATCATATACACACACAAACAGTTTCATCCGCGCCACCCCCCGTCTCACCGAAGCCCGAGGCTTAAGACCTAAGGTTAGATAAGTACCAAGAGCCTCTAATATTTTCCCCTCGTCCATCGTATAAATAAAGGGATGAAATGACGACGAAATCCGTGAGCTTCTCGTTATATCACTCGTTATACAGAGTGGAAACCGTATAACTGGAACGAATTCCGTAACTCGGAAATTAAGGAATGATAGAAAAATCCAACCGGTCTATGTTATCTTTTAGGCTGGTTCTCATACCGATCTTTTTTAATTGAATGGAAATTGGAAATGAAAATGGAAAATGCGTGTTTTCCATACTGTTCGCAATAATTGTACCTATCAGTGAATAGACAAAAAATTTGGCACGAAACCCTGCACCTACGCAATTTATCGCTTTATCGTGCAATAAAACACAACAGCTACTTGGGAGTATATCTGTGGGAGGCGTGTTTTACAACGCCGAAACACATTTAAATTTTATCATGCATTCCGGACGTTCGCCCCTAAAAATATCGCCTTAAAATTTAAACAGATATAAACTTCGGAACGGCCGTAAAATTAAATGGTTTATTGCAACAATCCGACTGTTATTCTCTTATGTGCGTTTCGAGTCGACTCGAAGACGGGGCAGGATCGAATCATCCATGTTTCGAAAGTTCGAACCGATTAAATCGCAAATGTGACGATCGGGCCACAGTTTGGGATTCCCGAGACTGGCCGCGTAAAAACTCCGGAAAATTGTCGGAAATCGGCGGACGCGCATCTGATTCGGTCGTTCGGGGTCGATTTCTGGGTCGCGAGGGCTCCGGTGATCGAAGCGGGGCTCCGGTATGTGACCGGAGTTCAAATGGCGCCCCCGACGGTCCATGGATGCGGCTAATGCACAGAAAAGGCACTCATCTCCCATCCGGGCCGTTACCGTTTCCCGCCGCCGAACAACAACCGCCTCTTATTATCAATAAAACACGGAAAAACCGAATCTACGGTTACGGATAATTTCCGGGGCCCCACTAACCCGGATTCGGATTTTCGAGTATTATTTTGGCGCGCGCTGGATTCGGCTGGATAAACTTTGATTGAAATCTCACGGTCGAACCGGTTTTTATCATCGAAAAGTCGATTGAATCCTCGTTACTTTTGCATATCCCGATGGGTATTTGTCGGGGAAAGCCTTTGATGAATTTGTTAATTTGCATCCGGTTCACCTATGATAGAGTCCATTAGAAACGGTAAAAACAGTGTATTTGCGCGAAAATAAATAATGGAACTCGCCTCGGTCCTTTTTTATGTCGGAAAACACGCGAGGCCGATTTATTTCATCCCCGCTCCGGCTACGTACACTAAGCGTCAATGAAATCGGGACACCTCGAGTAGCTGCGCCGATATGTAGGCAACCAAACATACACGAAATTTTAGTGCTGCGTAAACGGACTTGGCCAAAGCTGCCTAGATATGTCCGGACAGCTCAAAAATATGTCAAACTATCTACTTCTTCACTTGAGTTTTGTGCCATTAAATATTCGATTGAGAAGTATTTTCACGAATAAGTAATGCATAATGGAGTTTGTTAGTGTTTTTGAGAGTGCTACAAAATATCATGGATCCAATCACAAACATACATTCATGCTGAGTGAATGTCTCTAAGATATGGGGATTTTCCACACCAGTCTTGGCGTCTCTTCCGGTCTAACATTTTCAGCACAACCGTTTTCTTAGGTGAGAAAAGATACGCAAGTAAACTCAATTCATTTACTTGTATTAATGTATGTTTTCATTAGAAAAGTTAAGCAAGTAAACTCGTATCATTTACTTACATAAGAATGTAAGTAATGTTTTGAAGATCGAAGGAAAAGATCTTTTCAATTCATAAGAAATGATGAAGAGAATAATTACCAGTGCCAATGCCAATACCAGTGCCTATTGTTCCCTGAATAGAGGCACTCTCACCTTTTCACCCTCATATGCCCTCATATCGTAAAAATAAAGAGCAGTTATTATTTCAATATTAAATTTGTTCGTAGTATTTATTTTATAATGGTAACATTTTGGTTGCTCTTATATGTGTTGTCGGAGCTGTTTTGGCTGCAGATATTGGTGTCTTCAGATCTGGTTGATGCCGGATCCTAATGCTTTTTTGAATAACACCAATTTTCGCCATCAATCACAATACAATCACAGTTGAAGTACTCAAGCACTCATCGACACAAATGTTACTAAAGCAGGCTAATATATCCATTAATTATTTGTAAATGAACACTTTTTAATCGATTTTTTTCCACAAAACTGAAGTGAAAAGGTTGATATTTTGACAAATTTTTGAGCTGTCAGAACATATCCAGTCAGCTTTGGCACAAAGTCCGTTCACGCCAGCCCGCAAATTGGTGTACGATCGGTTGCCTACATATCGGCGCAGCTACTCGAGGTGTCCCGATTTCATTGACGCTTAGTGTACTACGTGTAATAAGGTCCGGCGAAATCCGGCCGTATTTCGAGAGCTCCCGCGATACGGGGTGTCTTTGAAATATGTGTACAACGCGCTACCACATACTCCTGAGGTCAAAATAGAATGATTGAACCAAAATGACCTTAATCCAAAAGTTGATAATAAAAAAGTTACAGGGTGTTGAATTCTTGAATAATTTGTTTTGGGAATAATAATTCAAAAATTTGTACACGAAGTATATCGTCTGCCTCATAATTTTACTCAATAAAAGTTTTCTTGTTTGATGTCGCTACGGTCCACCGTTTTGGAATTATTCACTCTTGAATGTTCGATTTCACCCAGAATTCGTACCAATTAATAATTTTTTTTATAATTTCTCATAAAAAACACATTGACAAATAGTACATTATACACCCCGGATATGATCTTGCCGCGAGGCAATAATGGTAATTCTCCACCGTGGTGTATATACTATTTTTTCTACTACTAGGCAAAGAAAAACGAGTAATTTAGCGATATTTAGTTTTCATAATAAAGAAAAATTATCGCAAACCATCTGTAAACATAGTGGCTTTGGTCATATTATTTACTACTAGTAAATAATAATCCATTATTTACCCGTTTCAACAGAGGTTGTGAAAATCAACTTCACTACCTGAAAGTCAGTCAAAAATTACGTTTTCTCAAGCTAGTACCTAGTGGAAAAAAGTTAATTTTATCGGTAATTTGAAGGAAGAAAAAGTTAAGACTGTTGGAAATTCTTGTAGGGTATGTGGCGCCTCCTAGGGAATACAGTTTAAACCGAGTCCAGATACATATCCCCCGTACCAAGAAACCCTCGTGTACCCATTTTTTAAATATTATTCCCAAACTTGACAGATTATTAAAAAAAAATGTAATAAAGATTTTCATTCAAACACCCTGTAACTTTTTTATTATCAACTTTTGGACTGAGGTAATTTTGATTAAATCGGTCTATTTTGACCTCAGGTGTATGTGGTAGCGCGTTGGACACGTATTTCAAAGACACCCTGTATTATACCGCGCTCGAAAATTATGTCGTAAAATCGGGGCCAATCTATTTTACGACAGGGCACGCGGAAACTTATCACACGTCAAGAAGTAGTGCGGATAATTTCCCGA
Organism: Salpingus planirostris; assembly: GCA_949788335.1. Taxonomy (NCBI): domain Eukaryota; kingdom Metazoa; phylum Arthropoda; class Insecta; order Coleoptera; family Salpingidae; genus Salpingus; species Salpingus planirostris. The sequence goes on along the minus strand of OX460919.1, from coordinate 1,842,676 downwards.
CTATTGAATCGCGCGGGGATGTGACGAAACTCACAAACGACCAGAATCCAGTGGCGCACGTTAGCGCAATCGCCGCTAATGGCTCCTCTTACCCGCGATTTCGGAGACTCTTGCTCGCATAGAGAGTATATCGGGTACTCCTTTTATGGTGGAGTCGAGGATTTATGATACGAACTGGGCTTAATTTCGATTCCCTTATACACCTATAACCTCTGGTTCCGTATAGCGGAGCTACGGAACTTTATAAATAATGCAGCGTTTTCGAGCACGGATTTCTTTACCGGGATGCATCGTCAGCTCGTTTTCCGCCCCTATAAATAGTTATAAACACGGAACGGGGCGAAAATCACGGATGAAATAGAAGGGACGAAATCCGGGCCGGAGAAAAAACGCCACCACCTGTGATGATAAGACGGAAAATTGACCGTCCGGATAATTCCGACTGGAAAGGCACGAATGGGTTGGGTTTGCAGGCATGTGCCGATTTTCCTGTGCATTTCCGCACGGGAGCCCGGAACAAAAGCCTCTTTGGGCTTTTCTCCTCCGGGGTGATAATTTAAATCGACCGAGCGATAATTGGCGGGCGGCTGCGGCGCCCTTTCAGCCCCGGCAATTACCGGCGGCGTTCCGGATCAATCACGAGACCTTCTGTCGAAAGTGTTGGTCCGGGAGGTGGCCGGTCCTTTGTCGCGAAGAAATCCGGAAACCGTTTCGTTCCAGCGGATTCCTGCAAGTTTGCGCCGAGCACAACAACTTTCGAAATCGATTTAATTCGACGGAAACGCTCAAAATATGCGACCCGGATCCGAATCGTCTCGGCGCGAACAAGGGCGCAACCGGGGAAGTGCGTGAAGGGGTTCCAAATTGAATTTTCCACATTCGTTAATTTCGTGTGTTTTCGGTCCCGGAACATTTTAATATTCACTCAAATCGAGGGAATGGCCGTAAATGGGTTTAGGTAGAGAAAATATACGGGCGACGCAGGAAATGAAACGAGTTCACCCTGAAAGGCCGTCCCTCTTCGTTCTCCCTCGCCCCCCTATAAACCCGAAATCGACCTAATCGATTTAAATTCACCAGAGTCGTTATTATCACTGATTAGGGTTACTTACCCATGATATTTATGATTATCCAGAGTTTTGTAATTTTCGCATTTTCTGCCCCTCGCTCTAACAATAATGTTTGGAAGGTTTCGGAGTGATACGAGGACTCGTTCGGGAAGTTATTTTGGATGTTTATTTACGTTCCGGACTCCCTTTACTCTCTCTTTCTCACTGCGCGAACTTTTAATTGGCGCACCAGAGCAACGGAATAAATTAGGGGCCTTTGTTCGAAATTTCCGTACAAACAGTGACAATAAAGTGAGCATTATGATATCGCGGAGATTTTTCAACGTCGCTCTTTGCGGTATGCCACTTAATAACAAGAGGAGGATTGTCCTTAATAAGTGTAACCATGATAATTATCAAAGAACTTTGTGTAAAGAGCAGTGGCGTATCAATTAAGTTGGCAACTTTGTTTGGATTTTTATTTTCAGCCAGCATCCTTTTTCCATAGTATAAGTCTTAGGGGTGCGGGATAACAGGATTTTCTCATCCTTAATAATATGAGGTTTAAAATGATAAATATCGAAATTCATCATTTTAGTGCGGAACTATACAGTGCGCGTCTAAAGTGTCCCCCCGCTTCTAAAAATTTTTAAACGGGTAGAAATGTTGGAATTCGCTCGGACAGGTCGATTTCTATTTTCAATGAAGCATCTTTTCGAGCAATTTTTCTTTTTGACCTCAACTTTGTTTTTTTAAATGGACCCGACTTTTTTTGCATTTTCGGAATCTACGATTTTTTCTAGGTAAGTTCCGGTTTGACCGTAAATGACCGTAACTTTGTCTATTAAATGGATGTAACTGATTTTAATTGACGGTTATTTACGGTCAAACCGGAAGTGATGCAGGGATGAGAATTGCTGGAATAGATGCAGAATTGAAAAACAAAATCGACGGGTCCGAGCGTTTTTCGAAAATTTCAGCCGTTTTCAAAATGGCCGATACCGTTTTCTTACCTAGAAAAAATCGTAGAACACCAAAATGCAAAAAAGTCAGGTGTGTCCATTCAAAAAAACAAAGTTGCGGTCATTTCCGGTCAAACCGGAAATATTGGAAAAACAAAAATTGCTCGAAAAGATGCTTCATTGAAAACAAAAATCGACCTGTCCGAGCGATTTCAAAAATTTCTACCCGTTCAAAAATTTTTAGGGGGGGGAGGGGGGGGACACTTTAGACGCGCACTGTATAAATTGAATATTTGTTTTTATCCACTCCTACATAATAATCATACTATTATTATTAGAAATTTTTGGTAATAATGGGTGGCGTTATTGATATAGATCACAGTTCGATGAAATAAAGTGACATTTCCAGCGATTAATGGGATCATTATTGCATTGGCTGTGGCCAATCAGAATAGAGCGATTTTCAGGTACAATTGGCAACAGCGCAACAATCGCGAAATTGACATTCAAAAATGGCGACCATTTGTTTGAATAATTGTTACGAGTGGTGGAGTGTCGAAAATTACTTGATCGTTTAATTGAAAATATGCATATGAATGATATAAGTGATAGTGAAAATGGAGACGAGCTTATAGGAACGGCTCCGGAGATACCAGATACCTGAAATATCCAGAAAGAGCTATGCATGAAGGTATGACACTTATAACAGTTCCCTTCGCACTGTTCGCAGCTCACAAATCTGCGCCGATCTGACAACACTACATTCTGTCCGTCACAGCTGTTTTGAATGAAATTTGAAAGTTGAGCGAATTTTTGAGAGCCGTTTTAACTGTTTTGGAGTGGATAAAGCATAGTATTAAGCTCGCGTGTTTTGGCTTTTATTCGCTCGTTTGAATTACGCCACTCGCTGGCGCTCGTGGCGTAAGTTTTTCAAACTCGCGAATAAAAGCTACCAAAACACGCTCACCTAATAATATTCTATTAGATTATATGTCGGGTTTTATGCAATAGTTTTGTAACCAAATCAATCCAAATAAACAGTTGGCTGTTGGCACAATCACATAATTTTGAACACTGAGAACATTAATTAGAGTTGATTCTGTTTCAAGTCTGATAAATAAAAAATCCTTTGATATGCTAAAGGTTCGATTACCTATACTGTCAGTTTTATGACAAATTTTCGATATGAAATCTAATGTGATCGTGCCTTTAACCTATTATTAACATTAATTTGACTCAGTTTTCGATACAGGATTGGCCTTATTGTGTTTCACATTTTACCGTAACTTGAAAAATCTACAAGAAAAGATACAGCAACGAAATAAAAGGAATGCACATTAAATGAAAATTTGTGTAATAGTGTTTGAATATTTCATAAAATACATACATAGAGATAATTCCATTGAACAAAGAAATTAATATTACTTACTACGGAGACATCAAAAAAATCCTTCATAAAGGGAGGTTATGACTCTCATTCTCTCTCTACTTTTAGTAGTTTTCAAATAAGACAGAACGATTATCATAGCCTTCCTTTATGAAGGATTTTTTTGATGTCTCCGTATAAATGACTAAATAAAAATTCAACGTTATTCCAAATCGATAAAAAACGTCCAACCTGATTTCAAAAATCCGCATACATGAAAATTAAATAGAAATATTTTCATCGATTTTCATCTCACGACCCTGTATACTGTTACGTAATGACTCATTACGAAACAGTATCAAAATCAGATACCCAGATACTTACATACTTGTCAAGTAGACAGTACTATTTTTGACACTTTACGTAGCTGTCGTGGATAAATGTAACTTACGATATCATCGATATGCTGATATACCTACCCATGTATCGATATCATAGATATATCGATAACTTTTGTAACAAATTGTTGTCTTGATTTATCGATAACTATCCGAGGGCTAAGCTCGAGGGTAAACCACTCTAGCTAATACGAGTACAAAATTTAGGCAATAGAGGGAAATACTGAATACTTGGCCAATAATAGGAAATATTAGGCCGTTTTGGGCAATAACCGGAAATAGTCGGTGAACTAGATTCCTGTTTTATCCTTAACCACTCATGTAGTGGTTTGGCCCCTAGCATAATTATCCATAGTTTATCGATTTATCGAAATAATTGGGCATCCCCTACTAGTACTTAAGTATCTATACCTACTGTGTGTTAAGTTTATTTCTCTTACTTAGGTGGAAATTGAGGATTTACTGAGGTTTTGAAGTACTGTAAGTTTCTTATTAGTCGAGATACTTATTGCCGGAAAATTTAAGAGGGCCTAGAATTTGGTGAACAGGAGAATGACGCGTTCGGTCGTTTCGTCGATTTCCGGAAGATAAGAATTTCTGCGCGGTCTCACCGGACCGACACGGAATGAGTTTCGGCTTTGTCTCGGAAAATCAGAGAAAAGTCCGCCGCACACACACCGAACTGAGGGACGTCGCATCATCCGAATTGTTGATGGCGGCGGCCCGCATTTCGCGGCACAATGGCACTGAGGGACATTCAATTTTTCCCGTGACGTGCGAGACGTGACGTCGCTCTCATAAGGCCGCCGCTTCTTCTTGTTATTCCGGGCGCAACATCCGGGCGACAGACGCGGATAAGAAACAAATATCGCATTTGTTCAACGGTTCTACCGTACGCCATTTGCGACCGTCACCCGCCAGACGTAACGCAATCGCGCGAGGGACGACGCAAAACTCACCTTTCCCGAATTATTTCCGCGCCGAAACCGCCGCACGTCAAAATCCGCTGAATCCACACCGGTTCGATATCGGTCGGGGATCGGGTGTTCGCGCCTAATGGGCCCGCCACTGAAATAATCCGGAAACCGCAGAAACCGGAACATTATCCAGTGTCTCGCACACGCACGCCGCTGCTCATAAACATTAACTATTCTAAACGGGGTACAGACTGACTCACTCGCGGACGAACTCTTCGAACCTAAAATTTTTATGCAATTTGAACCGGGGAAAATCAAGTGAATTGATGAAGTCAACGTCACACGGATACTCGGTTCATGTCAAACATCACAAAAATGACGAAAATTACGAAAAATTTGCAGATTTTCATTGACGTAGAGACTTTTTCTCTTAAAATGAAAATCCACGATACAGACATTCTTAAATAAAATGGATAAGCGGATCATTTCCATAGCAACCAGTAAACAAAGTTGAAAATTCTATTTCGAAGTGTCACTTCTCAATATGGATTATCATAACTTGGAGGTGAAAAATGCATCAAATCGGGAGCGGATAGTGTGTAATCGTAAATCTGACAAATAAAGACAGAAAAAATAGAACATTGAGATGGAAAACGCCTCAGATCGGATGCGGATATTATATGAATCATTTTCTCGCCGGACGTGCCTCGATGTTTTCCATTGAAAACCGTGTCAAAATCATACTTACCAGAAAAAGTTAGAAAAATCGGGAGATAAAACTGGCAAAAAAAATACGGAGACATTTTATATTGAGCTGGAAAACCCCTCAGATTAGAAGCGGGTAGCGTATAGTCGTCTCGCTGGACCTGGTTGATGTTTTTCAGTGAAAACTGCATGAAAATCAGATAGGATAAAGCGTGAACATTCGGTGATCAAAGAGAACAAACGGGTAAAAATTACTAGAAATAGTTCATTTTGAGCAGAAAACTGGAGCCGGTTGTATGTAACGTGTCGCCATTTGTCCCAATATTTTTCCGTAAAAACCGCATAAAAATTCAACAAGAAACTCGATCATGATCGTTTATGCTGAGATAAGCAGATGGTGCTTGACATTTTATTTTGACACTTTCTGTTTTGGCCTTGGTTTTGGCCATTTTAATTTTTTCTGACATTCAACAGGCGGTCGTTATGAAAATCCGTATGCTTTCCGGATTTAACCACTGACCTAAGTATACAGGGTGTCCCAAAATCACCGCCGGACCCGGTAATGGCGACAAGACAAGACAAGAATGTTAATAAAATTTAGTCGAGGATCCAACGGTTCTCAATCTGGAGCGGTTAAAGTTCTGCAAAAAGAGGTACCCCGTTTCAGGATAGCCTCATTTTAATTCCAAAAGAAGGCACGCATAACCACGGCAACAATGACAACTTGTCAGTTTAACTGACAAATATCACCATAGATTAGGAATATAATTGGGTGCCTGCAGTTTGAGAATTTTGACGTTTGCTGGAGGACACCAGCATCCGGTCAACTGTCAAGTCAGTGCAGTGCTGTGATGGTAAATAAATTCACCCAAGAAATTATGAATTTCTCCTAATTTGGACTAGTGATGGCCTTTTCACAAGCAGAAATCGTCAAATTGGATTGAATACTGATATAATTACACTTTGAAACTGCTTAATGCCATCCAAAATGAAAAACATTTGTCGTCCTCTGGAGTATCCTTTTTTCTGAGCCCTGTAACTTAGCCCCATTCATCCTGTTCAGTCACACATCATACGCCCCCGACATTGAAACCCCTCAGCTTTAATTTCCAATCGGTTTCATTCTGGATCTTGCTGGATCCCTAAAGATTTTCCGGATTTTTCATATTTTGAGGTTATGTAGCAATTTTCATTATTTTCCAATTTTGAACTAATTTTGAGACAGTTTAGGACCGTTTCAATCAATTTTCTTCAATTTCTCACTGAATTTACTCTGGATCTGTGTCGTTTCCTTCAAAACTAGTCCGAAATTGGAAAATACTACATAACCTCAAATTATGAAAAACCACAAAAAATCATCGGGATCCAGCAAGATCCGGGATAAAACAGGTTGGAAATTGAAGACAAAAGTCTCAAGTGTTAGTTACTTGGGATGTGTGACTGAACCAGAGAATTGGGGGTGAGTTATAGGGCTGAGAAAAAGGATACCTCATAGGAAAGTGATGAAATTTTTTTCTAACAAGTGATTTCGGTTTATTATATGATGGAATTGTATGTTAAAATCATTAATAAAGTTAATTCATTCATTCATGTTGTTGCAGATAACTAAATTCCCTTAAAACTAGTCCAAAATTGGAAAATAATAAAAATTGCTACATAACCTCAAATTATGAAAAATCCTGAAAAACTTTAGGGATCCAGTAAGATCCAGAATAAAACCGATTGGAAATTAAAGCTGAGGGACTTAAATGTCGGGGGAGTGTGATGTGTGACTGAACAGGATGAATAGGGCTAAGTTATAGGGCTCAGAAAAAAGGATACTCCAGAGGACGACAAATGTTTTTCATTTTGGATGGCATTAAGCAGTTTCAAAGTGTAATTATATCAGTATTCAATCCAATTTGACGATTTCTGCTTGTGAAAAGGCCATCACTAGTCCAAATTAGGAGAAATTCATAATTTCTTGGGTGAATTTATTTACCATCACAGCACTGCACTGACTTGACAGTTGACCGGATGCTGGTGTCCTCCAGCAAACGTCAAAATTCTCAAACTGCAGGCACCCAATTGGTATATAGATTGCGGACTCTGGCGAATTTTTCTAGAACTGCAATTTTAGTTCATACACCAAACACAGCATTACAGAGCGCTGATGTCGTGTTCTATTTCAGGCGAGAAATATAAATTCCAATATTTTCATAAGTATTCAACCTGAGAAAACGATTTCACACACAACAAGACAACTTGTTCTGCATAAAGCAATACAAATCGTACAGTCGAATATAAAATTTATTCCATCAGGATGATTACTCATCATGATAAAATATCTATGTGCAAAATGAATTTATTGAAATAATAGGGAAAAATTCATGAAACAAAGAACAAGATCAGAAAAACACAATAGGGAGATTGATTTTTTAAAATTGAAATCAAATAAAATGAAATAATTTTCATCTGAAATTATCTTGAGTACCTCAGGATCTTTAGGGAATTATTCGGTGTACTTTACACGTTGCACTAGTTCAATATCTTTACAGCTTAGGTACACAACACACTAAAACCATTTTCTAGAAATTATTATATCCGAGAATTCTCAGAGAAGAGTGTGCACACCAAATTATCTTGAAACACAATCACAAATCATTACAAATATGAAATTTGACGATTTTTGAGTGACATCAACAAACGCCAACTTTAAAATAAAATTCAAAAAATTGCACACTGCGACGCACAGTGTTTGGTGTACGAACTAAAATTTCCCCCGTCCCGCTTCAGGTAGCGGATACCCCGACATCCCCTCAGTGCACATAGCATGAATATCACTTTCCAAGTTGACATTATTGTCGTGTCTGCTTAATAATTCGTGCCTTCTTTTGGAGTTGAAATAAGGCTAAATTTTAACCGCCTCCAGATTGATAACCGTTGGGAAATCGACGTAATTTTACTAACATTTTTGTCTTAAGAATGTCGTCATGCAGGAATCCGTCATTACCGGATCCTCCGGTGATTTTGGGACACCCTGTATACCAAAATGCCTGTGAACGTTTCGATAAAAATTAATGAAATAAATGAATACTGCTCTATGATACTGCACTTTTCTGCTACTCGATACGAAGTTTTATTGGGATCTAGTCTAGTCGTATGATATAATGGATGGCAAAATATGTTTTCAGCAGGTGAAGAGCCGCACAAAAGCACTTAAAACTTTTCGTCCCCGTTACGAATAAATACGCAACGACAGTGCGAATAAATTTGCCCCGTTTCGGGTTGACGTGGAGCCGTTTTGAATTATGCAAGTCCGGTGCGCCACCGTCGACCGGAAACGGAGCGACGAAAACTCCGGGAGCGACGGGAAGGGAAAATGCGGACCCCGGGACGTTTTGTCCGATTCCGGACGTCCGTATTATAACGAATTATGAATTTTTCAAGAAGAGACCTCCCTTCACGTGTCAATTATCGTTTTCTCGTTGCACTGAATTAACAACAGAGAGTCTGAGCGCGACTTCTTCGGCGTCCATAATCGTGAATAATAACATCAACATCGCCACGAAAAATGGGGCCGCGGCTGAATATTCGCGCTCCAGTTCTGCCCGGACTTTTTGCCGGACTTTAAACAGTTTCTGAGATGGTGTTTTTGGCAGGATCGGGTCGGTCCTTAACAGTTCGCCGGTTAAAATCCTTCTTACTTCGCGCTCTCATATGCGGTTCTCGAGTGGCGCTAATTAGAGCAAACCGTCTGCAGTTTCGCCGCGCTTACTCACTTCGCTCCTTCTGGAGAGAAAACAACGAATGTTTACCCTGCGAGAAGTGCACACCTAAATGGAACTACAGTTCCACCGAATAGCCGAAAAAAATCCACCCGAGAAAATCGGATTTAGGTACCTCGAGCGTTCGCACTCTTTTATACCAGCCATCCGGAGAGGAAAAAATTCGTCTAATTTCACGTGCGATTAACTTTGATTGCAGGTGACGTTTCCACCCCTCGAATAAAACGGGGCGCGGACGGCGGCGGAAAGGGGGCGACGAAAACTGTGTCGTTTATCGGCGCCTTATCGACGCTTTAATTGTGGCGCCCCTGTACATACCCTTAGGGCCGCTCTTCATGTATACATGCACCCGAGTGCGCCATATAGATATAGCGGAGGGCGTGAGGGCGTCTCGAGGTTGAGTAATCGACGTCCCGGGGGCGTCGCGGCGCCCTTTCGGCCACCGGCTGATGCTCATCCGACAGTCCTCGTTTATTACCTCCACTTCCGTTTTAGACCGCAGTCTCTCTCTCGCTCTTTTCGTTCTTTCTTATCGTTATCGTCATCATTACGGTTATCATCATTATTATGGCGGGGCGGAATTAATGACGGAATAAGGTTCGAGGGTTGTGAAGAAAGGCCCTGTTTATTGTCTTCGGCTCCATTGTGGCGAATGACATACGCGGCACAATGGTGGTGAGACATCGAGCGGAATTATTCGGGGAAAATGCGACAAATCGCTTAATTAACTGACGGGATGAGGGAAAATGTGATAATTTACAATACTCCAGACAGTCTCAACTAATACATTATAGTATGTAAACTATGGTGGTAGTTAGACCAATTTTTTTCCGTGCCATCCCTTGCATATGCTCCAAATAAGCTGTATCCTCAATTTTAATGCGTCCCCTAGAGCGTTAATTTTTGTCATAAGAATAAGAGTTCAGTGTTTCTCTCACTTATTGCCTCACTTGTAATCTAAGAACCATCAACAATTGTTGTGTATGTGTTGATATTTACAGAGAAAATGTTGGTTATTCGTGTAGGTATAGTCTATTCAAGATAAACTGAACATCACGTGACCACAAAGTACCTGACAAATACCTGTCATTAGTCAATGCTTATCAATGTTTTTCATTTAAATTTTGCTAAGCAACTTAGGTCACGTGATGTTCAGTTTATCTTGAATAGACTATATGTACTTACATAATATTTAATTGAAATTTTTTTAAGGGGAACGTATTCGCCTACCCGCTTGAAAGTGTAAAAAGTCGGCATCATGATAACACAGCGCGGTATTGAAAATGTGTCAGCGAGGTCATCTCTAATATTCATCAGGCGGACTGCACCGCTATGTTCCGAAATAGCGGAGTGCTCGATAGTGAGAGAGATGAGTAGAAGAGATTTTACATGTATCGAAGAGAGAACGCCGAAATGCAGAGTTTCGCTAGTTCCAAAATAACTCAAAAACTACGCATTATTTAAGGACGTTAGATAGTATCTTTACGGGGTGAGGTGTGGTAGGGGCGGGCCTATGCTCTATCATAGGACCGTATGACCACTACCAACTGTTATTTTTCTTTTATAAATTCATATTTATCGGTTCTAAAGGACTAGAATTGATTACTAATCACTTAATTTATCGTCCTGATTACAAATATCTCATGGAATTATTATTTATCCTGGAATAAATCAGTTTTTAGAGCATAAAATAATAACGCGTAGATCGTGAAACAGCGCATTATCTGGTGAAAAGAGTTTAGGTTGGCAGCAGTTGCCGGAACACAATACGTCCATAGCATTATTTCGGCCACGGACTGGTCTTATGCGTGCTCTCATGTTATTCTATAATAAGCAAGTCTGTTTCACTCAGACTTGCATATAATTAAGTGAGCCAGTGTAGTTTATGAACGGAGCTCAGGATTTTATTATTGTTGGGTGCTGTCAATTGTCAGTTCAGTTCCATGTCAATGTGAAAACGACTGAATATTTTTTTATAATTCGTTTAAAATGGAAAAAAAGGCGAAAAACGAAGGTGGAAGTACAAAATAGTCACCGAAAAACAATATAATAGGCGGCTGGCTCAAGTCGCGAATGGGAAGAAGATAAAAAAATACATGTTCCGCCGTATTCAATATTAAAAAGTCTTTTCAAATCAGAAACATATTTTTATAATTTCAGTAATAATCGACCTGAATTTCTTTTCATTCCCTTTTTTTATTGACCCAAAGCGTCTATAGTCTTACTTTTATAATTCGATATCATCTCGAATAAGATGAGTGTTTTCAATATAGCGCCCTTGTAATAAATGGCGACGTTGCCATATTTCTTTATGTTCGAACGCGAGTTCCTGTTTTCGGAACTGTTTCATTTTTTTCCTGGAATTCAGGTTAGTGAAATGGCTCGATCTTTTTTAAGAATGAATCACAAATGTCTACACTATAAATTGTATGATTTTTCAAAGCGATCTTAATATTTTCCCCTTCGCCATCAGTAGTTTCAGGTCAACTGCTCACTAAACGCCATAAGATCCCATGTTAAAGACCTCAGATTATGACATTTTTTTTTCTCGAAAACGCCGCAGATGAAAATTCTGATAAAAATACCAGTGACTAACACTACTTTTGGCAGTGTGTAAAAAAAATTTCAGCCTTTTCTTATCATTTTCATTCAACTGACTAACGTCCTTAAGAAAAAGTTAGGGAGCTTTCTTATAGATTAATCTTTGTAGAATGGCGCTTGATAGGTTTCACAACACATTTAACTCAAATACGACCATTTATTAACAGTTGAAATAAACATTTGACATTTTTTTACATAACCTACAACGATAATTGTCTAAAGTGCATCAAGCGCCGGAGTCGCTATCGTTATTCATCGAATGGCGAAAGAAAAATTCAGATTTTTCTACCCTGTCTGGAATTATTTTGGAACTACGATATGCATTTACTCTCACTCCAACACATGTCTCTGCACATTTCACTGCTCATTTTCCTGACTTTTGACCGTTTCAAATGGGAAGGCGGATACGTTCCCCTTAAATGAAAATTGATGAAAATCTGCTTTCTCAGAGACTTTCGAAAAGGAAAGTTTCTTACAAAAAAAATTAATTCAGATTAAAGGGTTAGAGATTTTTGAAGAAGTTATTTCTTGTTTTAATCATTTATGAGCCACTTCGTCGTGTATTGAAAAAATTAAGTCAGATTTCTTTAATTTGGCATTTAGGAACCGTCGTTTGTGGTACTTTCTAACAACTTGAAGGATATATTGTTTCTGATCTTCATTTCTTATCAGAATTTCGTCATTTTCGGTGATAAATAAACCCCTCATTCTGTCATTTGACTCTCAATTTAATCCCCTTTTTGCGATATTCAAGTCATTTCAATAAGTTATTCTCGGACTAAAGAAAGGAATCCAATTTCAAAAATCCTCCACTAATTTCAAATCTAGAATTTTTGTTTGAGCAGCTACGGAATCATCAATTTGTCTGTCGCAATACGTGGCAATGTGTTTCAAATTTAACTCTTCAATTAGTTTAACTCTGAAATAAACTCTTGAACCTTTCTGAATAATTTTTAATTTAAATTGGCTCAGACAATCTTTGGCTCAGACTATTAAAACAAAGGAAACAAAATGATTACTTAAAATTCTTCAAAAATCCCTAGTTCCATATCATCTAATCATTTTTTTATTGGGAGGCTTTATTCTCTTCTCGAAAATCCATATAAGCAAATTTTCATTTATTTTCATTTGAGAAAAATTTCAATTAAATATCAGGTATAAACGAATAACCAATTTTGTTTGCAAAAACATCATACACACGAGAATCGTTGATGTTATTAGATTTTCAGCAAAGCAATAGTGAGAGAAAAAATGTACTCTGTAGTTTGGATAAAAACCAGTATTATTCTAATGGCAAAAATTAAGACTTTTGGAAGTCGCTTACAAAATTGAGATGCAGAGATAGGGTGTCGCGTAGATTTTTTTAAAATTATGTGGAGCGCATTCAAGGGCGACACGACAAAAATTGTTCTAACTGGCACCCCAACTCACACAAGAGAGCCTCTTCATTATAGTTTGCCGAAGTTTGTGTGTGCTTTTGCGTATCACATACCTATACTTTACTTACGATAAATATCGGAGCTTCGGAATCTCCCATTCTCCAGAGTAGACGAATCCAGTCGAGTAGATCTAAACTTTAGTCTGCACAGTTTCAGATGTTTACACGAAGCGAACCAGTTTTTCCGTTTCAGCACTGAAAAACCGTAGAGATTCGAACACGTGCCCTCTTTCTCCATCGAATATTTTTAACTTTATAGCAATTTTCGTCTCATTATCGCCGGACGAATTTGCGACCCTTATAAATAAAAATGTGGAGGTGCCACGTGCCGTGATTTGCAGTCCTATTTTCTGCCAGTCTCGAGCAGATTTATGCCATTTTCGCGTGGAAATTTACGACTGCGACTGAAAACTTTGACTTTATCGTATAAAATCGAGACATGAAGACTTTCAGACCCACCCCATCCGAGAGACGGATCCTTGACCGACCGAATCGCTTATGCGACACCTGCATGCGATGATCCGAAATTCGGCCCCGAATGCGCCAGATATTTGTCGGGTGTAAATGGGGTCTCATAAGTCCCGGGGTGTAAATTCAGGTCGCCGCTCGTATTGTCCCCTTCACGGGGCTCGCTTTCGCAGCGGCGGAACTTTGCGCCGAGAGAGGGAGAGAAAACGTTTCAGTGATATTGTCTCATTAACGATAATGGAAAGCTCGCTTCGGTACATGCCCAAGTGCGCCCTTCGGTAGTGGCGCATATCAGAAGAAAGGGAGGCTTTTCGGCCGCATTTCGCCACTTATTAGCCCCGTCCCTATATCTATATTCGACGGAAAGATACGACACATCCCGGAAAAAGGGCCGCCCCCGGGCGAGATCTCTTACCGAGCCCATGCTAACTATGTACTTAGGGGAGGTCTTATGTATTAGCATATGTTTACCCACTTATACACTTTTTTTATCCGGAAAGTCGCGAGGCACTTTTCTCATGCCGAGGGGAAAAAGCGTTATTAAAGTGGCAGAAAACACGCGGAAAATTATGGGCAAGGCGTATGCTCTTTCCTCCGTTCTAACATAAAGGAGGTTTAATTGAATTTTTCGCGTCAAATAAAAACACCTACCCTTATATTATACGAATTTTCATCAGTTCCACATGAAAGCTAGCCGTGTATAATAATAAACAGGCAGGTTTTGATTAATATATAGATTCAATTTCGGTTAATTTAGATCAGTATCGAGCGGACAAAATCGGAATTGTTTCAATTATCTCCACAAATAATCCGATACAGTCATAAACCGAACCTTGCGTCATGCGTGGGAAATTATTCTCCGATTTTCCGGAATCTCTAATTTGATCAAATCCGGTTTCGCCTGTTGAGCCATTTACCGGGCGTAAAAATTGCGCCTAAACAACCGCAATTTACGAGTGACAAGACGATAAAAACGACCGCTTTTTTAAAAAGCTCCGGTTTTAATTTCGCCCGGATATCATTTTCATCAAGCACGCTCCTCTCGTATCCATAATTTGCGTCCGTATAAAACTTCTGAAATTCCGGGATTAATATGCAAAGTCGAATGCGCGGGACGCGATTTTTATTAAGAAATAAGTTTCGCGAAATCCTCTCCAGAAGAAGAAAAAAATACTCCGGGAAACGACGGAGGGGGTGATTGACTTCTTGAGAGATTTCCAGTTGAATGAGGGGTTGTTACGGCAATTTACGAGCGCGTCTCGCGGTCCGGGCCTGTTCAAGAATCGCCAGCGACGAATTTCTAACGAGCCCCCATCAATAGAGAGGGTGCGCGCATAACCTAAAAGTCATAAACAATTGAAGTTCAGGGGTTAAATAACCGTTTCCAAGATAGTTGCCATGTAATTGGCAACGATGGATAGCTGAGTGACATTTTTATATGGCAGTTTTAAACGGCTATTCTCTCCTCATTTTCAACTTATTTCTTCTAAAATCTATTCCAAAACCAAAACCAGGCACCAGTCAGGCATTTAAAAAAGCAGTAAATTTAACAAGCAAAAGCTGTATAAATCGACGATACAACAACTTGAAGAAATATAACTGTTATTTTATGTCGTTCAAATTTCATGCGCTGCTCTAAAAATAAGTATACGAAAAAAAAAACTGCGGAAAAACTACCAAAAATTTTAATTTAAATTCGACAGTTTTTCGAATTACACACGCAAGTTTCAGCTAATATTCGTTTTTTATACCTTTTTTTGAGTTAAACTGATATAAAATAATCACACATTACACAAATTCTTCTCAAGTTCAGTTTTTCACGATTTTCACACCTTTTGCTTGTTTACTGCTTTTCATCTTTAAAATGACTAATGACTGGTGTCTGTTTTTGTGATAGATTTTAGAGGAAATGAGCTAAAAAAATGGAGAGAATAATCCTCATCAAGTATAAAACCGCTAAAAAGAGGTTAAGTAACTGTCAAATGAAAAATCTCACTCAGCTATACAGCGTTGCCAATTACATATCAACTAGGTATCTTGGAAACGGTTATTTAACCCTCGAGCATCAATTGTTTCGACTTTTAGGTTATGTGCGCACCCTTCCTATCCGGGCGGCGGTTTGCGGTTTTCCTGCAACACTAACCGGCATGCAGACGACACGTGTGCGCCCCATCCCCCGCAGAGCCTTCATAATTTACTCATAAACCGTCCCCGGACGTAAACAACGTACCGATTCCGGGAATGCTCCAACTTCCCGGATGCAATTTAATCATCAGAGTATCGATTTCGGTCAACGGAGCGGTCCTAAAGCCGCGGATAACTGTGCACCCCATTAAAACGGTGCGCCCCCCGGATTTATGCACACTCGACGGGGCAAAAAGTCTCGCCCCGTCTCCGTTACGGGGGCGGAATCCGTTCCGGGGTCGCCTCTATCTGTTCGGGGGCAAAAACCGTGAGTTTCCTGCGCTCCGCTTTGATTCGCGTCCGCCCTCGAAAGACCCCCGAAAATGGAAAGCATACGGGAAGTGATTTATATTATCAAGTTTGATTTATTTATTGCCCCCGCGGAGGGGCTCGGTGAAGTGGAGGTGTTTTCGGCATGATTAAGGACCCACGGAAATATACAAAACCGGATCTTATTTATGTCGGTCCGTTTTCGATCGTAACCGTAAAAGGACACAATTATATTATAGATTAGGGACCGGGGTCCGGAAGGGGGTCGTAAATCCGGAATTATGGTCAGGTCTCTAGGTCGTTTATTTATTTTTACAACTTGACAAATTCGCGCGATTGCGAGACTTTTCCTTAATCATTTTAAAGGATTTGTACTTTCCTTAATAAAAAGCGGGCGGAAAGTTTTTCAGGCTTTTCTCGGGGAAAAAGGGAAGCCGGAGCGACCCACTTTTTCTGGCGTATTATACCTACCCATTCCTGTCTTACTTTTACCTCGCAGTTACCTATGTAGTAGTTAATAAGCCGCTGAAATTTTCTTGCGTTAAATGAAACGCTTTTTCGTCAGTATCAAAAAGAAAGATCACTTGTAAAAATGCTTCCCGGATGTAGTCGTCTCGCCCACTCCGATAAATGCCCACCTCTCTTGTACTCTTTTCTTGCGCTTTTGAAGGCCCGGCAACAAAGTGAAAAGGTGGAAAAGTTTTAATGCCCCATCATCGCGTATAGTGCGCTCGCTCCCTTTTTAAATGAGGCCCTTTTGAGAAAAAAACCTTCGAGCCATAAATATAATCGATATTTCCAGAGACGGTTGACAGCACCAATTCCGCAAGGGCACTTTTGGCGGGGGCGCCGGGCTGAAAATATCACCTAATCGAATACTAATTCGGAATTAAAGAATAATACCATTAACTTTCCCAACTTTGAAATACGCGAAATTAGAATAAAACAAGCCTACTGAAAATTGATTAAAAATTGATTGCAAAGTCTCAGGACAAAGAATAAAGAAGTCTTCCTTTTTGTTACTCCTAATATTTTTTGCAGTCCTAGACTTTACTCTAGTAGGATATTTGCTAACAATTTTCACAATAGCTCGATAAGCGATAAGGAATTAAATCAAACAATGTCGCATGTACTCGTATCTCATTACCCACTTCATTATTATTAACATCTGATATTACTTATATTACCCTACCTACCGAATAATTATGTCATGAACAATAAGCCATTATTCCACATATCCAACTATACAACAAACAAAACTTATTGTGTGTTGATATGTGCGTATTTATAACTGGGGTACGAGAATAGGAAAACCTACCGATTATTTTCGAGAAAGAGTTACGAGGCGCCATCTCGTAAATCGGCCACCTACTTCACTTCAGGCTCGGCGTAGAATATAATTCGAAAATTTAAAATTGCGAATAATTTACACTTTCACAATCTCTGAATGTTTCAAGAGTATGTGCCAAAAATGCAAGAAACAGTCAACTCGCCCATTTTATACGGTTGTAGAAATATTTTTAGTTCAGTGCTTCCGTACACAACGAGGTTGTTGCACCCGATTTTTTCACACATAACAAAGTAAGAAAATTTCAAATGAGGCCGTACAGGACTAGCTCGCAATATTCCCGTTGTTGCATAGTACGAGTGAGTACCCTACTCGTTCGATTTCATCATCCATTATTAACGTTCATAACAAAAACAGAAAAGTGACGATAAAGGATAATAAAATAATAAAGAGAATAAGACTAGACATCATACATAGGTCACGTTCAGAATAATTTCGACCTACAAGAAAAAGAAACATATATCCTCCCTCCATGTTCAATAAAATTGTTATTATCGTTTAGCCTTCGCACTTTACGATGACATGGAGAAGATAATAAAGTTCGTCGACTTTCACCATTTTTGCAAAATTTTATATCTGCAGATACGGACTTATTTGTGGGGGCAGGAAAACCTGGCCGATTGATTACAGAACGCGCGTTTCTACACCGAATCGCGAAACGTATAAAACCGAGAGAGGCTGCACGCGGAGCGGAGATGTTTTGTCTCTATATTTTATCATCACCGGAGTCGGGGCCAGTAATAGTATAGTAGTTTAGTTATTGCATAAAACTCGCGGCCGGAGGAGTACAGGAGCAACACTCCGAACGAAAACACGTGTGCTTTACTATTATATTATCACTAGACCCCAGTGAAGTTTCCTCCATTTCCACGCTCTGCCAAAACAACCATCGCGGCACAACCCGGGATAATAGTACTGTTTGCAGCGAACCAAAATAAACTGTAATTTCCCTAAACAGTAAGTAAATTCACAAAAATTAACAACCAGGGTTGAATTCGCCTCATTACACAAGCGAAAACTGACCCAATTACAATCATTTGAATGGGTAATTAAGATTTTCGGCGGGAAGTGTTTTTTTTGTAATTCAACGCGACGTGCTCAGGCAATGCGCAACTACGGTATAGGCAGTATTTTTATTTCGTATTATCGCATCGTTATCAAAGTGCTGAACTATTAGTGATCTCGATCAGGCGAAGGTGAATATTTTCGGAAATCAGACTGGGAAACTAATTTTATCTAAATCGTCGTCTTAAAATAACCTGATACGATCCACAAACAAGAAAAGAAAACGGTAGAAATTTCAAGTATTTCACAATTTTCGTAATTTATTATTAAAAGTTCGGCCAGAGAAAACGGCAATAAAACGTGTCGCATCTCCACCTCCAGATCCTCGAGTTTTCGACACGATTGTGATACCCAAATAAGTCTCCTTCGTGTTAGAACCGAACCGAAACTTGCGACAATACTCGGATTAAACTAAGAAGTCTTATTTCGCCGGTGTACTTAATATTTTAGCCTCAATCCTATTTTAATCTCTAGTTGTGGTGCAGATGGATGCGTGTTGTCAAGCGCGATGCATCGGTGCATACGCCGTTTTAGTTTAGCAAATGCAACTGTATCCCAGCTTTCAATGTACCGAGCGATCGCTTAAATTTTCGATAAGGGAGACCTCGAAAACGAAAAGGCGTATCGGAACTTGACCGATAACACTTTGATAGTCTTTCGATATAACCAAAGCTATTTTGTTTCAATGTGCACAGTAACCTAGAGCAAATTCGGTCGATCGCCCTGTACACGTACGGTATAAGGACTCTTCTTCTTGTTGTGTTATTTGCAAAATCCATGGAGGACGGCCAATTCTCTAGCGGTCGACTGTTTGCGGCCCAGTAATATAGGCGCATTCGATAAATTGCTACCGATTCAACAGGTCAGAATTCTTATGCTCCAAAGACATTTCGTAGGGACAGTTTGGGGTCAAATTCGAATACGTAATCGAGGATTCAGAGGTAATTCAATTAGACCCCCGACGTGCACCCGAGATCTTATAATTAAACGGCCACGCCTTATTTTAAGACGAATGCCCTAATACCCAGTCTAGACGGCCCAAAAGCTTAAACACACAATCAGAGCCTTTATCACGGTCTTAATTATAATAATAACGCTTTGGAAATTAAAATCGCAACCCCACATCATGTTAATAACCGAACCGCTGTATAAGCTCGACTTTATTGATTAATCCTTTTTATTAATAAGTATTTACTCATTGTTATGTAAAATATTATGCTCATCTCATTTTATTACAGATAAAGTACTTGCGCTTGAAAAAAATTGATAAGAGAGATACGTTCAAATAAACAATTTGACCGATAACGTTTTGCCCCCTCGAAATATAAGTTTTCGGGTCTCCGCTCTCTCCGATAAGAAAAACGAAAGACTTTCCACCATGGCAACTGTACCCACTACTCGATTTTGATCGGAAAAGCCACGAAAATCTCGTCCTGTTATTGCGACTTTCCTCCGGCCGACTCTCTCCAGACTGTTTACTATACTCTTTACGCCTTGTTTGCCGTTTCACTACCCGTTCAAGTGTAAACACACGTGGCCATTTGCGAGATGAAGGCCGGACTAGTAAGACGTGAGGACCTTGACGACCACGAAATACGATTATCCGGCTGCCATTTGCATATTCATATCCGAGACACCAACAAACAGACGATCCTCTCGAAGCGAAAATCTCGGTGAAAATTACATTGCCTCATCATTTTCACTGAAACCGGAATACGTCAAGATATCTCACACCGGCTTGTGGCTTGAATTGGCGCTTTCTTCCAGCGATTAGCAATTTCGGCATCAGTGGGTCAACGACCGCGCTCCATTTTCGCTTAAGTACATATTTAACCCGTTGAATCCGGAAATTATTATTCAGTTTGATGGTTTCTTGTAATTCACGATCAATATCTAACGTATAAGGGAAAAGTTCTAGAGATAAACGCGCCTTAAACTTGATGCACCAATATACTAAGCGTTTAAGTTCATGTGGCGCTATCTGTGCTGAGTAATCTACGAGGTGTCTTCGAAATACGTGTAAGGAACTACCATATTTCTGAGGTCAAAATAGAACGCTTTGACCAAAATGACCTCAGTCCAAAAGTCGTTATTGAAAAAGTTACAGGTTGTTGAAAGAATGGTTGATTTTACCCAAAAATTGCACTATAAAGGGGACCCAAAATCAACGGATGTCCGGGCAGTGGTGGATTCCTTAACTAATTCTGAGACGAAAATCTTAATACATTTTTGTCGGGGTGACAACTAAACTATAAAAAATCAAATGAATGCAGGAAAATTGTTAAAAATGCATTTTGACTGCAAAAAGTGGCACACTGTATCAACTTCGAACAGTTACAGAAGTTTATTCTGCTTCTACGGCCCCAGTTTTAATTTAGCAAGATAAAAACTTGTCTCGAAGGAGATTTTTTCTGGATTTCAAAAGCAGACTTGCTAAGCATTGGAGCCTCGAAAAAATTTATTAAAGTTTTCGTCTGTATACATCTGCATTGCACCAATTATTCAATTAATTTTTGTGCCAGGTGATTTCTTCTCAGTAAAACATTCATGAAGTTGGCTCTTTGCCAGGATCATTTGTTCTTTTTGAAAAATTTCGCCAAAAATTCGTGCGATTTTTGGGTGAAATCCACCATTCAAGAGAGAATAGTTCCAAAATGGTGCATCGTAACAACATTAAATACTTAGGTAAACCTTTATTGAGTAAAAACCATTAGGCAGTCGATTAAATTTATTGCAATCTCGGTGATTTGAAGGGAGGAAAAGTTGAGACTGTCATTTGAAAATTCTTGTAACGTATGAGTCCAATTCCTCCCATACCAAATAACCCTCGTGTTTCAATTTCTGAATCAATTTTTCCAAAACTTGACAAATTATTTGAAAAAATTTGTATTACCCCGTAACTTTTTTGATTATCAACTTTTGGACTGCGGTCTACCGTGTGTATAAATTGATTTTCTGGCGAGTTGCCATGATTTGTATCTCTGTCACTGTTTATCTAATGGTTACTATATGAGACAAAGAGATGGTCAGGGCTAACTTGGCAGAAAATCACACGGTATCTTGACCTCAGGAATATGTGGTAGCGCGTTGCGGGTTCACCCTTTGTGCTAGAGCGAGAGACTGGGGAAATCTAATGCACTCGGTAGTACACGTCTAATGAGACAGAGGTGGTCAGTTTTCTAGCGTCCTTTTAAGAAGATCCAAATGGGCATGTCGCATGAGACGAAAATGTAAATTTACCTTTGAAAAGGCGCTTTATGTTTGAGATTTTTATGAGAACAAGCAATAACCACCACATTTCAAAGCTCATTTTAAGCCTCAAATGCAATTACACAACTATGCTGTATTCATATTCAGAGCCAACGAAAGAGGACTCTCTTCAAATTGGCCAAAAACGCATCAAAAAATATTTGCTAGTTTTTGAGATATCTACAAAACTAAATCCACCCCCATTCTTGTCTCTCTCACGTAGCACCTCAATCTTCCGTCTCACCTTAATGTTCAACCTGAATTTGCAGAAGATGCCTCCGGGAGCAGAAAACTCGACCGAGCGCCACCAGGAGCCCCCAAACGCCCCCCCGCAAGACCCGGACCACGTCGTCATCCTGGACGGGGGCTTCGCCACCCAGCTCAGTTGCCACGTGAGCCAGCAGATCGACGGCGACGTCTTATGGAGCGCCCGGTTCCTGGCGACCGACCCGGAAGCCGTGATCGACTCCCATCTGGACTTCCTGCGAGGTTTTTTCCCACTCACTCGACTTTTAATCCTTCATGAAAAACGATTTCAGCTGGCGCCGATTTGGTCATGACCAACTCGTACCAGGCCAGCGTCGATCTGTTCGTGAAGCACTTGAACGTGAACGCCGAAGAGGCGTACGATCTCATCAAGAAGTCGGTGCGGTACGCGCGCACCGCCGTCGAGCGCTTCCAGGCCGAGTTCCCGCACGCGCCGCGCCCCAAAATCGTCGGCAGCGTCGGCCCGTACGGCGCCTCGCTGCACGACGGCTCCGAGTACACGGGCAGCTACGCGGCCGACACCTCGGTCGAGACCATGAGGAAGTGGCACGAGCCGCGGATACGCGCCCTCGTCGAGGAGGGCGTCGACTACCTCGCGCTGGAGACGATCCCCTGCAGGGCGGAGGCCGTCATGTTGGTGCGACTGCTCAAAGACTACCCCTCGATCAAGGCCTGGCTCTCTTTCAGCGTCAGAGTAAGACGGGCTCTCATTCTCATTTTGAACTGTCATTCATCATTTTCGTACCGATGGAGCGATTTTATTGGGCGAAAAAAAAGGACGGGGCTCTGTGATTTGTTGAAAAATACAGCGTGTTTCAGGAAGAAAGGTCCAGGTTTTCAGGATGTACTTCTTGAGTGATTTCCAACAAAATTTCTTAGTAAATACAGGGTTGTTCAATTAAGATGTCCGCTCGAATTTTCTGCCAAACTACCAACACGAGAAAAAAATAAATCACAAGGAAATGTAGCCTGAAGTCTTAGCTTCAAAATGAGTTTTCTACGTCTTTTAGTTTTTTTAATTTCAGCGAATTAATTGGAGCAAAACATGGTCGATTGAAAATTTTTGATCGATAATCGCAAAAAGTTTCTAACGAAAAAGAGAGCCTATGATGTCAGCTTTCAGAAAAAAAATTGTCGATTCTTGTATCTCTAATAGTTCCGAGGATATCGCGATTTTGCTGCAGCTGGTCGAAGGACAAAAAACTGACATTTTTGAAATTCAACGATAAAAGTCAAAAATGAAAAACCTCTATTGCCAGGATACGTTTAATTTTGAAGACGAAAGCGACCTCTGATAGTGTCTGCTGAACTAAAATATCATGGCCTACGCGGTGCGGATTAGTTTTTCGGGGAAGCTGCCACCTTGTGATATTTACAAAGAAATTTTGTTCGCAATCACTCAAGGAGGACATCTTGAAAATCTGGACCTTTCTTCCTGAAACACCCTGTATATGCTAGGATGTTTTGTATCTGAAATGAAATAATCTAGTGAGGTTTTACAATAGAGTGACAAGGATGGAAATAGTTCAATGTTTCCAGCTGAAAAACTAGCAAATATGTATCTTTCGACGCGATTTTGGTCAATTTTGAAAAATGTAAAAATTTTAAAGATCGTTTGAAACAAGAAGGCGCCAGTTAAAATATGAGATCGAACAATTGGATTTGTTTACGTTGCTATCGAGGGATTGACCACCTGGCAATTTTGGTGTACAGTTATCAAATTTCTGACTTTCTGGCAAACCTGGCAAATTCTCGGCAAATTCCTGGCAAATTTGGCAATTTGACAATTTAGCAAATTGGTGTACACAAGTTTCTTGGGTGGTCAACCCCTCGGTTGCTACGGTGGTTTCCATTCATTTTGACCGGCGCCTACTTGTTTTAAACGTGAGAGACCCCGATCTTGAAAATTTTTACATTTTTCAAAATTTCCGAGTTGCTTTTTGACAAAGATACCGAATAAATGCTCTTCCTTTGTGATTTTTCACAACAAATTCATTAAAATCGAGAAAAGAATAGGTTTCCTTAAAAAAAAATTGAGTTTTCAGGATTTAAAAAAACTAATTTTGAGGTGTCCAAGAAAACTGCGAATGAAATTCGCAAAACGCCCTAATGGCAATTATTTGGTACTCTACTTGTGTAAGATACTCCGAGAAAATCGAGATCCTTGCTTCTGATGTTTCAAAGACAGACACTTTTTTATAATAATTAATAGAGACAGGAAAATATACACGAAAAAAGAGTTGAAATAAGCATGCGATATGCATGGAAAAGTACCAAAATATGCAAGAAAAATACAAAAATATGCACGAAAAACTGCGAAAATTACCAAAATATGCACAAAAAGTGAAAATACCGTGTGTACTACCCTAATACTGTCGAGTTAGCCGTCTCATATTATAAGCATTTGAAAAACAGAGACAGAGATATAACTTTTCTTGAACACTTATCTTCGCGTATTCCCCCCTACATATTTTGTGTTTTGGTTTTTTAGTTTCATGCAAAAATCTGAAAATTGTATGAAATATGCACTAAAGATGGACGAAATATGCAGTTTTCTCCAAAATATGCACAATGCATAAATGCATGTGCATTTTCAAAAAATTACCCGAAATATGCAAAATATACACAAACATGCAAAATCCATACATATTTTCCAGTCTCTAATAATTAATAACTCAAAAACGGCATGGAATTGAGGCATAGTTGTGTACATAAGCTCACCTTAAATTCCACCGAGGAATTCAAGAATGCCAGAAAATACAGGGTGTTCCATTTAAAATAACAAAGTTGGCCATGACTTACGGCATAACCGGAAGTAGCTCGTTGTTGCAATTATTTTTTAAGTTAGATTGGTATGAAAATTATGAATAACAATTCAAAATGAAATCCTCTGTTGATCGTCTCCATCCAAAACGGCATTGCAGTTTTTATATCAATGGTCTGTCGATTTGCAGCAGGACGGAAAGTCGTTGGCTTATGGCGAAAACTTCCAACAGGCTGTGCGCCACTGCCACGATCTGAACCCCCAGCAACTTCTCGCGGTCGGCGTGAACTGCGTCGCCCCCAGACTAGTCGAGCCGCTCATCTCCGGGATTAACAAGTCGGGGAAGCGACCCATCCCACTGATCGTCTATCCGAACAGCGGTGAGAGCTATAAAGTCGACCTGGGCTGGATTGATCGCGACAAATGCGAGCCCATCGAGACCTACATCCAGAGGTGGTTGGATTTGGGAGTGAGATGGGTGGGGGGCTGCTGTCGCACCTACGCCACCGACATAACTCGAATACGTAACGAAGTAGAGAAATGGAAACATTCGAGGACTTTAGCGGCGTCATCGTCATCGTCGTCGTCGTCGGATTGAAAAGTACAAACACGTAATTTTAAATCCAGCCAGTGAGTATAGATATATCTATATCTATACTCACTGATCCAGCTTATAAATATCAAGTGTATTTTTTATAAAATCAAACATCACTGTTTATGTAAGTAATTGTTGTTAAAAAAAAGAAATAAATAATTCAAGTTGACGAACCTGGAGGCACGTTATTACCGCTACCGCTACCAACATTGCTATTGAAATTTTGTTGTTGGCCATTAGTGATGGCTGGGTTCCTTGTCGTGGTCCTGCCCTGTACGTGTTTCATCTTCAGACGGTCCAGTTCGTTGACCCTCGACCTGGCGTGCTCTAGCCTGTGCCAAGCCATTTGTAAAACTTTCTGTGAGGCATAACCGGAGCCTTCATGTGGTTGCCCTGTCGATACTTGAGTCAAATAATTTATTTGGTCCGTTAGCTTATTCTCGACTGCCCCCAATGTCTTGAGGAAAGTTTGTGTATGGTTTTCGGCTTGTTTCAAACTGGATTTCTCTTTGCTAAGCTCCACAAACACTTGTCCTGTGAAATTTTGA
The DNA here is from genome assembly GCA_949788335.1 of Salpingus planirostris. Classification (NCBI taxonomy): domain Eukaryota; kingdom Metazoa; phylum Arthropoda; class Insecta; order Coleoptera; family Salpingidae; genus Salpingus; species Salpingus planirostris. The sequence goes on along the minus strand of OX460919.1, from coordinate 1,816,715 downwards.
GGTTAGTTTCGGTTTTTTACTTGTTTGATTAATAAACGTACCTGCACTATGCAAACACGTTATAATATCTTTCTCTATTGAATCTAGGACTTGTATCCGCTCCATTGGCGCAGTCATTCTGCTAATAAACCGCTGGAACGCAGAAATCAATAAATTTGTTATGAAAAATTGACGTACAACAGGGTGACAGTACAGAGTTCTGTTTTTTAGCAGCAACAATTTTTTTTTACTTTGTGTTGGCAACACTGCAAAACTGTCAGTGTCAAACCAAACGTCATAATCAGATGTCAAAAATTATTTTTGTCACTTGGTTATTTAATCAAAAGTAGATTTTCGTTAAGAAATATTCCTAATTTCTGGCGTAATGTCTGTTGCTACTAGTAGAGGCCTGGGCGGCCTCCTCAAGAAAGGATGGAAAGAAATTCCCGACATCATGGGAAGTGGATTCATGGGCCTACTTGGGATGGGCATCGGCCTTTTCGGGCTCCACTATTACTATAATGTTATCGACGGTGACAACAGACGTTACAAAGATGTATACACCGTAATAAGACATGACGACCCGCGGGCAGCCAAGGTTCGTAAAGATTAAAACGAAACCACCAGATTTACCAATATACAGTTTATTGTAGTACCATTTTGTTTAAAGATTTTTTGTTAAATAAATAGAGTTAAATGAAATTGTATTGAATTATTATATCATGCTACATCATGATATCGACAATTTCGATTCCGTTCTTAAAAAGATGATTAAAACCAGTGTAGCTAATTTTTCTCCTATCTGGACTTCACTGAGATAGTAGTAATCGTAATGATGAGTGTGTTTTAAAAAAGATACTTTATGTACAAATAAGACATACGTTAACACCACGAGAAGAAGGGGCTCTTGTCCTGGAAGCGCTGGGTGAAACTGAAGAATCTAGAAGTTTGTTGACTTTGAGATCTGCAAATTACCATTTAAAACTGAGAAGACGAAATGATAAAAACGTCTACCTTTCAACTACGACCGCGGGCATTTGCACGAGCTGCACCGGGGACTTTCCATCTTTCAAAGCTTGAGTTAAGTTTAAAATTTGGCCCCTCACGACCGACATCTGCCTTTCGTATAACCCTCGATCGAAACCTTTATCTTGCTTGAATAGAAGATACAAATCGTCGCACAGATCCTGCACGAAATTCATATCGGCCAAAAGTGGTAGGACCAGTTCTCTGGTGTCTTTGCTGAATGGAACTTTCGCTTGGGGCAACCAGGCCCAGTGATACGGATAAGCTCTCCAACTGTCCGGATGTTTGTAAGGGAATGCCAGTCCGTTATCGATAGCTGCCACGTTGATTTCAGGTAATTGAACTAGATTCCACTCTGCAGTGTCGGTTAAATCCATCTGAGGGCTCGTCGCACTCCCGTTCGCTATCGTGGGCATTTCGTATTTGATCAACCAATTATCGTTGCCCCGATCGGTGTTTCGTATTATGTAATCCAAGACGACGAGACGTTCGAACTGCAGTTGGAATTTCTGGGCCATTTTCGGGGGCAGAGGCTCCACTTCGAACCGCCTCAGCCAATAATCCGCATCTTTGAATCCATCGACAAACAGCTGGAATGAACCGCACTGGAAAATACGTAAATTATTTGTAGTTGATGGGGATTTTAAAGATTTATACTACCTTTGGTGGAAGGCCTATCCTATTGAACCTCAAACCAACGTTAGGAAATTGTTCCATTATGGCCCGTTTCATCCTCGCCTTTTGCCGATCTATCCGGGGATAATGGAACGTTTCCGAGACTAATTTAACAACTCGCGTTTTCGGCACAATGTTCAGGTTGAGCTTGGAATCGACCAGGTAGGCGGCCGCCTCCGAAAGGTAGCCTTGGTTCGGGATGAGACAGGAGCGACCAAAGCAGCAGGGGCAGCACAATTTGTGCATCCATTTCGTCCACTTTGGGTTCAATCTTCCGTACGGCTCCTCGTCTTTTGGCTTGAAAACTGCAATAATTTTCTAGGAAGAAAACATAGAAATCAGTGAATAATTAAACCACTGGAGAAAACCTTGAGTCATTCAATACGCATATTACACAAGTTGTGGACAGACATAAATTAATATTGAAAACAATCTAAAAATAACTAGATTTATTGGTCAGAAGTCTCCAATTTCAGGCTTTGTCATAAAAAACCATTAACTAGTAGATAATTCTCATTTAATCTCTTATCACTTTGTATGCATATTATGAAGAACGCCAACACACTCGGCCAGATTTCCGATTTCTCAATTAAATCAGTGAAGCGGGGAAAAATGTACAGACTCCACCAATAACAGATGCTTAAAGACTCTAAAGCTCCATTACCCCTTGGAATCTCTTTCAAAAGAATTGAATTTAGTGCTTGTTATTCATCATTGTTGAAATAATTCTATCAACAATAACACAAGAGTGATAACCAAGCACGCCTACACTATTATTTAGCATCAAAGTATGAAAAACAATACTAACCCCGGATGGGCTCTTGGCAAAATACGAGCCGCTAGAACCTTGAGAAATTCTCTCTGGGAAGATTCCATTATCGATGGCAACTTCAGCTTGCCACACCAAGTCACTGAAAGCCGGATCATCTGAAATATGATAGGAGGAAATCGTTATTTTTTCAGTTATGAGAAGATATTTGGTTACATCACCTGGAAATTGGTTGTAAGAGACATCCAGCCCTCCCAGAAGAGGCTGTGATTCTCTGTTCAAGCCCGGCGAATCCAACGTAGATTCGAAGATGACTTCCGGTACCAAAGGGACGTCTTCCGCCGAACTATCACTACAAGCAACCGACAAGGCACTAATATGCACTTCGTTTTCCAACACCCCGGCGTTTGATAAAATAGGAACAGTCTCACTGGCACTCATCACCTGTATTAGCAGACCTTATCCTGCTGGTCGCCCCTCTTGCATCTAATTTATTTTTTACCTATGTTGATATGGTACAGCTCTAAAAACTAAGTAGGTACTGTAGATACTAGCCTGATTTCAGAGAAACGTGAAAAACTAAATCTGATTAGTGTGTTGTGGACTTTCTCGGTTGTCTTACAAGCGCATCATCCTTAATTGACTAGAATTTGCTCGGTGGTTTTGTAGACTACTGTGCAAGGGGGAACTCTTGAATTTCAAATAGACTTATAAATTATAACAGCGCTAATGGTTTTAACATCACATTAACTTCTGGGTCTGCACAGTGAACCAGACAACAATATCACATTATTCGAATCGGTTAAGACGGAGAAAATCACTTTGAACAACACATTTTTGGCCTGCCTTTTTCAGGTTCTGACGTCTCTTCTTCTGACAGACCGTCGAGACTTTTGTCGCCAGTTGGGGACTTTCACGAGTTTAACTTAACCATGGAGAAGAAGAAAATTTGAATAATCCTTATAACAATCTGTTAGAATTAACCCTAGACGAATGTATTAGGTTATCTAGATTCGTGACTCTGGTTTTATTTATTCAAGAACTGATAACACTTGAGTTATCAATAAATTAGATAAGAAACTTAGTGTTTTCAACTTCCTCTCATTGGCAACATTGGGTAAGAACTGTCAATGGTCGTCAGCTGTCATCTGACAGATGTTTAACCTACATTTCAAAAGTGAAAAAATACTTCTCTTCCATGTGCTGTTTTGTCGAACGTTACGAGTTCTTATCTCTGACTGTTCTTCGAGATTACCTCTAATTGCGCAAAGTGTTAGTTTGTTGCACTAGTTCGCACTTTGTGCAAAGTTCAAAACATCAAATTTCCAATACACCGGTATCGGTTTTCTTTCGTCATCTTTCAAGTGAGTGAAAAGCCCAGCCACCCAACCCCACCATATGGACTTGACACGAGACTAAAATCCATAAATCTTCCAGGGAGACTACCCCAAGATGAATACGTCCATGACCGCCAAAGAAGTCCGAAATGCCTACATCGACTTCTTCAAAGAGAAAAAACATGAGTACGTTCACTCCTCATCGACAATTCCACTGGACGATCCCACTCTACTTTTCACCAATGCCGGCATGAACCAATACAAACCGATTTTCTTAGGAACCGTAGATCCGAACAGCGATTTATCGAAATTAGTACGCGCCGTAAACACCCAGAAATGCATTCGTGCTGGGGGCAAACACAATGACCTGGATGACGTGGGTAAAGACGTCTACCACCACACGTTTTTCGAAATGATGGGCAACTGGTCCTTCGGCGACTACTTCAAGAAAGAAATATGCGGCTGGGCTTGGGAATTACTAACCGAACGCCTCAGCTTACCCGCAAATCAGTTATACGTCACGTATTTCGGAGGCGACAAAGACGCCGGCTTGGAACCAGATGAAGAGTGCCGCCAATTCTGGTTAGATTTGGGGGTGCAACCCACCCACGTGATTCCGGGGAGCATGAAAGACAATTTTTGGGAGATGGGAGAGACCGGCCCTTGCGGCCCCTGCTCGGAGCTCCATTTCGACCGAATCGGCGGACGAGACGTCCCGGAATTGGTCAATCAGGACGATCCAGACGTCCTGGAAATCTGGAACCTGGTATTCATCCAGTACAATCGCGAAACGGACGGAAGCTTGAAACCTCTCCCGAAAAAGCACATCGATTGCGGCCTGGGCTTGGAACGTTTGGTATCAGTCATCCAGAATAAGCGCTCCAATTACGACACGGATCTGTTTTTGCCGCTTTTCGACGCGATCCAGAAAGGGACCGGAGCCCCGCCTTACCAGGGGCGAGTCGGCGATGCCGATAAAGACGGAATCGACATGGCCTACCGCGTCTTGGCCGACCATGCCCGCACTTTAACCATAGCTCTTTCGGATGGCGGGAACCCGGATAACACAGGGAGAGGTTACGTTTTAAGACGGATCTTGCGGAGGGCCGTTCGATACGCCACTGAGAAACTCAATGCGAAACCCGGATTTTTCTCGACTCTTGTTAATACGGTGGTCGAAATCTTGGGCGATACTTTTCCGGAGGTTCGCAAAGACCCTCAGAGTATTATCGATACGATTAACGAAGAGGAAGAGCAATTTTTGAAGACGCTATTGAGAGGACGCAATCTCCTGAACCGAACTATTACGAAACTGGGCGATTCTAAAACGCTCCCAGGTGACGTGGCTTGGAGATTATACGACACTTATGGTTTCCCGGTCGATTTAACCCAATTAATGGCCGAAGAGAAAGGCTTGAACGTCGATATGGCCGTTTACGAAGACGCCAAGAAGCAAGCCCAGATCGCGTCTCAAGGAAAGGGCACCGGCATCGAAGATACGATCAATCTAGACGTCCATTCGATCACCGAACTTCAAACGAAAGGAGTACCACCCACTGATGACTCGGAGAAGTACAATTACGAAGCTTCGAGTAATCCGAATGACGAGTACACGTTCAAACCGTGTGAAGCCACCGTTATCGCCCTACGCTTCAATAAAGAATTCGTTGATCGAGTTCATCCGGGGCAGGAATGCGGCGTTCTCCTCGACAAGACGAATTTCTACGCCGAACAGGGAGGTCAAATTTACGACACCGGTTACATGGTCAAAGTCGGCGATGACAGCGTGGAGTTTTCGGTTAAAAATGTCCAAGTCCGGGGCGGTTACGTGGTCCACATCGGCAGCCTCGAAGGCACGCTCGATAAAGGCGATAAAGTTTCCCTCTTTATCGACAAGCAGAGGCGCAGGCTCGTCATGAACAACCACACCGGGACTCACATCTTGAACTACGCTTTGAGGAAAGTCCTGGGTAGCGAGCAAGCGGATCAGAGGGGGTCTCTGGTGGCCCCGGACCGGTTGCGTTTCGATTTCACCAACAAAGGGGCGCTGACTGCAGATCAAGTCAAAAGTACCGAACAGAATTCTAAAGAGGTGATTGCGAAGAACGAGCAAGTCTTCGCGAAGGAATCTAACTTATCGATCGCCAAGACTATAAGAGGGTTGCGCGCGGTCTTCGAGGAGACTTACCCCGATCCGGTCAGGATCGTTTCGGTTGGCATTCCTGTCGAGCATCTCGAAAAAGATCCTTTCAGCCCCGCGGGTGATAACACCTCGATAGAGTTCTGCGGCGGGACTCACCTGAAATACGCCGGGCATATCGGCGATTTCGTCATTGCTAGCGAAGAAGCAATCGCGAAAGGGATCCGAAGGATCGTCGCTTTAACAGGACCCGAAGCCACGAAAGCCCTGAAAAAGACCGAACTCCTTGAAAATAGCCTCAATGACATTAAATCTGCGATCGGCGAGGATAAGGACGGTTCTAAATCCAAGGATTTAGTCCGAGAAATCGTCGAATTAACTGAAGAAGTCTCTCACGCTGTCATTCCTTACTGGAAGAAAGAGGAGATCCGTGGCGTTTTGAAGACTCTGAAGAAGAATCTGGACGATAAAGAGCGCGCCGCTAAAGCCGCGATCGCAAATCAGGTCGTCGATCAGATAAAGGAGTTTCTGGGGGCCAATCCGAATCTTCCGGTTCTCGTTAAAGAGTTGAAAGCTTTTTCGAATACTAAAGCGCTTGATACAGCTTTGAAGCAGGTGCGAAGTTTGAGTCCGAAAACTTCGGCTTTGTTCGTGAGCGTGGATTCGGATTCGAATAAAATGTTCTGTTTGGCTTCGGTTCCGAAAGAGGCGATCGAGAAGGGGTTGAAAGCCAATGAGTGGGTGCAAGCAGTCGCTGCGAAACTGGGAGGTAAGGGAGGCGGAAAACCCGATTCCGCTCAAGCCTCCGGTGCTAATTCTGTCGAAGTTGGGGTGGTTTTAGATTTGGCTAAAAAGTTTGCAGAGTCTAAACTCTGAAGAAAAGTGTCATCATAATATAGTAATATTCATATTTTGCTTTTTGTACTATTATATGGTTCGGTTTTAATTATTTATGCAACGCAATTCATCAATAAATTCATTACTTCTTTGCGTGTATCATTATTTATGATTGGATCACCTAAAATCCCCCGGATTAATCGTAATTCATCGGGATTATTTCTAATAATAAATTATATAAAAAATAACAGCCTAATCCCGTTCTTGTGACGTTGTGGTGTCTCTTTATGAAATGTTCGTATTCTCTATTAATCGTGCGATATATCAAGAAATAATTTATTTAAATTAGAGAAAATGCTAATCAAGAAAGTATTTAATAACCCTATTAGATTATGCCCAACTAAATTCAAAATTGATACATTTGGTAGACGATAAGTGGGGGGCGTGTTGATTAGATATAAAAAAAACAGAGACTATCGCTTTAATTTTAGCGTACAAAAAGTGGGCGCAATGAATGGGTCACTTTCACTTTTTATAATCATTTTCACAATTTTTCACGATGCTGCAATAGCCAAAGGTAAGTCATCAAACATGTTATCCTGTGTTATCGCATAAAAAAAAAACTAATAAATTAAAATAATCATGTATTAGAATCACTTATGTTCTCGTCATAGATTTTCCGAATTTCCTTCAACAACTCAATTAGATTCGTCCCTAATTTAGCACTAACAGGTAGAACTGTAAGTTCGGTATTTTTCTTAATCAATTCTAAATTATCATCACCACATTCAGGAAGTAGATCGATTTTATTCGCTACGACCACTTGCGGCCTATCCAAAAGCGTTTCACTAAATTGCGACAATTCAAATCTTAAAATATCCAGATATTCCCACGGTTTTGGTTGAGATACATCAATCACATAAAGTAAAACCCCACACCTTTCGGCGTGTTTGAGAAACTGTATGCCTAAACCGCGGTTTTTATGCGAATCCGGGATAAGTCCGGGTAAATCGGCTATGGCCAATTGTTCATAATCATCGTATTGCACCATGCCGATGTGCGGTTTCAAAGTCGTGAACGGATAAGGTGCCACTTTGGGGCGCGCTCGAGAAATGGCCCTCAACAAGGTGCTCTTACCGGCGTTCGGAAACCCAATAAGCCCTACATGCGCCATACTTTTAATTTCCAACGTGTACTCGATATCTTCTCCTATGGCTCCGTATTCGCTAATTTCCGGACTCTGTTGCGTGTCCGATATGAAGAAGTGATTGCCTTTCCCGCCCGCTCCTCCTCGAGCGGCCAGGAATTTCAGTCCTTCCGAAGACAGATCCCCGACTACTTTTCCTTCGTAATTCTTGATGACCGTCCCTACAGGAACTTTGATCACGTAATGGTCCGCGTTCTTTCCATGGCAGTCTTTATTCCGGCCCTTTTCGCCACACTCTGCTCTGATTAGAGATGGGACTTGGTTCAAGTCTTTGACATCGGTGTTGGCCTCGAAAATTACGTGACCTCCGTGACCACCGTCACCTCCATCTGGGCCGGCTAATTCGTTACTCCATAGATGTAAAAAGGATATACAGCCGTCGCCCCCTTGGCCGCCGACCGCTCTTAAATTTCTCAAATCTACAAAATTTTGGACCTTTTGGAAATAGTTTATTGTTTATTACTGAATGGTAATATTTACCGAGGTGCTTGCCGACTTTGGTTTCTTGCTCCTAAGAGGCAGAGCCACTTTCTGTGAGTATCTACAAATATTGGGCGCTGCTCTGAATGATAACACAATTTTCCGAAGAAACATAATTGTAGATTCTAGTTTATTCTACCTATATAAACAATGATGTGAACTTGAAATTTGGAATTATTTAAACGAATCTGACTTACTTTTAGCCACTTTTAGCGAATATAAGCATTTCCTTTTTGAAAATCGAAAATCCTAACCAAAAAACCAAAATTCTTTTGACAGCTCTTAACAGATGACTAGTTACAATGAACTTTTGACATTTGGCAACACTGATTGTCAAACCATTTCAAAAAAGGGCGCGAAATATCTGAGCCGGCATTTTTCACAATTACATCTAGAAATTTCCTCTTCTTATCAGTAAGCTTAATCATTTCACGGAACATATTCAAATATAGAGAGATAAGGCGAGATGAACTAGATAAATTTGCTTTGCTTTGTGCCTGTCACGTATTCGCTACCTGTCAAAATCTGACAGGGATTCAAAGAGGTCACATCAATTAATTTTCTAATATACGGCTATTATGGCCATTTAATTACGATAATTTGCTCGATGTAAGTATTCTCAAACCCTCTGGATTGTTCTGATCTACCATTATCGAAAATTTCAGAACTGCCTGGAACTGAAGCGAAGATGGCCCCGAAACCCACCACAAACCTGCTCAAGCAATTGAGGGCATTAATGACCAACTCTCAATATGTCAACGAAGCCATCAGCGCATACATCGTCCCATCAGTGGATGCCCACAATAGCGAATACATTGCGGAATGTGATCAGTTCCGAGGCTTCATTACCGGCTTCACCGGGTCAGCCGGCACTGCCATAATTACCGAAAAGGACGCCCTTTTATGGACCGACGGCCGGTACTTCCTACAGGCTTCCCAGCAACTAGATGAAAATTGGACTTTGATGAAAGAAGGCATCTTGGCAACTCCCACTCAAGGTGCCCCACAAAAATCATAATTTTGTTAATCTAATCAATGATTTCAGGCACTTGGTTATCTAAAAATCTACCAAACGGTTCGAGAGTCGGAGTGGATCCGAAACTTTACCCAAACAGTATGTGGCTGCCTCTACAGACGCAATTGGAGTCTGCCGGACACCGTTTAGTCCCGATTGCGACCAATCTAATCGACTTGGTGTGGACGGATCGCCCATCCAGGCCTGCCAACCCGATTCGTCCTCTGGCACTGAAATTCACGGGAAAACCGGTCGGCGAAAAATTGCAGGCGATAAGAGCCCAAATGAAAGACAAGAAAGCGGCTTTCCTCATAATCACTGCCTTGGACGAAATAGCCTGGCTCTTGAACTTGCGCGGCAGCGACATCGCCTACAATCCGGTCTTTTTCGCCTACACCGTGATCGGTCTGGAATCGATCAAAGTTTTCCTGAACGCCAGTCAAGTCAGCGATGAGATCAAGGCTCATCTGACCAAAGAAATCGGCAGTAACGATGGCAGTTTCGAGATCAAGCCTTACGAAGAAATCGAGAAGTATCTGCAAGAACAGTCCCAAGTACTGAACGGTCAGTACGGGTGGCTTTCGGATCAAGCCAGTTACGCTTTGACTAGTTTGATACCTCAGAAATCGCTGCTGACCGAAATAACCCCGGCGGCTTTGATGAAAGCAGTTAAGAATGAGGTGGAAATCGAAGGGATGAAAAACGCTCATTTGAAAGACGCCGCCGCTTTGGCTTGCTACTTTTCCTGGCTGGAGAAGAACGTCGCATCCGGTAAAATTACCGAAATATCTGGAGCCAAAAAGCTGGAAGAGTGCCGTGCCCAACAGGCCGATTTCATGGGACCAAGTTTCTCCACCATTTCCTCAGTAGGACCGCACGGCGCGATAATCCATTACGAGCCCAAACCGGAAACGGATGTCCCCTTAAATACTGATCAGCTGTATTTGTGCGACTCTGGAGGGCAATATCGTGATGGCACCACCGATGTGACTCGCACTTTTCACTTTGGGACTCCCACTCAGTTCGAGAAAGAGTCCTTCACTCGGGTGCTGAAAGGGCAACTCAAACTGGCCACTGCGATTTTCCCGTCGAAAATCAAAGGGAACTGCTTGGACTCGTTCGCGAGGCAATTTTTATGGGAGGTGGGTCTGGATTACGCTCACGGCACGGGGCACGGGATCGGTTCCTATTTGAACGTCCACGAAGGACCTATGGGGATTTCTTGGCGCCCCATGCCGGACGATCCGGGATTGGAGGCGGGGATGTTTTTGTCGAACGAGCCGGGTTTCTATCAGGATGGCGATTTCGGAATAAGACTCGAGGATATCGTGGTCATAGTCAAGGCCGATACGCCGCACAATTTCAACGACAGAGGCTTCCTCACTTTCGAGACCATCACCTATTCGCCGAAACACACGAAAATGATCGTGGTGGACATGCTCACCGATCAGGAGTTGAAATATCTGAACGATTATCATAAACGGTGCAGGGATTTGGTTGGCCCTATTTTGCAGGAGCAAGGGCAGGTCGAAGCCAAGGAGTGGCTCTGGCGCGAAACCGAACCCCTTGTTAGAAAGTGAGGAATTGGGTTGCAGAATTACCGATAATCGACAGGTAACAACGTTACCGGCATGAGCAAATCTTACTTTGTCGGTATTTACAATCCTTGAAAATTGTAAAATTATTTTATTATACAAGCTTTATGAATATTACTCAACGTTTACGTTTTTTGTTACTCTTCCCTAAAGTTTTAGCGGAACTTTTCTCACTTGCAGCTTTCTTCGCCGGTTTCGTCTTATGTTTTTTATTCTCTTCCGGTTCGTTGTTGTTATCAACCTTCATCAATAATTTCTTCTCGTGCTTCAACTCTAATTCGATTAATTTGAAGATGCAGTTGAGTAAAACATCGTAAAATTCTAGAAAGGTCATGGTGTAATCCAAATTGGCGATTACTCCATTTCGTTTGATCAATGGACAAACTTCCGATAAACAATTCATGATGTTGCGTATCTTCAAGTGGCGAAAATCGTACAAATTCGACCAGTTTTTAGGGCCGTCTCCGTCATCCCCAGGCACTTTCGTGTTTCTAAAGCGGATTTCTTCAAATAAGGGAACCGAGTTTACTCCCCGAATAAGTTTTAGTTCTTCCAGGGGAGGTGTTTGCAATTCCAGACTGCAAGGGGGTTGATCGCGTTTTTTCAGACAAGTTTTTCTCAGTAATTCCTTAGCCGTAAGAGGCTCCCCAAAATTTTGATATAAAGCATAGACACCTCTTATTGGAACCAGATCTTTGAATTTAAAAGATGGAGGAGCTGAAATGGCTCAATTAAAATACTTTCCAACAACGTTCAAAATTGAACCAACATTTCGCGACGAAGTTCTCTTTCAAGTCGTCCAAAAATCTCCTGACAACGAAAGAGCAAACTCCTCCGTGCTTGAAATCGACTTGATCTTCCAGAGAAATGGTCGCGAGGATAACTCCTATCAGTGAAAGTATAAATTGCCAAAAATAAATGTACTCAAACGGATTATGCACATTCCGAACGCAACTCGTGGGATTTTGGGCGAAAATCATATCGGTGTCCACTAGAGAAATTGAATTGTATTTCCAGATTTCGATATCTCGATAAAACTGCCACAGGAATAAACGAATCATCACAGGTTCTAAATCTTTAGAAAATGCTTCTTCAATTATAGGAGCCTCATGAACGAGTTTTCCTAAATTTGAATATTTTGCATACAAATCTCTCAATTGTGGCATGTATAAAATCAGAGTGTTGCGTAAAGTAATCTCTTCATAATCTTTCAAAATCGCAAGTTTATCGCTGTCGAAATCGCGAATTTTGTTCAACAGGAAGACATCGATGTAATGCCCAATTTCTACAGATTCTGGTGTGCCAAAAATTGGAAGATTAGCGTAAGAATCCACGGATCCGCTTCCATCAGCAACCGCGAGTTTATCGCATAGAAAAAGTTGAGGCTTTTCGATAGTTTTCCCATTACCACAAATCAAACTTCCATCACCGTGTTTGAAGTTCCGATCGAAATTTCCTCGATAATGAGACCCGTTACAATTGCCGAAATACAAAGTGCCTACACCGTGTCGTTTACCTTCCGACCATTCCCCCTTGTACACGTTTTGGGGGTAGAACGTGAAAGTGTCGTTTTTAAAAGTGCCCCAAAAGTATTCACCGTAACCACTGTAGTTACCGTCTAACCATTCACCCCTGTAAAACTTTACAAAAGATTACAAACTCGGGAGTAATCGATTATTACGTCTCCATTTCTCCATTGTGTGACACCAAATCCGTTCCTCAAGCTCCCGGAAAACATCCCTTTGTATTTAGCCTCGTTAGAATATTGCCTCAAACCAGATCCTTCCATCAAGTCCTTGGCCCAATCACCTTCGTAATAATCACCAGCGCCATACAATAACCAGCCTTTACCGGATTTTTTGCCGTGGTTCCACCCCCCGCTGTATAGAAGAGGGGTGGTTACGATATTCAAAACTCCTTCACCATGGAAGAGACCGTTGCAAAAATCGCCTTCGTAGTAACTCAGTTCGGGTAAAGTCATTATACCTTTTCCTGTGGGGAAACCATCTTTGAATTCACCCTTAAACATATTCCGTTATTGTCGATTATTCACGAATTCACGGATTAATACTTCGTAGATTGTACCATCGACCCACATGTATTTCCCGATTCCGTGCATCAATTTATTCCGAACGAAACCCTCGTAAACGTTGCCATTATTGAAAACTATATGGATCGGGAAGTCTTCTTCGTCCGGAAATGACAGCCCGAAACTGCTCGACCATTTTGAAGAACTTTGCACGCTCTTGAATCATATTTAAGATTATTCCCGTTATAGGTGAATAGCAGATAGTTCATACAGATCTGAACAATAGTGCGGATCCTTCTTGAGGAGGTTTCGGAGGCTTTTGGTTTTTGACTGATATTTTCGAAAGGTTTCCGCTGGTGGAAGATTTCTGCACCAACGAACTGGAAGTGTTCGATTTCAACCCCTTCCGCTTCTTCTTCAAGACGACGACCGACCCTTTGACCGAAACTACTTCGGCGCTTTTCAGGTCTTCCGAATTGACGTCCCTGAAGTCCTTCATCTTGAGACTCGATCGGGACTCTTCGTAATCGTCGATCGGGCAGGAGCACAAATCGAAACACTCCATCGGCGCGTAAGTGTCGACTATCGCGTCCAGCATCTGATCGACGAAGAAATCGACGACGTCCTCCGTGCACCGGAAGCGGCCCTTCGCCGAAATCAAGGAAGACTCGCCGGCTTCCTCCAGGGCCGGGCTGCCGCTCCGGGAGCGCCGGTGGCGCCCTTTCCGGCTGCGTTTCGAGGCGGCCGACGACGACCGCCTCGTCAATTTCGAAATCGCCGACATGGGACTTCGGTGATGGTCGGCGAACGTTGACGAGAAGGAGAGGAATGTTTCGGGCGCGTATTTATACACCACCGGGAGATTTTGGCAAGGTGTCAAGGCGGCCGTCTAATATTAGGAAATGGCTAGCCGCGATGAGAGCGGTGGCCGCCAGTTTCACCACGACCGCGCTTCCCTCGGCGAAGGATAAAATGTGCTCCTGAGAGACGGGACAGGCCCGGACCCGAAATGAACGTAAGCATTATATGCGGAAAAATCTGAACTTTCCCCCGCGAAAAAAATCTAAGGGTGTATACCCTGGAAAAAGTGCGTCATGTTGTGACCGATTTGTTTCAACGGAAATGGTCATTGTTATACCGATTTTTAAGACACAATGAGGAAGTTGTAAATCGAATTAAAGCCGCGTTTTATTAATAACGAAAGCTAAATTTAAGTCGCGTTGATAAGTAAATCCACATTTTTTAATGATCGGCGCGCTTATAAAAGATCGAAATTGCGAAAACAGGTCGCTTCCTCTTCCTTCATCTCTTTTGTAACACCCATTATAATAACTGAAACGACTTTTATCTAAAAATAACGCGAACACTCAGTACTTGAAAAGCTTTCTTCGAGAATTTATATTTTTGATGTCTATTGCATCTAAGAGTAGAGAACGACATTGGCTCGAAATAAATCCTGTCATCATCTTCTAATTAAGTATTACACCTAAAGCTTTTATTTGGGGAAAAATCACATCAATGTTGTTTGTAATATGGAAGGATGAGCATTGGAACGACTTTAATGCGTGACGTTAATGCAAATATTTTTAGGTAAAAGTGGGTGAATATGACGCGAATATAAATTTCTTCAAAAATATTTATTATATACGGATTATTTATTATTATTTAATACGGTATAAAATACAAATGATATGCAGAATAATAATATAATTGATAAAGTAAAACGCTATCTGCATTATTGTTCTTGATGATTGTGTGATTGCGTGTTCCAGGACAACAGCAATAATAATAAAAACGATAACAAATGGAAGCCGATGGCGATATCCAACCCATCGACACGACTGAGACTCGCAAGGAACATGCCTCAATGGGTGGTAAGCACGAATTTAAAAATAAAATAATAATTAAAGCATCACTTGATAAAATCGAAATAATTTTTGGCATTCACACGTAAGTATTTATAATTAAAAATTAATCAGTTCAAACAAAAATATTGCGTCATGCTTAGGTAGTTAAAAATATACAACAAAAAGAGATTTCACGCACTTGATAAAAATTTTCCGCAGCGGTACAAATTAATTATGAAAAAGAGAACTTGCAAAGCCGCCATATTGACGGATTCTCATAAAGCCTGAACGAAAACGAGGAACGTCAAGACAGCTTTGCTTCAAATATGCGGCTGAAAAAGTGTCGCTTTCTCGAGGAAATAACATAGTCTACGTGTATAATGAGGGCTCTCTATAAAGTTCTGTAGTCATACAAGAATAATTATTGCTAGTAAATATAAATATGCGTCTCTTTAATCTGGATTATTGTTATAAAAGACGCGTGGTGTATAAAGCACTGAATAGGATTGCGCCTCGCACAAATCTTTCAATTAATACTCTGCCGAGACTATACAATATTTAAATATTGTGGTTGGCGCCATTTGGATTTTTCCAAAAATCTTAATAGTATTTCAGTCATTAGTCATTTTCAAGAAACTCAATAGATTATGATTATATAAAGTAGTTGAATATCTAGTAGCGATTACAAGTTATTATGATGATGATGAGACCTAAATAAAATCAGTTCTTCAAGTGAAATCATTATCCAAGATATCACATCCAAGTCATAAGGCGACATTACTTCAATGTAGACGTGAATGCGACACCTTGTATAAAATTACAGTTACCTGTAATGAGTGGTCATATTACGAAGAGTCCATCACCACTTCCGGCTGGAACAGTGCGCTTTGATTGTCGTCCGAATCGCTCAACGTCTCAGTTTTGACATCAACTTTGATCCTTTTCTCCAAACATTTCGACTCTTCAGCTTTTTTCGTATATCGATGTTTCCCAAATACTTTATATTTGTAACCGATATCGTCGCGTAAATGCAGTTTCCTGTGGAGTTGCATGTACGATTGCGTGGAGAATTCGCGTTTGCAGATATCGCATCTGGCGTTCTTCATGCCCTTTATGAAATATTTCTTCCGGTTTTTCTGGTTGTGCTTCCGGACTTTATGGCGCAACAGCCCGGATTGCGAATTGAACGTCCTGTTGCATAATTCACAATTGGACTCCTCCATCAACGGATCGTTTTTTAACTCTCCCGGGTCAGACTTTAATTTAACGGTTGAATCGAAATTCTGATGAGATTTCAGGCACTGCTCGTAATCCGATTTCAATATGAATTCATTCTGACAACATTCACATCGGAATGGATAGTTGCCTTCATGCGTCTCATTGATATGACCTCTCAGGGCTTTCATTGAGAGGAAACTCTTCTGACAACGATCACAATTCATTGTGCCTTGGAAATTATGAGTCGACGATAAGAAATGTTGCCCGGAATTGAAGAAATTGACTTGATCTTCATTGACTGACGGTTGTTTGGGTAGAATCGGCACAAAATTTCCATAGAAAGCTTTATCACTTTTTCCGTTATTATGAGAAGCTCCGTTTATTTTTTTCTCTTTGATCGTGTAATTATGGAATTCCGCCCAGCCATCGTTATTGCAGTCTTCGTTTTCTGAACTATTATCGTCTAAACCTAAGTCTGTTGGATCAATCTCACAGCTTACTTCTTCCATGTTTCCTTCGGTTAGAAATTGTCCGGCATTGCCATTGTTCTCGGTGAATTGTGGCAAAGACGATGGGATGTACTTTTGAAACGTGTTGTTTAGATTCAGGAAGACGTTCTGGTTACTGTCTTTCGGATTGGCGCCCTCTACTGGGATGACTGGGGTGATGGTGGTGGTTGGCACAACGTTGAAGAATAAATTTTGGAATGTTTGATCATTTTGCGGCCCCATCACGATTTTTATGAGGTTTTGATTCGGCGCCACCATCAAGGGGTCTCCTCCACCGTTGACGGCGGCATCGGTATCTTCTTTCAGTTGATTTTCTTTGACTAAAGCCACATAACTTTTCAAAACAGAGGCAGATTGTATGCACTGTTTCTTGAAGTTGTACGCGATATTTAGTCGTTTTATACAGGGATGACACAGTAATGGCTTGAAAACTGACCACTCCTGGAAGATTCGCAAAGATTTTGTGTTATGTTTTGGCCATTTCGAAGTAAAAAAAACTAGACTCACCACTTCAGAGACGCACTGGTGCAGTTTGCTTATTAAAGTCTCGTTAGGTTCGTTTTCTATGTGCTCTAAATCGATGAGATTCTTGTCGTATTTTAGGCAAACACGGCAGAAATTCGGTAGGGTAAACATCGTCATGTAGAAATAAATATGAATATTGATAAAATAAACTTTTTTAGATTGCTGTCAAAACTTCATCAACCTCTTCGCCATGTTTTCTTCTTGAAATTGAAAAAAACAAACAAGATGACAACCTGATAACGGAAAAATCACTAGATTTGAATTTAAATGGCGCGAAACTGCAGTTTTCCGCGCATTTCAAAACGAATCTCGTAAATATTCGGTATTTTTAGAAATGGGCATAATTATGCAAATCTCCGTTTGTTCGTAAACTATGTTTTTCAAAATCCGGTTTGAGAATGAGCCAGTATTGCAAAAAATCATCCATAACGGCTTAAAAATATAATTCTCATCTACTTGAGTTATTGAACTTTTTTCTCAAAATTTCATAACGGCTTAAAAATAGAATTCCCATTTGAGTTATTATTGAACCGTTTTTTTTTTCAAAATTTCAGTATAAATCTGGATCGGCGGCGCCTCCTCCGCCTCCACCCAGTGAAGAAAAGTGCCGTCAATCGTTCTCGAAGAATTCACGCCACCATCAGGAGCCCGATTACGAGGTGATAGAATTCGGTCAAAATTATTCAAACGCTCCACCCGCTCTACCGGCTAAAAATGGTAAAATTCAGTCACTTCCGCGAGGTAATAAATATTAGATCAAATCCATTTATTTATAGATTCTAAAAAACAACACTGTCAGTTATGTGGGTCATCCGCCCCTGCACTTATTAAATGCGAACAGTGCGCGCAAATTTTTTGCCAGTCCTGTGACGACATGTACCACAGACACCCCAAACGCCAGAGTCACCAAAGAAGAGTAAGTTTCTGATTAAGGGTTTACGCAATGCATGAACTTTGAAAATTATCTTGGTACCTTATTTTTTAATAAGGTAATGGAAGTTGCTATCGCCCCCCAAGTGCGACCGCCGCTACCCCCGAAAGGAGAGTCCCACTCAGCCCCAGTGCCACCCCCTCGCCGCCACCGCCGAGCCGGCTCAGTCGGCCCGTCCCCATGCCCCAGCCCCACACCCTCCAAACATAATCAGGTAGGGTCTTGTTGTCCCAGCTAATAACGTACCTACAAAAATGATTGTACAGAAATGATTGTACAAAAATAAATGGTTTAAGTCTGAATCGAAGCCTTATATTGTTTTTGTTCTTTCTGTTTCTTCTTTTCTTATTATTTTCTTGATAAAAATGTGTGTTAACGTTACCCCATACGATTGGTTATTATTTTCTCATTTATCCTATACCGCAATATAAAATCTTTTTAACTTATATTTGCTAGTAATTAAAAACGATGATAACTTTCATTGGGTGCGAGCTTAACGTGTTTTCCCAAAGCGAGAGGTAATCACTTGTGATTTTTGCGGGAACGTGGAGCGATAATCCAGTTATCATTTTAGGGGGTGGCCAGGAGGGACAGCACCAGCAGCGGCGCCTTTTCCTTCAAAGATAAAATGAACAGCCTTAAAAAGATGATCGGCAACAGACCTCTACCACCGACTCCGAACCCCCCAAGCTGTAAGACCCCTTAAAAACCTCATGTCCTTTAATAACTTGATCGAATTCCAGCCCCTTCGAGGCATTTTCCGGTTAGTCCTCCGGGATTCGACAGATACCCGGATCGGAGCTTCGACGCTCCAAGCCCGAGTCCGAGTCTTCAGCAGCGCTATCGCCAGCACCAACTGGCCATGAGAGGAACCACTCCGAACCTCTCCATGACTGGATCAGATTTCGATAAAGTACCAATTTCTAACTAAACTTATAGGCACATGCTTCATTGAAAGCGAATATTCCAGCCTCCTCATAGCAGAGACGGTTACCCCGACTGGGAACAAGACCAATGGAGACGCAGATCTGGGAGCATCTCTGGATCTGACGCAGGATCCCGCAGGAAAATGAGCACCACGTCTTGTGGACCGCAATTTCGCGGCATGGCTCACAGCGCTTCCGTTTTCGACCTGAACAATCAACCGATGCCTCATCACCATCACCACGGATTCATGCCCCAAATTCAGGTACTAAATGGCTAAATACTCTGAAAATAAAAAGTTAAAAAACGGTTTTTAACCAGGCTCAATCGATGGCGCAGCTTAATAACTGCCCGACTTGTTACCAAGGCGGATGGACGGATTGCGGCATGTGCGAAAACCAACGTACCGGCAGCAACATGAGTTTGAACATGGTGCCAGGTCCGTACCCGATGAACCCGATGAACCAGATGAACCCCATGTGGATGGGAACCTGGCACGGCCCACCCCCCTCAGCAATGTACCCGTATCCGGTCCCGATGCGCCACCATTCGCGCCCCCCATCGCCCACGCACAGTGTCAAATCTCGAAAATCGGCCATGAGCAAGAAGAGCCGCAGGAGGTACCACGAGACGGACGACACCGACGACGAAGACGACGAAATCGACAGGAGGTCGATCAGATCCGAGCGCAAATCCCTGGGGCACAATCCCTCGCGGTACGTCGAGCGATCCAGGAGGGACGCGTCTTCGCTTCCTCGCGAGGTCGCCAGGAGGAACACGATCGAAAAAGCGGAAATGGCCTCCAGGAGCAGACGCAGCGTCCGCGAGTCTTCCAGCGAAAGCGACGACGAGCAATCGGCCAGTCAACCCGACTTCATCGAGGAGGAGGCACCTCAGATTCCTCAGAAAGCTGCGACGGAAGCGCCGAAGAGCTCGTGGGAATGCGAACACTGCACTTTCGTTAATGAAGCAGGAACGAGGGTTTGCCTGGTCTGTTGCAAAACTCCCACCGTCAACGACGTCAAGTTGGTTCGCTCGGAAAGCAGAGACTCGACCGGGAAGAAGAGTGCGAAAGAGCAAAGATCCAGCGACGATTACAGCAAGGACTATAGCGAAACCGAATCGGTTCTTAATAAATTGGGAAAACTGAAAACCAGTGATGGCAAAATGGCCGCATCAGAGCCGCCTCAGAAGAAAGGTAGGAGTAGAAAGATTTCGTTTTGGCCCGGCACCAAGTTCTCAACTTTGACCAAGTAGTCTCGCGTGTTATGTTAGAATCTGTTTTTCGTGAGTGTCCTCTTCATTTTCCTTCTAAAGTAAAAACTCTATAGTCGTGACTTAATATTGTGTCTACTCTGTGTTAATTCCGCTTTTCCTGTTGTTGTTGTTGCAGGAAGAGACCAAGCGGCGTCTCCTCCTAGTGCGCAAAACGTGTCATTGGAAATCGCGGACAGTGCTGTTAGTGCTAGTAAAATCAGTGCCGAGGTTGCAACTTCACCACCGAAACAAATCCAACAAGTTTCCACCGAGACGTTCAAAAGTAAACTGGTGACTACATCGACCGGGACTTCACCACCTCCTCAGAACATGTCCACTCAGGTAGCGCATCCTTAAAGAGATGCCTTCTTAAGACTACACTGAATTTCATTTAAGACTTACGAAGATATCCACCCTTTGGAAATACCGAAATCGCCAAGAACTGCGCGATCGGGCAGCAGAAACAGTCGAAGGATTGATCTGAGAAGGTCCAATTCTCTTCATAACACGACTGCACAACGAAGAGGATCCGAATGGTCCCTGCACAGATCTTCTAGCCGGCAATCTTTCACGACAGACTCACAGGTATTTGGAAAATTTGACACGTTCCGCATGAAATTAACGCGAAATTTTCATGCCAGAGTTTGCCAGGGAGTCGTGAGCAAAGCCCTTCGCCCTACGATTATCCCGAGGAAAGTTTCGATCGTCCTCGGCCATCATCGAGAGATCGCAAAATGATCCCTTCATCGATCGGCAAATCCTACTACAGCATCATGGATTTGAGGAAGCCAGAGTTGTACCGCAACGAACCTGCACCGACTCTTTACAGGGTGCTTTGATATTTTCATAAATGCGCAATATAAGGCTTTGATGATGATTCGTAGATATTTTGAGAAATTATTCCGCAAAAACTAAATCCATTTGGAGTTGATACAAATTTTGATTTTAGAACGAACCCAATAATCACCGCGTACAAAGAACCAACTCCATCGATCGCTCGGACTTCCTATCGCCAGAAAACGGCTTCCCGCGTCACGACAACTTCAAATCTCAAGGAATGGAACTGGTGAAGCTTTTGAGGGTAAGTAAGCCCTAATCATTAATCTGAACCTCGAATTAATTGGTAACGTTGCCAAAAGGAAGCCGAGCAATTCAAGTACACTGCAGACGAAGTCCAGGCCGCGATCCGCCACTGCAAAGACATGCACCCCATTGATTGGCTGCGCCAAAATTGGGACGCCACGATTTCCAGCGTGCAAACTTTGGCCACTCAAATGGGCCGCGAAGGGCCGATGAATATCGTCGGCACGGTTTCGGAACGAGAAGCCAGAACGGCCCTCAAGCTCCACAAAGGCGATTTGTGGCCTGCAGTGACCGAATGCGTCGAACAAAGACAACGAAAGGTAATTTCCTCATTTTTCTACCAATCGAAATTTACAGAAACATTCAATTTTAGTACGCAGAGTTGGCTTCTAGAGGTGAATTTAGTCGGGAGGACATCGTGACTGTGCTTACGGCCAATCACGGTGATTTGGAAGCGGCTCACAACGAATTGAGCAAGACTCAATTGAAGCCGTTTCTGATGAGAATTTGGGGACCACCGGTGGGGACTGAGAATGAGTCAGGTAACGAGGGGACGCTTCAGAAAGTGAGGGGTGAAGGTATGAAACTTTTGAATTCATTAGCAATTGATAACGTTCGATGATTTTCAGATATTGCTAATCTTAATGTTGATAATAAAGAAGAATTCAAAGCGGTAAGTAACCCTCCCCCTCAAAGTCAAAAACTTACAGAAGAGCCACGAGAAGAACAAAAAAAAACTCAAAATTCCCCAACCCTAGACTCGATCGAAAGTGAAGTACTGCAAAATTTGCACGCCATGAACAATCTTAGTGACAGTTTAGTAGATAGTCCTAGCCCTAGCACCGCATTAGAACCGAAGCCCCAACCTCAGAAAAACAAAGTTTACGTGGAGAAAAGCAGCACCGTCATACAAGTCATCGATCATGAAGACTACGGTACTCCCGAAGCCGAAAGAGAACCAACTAAATTTCCTGTAAACGAACCAGAAAGTGATAGCGAAACTGAAAGCAGCGATGAAGGTAACAGAGAATTCGTAGATGCGATCAGTGACGTTCTCCAACAAGAGAACACAGATGCTTCTACAATTTTTAAAGTGCCGACGCCGATGCAAAGAAAAGTTAGTGTAAGTACACTGAACATCACTTTATCTTCTTCTACTCCTACTGCTGCTACTAGTACTAATAACACGCCGGATAATGGAGAAGGCGGTAACAACTCACCCATTTCCGTTATTCCGATAACTAACACAGAAGCTAAAATGGTTGAAACCGGGAAAGACTGTAAAAATGACCAGAGAAGTGATATGGTAGTTGAAAGTACCGCTGCTATTCAACTGCAAACTGCAAAATCTGATGTAAGTTCTGATCAGCTGAAGATAGAGGCAGGAGACAAAGAAATGACTGCAGAGTCCTTAAAACCAGAATCAGATCAAATTACTGAATCTGAGGTCACATCAGTAGAACCTTCCCAGACAGAACAGAATAAGACATCTGAAGAACCTCAGGAGAGCACTACAAAAGTTTCGGCAAAAGAAGAATTGGCTGTTGAGGAAAATTTAGAAAACCTTCCACGAAGTCCTCTGAGTGATGCTATATCACAACAAAATGCACAGTCAAAAAACGATTATGGTAATCCTGTAGATGAATCTAAGGAGTTGCCAAAATCGGAAACGAATGGTCATTATGCAGAAGAAACTAAAGAGCAGGACGATTCAAAACAAGAATCGTCAAAAAACATAAAGCAGAAAGACCAATCTGAGGATAAGCCACTAACAAAGAAGCAGAAGAAATCGATGCGCCGATCGAAGAGAAGAGCACAGAAGAAGGCTTTGCGTAGAGGATCGACGACTAGTACAACTGAATCGAGTAGCGAAAGACCCACAGAAACTGATAACGAAACGCCATCTCCTAAGAAACCTGAGAAGGATAAAATCTCTTCTAAAGCAACAGTTACTGAAGATAAAATTGATGGAATAGAAGAAAAACCCAATAATGAACCGGAAAAAGATGCTGAAAAACCAAAAATGGAAACTCAGGAAGAAAAAAAGGACGAGGAACCATCGGCAATTGAAGAGTCAAAGAACCAAACTGAGGAAGAAAAGGAGGAAAACAAGGAACCATCAGCAATTGAAGAGCCAAAGGACCAAACTGAGGAAGAAGACAAGGAAAACGAGGAACCATCAGCGATTGAACGGCCAAAAGACGGAACTGAGACAGATAAAAAAGAATGCGAGGAACCCTCAACAATCGAAAAACCAACGAATGAGGATGAAGCAGAAGTGATAGAACCTAAAATTTCTACGAGTGTCCAAATACCCCAAAATAAACGTAACCTAATTCCAGCCTCTCCTAAAAAAGTCTCGAAAATACCGATATCGAGGCAACGCTCAATGTCGAAAGCAGATATAAAAGCACCTTCAGAACCTGTGTCAACAACCGGAAGTAAGATTCCCATAAAGACATCACCCAAGGCCGTTAAAAGAGAATTAACCGAAAAGACACCCAAAGAACCTGTAAAGGAACCAGAACCGAAAATAGAGCAAGAAGAAATTGTGCCGCAATCGCCTACCGTGCAAAAGGCGGAATCACCGAAACGACCGCCTTTAGAAAAGCGGAAATCTTCAGACGAAATCGCACAGGAAATGGACGAAACTGTACGCACAGTCAAAGAAATGAATCGTCAATTAACAACAAACCAAAAACGTAATGTGCATTTAGGTTCGTTCAGGAATAGCTCAGTCGAGTCCACGACGAGTTCTAAGCAAATGTCTTATACGAAATCGTTGGATAACGATAGCGATTCGTCAGTTTCTGACAGTAACGTTGAGGAACTTTTAGACAGCGATGCCGACCAAGACAGCTATGAAGAATTCGAAGAGGAGGAACAAGCAGATTACCAAGCACCGGAATCTAATTCAGAAGACTACAATGAGTTCGATACCAAACAAGTTTTGATGGCGGAGCAACTGAATATAAATTTGCAAAATATTAGTGCTAAAGTTGAGGAGCTGACTTTTAGCTTAAAAGATGAACGAGGAAAGTTTCCGAATTTTATCGAAGAGACTTGTGAGGAAAGTACCGAGGAGGAGGAAGTTTCTGAGGAGGAATCGGAAGAAGAATCCGAGGAAAATCTAGACAATGTAAAAAATGGAGATAAAATTGAGACTGATTTAAAAGTAGAAGTGAAAGAGCCCAGTGAACTTGAGGTTACTGAGGTAAGACCAAGTCCCTGAATTTTCCCTTGGGGCTAAACTATAACGTCGAATAAACCAAACTTTCATCTAATTTCCCTTTTCCTAGTCCTAATCAAAATTTAATTGCGTCATCCGAAACTATGTGAATTTATTGCTCCAGAGGCAAGCCCGGCGCTTTTTGGCCGAAGGCCAAGTGGAGAATTACCAACAAGCAGAATTAGCCGCCACCTTAATGACGTTGAACTTTTCCTCCGAAGAAGCCTTGGAAGTAGTAAAGGACTGCAATTCTTTAGACACCGCCATAGCTTATCTCCGACAAGACTGCGAACTTTGCGCTGGAAAATACCCAATGAATAAAGTAGATAATCTCGATTTAGCTTTCTTAAAAATAACCCGAAATTCTTCCAGATAGTATCGATGCTGAAGTGCACCCACCGCTGCTGCCAAGAATGCGCCAAAAACTATTTCACGGTTCAGGTAACGGACCGGTCAATCATGGATTGCGCTTGCCCGTTTTGCAAACAACCGGAACTCACGAGCTCCGAGATTTCCGAAGACGAAGTTTCCGACTATTTCGGCAATTTAGACATCCTGCTCAAAGGAATTCTCGACATGCCAGTACACGAACTGTTCCAACGTAAACTGAGGGACCGGACTCTGATGCAAGACCCGAACTTCAAATGGTGCGTCCAATGTTCTTCCGGATTCATCGCGAACCCGCGCCAAAGGCGCCTGATTTGCCCGGATTGCAAATCGGTCACTTGCGCCGGCTGCAGAAGACCCGTAAGACATTTCATCCCTTTTCTGGTACTCTAGTTAAATTATTAAATTTCCAGTGGGAAAAACAGCATGAATGCATTTCCTGCGAACAATTCGCCGAGTGGAAAGACGCCAACGACCCGGAAAACCAAGCGTCCGGAGTGGCCAAACATTTAGCCGAGAACGGCATCGATTGTCCCAAATGCAAATTCCGCTATTCCTTGGCGAAAGGAGGCTGCATGCATTTCACCTGCACCCAATGCAAACACGAATTCTGCTACGGTTGCGGCAAAACCTTCATGATGGGCGCGAAATGCGGAGTCAGCCAATACTGCGGCAAATTGGGATTACACGCCCATCATCCCCGTAATTGCCTCTTTTATTTGCGCGATAAGGAACCCCAGGAGCTTCAGAAATTACTTATAGAGCACAAAATTCCATTCGACACGGATATCCCGGCCGATAAAGAAGAAAACGCGACGGCACCACTGAAGTGTCCTGTGAATTTACAAAAAGAAACCCCCAGCGGTCTCACGGATACCATTTGCAATAACGAAGTCGTCCCTGGACAAGGAGGACTTTGCAGGTCTGTAATGGTTGAAATTTTAGATATTTTTAAATAGACAATTAGTGTACGGATAGATTAGAGTGCGTGAATTTCTTATAGGATGCACTATTTAGAGTATTTAACGCATCTGATTCGCCGGCATAACATCGAAACTTTAGAGATCTTGAACGCGGACGATTTGGAGACTGTAGTGAGGCGGGCGAACAAAAAGTTGCCCCCGAATGCGTACGGAACTCCTAGAGAAATGTACAGATATCGTTTAGCGCAGGTACCAGAAACGCCTCTCCGACCTAATAACGACCCCTCTAACCGTTTCTAATAATCCGATGAGAATGAGTTATTAATCGAGGGGTTGTGTTTAATTTGGATGGGCGTTTTCGTTTTGTGAGCGCACTAATTTCTTGTTTTGTTTGTTCCTGTTGTCGGTGTGCGTAGGCTGCATTACATCGAGTATTTAGTTGGGCTCATTGGCAGACACAGGCTGGACCCGGTCTCCATCCTGGACTTGGTCGAGGTCGGCCAGGAGTTGAAGAGACGCGGTAAAGAGTTGCCGGAAAGGTCGGCCTGGTGCGACGACCAAGAGTACAGAAATATCTGCGTCAAGGTAGGGACTACCACTACTAGAGGGACACCTTGCTAATCTTGGCAGAAAAGGCTGATAGAGTCTGCCAATGCGCCCAACTTTACTAACAAAAATCTGCATTAATTTCGCTGGAATAATCTTTTTTTTTAAACAATAATACCTACCGCCCGAAAACTCAAAAACAATTTTTTATTTCAGATTGTGCAAGAAAAAATCCCTTTGGAGTAGCTCTCTTTACCACAACCAACACCGTTTTGAATTTGCGATCTTTCCTACCATTAAATTTCCAATGACAATAATATTAACTTAATTATTTATTTCTATTATACAGTGTGATTGTTTTAAATGTTTTTATTTTCTAAAATAATAAAGTTATGAGAAAAGGAAAAGTCTCATATTTCGGTAAAGTGACCACTCTACTTGAAAAATAATAAAGATTTCTAAAAATATTCAAATTGGTCACAGTTTCGAATAATTCATCCACATAATTGAATTTAATTTCCAATTCATATATCAGAGGTCAAGCAGTCTTCAATTACTTTCAAATTAGCGAATTTAATTATTAACAATACACGCGCATAGCGTGTCTATTACTCCATAACACACAATAACTCACCTTGAAGTTAAAAAATGCGCAAGATTCTCGGACGCATTCCGTTTTTCCGGTAGAGTGGTTAGAATTAGAGCCAATTTATCTACGTTATTCCTCATCTTCTTCTTCTGCTTTTTGGAGATGACTTTATTTACGGTTTTCTCTTTTGGTCGAGACGTTGCACAAGGTGTGGATTTTTGAACGGATAAAACCGCATCGGTATTCAATCCACAGAATTTATCACTTCTCTTCTTCCTCCTCTTGGTCGCCTTTTTGGGAAGTTTGATTGCTGGCAATTTAACTAAACCATCACTTTGAATTCGTGCCGGTTTAGCAACTTGATAGGTGGATTCCTTTTTACAAAATTGACATGTGGCTACCTTGAAAATGATTATTAAAATAAATATTAGAGCGATTCAAATCACTCAAAAGGTATTTACCAAACGGTTTAAAGGTTTTCTCTTAACTGTCTCTAGATATTTTGCTTGATATTTAGTCAGCCTTTGCTGGGCATTTGCTTTACTCAGGATCTTTTTAGCGAATCTCGTTAATTTTTTTTCGGGTTTTAGTGTATTACTAACCCCAACTTCACTATATCTCATTGAGCATCTCGGACAATGCGCCTTCACCAGAGAGTTGTCCTCAATGAAAACGGAAGACCTTTTCTCTAATACTCGTAATCGACACCTGAAAGAACAATGTATAATTAGTGTTATTACACTATCGGTAAACTAATTTTCGAGCTAATTTTAAATACCTACCCATAATAGGATTTTAATATGGGTGGGATATGAGTCACAATATTTGATGTCTTGTGCAAAAAGTTGACCACATTATATTTAGCATTACCCTCCTGTTCATCAGGAAACATTTTTGAATGCGTAAAAATACGAAAATCCTACAAAACTCTGCACAAGAACTCAACACATGTCACAACTTCTGACGTTTACACATAACCTCACTCTTTGACATCTGTTGTCATTACGTGGCGACCTCTACCGCAAATCTGTTGAACTAGTTTGAAACTTGGATGTTGGTACCGTTTTTTTACTAATTTCGGAAATTCGTTTTGGACTTTGAGGCCGGTGGACAATTCCCGCATTGCTCGACTTTCAATCCGGGTCCTTTTCGGATCGAATTGCGCGTTTTCTGTTGTGCGGCCGCAATAATATTGATTCGGCGTGCCGTGCACATGTGACGTAAAGAATCACGCCACTATCCCACTCCCGTTCGGGCCGGTCCCTGATTGGCGGAGGAAATCTGCCCAAAAATACACGGCCGAGCGTTTTATCACAACGCGAAACGCGCTCTCTCGTCGTCCGCCGACTGCTGAAGTTGAATTGAAACTCCCGAAACTCGGAGATAACGGCCGGTGCAAGTGTCAGTGCGATAACCCGACGCGTCCTAATCGTCCGCCGATAGCGACAAGAGTCCCTCCGATCGCGAGCGAAGAAGAAGGCGAGACTCCGCTGATAACCCTCCGACAATCTTCGGTGAGTCGTCGACGGAATCCCCTCGGAACGTACGCGTATATCGCAAACGCATTCGCCAAAGTGCAAACGCACCCGATTCATGAATGGCCGATCGGCCGTTGCGTGCTACGCTATCTGCGGAAATGGACAAGCCGTAAATTCGGACCTGTCCCAGATTGTTGTTATAGGTTAGGTCGTCCGATCGAAAATGCGAAGACCTAATGGGATGGGACGATGACGTGTCCGTAAAGTGACCCAGTTCCAGGGCCGGTTTTGCGGTAGGCAGAGAATGGAGATGAGCCAATTTCCCACTTTCCGCACACAGATCTTGTCGGCATTTTATCGATCCGAGTGGAACACGTGGTTATTTTGATCAATCTCCGGGGAATTACGGTTTTCTAAACACGTATAATTGGCGTTTTATACGCGGATCAGGTTGTGAACTGCATAAGGTAAACGAACTCTTCGTTTCGGCCTTCCTCAAGTTCAATCCAGTGCCGTACACGTCCCAAAGTGAAGAACGAAAGCGTATAAGTGGAGGATGTCAAGGTCCTGAATGCAACCCCTGTAAAATTATGTCACGTCTGTCGGCGATATTAGCACAGATCAAGGAGAGGAGGAAATTCTTAATTTACTGTGTTATTTTCGAGGTACAAAGTCCAAGGGTCGGACTATTTACAAATGCGACTTTGAATTACTCGAATTACGGTTGTCACATGAAATTAATATTTAGTACATAAGCACCGTACTCCTGCTCCATGTCCTAGACGAGTAGGCTACTTACGGCCACCTACATGCTGCGACCGCTGTTTGTCGGGATGAGGAAAAGACGGAAAATCACGTGGATCGCGAGAATTCAAGTTCCGAATTTTGTTGACCTCGTTCTCGTGTGGATTCTGTCAACGTCCCTGCACTTTATCTCGTGCTAAAAACTTTGCATAACTTATCAAAAAACCAGAAGTTTATTGGTAATTTACACGTTTAAATTACATGTAGTTAGCACACGTTGGTCGTAGATCAAGGTCTGGTTACGTACGGTTACGTGCAGTCTGCAGATGTTTATTTAAAAGTACGTCCCGGTAATAACACTCATTTTCAATGGGAACAATAACTTTTCAAAAAATGATTTTCCTCATTAGGCAACAATAACGATTGTATTATAAAATTTCCGGAAGTTATAATAATGGGTAGTCACCTATACGACATAATAAGATAGGAGTAATATCATAAATCTCAAAAATTCATATCTACGACATGCAACGTTATCACTGTTACTTAACTTCAAAATTTATAATATGTAATTTATTATAAAAAGATGAGTTTTCATAATATTTCATCGATTCGGTTCGAATAGCTTGATCTGTGTGACCTAGTGTCTTGACCCGGAACTTCACAAATCCTGTAATTCTCTAAATAATGATCGTCTAGTCTAGTCGGAGACTTTCAGTGGACTTTGGTACTTTTCAAAACGCCCCAATTCTATTAGATAAAATATTCCAAATAGGTAGAGTTATGAGGCTAATGAATCAGTTTTTCCCATCATACACCACAATCATGTCTTTAAAGTTGTAACCTTTGACTCTGTATACAGGCTGTTTGATAAAAACTCCAGAACGCCACAGTTTCTTTGGTTGCGATCGGATTTCAAAAACCCATTAACAAAAAATGATTTATTTTTCATGCACTACGAATAGGCCTTGTTGCCAAATTTTTTCCCTCAACTTCTTTTTTCAACATTGGTAAATTTAACTTTTTTAATGATAAAACGCGATTATTTCCAATTCAAAGTTGAAGTAGATATTTTTTTCTGTACCATGGGTCAATAAAAAAGTTGATTTTTGTTAATAATCATCAGAAAAACGCAAAAAATGAATCGCCAAATTTGGTCAGATTAAATAAAACCCGTCATTTTCACGTTTGCTTTGGAATCCAAAGCACTCCTGAAACTGACTTTTTTTAAATTAAATTCAAATTTGACGGATCTTTTTATGCGTTTTTTCGGTTAAAAATTCAGAGAATGTCAGCTTTTTACACACCATATTGAAGAGAAAAATACGTACTTAAACTTTGAAATAAAAATAATCGTAATTTATGGTTAAAAAATTGAAATTTACCAATGTTGAAAAAAGAAGTTGAGGGAAAAAATTTGGCAACAATGCCTATTCGTAGTGCATGAAAAATAAATCATTTTTTGTTAATGGGTTTTTGAAATCGGATCACAACCAAAGAAACTGTGGCGTTCTGGAGTTTTTATCAAACAGCCTGTAGATCTCGATTGGGGCCAAATTTCCAAGAGAGGGAACCAAGTCCAACCGGTGTCGCGTTTTTATCATTTTATCGAGGTGTTAGATAAACGATAACGTGAGCTTTTAATTGCAGCGAGACTCTAAAGAAAATAGTTCACGGTTTACCTTCGCGGTAGTGGTCCAGTCGTCAAATCTGTTGAATTTTGTCTAAAGTTTGATCCGCAAAATGATCGACAGAAAGAAACAGTGAGTACCGGCGATTTTGATTTTATAACCGGTAGCATGATGTTCAATGTCCAATAACATTAAAAAAGAGTTGTTTGTTCATAATCTCTGAAACGTGTGGATTTTGTGTATTGGTTATCAATGTGTTTCCATTAATTTTTCCATAAAGCCCGTGCAGGTATCAATTCATACAGGTCGCAAGTCATTACCTCAAAAGACAAAGTCATTCATGAAAATGGTTCGTTAACTTTGAATTTTACTTTTGCAACTGATTTTTCCAAAGATTACAGAAGTAACCCTTTATTTTTCTGGAGCTTTCGTAATATTACCTTCACAGATAATAGTTGTTACATGCTTCAGATTTCTACATCTGAAGCGTCTCGTTATCGGCTTATTGTTATGTCACTCGCCATACCTGTGTCCAAACATGAGTCTATTTTTATCGGATTTTGTGTACTATGCTCCGGCTCGAATAATACGACGTATGCGTACCTCAAATAACGAAAACACAATTGCATTTCGAAATCACAATCATTAAGTACAATTAAACCTTTCCTTATGATGGCCTTCGATGTTTTTTTCTCGTTACAATTTACTTGGATTGTCGACATTCACATATTATTACTATCAGCTACATAGCTCAAACTCTAAGTACCAGTGACGAGTAGTAAATAAGGTGTGTTTGTGATTGGTTCGAGTCGGTTTTTTTTATCTAATTGGCTTTTTCGGGGTCGAGGGTCGTTTTTAATGCTTTGGATTAAAGTACAGAAAATTCAAAAGTGCTTGTGCTAAATTTTCGTCAACTTGTGAGGCGCCATGTGAGTTCTTTCACATCAACACTGATACGAAAAACACTAATCACCATTAGAATTTTGAATCATTCAGCCTCACTCACATGAGTATGAATGGTGACTAATAGTAATGATTTATGATTGTCGAAGGTAGCAATTTATTGCAGGAATTTATTTTGATTATTTACTTGTGCACGGTAGTTCACGGCGCGTAGTAAATAGAGGCAAGGTCGTGGATTATTATTTTCGTCTACTGTTGACATAACATTTGGTCCACCAATCTGCACATTGTGATAGTCAAAGTCCGATTGCACGCCCTTTATTCCCTTTTCGCATCGGACATCGCTCGATAACATGTGCTATTTGTCACCGGGTGACTTGAGGAATCGATTATAATCTCACCATTATCATGCTTTTACCCCTATTGTGAATAAAATCCGATATTTTCCGCCAGGGTGACAGAGATTCATAGAAATGGCTATCCCGGCGCCTCCACCATTTTTTGACCGAAAGCGCGTGTAGCTTTTGAACAAATGGAAAAATAAGCTTCTGGTTTTAGAATATAAAATTATAAACCCACGTGGAATTATGGATATTGCGCGACATTTATTCATGGCTTTTCCAGTAATTTTTTAATGTTTCAAATTTTTTACAAATGAGTTTGGTCAATTCCTGTGTTATGAAATGCCGATAAGACAATGGTGTGGTGCAGTTCGAAGTCCGTTTGTGAATACAATCATAGGAACAAATTTTATAGTATTATTAATAATAACACGCGTTGTTGCATATATGCGTTTGAATATTGCGGAAAGTTCCTCGAACCTATAGGACTTGGGTTTTCGGTCACCCCACTTTATTGTTACGGTTGATAAAAGTTTGATTCATGCGGTAAAAAGAGCATAGTCTGCTCTGATTGGATTAGTCGGATGGATAAATTGGAAGATCGTCTTCGCCATAGGCCCATTCGTACTCGTATCGTGTGTTTGCAAAGAGTCGAGATGCAGCACCTATCGTCGACTTGGTTGCCCTCATGTCTCATTACTTGTGTTGTGTTTGCAGAGAATTTCGTCGCCAAGATGTTTGTCGAAGACAAAGCGTGAGTATTTTCACGAAAATTCTTATGTGGAAAACACGAAAATCTCGAGCACGATTTGCATGACGATCACACGAATTTTTAATCTGCATGAATGTAATGTGTCTTCCATTCGGGCGTTCCTTCGCCGTTTTATCGGCGACTTCGATTGGCGATACGTTTTTGCTGAAATCTTTCTCTCTCCGAATTTTTCTTCTCGTTGTGACCTTTCTCGCTCTATATTATCGCGATGAGGCCACGCCGGGTCCGGCATGAGATACATTCGTGCCGGCTTAGGACCTTTGACAGGTTGTAATGCACGATTCTGAAAGCCCGAACTTTAGTATATTGAATCGACAGATTAATGTTATACTCTTATCAATTTTATGTAAGTAGATAAAGGAAAAAAGTTTATAATAACAACAATGTCGAACTTGTGGCCGCCAATCGTTCCAAAGTGTTCAGTGTTATCGGTCGAGTTTCTAACTTACCCACGTTGGAATTTTTTCTTTCCGAAATCAAATTTTCAGCCACCCTTAATTAACAAAAAAAAATAATTAGTAAGTAAACGCATTATACGGATTTGGAGCAACCACTTTCAAGATGTTGTATATTGGGTTAGTATTTGATTAATTCGTTAATTTATTTATAATAATTCCAACACGTACAGTTTTGAATCATTACTGAACTGATTCTTAGTAAATGCGTACATGTTCCTGATTATGCATAATGCATAATAAAATTTTATTACCTGATAGATCTAACAATCATTGACAAGCTGGTATATCGTAAAACTGTAATTATCTAATTATAATAACACAAACAGGAGTGAAAAGGCATTTTCAACTTTCATGAATTTTCTATTAAGGCCCCGATATTTTCATTTTTAGCTTCATTAACAGTCAATTTCTGATCGTAAATGTAAATTGAAACGGTCGGGTATTGATGATTCCTCAGAAAACTCTTAGATAAAACACCTGCAACGATTTTGATTGTCACGATTTCCTATTATTCGCACATTCATCATATTTTCCTCCTTCAAAAATTCATTGTCGATGATGACTAATCCAACATCCCGAAAATCTTTCAATAATATCGGGGTCACTTATCACTACTAATTATAATAGATGCGATGAGTAATTATTGTATATCGTGATTTTTGTTCAAGATATAGCACTTATTGTGATAGCAATTGTATTACATGTCCTCACTGAATTCCAAGCATGATATACTTATGAAATTTCCGAAACGATTTCCTATAAAGATGCATGTTAATGTCACTAAATTGTGTGTCTCATTTTGGGTTTTGCTAATTTGATTTTTTTGTTTGCAGGGACATGGACGGTGTAGGGATCACGTTGGCCATAGGGGCCTTGAAAGCCCTGGCCTTCGTGTACGACGTCCTCACGTTCCCAGTTTACGTAATGCTCCAAAGGCCGTGGCGTACTCGTTCTTTAGCCAGAAGACCTAAGGTCAGTTTTGAACATTACTAAAAAAAAAAGAAAACATTTACTTAAAGCAAAACGAAAGGGATCGGCATGACATCGAGCGATTCTTCATTATCTAAACACATCTACATATTCTACAATGTAGTAGCCCAGCCTCCATTCTTTTAATTTTATACCTTTCATATAATAATCCCACAGAATTATCGATTATGATTTATTGTGCTTTGTATTTGTCGTATCTTTACTTAAAGTATGTGTTTTTTAGTTATTTCTGCATGTTTATCGTTTCGTTTCACGATTGTTCTTTATAGGCGGTATTAATAGCGATTGAGAATGGTCATCCAAAGACAGACGTAAGAATTGACATGAAAGAAGTCGATACTAATAATTCAGCTCAACTACCGTCTAAAATAGACGATAAGGTATATTGAAAAAGCGAGTTTTTCTAATAGTTTTCGATAAGACTTATTGTTACATTATTTTTATTGGTGGTCTGAGGGTGGGTTTGGTTTGGTTACGCCTTAACCCAATGAAACAATAATTTGTACAGAATATATGGGATGATGAATCTAAGGGTTTCGCACGACGGACCTCCGTTATTTTATTTGTAAAGAACTTTGATTGTAATTAACTTTGAACGAGGTGTTGATATTAATTATCCGTTTTATCCACCTAAATGAAAGCACTCGGTCCTTGATCGATTTGTTTTCATCGAAATTATGTGCACCTGCATTATTTTTCGTTATCTAATTATCTACTAAACTCCTCTTACAAAAATTTGCATAACAAATCGCTTTAATAACTAATAATCGTCAAGTGCATATTGTCATTTCGCTAATAATTTACTATTAACTTATCATTGTAAAAACAACGGTGGGTATTTATTTATGCCTTGGGTAATTGGTAGTCGTGTTGCAAGATTCTGCCATTGAAAGAATCAGTTTATTTCTCTATCATTTTATTGCAATGTAAATAATAATAATTATCGCATTGTGCGTTTATTATTTATTATGGCATGTCGAGGAACTACTTTATATTAAATGGGCGATTTGGTTCCGATTTAGGCAACGGCTATCAGTAAAGATGCAAAAAGCATCACGTATCGGTCGACCACGAAGCCGGGCCATGTTCACGTCACATTGGTCCAGGAGAAAATCGACACTTTGGCGAAAATGTTCGAGTTCGTCAGCAGGAAATACGCGAACAAACGGTGCCTGGGCACCAGAGAGATCAAAGCCGAGGAGGACGAAGTTCAACCTAACGGAAGAGTCTTTAAAAAGGTGAGCACCAACCCACCAACGGAATCATTCGGATTATACGGAGCGATCGAATAAATTCTACAAAAA
The DNA here is from genome assembly GCA_949788335.1 of Salpingus planirostris. Lineage (NCBI taxonomy): Eukaryota > Metazoa > Arthropoda > Insecta > Coleoptera > Salpingidae > Salpingus > Salpingus planirostris. The sequence goes on along the minus strand of OX460919.1, from coordinate 1,781,037 downwards.
GGAAGGCCATGACCATCGTTCTGTCTCTGTTTCTCTAATAGTTATAAAAAGAGACAAAATATTGATCATAGCCTCCCCTTAAGTAGAATTCATTCGATCGCCCCGTACATATCCATCACTTATGGCATAACTTTTCCTGACTAAACGGTAGGAATTATGGTTTTTGAAAATGGGGAATCAGTCTGGTATAATAAGAGCTATTATATCGAAAGAATCAGAGAGTTTTTTACGTCAAAAATGAAGCGCAATGATGACAGACGTACTAGTTTTTCATAATAAAGGTACCGTTTTATTGACACCATTTAATTCAGTAAAAAAAAATCTGAATAAAATAGCGAAATCCGATTTTTAAGGGGGGAATTTACCATGAGACGGAAGATTGAGGTGCTACATGAGAAAGACAAGGATTGGGGTAGATTTAGTTTCCACAGTTTCTCAAGAACTAGCGAAAATTTCTATGCGGTTTTGACCAATTGGAAGAGAATCCTCTTCTGTTGGCTCTGAATATAAATACAGCATGGTTGTAATTGAATTTGAGGCCCAAATTGAGCTTTGATATTAGGTGATCACTGGTTGTTTTCATAATCTAGAAATCTCAAACATAAATCGCCTTTTCAAAGGTAAATTTACATTCAGAGTCAACAGAAGAAGATTCTCTTCCAATTGGCCAAGACCGCATCGAAAAATTTTCGCTAGTTTTTGAGAAATTCTGGAAACTAAATCATCCCCCATCATTGTCTCTCTCGTGTAGCACCTCAATCTTCCGTCTCATGGTAAATGCCCCCCTTAAGCTGGTAATTATATTCAATCATTAATCTATGGATAGAGACACAATTATAGTCATAGCGGTCATAGCATTCCCTATGTTTGGTGCCCGCAGTTATCTAATTTTTTCAGCTGAGGCCAGATTTTATGGCTACAAGAGGTATTTTAATTAATAATTACCAGCTGAATAAGTGATATTTCCCAGTCTTTCATTTTCCGAGGAAAAGAATCGTTGGTTTTTTCAGACATAGCCTTTATTGTTATACCAGACTGGTTCCCAATTTTTTAAAACGACCGTTTAGTCAGATAAAATTATGGATCATCCAGCCTATACATACAAAACGCCCCAAGCCATAACTTCAACTTCTTTATTATTTGACGTCCGATTAAAAAAATAAAGAACTTGAATAAATCACTCAATGGACTCAAACTGACCCTACTTTGGTTTTTTTACCATGAACTTCATTGTCAATCCATAGGCAATTTGAATTTTCAGCCTATAGTAGATCTATGATTTTCAGCAAGGTAATTATACTTTTCTCGACAAAATGAATGAAAAACTCAATTTGACCACGGATTGACATTGAAGTACATGTTGAACGAATTTCAAATTATAGTCAGTTTGTAATAGTCATCAAACGATTCATTTTATCTACTCAATTTTCTCAAATCGGCTGTCGAATAGAAGTTATGGATTGTGGCGTTTTTTATAAGACATCCCAATAATCGATTCGATTCGTTGTCGCAGTACAATATGGGCGATTACGGGTGGAAGACTTTCGCGGAAGTGAACATGCTGGCCGAGAATTTCGGCAAGGGTCTCAGGGAGCTGGGAAACGCGCCCGGCGAGAACGTCGTCATCTTCGCCGAGACCAGAGCGGAGTGGATGATAGCGGCGCACGGCCTCTTCAAGCAGAACATTCCGCTCGTCACGATCTACGCCACTTTGGGGGACGACGCCATCGCGCACGGCCTCAACGAAACCGGCGTCACCACCGTCATCACCAGCTTCGAGCTGATGCCGAAGTTCAAGAAGATCCTCGCCATGGCGCCGAAAGTCAAAACCCTCATCTACATGGAGGACCAGCTGAAGACCCTCGAGCCGGAGGGTTTCAAAGCGGGCGTGGACATCGTCAAATTCGAGGAGGTGCTCACCAAGGGCGCCACCAGTAAGATCGTGGCGACTCCGCCGAAACCCGAAGACACGGCGATCATCATGTACACGAGCGGGTCGACGGGAGTGCCGAAAGGCGTCGTCCTGTTGCACAAAAATCTGATCGCGACTTTGAAGGCCTTCTGCGATTCCACGGATATCTACGAGGACGACGTCATGATCGGGTTCCTTCCTTTGGCTCACGTTTTCGAACTTTTGGTCGAAAGTGTATGTCTGCTTACCGGTGTTCCTATCGGTTACTCCAGTGCGCTGACCATGATCGATTCGGCCAGCAAGATCAAGAGGGGCACTAAAGGGGACGCCACCGTCCTGCACCCCACCTGCATGACCAGTGTACCTGTAAGTAAATACTGCTAATTCGGGGTTCTCGGGGATCTGGAAAACCTGGAATAGTCAGGGAAAAGTCAGGGAATTCATGTGAATTTTGTAAAAGTCAGGGAATTTCGTGTCAATTATGTGGAATTTTAGTATAGCGTCGTATTAAGATCCGAGATTCAGAGAGCGGCAACAGGTCTTCTACAAACTACTGTTGGTTGTCAGCCTGTTAACTGTAAACTTTTTGAGTTTGTAATGAGTCTTCATTGACAAAATTTTCATTGGTCTCCTAATTTTGATTGTTTTTAATGGCCCATATTCATATCTCATTTTAGAGGCGCTTTTAACTAAAAACGCTTTAGAATGTGTTCATACCTGTTGGGAAACGTCCACTATCTGTCACATTCTACGGCGCTTTTAGCTAAAGGCGCCACTAAGATGCAGGTATGCATATGGAAAAGTATAGTAAAAGTTGATATGGGAAATTTCAATTTGGGTCATGGTCTGATTTTCATAGTTTCTTGTTGTTTTTTTCATTAATAACGAGATTTATTACACGAAGAAGTGATATTGGGTCTTTCAATTACAGAAAAATTGGTTTCACACTATTTTTGGTTTTCATCAAATGTTCAATTCACATTACTCTAAAATAATAAGTGAAAAAGAGCATTTTTCTCTTATTAAAAGTAGGCAGCTGTAAAAAACAGCATATTTTATCGCCAGTGCGTAAAGTGAATGACAGTGTGTAAAATAACAATCGGTAACAATACGCAAAGCCGGTAGGTAGGTACAGGCAGATTAGCTTTGTGATGAGTAACTAACTCGGAATTTAGAGTTGTTAGGTTTTGTCATGGTTTTGTAACTAAATAAATCTAAATAAAATAAATAGTTGGCTGTTGGCAAAAATATAAAACTTCAGAAAATATTAGATTTTGACATGGATTGTCATTTAAATCCTAGCCAAAACGAACTAATTTCTAATAATTTTCAAATATCCTCAATAAAACAAGGTAGAACAACACAACGAAAGAAAAGGCACATTACTGCATTACCAGGGAAGTAGAAAATGATTAAAAAATTAGATTACACTGATTACTGGCACTTGTGGCATAGTTTTTCCCTTGATGTTTCCGGATAATCTTGAGAAACAGTTTAGGAGAAATGTTTTAACGGAATTTGAACTTGAAGCAAACAGAAAAATATAGAGATGAAGTTATTTCATTGAACAGAGGACTGAATACGTTCGAATAGGTGAAAATTCAAAGTTATTCAGAAATGACAGAAAGAATAGCTAACCCAACTTTTAAAAGCCCAACTCACAGCAAACTTCAGGGTAAAAAGTCAGTGTTACAGAGCAAAATTTACTAAAACTTCAAAATCTAGTTACTCACTACAAAGTTACGACTAGTAAAGCTATGTAAACTGTGGCTTAGAAGCACCTACTGCTGAATTTTCATCTGTTTTACTCGTTTTTACCTACTTTTAATAAAGTCTGTAGAAAAAATAGTGTGCCATATTCATGTTAAAAGGGTAACAGATGAAGATAAAAGTCATTCAAAGAGGCCGACTTACGCCGTCGCCATCACACTATCGGCCTGTAAGGAATAGCCAGAGAATTTGAAATCTTTCAGTCGCCGAGAACCCTATCAATTCGAACGACTCGATCTGTCAATAATCGGTTTCTCTGTCCCAGTTGATTCTCGATAGGATATCGAAAAGCATTCAGGAAAAAGTGAGCAAAGGAGGCACCCTCCAGAAGGTCCTCTTCAAGTTCGCGTACGATTACAAAGTCGGCTGGATCCGCAAAGGCTACTCGACTCCGTTGATCGATAGAATCGTTTTCCAACCGATCAGGAATATCTTGGGGGGCAGAGTGAGGCTGGTACTCTCCGGAGGGGCGCCGTTATCGCCCGAGACTCACGAACAAATGAACGCGTGCCTGTGCGCCTCCATCATCCAAGGCTACGGACTCACGGAATCCACGTCATGCGCTACCGTCCAAGACTGTAAGCACTGTAGAAAATGGCGACTTGCCGAGCCGCCATATTGACGCTTTTTTTTGTTGACAGATTATGACAGAATCTTCGGGAGGGTCGGTGCGACTACTACAGTATGTGATATTAAGTTAATCAGCTGGGAAGAAGGCAACTACAGGATAACGGATAAGCCTTGTCCCAGAGGCGAAATCCTTTTAGGGGGCGACAACATCAGTGCTGGCTACTACAAATTACCCGACAAGACGAACGAGGATTTCTTCGAGGCAGATGGGAGGAGGTGGTTCAAAACGGGCGATATCGCGGAAATCCACGCAGATGGCGTGGTGAAAATCATCGATCGCAAGAAGGATCTCGTGAAGTTGCAAGCAGGGGAGTACGTGTCGCTCGGTAAAGTCGAGGCTCAGTTGAAAACGTGTCCGCTCATCGACAACATTTGCGTCTACGGCGATTCGACGAAGCAGTTCTGCGTCGCGTTGGTCGTGCCCAACCAGCAGAGTCTCAAGGATTTGGCGCTCAAGAAGGGGTTGGGCGAGATGACGTTCGAGGAGCTCTGCCAGAGCCCGGACGTGGAACGGTTGGTCATCCAGGAGCTCAACGATCACGGGAAGAAGAGTAAATTGGAAAAGTTCGAACTGCCCGCGGCCGCCAAGTTGGTGACGGAGGTGTGGTCGCCCGATATGGGGCTGGTGACCGCCGCCTTCAAGTTGAAGAGGAAAGACATCCAGGAGCGTTATAAGCACGAAATCAACAGGATGTACGCCTCCTGAAATAGGCTGATTAATTAATACAAATACCGTGCGTGTGATAATATACTCCATATAAGCGAATTGTTGTCGAGGATTTGCATTTGACGAACAGAAGCGTGTGTTATTATGTGATTTTCCAAATGAGAAATCGCCTTGTGTAATATAACGGGAATGAGCAGCTTTGTACATATTATACTACATAATATTTCTATTTTTAACGGTGCTTAGCCCACTTTTATCCATGTATAGGAAAAAATGCATTCTCCGATTCAATTAATGCTTATGTTCAATTGATTTCTGAATACGTGTATGTGAGTACCAGCTACTAGGGAAGAGTTTTCTTGTTTCGAGGGAACCAAGTAATTTTTTTTCTATGTATATTTTTGCTTGTTTACAAAATGTTCTAATTTTGTGGCAATATTTTGGTTTGTTCGTTTTTGTTCTGAAGAAATCGTTGTTATCTCCTCTTTGTTATCAACTTTATTATTATAATAATACAAATATCTTTAGTAACACAATTAATTGTAACTTCCAAGTCCAAGACTGGATTCCTTATTACAACCATTTCTTTTTATTCCGTTTCAATTATTGTTGCGAGACTTTGTAATGTGTCCTTTGTAAAGTGTTTATTAATACTTGTCAATTTTGGTACTGATTGATCGGTCCAACCATTTCCTAGCATGAGAAAAAGACAAGTACTTAAGGAATTAACTTATTTGTTTCAAATTGTAATATTTGTGTCTAATGAAATAGGGAATTATTGCTGTAACCCAAAGTGGATCTAATTATTGAATTAATTAATAATACTAAAGAAATGGTGCTGTTTTTGTTATTCTATGTAAAAATAATAAATTTATTTGATTATAGCTTTAGGGGTTGGACAGTTTAGAGGTACACATCACATTTTATCACTAGGCTAGGTATAGTCTGTAATTTTAAATCGATACTTTTTTGATATGTATTATTACACCCTAAGTTGCAGTTATTTATTAATGTGTGCGTGTATCGCAGAGTGTGTATTAAATGCAATAGCGAATAAATTTACATAATTTTAAACTAATTAATTCTTCATGTTATTGTTTACCCAAAAATAAAGAGAAAAATCCAAAAACATACTTTCAAAAAAGTTTATTAGAATAACTTTCAATGTATATGATCAATATAACAATATAAAAGGTAGTACATAAATGAAAATGCATTAAATTAGAATTAGACAGGAAGAGGAATGGTGGCGCTCAATTTAAGACCTAGTGTACTTTCCCCATATGTGCAACATGAAAACGGATGCAATGAACAAAAGAGACATCACCAAAACTGGAACTGGACCACTGCAATGCGAATACATAAGAAAGTGAATCAACTTGGATAAAGAAAAACGACTTACACTTTAACTCCGGGGGAGTCATCAGTGTAGAATCTCCACATTCCTCCGGTGCTGACTCCGGCATTCCTGCTTCTAGCTGCAGTGGTCGTGGTGGTTTTACGTTGTTTTACCGTACTTCCCGCCGATGACCTAGGAGCCACGGCCTTTGAGGGCGATCTTCCCCCAGAACCCACAGATGTGGAACTCGCAGGAGCGGGCTGAAATTTAGGTTATAAATTAGGACTTTTGAATTAAAACCCAAATTGTGGCTTACCATTTTAATTCAGCAGTCTGTTATCTGTATATTACTTGGAGTTTTCTTGAGTTTTGTAAGAGTTGTGATGGGATTCGTGCCACACACAGTTCTCGGATCCTTTTCGTGGAAGTGGAGCTCTTTTCAGGAGACACGTCGACATACGTCACTTGTAAACGTCAGGTGAACGTCACACACGTGGCGCTGCCAACCTAACGGGTCGAAGATCTGTCAACCTGCCCTCATTTCGCCTTGGGGTTGGCAGTAAAGTTGTCAATTGTTTGTTATGTTGCGCAGCGACGAGGTGACAGGTGACATTTTGACATATGATACTCATGATTGACATTCACGTAAATTTGGTAAATAATCATGTTTTATTTGGCGCAATTCTGCCGAATTTGCATAAAATCGGGGGTGCAACTGACGGATATTGACACCCCCGACATCGACTCGGTCAAATTGAGCGAAAAACTGGAAATCTGCACGAAAATGGTAAATGCCCTGTTTTGGCCAAGATCCCATTTGACCTATTGATTTCTTTCCAGGTTATCAACAGAGAGAGTCTCTCCACGCAGATCTGCCAGCAGTGCGTTAAAAAACTGCGCATCTCGTACGATTTTCAAAAACTCTGTCAGCAATCCACCAGACTCCTTCAGGGATATCTCACCGAACTCATCAGCGTATCGGAAAAAATCAGCCCGGACAATTTCGTCAATTCCGAGTTGAGGGTCACCTTAACGCCGCTCGGTAAAAATGCGGCGAGACGTAAACGAATCACGAAAGAGCAGAGATGTTCCTTACTCAAAAAGCTGTTGATGTCCTCAAAAAGTGGCGTCAATAAGCGAAAACACACCAAACCTAAGAAACTGAAATCGCCCTCGACCAAAGGAGGCCTGAGGAGTATTATCGATTTTACCAGAAACTACGATTTCGGTTACAAAATCGACCGCAACCACAACCATACAGCTACACCGCTTTCCAAACTTGTCAACTTTACAAACGACTTTTTCCTAAACAGTTTCACCGAATTCCGAAACACTGTACTGTACATAATCGATAACAAAGATAATTTAGAAGAAAGTGAGGAAGACACGGACGAAGACGGCGACATGTTTGATAAATGTCCAGACGAAGAAGCCCAGAGTGACGTAAAATGCGAAGAATTAGTGGTGGAGCCTGATATTAAAATCAAAAGCGAACTAGACTACGAAGACTGCGAATCGTATTCCTGCAATTATTACGTAGAAGCATCTTATGATGTCCCTGATGACGAGTACAAAAACGACGCGATGCAATACATGAAACAGGAGCGCCCCCTCGACGAGCACCAAACCGATTCGGTCCAGATGCTCGACAAATTGGTCGGGACTTTGGGGCAACATCGCAAAACCTTTTCTCATCTCAGCGTGCGGTGCCGGACCAGAGATAATCCGTACATCAACCCCGAACTTCGGCAGCAATTTCAAATGAGGAGTTTCCGGTGCAATAAATGTAACAGGTACTTCAAGAGTCCAGGCTACCTCAAAGCTCACATCTCGAAGATACACCCGTGTTAAATTATTTATTAATCGAATATTAAGAAAGAGAGAGCGTCGTACTTTACAAAAATGGTGGCTACAAAATTTATGGCTGTGCCACCAATGATTTAATCCGAATTTATTAAATGTGACTATTAATTATTATAATACCTAAATGATAATGTAGAGTTGTTTAGAGTTAGATAGAAATGTTTTTTGGGCGAGTTGATCAGTATTGTATTGTTGCCAACTATCGAAATTGCTGAAGCTATATCTCTGTTTCCATATTGCTTCTGACTAAAAAGTGTGTTGATTATTATAAAGGGATGATTACCTATTTTTGATATTATTCTCGAGAATGTTTTAAGTAACTTGTTTTTCTATTATTATTGAATATTGTTGTTTGTTTTCTACGATTTTTTATCATGTTTTTATGTAGCTATTGTCAATAAAATTGTGGACTTTAACAGTAAGCCTTTTTTCTCTTGGACCACCACCTTTCTAGCACAACTTTACGAATCAACAGGTAATTATAATTAAGGGTCGATCTTTTCATCTCCCAGTTAAGTTTATCCGGCAGTTAAATTTGTCGATTTTCATTTTTGCAACAATAGTAACCAAGGTATTTAACCGCCAGTTAAACTTAACCAGAGGTGAAAAGATCGGCCCTTAATTTGATATTTATTTATCGAAGATCACACGGTGGCAGCTTCCCCAAAAAATCGATCCGCACATAGTAGGCTGATGATTTTTAGTTCGAGTTGGGCAAATGAGATGGCACTTTATACCAAACCGGAAACGGAAATTGAATTATACGTTAACGTTGCTAAGTGATTCCAATCGATTTTTTTAATTTATGACATAAGGTTCGATAAACTGTATGACTTTCTGCCAGTATTCGATATTTTCTTGGAATATATTTTGTGTTTTTGTTGGAAAAGTTTGAAAAATACCACATAAAGTGTGCATAGTGTGTGGTTTATGTCCGGCTGATGGATTCGACCTCGGATTCAACATTATCATTGCATTATTTATCACCAAAAAGAAGACAAGGTAAAAAAATGCTAATTACTTCAAACTTATTGTGTATCTGCTATTTTGTTATTGAAAGAACTTTTCTTCCAGACTCCAGACATAAATTGTGGCTGGATGCGATGAACGCGCACATAAATGGCTAGTTCTGCAACAGAAATCTTCGTATTTGCAACGGATTTCAATAATTATCTACTGTAGGCGGAAAGCTACTACTTTGAAAAAACCGCAAAAATCTCATTAAAGCTCCAAGATACTACAATTGTGAGACATCTTCAAAAGACATGCGTTAATGTATTGATGGCACAAGGAATTTTGCGAAAATGGTTGTCCGTAATAGAATCGGGTCGGTAGAATGATGAAAAACCGATACCCCCGTGACCCGTGATGGATGGTATGAAAATCTGTTCGACTTCTGTCGTACACTTTTCTAATTACCTCAGTTGTTGTTTTTACATTTCAGTTACTGGATGATAATTCTCATCCAGACAAATTCACACTCATCGTTTTAAAACCGGCCCACAAACTGAAGACGAGCAGTCCTCTTATCCTTATCCGTCCAATTGAGGAATAATTTTGGCTGAGTTGAAGATTAGAATAATGAAAATGGATTCTACAGGAATTTGAATAGATGTGTGAACCAGAGTAAACCCCAGAACACCATCAGGGGCCTATTCCTGAATTCACAATTCATTGTAATTGTAAATACTGCGCACATGAATCAAATGAACGCGCAACTTTACAATGGGGCCTTCCACGACTTTTTTTAAAGCATTTTCTGCAAATTCACTATATTCACTTGATCGGTGCATATTTTTTTAAATTTTTCTGGGGCTCCTGGCGCTCTTGAGACGCTAAATTCAAAATTGATGACGTCACAAGTATTTTTTGATATCGTCATTATCTCCGCTATCACAGCCGCTAATGATTGATGAAATTCTCAACAAAATTCGTTTATGTCATCAGCGAGTCCTACTCTAAGCGTTCATTTAATTCATGTGCGCAGTATTTACAATTACAATATGAATTGTAAATTCAGGAATAGCCCCCTGATCAACATCAGAAAATGTCGTGGCATTAGAACAATGTCGTCGGAGTTTTTTTTGTAAATTTTCACGTGTATTTCAATTGTGATTTATGTTGTGTAGCATTGTTTATTACTGTAGTTTTCGAGTATTATTATGCTAGGAAATAAATTAGCTCTTTAATCGTTGTTGGTGTTAATTCTGATACATTTTTAAAATGAATTTATACCAAAAATGTTTCATTAGGAACATTTTTGTATATTTTTCATTTTATGAGTATCATGGGGAAAGTGATAAATCAAAGATTGCGTGGGCGGCGAACAGGTACGACGTTTCCGGCTCTTAAAACGATTGCTCGGCAACATTTTTAATTTCGCGTCCGAAAGTGCCATCTATATTGCCCAACTCGAACTTACTTCCCCCCACCACGGACGAAAATTCGCCCCTACCTTCCCCTCTGGGTATACAAAACTGACCTACTCTGTGTCGAAGATCCACCTACCTACCCTCGAAATAAGAGTTGTTTTCTATGACTGAGAGATTGATTTTTCGGACAAATTCTACGATTTCTATTGGACAGAAACTAGCCTTATCATTTCTGATTGGTTGTGAAGATAACTCTCAAATGTTCAGGCCAATGTCAAAGGCATAAGCATAAATGAACAAGTCCATTGTTTTTTACGTGTTCCCAGGATTTTCCAAAAATTTTGAATTCGCCGCCATTTGGCGGTTCAACTTCAGCCATCAGCGTCTGCGCATTAGAGTTCTTGTCATTTGTATTGCGCGTGTAGCGAAGCAGCTGTGCGAGTTGCGTCCGAAATTGATAAATAATTGGGGATTTCCAGCCAGGTAAGAACGACAGAAACCCCCGAATAATCCGCCAAACCGCACAACAACAATCCATTCAGCACGTGCCAACCTTTGGAACCGATAGAGGGTTCACGTCCTTTTGTGCCCACAAAAGTTTTCACAATGAGTCATTCACATAATATCGCAAGCTTTTTGTCTGCACCAGCTACAGTTGTAACCGCGGAGCCTTTCATGCTTTTTAGGTGAGCGAGAATCTCCACCACAAAAGCGAAACGATGTCGTTGGGGATTTCGTCCCGGTTGAAACATCCCAAGAAACACGAACTGGTCAAGTCGCACAGCCAAGCCCAGATTTTGGCCAACAAGCTGAGGCAGGATGGGGTCATGTGCACAGGTAGCTCCCAAACCAAAACATAACAGAGGCACAATAACACTATTCCAGTCTTGTTGAATGAAAACAAAGCAAATGGGTTTAGATATCAACTCTATTATCACACAAGATTGAGTTTTACAATACAATACAGAAATAAACAGAATGGTACTGACATCTCAGCCTTTTGCTGATTTTTCCAAATATCGCGTCTGTAGATATCTGTAAATAATGGCTCAATATCTGATAGTCTATTGTGGAATTAACTTTGTAGTGAGGAACTAACTCGAATTTTGGTGTTAGGGCGTTCCAGGCTCTTCAATTAATTTTTTCAACAAAATTTGGGTTCTAATAAAAGCAGAAAATATTGGGATGAAGTTATTTCATCAAAGAAAGGATATAAGTACTTTCGAATAAGTGAAAATTCAACGTTATTCAGAAGAAATGAGTAACCCAAATTTTGAAAAATTCAAAATTCACAGTAAATTTCATGGTGAAAAGTCGCTGTTACAAAGCAAAATCACTAAAACTTGCGAGGATTCATTTTCATTACCAATCATAGAGTTTTATGCCTTTTTCCAACCAATACGGTCATTTGATTTATTTGAAAATTTCTAATCTCAATTTCTTTTGGTGATGTTTCATTGATTTTTCAGTGGAAAATGTCCTACAGGCAGTTGACCAAGTAGCTGCTTTGCTCGCGTCCAACATCAACGACCCTAACATATCATACAAAGACAGCATCATAAATCTGTGCCAACACTTGAAGGTTAATACAATGGAAAATACTCCATCCCGCAGAAGAGGCGTCTAATTGTTGCTTTCAATGAATAAATCTTGTAGGTGTACGGCGCATATCTCGAAATCTTGTACAAGGAACAGCTCGACCACGCGTTTAAGATCTTCAGAGACAAAGCGCAAGATGACGTTCGAGTGGATCTGCTCTCGAGACTGCACCTACTCGAATTGATCGAACTCCGAGCCAAAGGCTGGAAGGGCACCGAAGTCATGAACCAGTATTATAGGAAGAAGGTCAACCAGTGCTCTCATCAAGTAATCTCGATTATCTTCATGATTCCCTGGTTTTAATTTTTGGATTTCCAGCTTGATATGTCCGAATCCGTAACCAGTATGAGCGAGTCAATCTGCTCGGTGAGCATGTCGACGTCTCCGCCACTTTTGGCCCCCGGCGAAATCATAAAACCTTCTGGGAAATTTAACAAACCAACCAGAATACCCGGGAAAAAGTATTGCAAGGATGAAGTCGTCATCAGGAACGCAGATTCGGGGAAAGGTACCGCCATTTGATAATTTCTATCGATTTCCCACTCAATAGGATTTACATAATTCTGAATATAATTGAAATTTTTTGTCGCTCTTTTGTGATATTTTATAGTAATGGGTATCAAAGGAAGACGTGTTCATATGATCGAAGAACTCAGTGAAACGATCATATCGTTTCAGCGAGGTAAAGAAGCTTCAGACAAAACAAAAACACATAAAAAGCTTAATAATTTTGTCTTGATTTATTTATCTACATGCACTAAATCTACTACTCGTGTTTTTCTCCTATTTTTTATTTTTTTTTATAGCTCTGTTTTAACTTTAGTAGCTGAGGATTATTTCGTGCCACTAATGCGCATCATCTCGATTTATTATTTTATGTTTTCGTAATGGGTCAAAAGACTGACATCTGATAATTAAACTAAAATCATTAATTAATTCACGTTACTACCACCCTTCAAGCACTAGAGGGCGCGGATCAATAACCAAACAACTAAAAACCAAATCTGTGACTTGCCAAGCCGCCATGATGGCTAAATATGTCAAAAGCAGTCGTTTGTCAATATGGCGCCGACATAACCAACCCCAGATTGGCCACTTGGCAAGCGTTCTGTTCGTTGATCTGTAAAAAGATGTCAGTCTGCCCAGGGTTTTGTGCTTGCCGAGTGACGTGTATCATGTTTTATCTAATGAGGCATGGCACTAAACATTGAATAACAGTAACAATCATGTGAAAAGTTGAAAACTGGCAAACTTTCAGTGAACCCGGGAGCTAAAGAGCGTTTGGTTCAGATTACCGGCGCAAACGAGGAAAGCATCACGTAAGTTTCCTGTATTACCGACTATGTAACGACGGATCTGTAAAAATCGGTTTGCAGCCACGCCAAGCAACTGATTGAAGACACGATCCGAAGGAACGCGTCGCCAGTGAGAGAGCACGGGATGGCCGTCGGCGGCCCTTTGACCGGCTCGAGCTCGAGCATCAATTCGTCGGCTTCGGACGACAGCGCCCTTCCGTCTTCGGCCAGAGCATCCAGGGCTCTGATGCACAGTCTCAGCACCAACGACGCCAACATTGGCGAATATAAATACAGCGTCGTCACCGGCGGCTGCACCATTAAAATTACCGGTGATAACCTCGACTTAGTTAGGGTAAACTTATTTCGGGTTTAGTTTTTTTTATTACTAAACTTGGGAACTTTCAGACTAGTAAGTTGGTACTGGAGGAGTACTTTTCGGGTGAGCCGATCCACGAACACTTTTACAGCTTCGATAGCCTTCCACAACCGATAGTCTCAGATGTACCTCTGTCGCCTCCGGAGTCTCTGCCATCGCCCGGGACCCCTTTAACAAACGGGCAAGTGGAAGAGACAGGTAAAGACAAGTAGTCGATGTCTTAAATGTCTAGTCTAGTGGAATAGATGAATAAAGTTGTGTTGTTTTGATTTTCGTTTTCTTCTTCATTTTGCTGATGATCCTCTGTGTAGACGGGAAAACTAAATTGAGGAAGCCTCATACTTCGATCGAGGAGATTTTGAAGGGGAAAGTTTCTCCTCCCATCGCCAACGATACGAAATCTTTACTGACGGTTTACACCATCGAACTCTTGGCGCACTTGTCGATGTCGCCGCTGTGTTTGCAACCTCCGAACGACTGGGAGCGGATCTCTAAGGACTATCCCTTCCTTATACGAAATGTGAGTAGAGCTTTTTACTGTGGATGGTTTGGTTTATTTTCGATTTTTCCGGGGGATTTTCAGACTGTCAAGTCCTTCAACCACAAAGAATATTTATCGAACCGCACTGGAGAGCCGACATGCGTGCTAAGCGCCGACGAAGTCGACCTCACCGAAGTTTGACAGCAGAATCATCGAAGACACCGAGACTTCTACTTCTGAACGCTCCAGTTTTTCATCTACTTTACCATTTAAGTGAGTAACAATAATAAATAATTAATAACGGCTCAAATATTTTCGTTGATCTGTCGTAGTGATTAACTACTAAATACTCAAAAAAAAAGAAGTTTTATACTAGTAATAATGATAATTAATGGACAGTTTTCTTTTTCGAGATTTTTCACCTGTTTGTATGTTGTAATATCTCTCCAGTGTGCTATTTCTACTACAGAAAAACGTTGACTTTTGTAATGGTTTTGTTATACTCTTATTAGGACAAAAATCGAACGAACAAAAAATATTGATATAACGATTCTAGTGCGTAAATTAAGACTCAATACTTCATCACTGACTGACTCTACTAACAGAGACATTTTCATCTCGCTACTAACTTATTTAATCTTTATTTATCCTGCACCATAATAATCATCAACATTGGACACTTGCTGCAGTACCGCCATTTTGATACGCTTTTAGAAAATGTCTAAATTCTCAGCGAATCTGTCATTTTTGTGAAAATGACTGGCATTGCAAGTCCACAACATAATAAGAACTGTTTCTTATCCTGCACCAATGGGACCTGAAAAGTTTGTGATTGGATAAAATCAAAATCTATTTTCGACCTTTCACAAACGGTCCAGGTTGCACTAGTGCGGGATAACAAATGACAGACCTAATCAGTTCGAATTAAAGTACGTCTTCTACTCTTCTTTTTTTAGATATTTTTCTCTCAGAGTGTTATTATTATATTAATATATTATTATAATATATGTAGGAACCTATATTGACCATAATATTAATATTACACTTTTAAGTTTTTGGAAAAGTTGGTAGAAGCGTATTATGGGTAGTGCATATTATTCAGCAAATCCTAGTGATAATAACATACTAAAGTTATATTTAACGTGTCTCCACACGTCTTAGTTGCTGTGTTTTTTTTTTTAGTTAGGAAATAATCGAGGAAATAATTTAGACTTCAGTTTATTCTTTGGTCAGATCTGTTACCTGCATTACTATTTTTGTTGTTTGTTTTTCTAGAACTTTTTTATTTTATGTTTAAAAATATAGATTATTCCTTATTGATAAAGTTTCGGTACTATTATTATTGTTTCAGTTCAGACAATAAAAATTTATTAAAAGTACAAACAAACGTTAACTCATTGAACTCCTCAAACTACTTGAACTATAATCATCAAATGAGTTGTTTGTAGCAAAAGCTGGGTCTTGTCTGACATGGAAATTTACAACGTAATTGGCATTTGTTCGTTGCACCGATATTGCAAATGGGTCAGTTGGGTGAAAAGTGAAAGCCACCAGTCTTCTGGCTGATGCATACATCGGTTTAGCCCCACCGGCCGATATCTGGAACTTCAAAAATCCAGACCCTCGGCCATAAAACCTAGAAGGCGAAATTTAAAAAATGTCGATAATGCAGTTTCCTATTTTTTACCTTATAGGATATTCCCCACAAGTCTTTGGCCTTTCTAGGACAGAGACCCACTTATCATCATAACTAAAAAGAGATAGATCTAAATAAGGCGAACTACTATACGATTGGGCACTTATTGGTAGTTGATTAAGCAGTCTTTTTGTAGCTTCAGTCTCTCCTCCATATTTGGCACTAACGATAGTCTGCTTACACCTGAAAATTCAATTTTAGAAAAACGAAATTTTAGCAATATTTGTCATGAACCTTTGATGTAAAATTCTGGCGTGAATGTTATTGGAAGGGCTGCAAGTGAACTGAGTTTCGCTATTGACGCAGGCGTTTCGAAACGAATCGCAGAAATTCTCAAATAATTTGAGCAGTTCAGTTGAAGTGTTTTCATAAATAGCCAAAACCCGACTGTCTCTCATATTATACACTACGAAAAACGAGGGCTGGGTGCTTGCGTCGCTGCATTTGAATGTAACGACGTCTTCGCTTGCGTATTTCATCAGCAAATGATTCTCGTCGAGTAGCTGCATCTTCCACAGTTTTAAGGCGTTATAATTGGTGAAATAGTGGAAAAATTTCCGCCTTTCCAAAGGACTGCCGTCCAGTTTACTGATACTATCTGCACGTCTATACAAAAAGGCTAGCAGTCGATGTTTGAGCGAATTTATACTAACATCGCGAAAAGCTCTTTCCGTTGGATAAATCAAATTATAGAAATACGAGTCGTCTTCGAAGCAGAACCGTCCGATTTTTCGGACATCTACAAACATCCCGTCCAAAATTTGGAAAATGTGGATGACTTGGTGTTGCACTGATAGCACAGCCAGAGTGTCTTTGTACAAATACAGGCCTTGATTATGGGAAAGGTGGATTTTGTCAACTTTGAACTGCCTAGTGTCGCACAACTTTCCCAAGTATAAGTCTATAAGATAGAGAGTGCAGTTTTCGAGCGGCGATCGAGGATTTGGAGTGACCGATTCATTGTTGGTGTAAATTTCATAAAAGTGGGGGCGGATCTCTTCAGGGATAAAAGTGGCCGACCCCACTATCACGTAACGTCCATCTTCGCTGAAAAGGCTGCATTCTCTGTTGAGTTCCTCATTTCCTTGGGTGACGTGTACTACATATTTTAACTGAAAACCATTAATGTAAGACTTTTGAAATGGAACTTTCCCAAATAGTTACTTCAAAGATTCTATCGAAAATCTTCTGACTGATCTCCGTCCTTTTCCTCGTGTCGTCGTTGCCCACATGGAACAAATCTGCTGCTGCTGCGGGGCCTTTGTATGTGTAGACCTCGAGCGAGGTTTGGTCCGAAGAAAATGCGATAAAGTACTTGCCATCTGGACTGAATTTCCGCAAGAAACATGGTGGCTTTTCCACGTTTATCACAGTGAAATTGGGAAATATGCTCTGGTAAAACTGGCGAGCTGTGTGGAAGTGAGTTCCTGGCTTCAGGTACGAAAATGTTTCTCTATTTTTTAAACGTATAACAATATTTTGTGGGGCGACTTTGCGTCGTTTGAAGAGAAATTCAGATGTTAAACTATCTGTTAAATCCATTTTCAGCCTTTAAATCGAAAATTTCTGGCATAAATTTTTTTAGGTTATGTTGACATTTTTTGACAGTTTTACTACAACTCAGTGTTACCAATCAAAGGATAATTATCTGAAATTTTAGATCATCTCAGTAGATGTTTATCCAGGCATGGACTGTTTCCTCTCAGTATAAAATAAACTTGTAATTTTTGGGCTAGAGATTTAATATCTATTACGTAATGATTACCGAATCTATTATGATCGTTCTATAATCTATTGTAAACAGTTTGTTTAGTCTGTGGTTTCTAGTGTGATTTCTAGTGATAATTTAAGATGCTTAGGCTGGCAACACTGGTTGCCTACCTTAACAGCGATTTGTCACACTTATAGTAGATACTCAACAAGCCCTGTTTTGACATAAAATCGCGGTCCCTGGTGACAACTGAACTGGGGGGCAAAACGTCAGGTGGTAACCATGACAATCGAATATTTAAATCGTCAATTTAAAAAAAGTTCGAGTTTCTAATTTCTTATTTCCAGTTTTTCTTGTGATTTCCGCAGGGTTTTCGTTATTTATTGTTAATTGTGCTTCGCGTTTCTTGTTTAATTTGTGCTGTTTCTAGTTTTCGTTTGTTTTGTTCCGTTAATCCGTTATAGTTCTAGAATTAGTTGAGACTTTGAATTCTCTTCGGTATTTTACTATTTTCTGGATGCAAGCTGTAAAAATGGGGAAAATATCGGTTATTCCCGGTTATGATAACCGTTATCACACCCTAAACGAGAAAAGGTACATTACTTTCGGTATGTAATTATAAGCATAAATCTGAATAAATTTTACGATCTGTAATTTTTGCTGCCCGTCCTACTTTCAAACCGCCCGTGTTGTCGTAAACATAAAACAAGTATTTCCTTTATGATAAATATCAGAAAAACTCCTTGTAATTATAAAAACTATCAAACACGTGAGTTTTAGAAACATAACCTAAATCAATTTTGACAGTGACGGTTTGCCCCCCAGTTTAGACGTCAAGTGGACCCACTTTTTTCTCGAAGCTGGCCGTCTAGTATCCGTATAAAATGTCATTGTACCTTAATAAATAACATGGCGGCTTTTTCACATTTTTCGAAATTGATTTTCAATACACTTAAAAGCGACGTACGGCCGCAAATAAATAGCCGTTGTATAATATGTGTCCGCCTTCTCAACTACTCATCAAAAGAATACGGTAAATTAATGATTTCTCAAGAAAGTTTTGAGGTTAAGTTCAAGTTCAACTTGTCTTGTAGATGGAACCAAAGACCCAGCCCCAATCTTCTTCAAACAAGAAATACAATCCCTTCTGAAGCATTTGACACGAGTGGATTTAGCCAAGGTCTACAAGAAACGAAAATTGGGCGAAAAACAGTTATCACAACCGATTCTAAAGTTCATGACTGATGCCCAACTCCAGGAAAGTTTGGAGGAAATCAAGAGAAAAGTGGATGACTACTTGCAGATACCACCAGTAGTGTCCACACGCAAACCCATCAATAAAGTGTTATCGAATGATCCAGAGCTCACAGGTTTGGAAACCTCTAAATTAATCTTCACTGATATTACTTATGGATTACGCGACTCTGAACGTCTCATAACAATCAGAGAAACCGATGGCACTTTACGTGAAGCCGAGTGGGACGTCCGTGATCGTATCAATCAAATTTATTTCCCACTTGCAAATCGGTTATTAAGGCCACCAAGAATGTTTGATGATAATTATCTCGAAGACCTTTTGAAAAGAGGCGAATATGAATTTGTACTAGACAGAGCGTGTTTGCAATTTGAACCAAATGATCCTTTGTATCAAAAAATCGTCTCTATAACTTATCAACATTTAAATGAACATAACGAGTTTGAAAAATTGAGATCGACCAGACATTTTGGAGCTCTTGCTTTTTTCCTCACTTGGAATAAAATTGCAGATAATCTTCTGCTTGATTTGATCGAGACTTCACATGTCGATGAAGCCAAGTCTTTGGTTGATCTTTACCGTAATATCCACAATGTTCAAATCGAAGGTGAAGGTTTAGAAAGTATAGAGAATTTCATTAAAAAATATTCAGACAAAAAAGGCGCGCTGGAATTGGCTCTTCAAGCTTTTAAGGAAAGCGATAGACAAAGACGCGATTTAGAGGAAGGAATTAAAAGGGCCCATGGCCTTAGTAGCTCATAACAATCTATATTATATTAAGATCAAAATAAGTGCATAATAAAGAAAAACTGACTTTTATAAGAGATTATTTTTTCAAAACTTGCGGATTGATAACTCCGAGAGTTGCAGTGTACTCCTTGCTTTTTCCTGTAAGCGCGATGAATTGTTCCGAAACTTCAACAGCGACTCTGACTTGAGCCTCAGCCGTGCTCGCTCCTAAATGAGGAGTGGCGACGACCTTATCATGTTGGATGAGTTCGAGGGTGACTTTCCCAGTCGGAGGCTCCTGTTCGTAAACGTCTATGCCTGCACCCCCGCAAAGTCCGTCTTTTATCGCTTGAAGGAGATCGGATTCGTTTACGATTCCACCTCGGGCCACGTTTATAATGCGGACGCCTTTTTTGCACGTTTTGAATACATCTGAGTTTATCAAATCTGAAATTCATTTTTAAATAACAAAAAAAATTATCACAGACATGGAGTACTCACTTCTAGTTTGTGGGATTAGAGGAGTGTGCACAGTGATGTAGTCTGCACGAGGCCAAAGCTGCTCCAGTTGGAGAAATTCCACGTTGAATTTTTTAGCTTCTGCTGCCGTTACAATAGGATCAAACCCGATAGTCTGTAAGAATCGCAGATTAGTAATTTTAATTGCGGAATTAACTATTGAAGACCTTCATTCCCCAGGCTTGCATCCTGAGGGCGACTTCTCGTCCGATTCTGCCCAATCCTATGATCGCTAAAGTTTTGCCGCTTAGTTCGTGTCCAGCGTACAGTTTTCTGTCCCATTTCCCGGCTTTTAAGGAGGCGCAGGCCGGGGTGATGTTTCTGGCCAAGTTCGTGATTAGGGAGCATGTCAACTCGCAAGCGCTTATGGCATTTCCTCCAGGAGTGCTGGAATTTTCAAATTTAATTTTTCAAATCTTTGGTTGTACTTTTAAGATGTATTTTACTTCAAAACTACGATTTTCTTGGCAGTGGCGGCTTCCACATCAATGGTGTCTACACCGGCTCCGGCCCTTCCAATCACTTTTAAATTGGTCGCGGCAGATATTACGTCCGCTGGCAATCTCGTATCGGATCTTACGATGATTCCATCGTAGTTCTGTAATTGGAGAGAAAGTTGATTAATATTCGCTCTGCATCACATGATTTAAATTCAATTGAATTATTTTGTGTAAGTTGGACTTTGAGTTTTTCAAATGTTGAGTACTCACGGAAACATCTAAAAACAATAGTTTTGAAATATGTTTTTCTAAGGAAAATTTGGAGCTTATCGGAAATAAACATTATTCAGATGAGTGTGCGTTATCAGCTTGAGAAAAAGTTGAGAAAGTCCTATAATTTATACAGAAATTCTGCAGAAAAAAAAATAGAAGATGCCGTTTACCATTCTGGGGTCAAGCCCCTATACCTACCTTGATCTCGTTGATCAACTGGTCCTTTGAGAGTTTGTACTTGCAGTCGGCCTGAATTCCATTCTTCTGAAGAAGTTTAACACACGCTTCATCGACGGCGTCGGCCACTAAAACCTTCTTGATGTCCATAATTATTTTTCGCTATCGCATATATTTTTTCAGAATTATAGAATGAATATGAAATCTTTCATTAATCGTAAACTCAACTGCTGCTGGGGGTATCACTTGACGGACTTTATGAGCAACCTTCAACCTACATCAGTACACATAGTCCCCCACTCTTGTTTATTACAAGTAGAAAATTATAATGGAAGACAATAAACCTGTTTATCACTGATAAAGCCCAGGCACATTTCATTGGGATTTGATTTTTGAGGAAGCCACCGAAGAGATAAAATTGGAATCATATGATGTCAATTCGTTAATAATTTCGCAAAAGTTATCATAATGTCGTCAATTTATTGAGTGATTATTTGCGAAATCTAATTAGGTATTGCATAACAATTTTTACTGATAAAGAGGAACTGCAGATATACCCCATGTAGGTTGAAATGGAAAAAACATATTTTCAGTCTACTTTATTCAATTTAACTAAGAATAATTTACATCATAAGTGTTATTAACAATCGATTGCATTCTAATCCCATTGGTAAACAGTTCCAGGGGTTCGCGACTTGACTGGTTTCGCAGGCAATGCTGAGCTGCCCTCTTCGACTAACTTTTGTTCAGATACGATAACTTCAGGGGGGGCGACTTCTCTTCTCGCATCTCTGGAATAATAATAATTGTCGTGCAGGCGATGCGAAGGTCCATCGGGTAGAATTGGTAGTGGTGGAGATCTCGTAACTAGATCATCTTGAAACCTGACAGCCAAAGTGTGGGGCCTTCCCAGCAGAAAATTCCTCAGCTTCTGGAGCAAGGGGGAGATGTCACGGATGTCGCCTTTTGGCATTTTCACGTCCTTCTTTGAAAAGCAAAGGAAATTTTGTAATGTTTTCAAAGTACAGACTTTTTAGGTTAGGTTATTTTGACATTTGTTGCATAATGTGACAGTTGTGACATTTCGCTTGACAGCTACTCCATGTGCACAAGATTTTTGTCCATTTTCCATTTATCTTTCTCTTCATGATCTTATAATAATACTAGAAGTTCCTGACGTTGCGTTTTGTTATGCAGATTTGTCTAGAAAAGTTTAGATTGGTTTTTTAATTGGATTTAGAGAAAGGTTGAAATTCAGATTCAGCTTTTTTTACAAATATATTTTGGAATAGTTTAACATCTAGACGACTACAAAACACAACATTTTTGGCGGTACATTGTGAAAAATTGCCAAAAACATCCTTAGCAGTAATCTCCGAGTTACCAAACAGATCATAAATTGCAAAAACTGGAAAGAACTTGGTAACTCGCAAATTACAAATCAGCTCTTTCTCACGGAGAACGTAACAAAATTAGAAAAAAAAAACGTAATCATCCAACAACAATCTACTTGTCCAGCTTTGCTAAGATATCAGATTCTCTGAAAAGATGGTATTCAGTGTTCTCTTCCAGTTCGACTTTTGTTCCACCATATTCGGGTAAGAGGACGCTGTCCCCGACTTTTACCGACAAAGGAACGAACTCGCCTGTCTGAGATAACAAAAAAGACATTAGAATCGGTCAGGAATATTCATCGTACTGATTCTTCTCACCTGAGTTCTAGCTCCGGGTCCTACAGCTACCACAGTTCCTTGTAAGACTTTGGCTTGGGCTTTCTCTGGAATTACAATGCCCCCTTTCGTTTTGGTAATGGTTTCAGCCTTTTTGATTAGGACACGGTCGAACAAGGGGATCAAACGTTTTACTGCAGCAGCGGCCTAAAGATGGGTCAAAAATGACATTTCCACTTGAAATTTTCTTTCAATGATTAGCCTATGAACTTACCATTGTGGTAATTTGAAAATATCTGGGAGCACGAGGAAAATGGGGTTGTCCTGAAGAACTTTCCAGAAACGTGCCGGCAAAGCTAGAGTAAAATTCGAGAGCAATGTTCAGGTTATCACACGAGGTCTTTGATAACTCAATAATTCCTATACGTTCAACTTTCTATTTCGCTTTTCCGAGCGGATATCTCTTTTTAATTAGAATTTCGTATGTCTAGTATGAGATCGATAACTTCGTTTCCTTTTTTGTGGTTTTCTTGATGTTCGAGAGATGGCGCATCTAATATTCGGGGATTTTCAGAAAAATATTAATAAGCGATAAAAAAATGTCTTCTTATCAAAAAGATACTTTTTTATTGATTTTCTTTCATGACTACCCTTATCTCGGCTAATCTATTCTGTTACGTATGTAAATTAGTTGATTGGTGTGGTCCAAATGTGGAAAATTATGTGTAAATATGGAGTCACTCTGGGCTGATTGAGTGATTATTGGTGGTAGGTTAATGTGTACTTGTTGGTAGGAGCGGACGCAAATACAGATATCGAGCAATACGGCGTGCTATTACCCCATTACCGCTAATGAAACGACAATTTTACGCTTATAAGCAGATTCTAATATCCCTTGCTCTCGAACGCATCATCACCTCTTATTACACTCGTCAAAGGATATACAACTCTTCATAAACCGCGTTACGACTTTTTGGCGAAATTGGTAAACGAAATCTATGCCGAAACGTGCCTTATTAATTTAAAAATATTGGCCGAGGTCTTATTTCGGTTTAGTGTGGTGGGCGGAATGGGTTCCTTTTCATTTTGTATACCTCTACATTATTTCGAAACGGGACGAGGGTCGATTCCCTTTGTTTTCGCAGAATATTCGGCAGCCGAGGGACAGCACACCCTTGCGAATTTTTGCTTGATTTGGCAGCCTGCCGACCCGTCGAAGGGACATCCTGAGGGCTGATTAAGTTTTTCAGCAGGCCAGGCGCGCAGTCGACAAATTCTAATTTAATCAGCCATCCCTGAGTAGACCCATAGTATTGTAGGCCATATAGGCCTCATGAAAATCGCTGGAAATAATTTGCCTCTAGTTGTTTAAAATTTATTTTACAAAAATTATTACAGACAGCCTTCTCTATTTATAATAATGAATAGGTAGAAATAGATCTTGAAGCACGGGTATAACAAATTATTTACAAGTATTATTATTCATTATAAGTACACGCTCTAAAATCTCGATAATGACTAGAAAGTACAGTTTATTTAACTCAAAAAGCCGTTTATACAGATGTGCCTCGAAGCTTATTCCCAACAACAGTAAATAACATTTTCGACTAGATTACTATGATTCGAAGACACTCGTAAATCAATCACCACGGCCTCCACATATCACCACTGTTTTCGTTACTTTTGCTGAAATCCAACGGTTTCTCGTTGCGGCGATTCTCGTCTCGATCCGAGTTGTCGTCGCTGCACGAAGACGCCGGCGAATCGTCCTGATGACGGGAGACGTCGATTTTCTCGCTGGACGATATCCCGGAATCCGAAGAGGCGGCTTCGTTACCGGGCGTCGGCCTCAAATTCACCCCCAGAGCGTTGGCCAGTTGGAAGTAGTGTTCGGGCAGGAGGAGCACGAAATTCCCGTCGTAGTTCTTCACCAGCTGCTTGTCGGGCGGCAGCGGCGGCCCCGCCACCTCGAGCTCCTTGTTCTGATTGTTGTTGACTTCCGTTTCCAGGGGGGTGCTGGAGTCGGGGGGCTGCAGCCGCTCCTCCTGCGCCATCGGTACGGGGGTGTTCCTCAGGTCCATGTCGACCTCGGAGACGCAGCCGTCCAGGTGGCGGAGGAGCCGCTGGCGGACGCCGGTGTCGACGATGGTCATGGTCTGCGCGTCGGGGGTGTCCAGGTAGCGCTGGATCTCGCGGACGCAGTCCGAGTAGCCGGCCTTGTACTGGTTGAGCGCCTTGGAGTCGAGGCTGCGGTGGCGCTGGAAGTGGCGGACGGTGAGCTCGAGGATGTCGGCCTTCTCGAGCTTGGAGTGCTTGGTGTTGTCCGCCTTGGCCGAGTCGAGGATGAGCGCCTTGAGGGCGGCCAGGCTCTGGTTGATGCGCGCCCGGCGGCGCTTCTCCATCAGCGGCTTGTTGGCTCTTCGCGGTTCGGTGGCGCGCTTGCTCTTGGCGGTCATGTCACTCGCGCGGCGGGGCGTCGCGGCGTGTGCGTCGCGACGGCGACGTGTGCGACTGGACTGGCGGAGCGCGGGCCGAGCAGTGAGGCAGCGGCGCGCGGGCGGCGGGCGGGCGGGCGGCGTGGGCGAGCCGGCGGGCGGCGGCGGCGGCGACGGGGGGCGGTGGCGCGTGCGGTAGCGAGGATCGAGTGCGGGGGAAGGGCGCCGCTTTAGTCGCGTGCCGACACCGCCACATCACACCAACGGATCCGATCGGTGGACGTCAAAATGTTTGCGGATGAGGAAATGCGGAAAACTATCTCGATCTCGCGAACCGACCCCTAAGATGGGTCGGGAAGACGCTCTAGTGAAGACGGGTCCGGGAAAATCCGGAATTTCTGATTTTTTTCGAGTCAAAAGACTCAAAATTGGAAAAATTGTTTTTTTTTTACGGAACAATTGCGGAAGAGCTCAGGCACTGTTTCATACATACTACAAAAAAATTTGCACATCATCCGAGAAAGCTCCCTCAATTTCCATACATACATATACTTTGTGAACTTTTGTATTATTTGATCATGCTATCTTATTTGAAGGACCAGTAATAACGGGGCCGGATCAAGAAGATTCCGGGCCTGAGGCGCAGTTGCAGTGTTGGCATTATAGTGCAGCCAGATAAGCAATTTGATAAGATAGATGACAGGCAAAAAAAAAGAAAAATCGCTCCGCAGGCGAAATTTTTTTTGAATGTAAGGTAGTTTCTAGCCATCCGGGCCCCAACGGGGGCCCGGGCCCTGAGGCGCACGTCTCGTGCGCCTCATGGGGTTGATCCAGCACTGAGTAATAAATTACTTTTATTAGATAAATGTCAATTTTAACACCCTGTTTTTGAAGTACGTCACTTTTAACACTAGTGTCATAAAGTACGTCACTTTTAACACTGGTGCCATAAAATGACGTTTTTAACAACTGTCAGGACACGTTAAAAAGCCTACT
The DNA here is from genome assembly GCA_949788335.1 of Salpingus planirostris. Taxonomy (NCBI): domain Eukaryota; kingdom Metazoa; phylum Arthropoda; class Insecta; order Coleoptera; family Salpingidae; genus Salpingus; species Salpingus planirostris. The sequence goes on along the minus strand of OX460919.1, from coordinate 1,754,829 downwards.
TTTAATAGTTTTGTAGATAAATAACTATTTTACTTTGGAGATTTGGAGATATTGGTAGATTACCTCAAAATTCCACTCAAATTCTTCAAAAATTATATCGAATTCGTCTAAACTATATGATTTGAAATTTGAACCACTTAGAAATTCATCACAAGCTTTCTGCAAGAACACCGGATCGTCAATCAGGAAGTGGTCAGAAAACTGTCCATGCCTCTGCTAGCACTGCTCCAAACTTGTGCGCATGCTTCGTACTTTGTGGACCGGTCCAAAACGGTAAAAATCTTTCAAAAAGCAGGCGAAATTCTCAATGGAGTCCTAATAATCTCACATAGGCTGACAAAATTCGTAGTTGTGATGGTGTATTCCCCCCCAGCGTGCACACGTCGTCCAATGGACGTCCATTGGACGTCCAGATTCGGCTGTTTTCATCCAGGATGGTAAATGGACGAAAACGGACGTCCATTGGACGTCCAGAAACGAGCGATTTCAGACGATCGATTTTCGGGCTGAAAACGGACGTCCATTGGACGTCCAGGCCTGGACCATTTCGGATGATCGATTTTTAAGCCGAAAACGGACGTCCATTGGACGTCCAGAAACGAGCGATTTCAGACGATCGATTTTCGGGCCGAAAACGGACGTCCATTGGACGTCCAGCTCTGGACGATTTCGGATGATCGATTTTCAAGCCGAAAACGGACGTCCATTGGACGTCCAGAAACGAATGATTTCAGACGATCGATTTTCGGGCCGAAAACGGACTATTTCGGATGATACTTTGAAAATGAAATATTCGTATTTATCGAAATTCTTAATTATGCTATTTTTAATAAATTAATTGATTCGGCGAGTTGATAAGATTAAATGAATATACTTAATGTGATGGCAACCGACGGTTTATTTTATTATTTTGATTAATTTTTCACTTAACCATTTCATAACCCATACAAAACCTGATAAAAATACTACACCAATGTGAAATTTTTATTGAAATCTGTTGTTAAACGATTTCTGTAATTATATTAAAGTGTCATTTTCGTTTTGCCCTCTGATTATTGTTAATCGCCTGGTGGAAGCAATAAATTAATTATAATTTCATATATTATAGGTAAAACCAAAAAAACGGAAAAAAATATTGTAAAAATTTATAATATTCATTATTTTGAAGTTTTTACGAAATCGCAAACTCTCATTCATTGCGAGCAACTAAATCTATCGTCCAGAAACGGTCCAGAAATGGTCCAGAAATGGTACAGAGATAGAGTTATAAGTCGCTAACGCTCGGTTAAAATCACTAACTATAAGTAGACGTTTCACTTCATCGTAGAACATGTATTTCCGTACTCTGTATAAATAATGATTCATATTTGCGCTCCCTGAACCCCTCATGTATAATTACGAATTGAATTGAATAATGAACATTCTGTATAAAAATTGTGTGAATTTGATCGACATCTATGTTAAAGTGCCATGTACCAAATACCTTCATAAATTATAGAAATTTATGGACTTAAATTCAATATTTCACAAAAATTAATAGTTCACAGGTTATTTTGAATATTTTTCCGAATTTAGATTTTATAGCGAATTAAATTCAATCATCGTCTTATTATCAAGCATTATGGCGGGATAGTCGGCCGTTCGTGCATGGTCCAGATATGGTCCATTTATCGTCCAGAAATGGTCCATCTATCGTCCAGAAATGGTCCATTTATCGTCCAGAAATGGTCCATTTATCGTCCAGAATGGTCCATTTATGAGCCGTTATGGTCCATTCATGGTCCAGATATGGTCCATTTATCGTCCAGTTACGGTCGGTTTTATGGTCCAGAAATGGTCCATTTTTGCTGCACCTGGACGTCCAATGGACGTCCATTGGACGTCCGGCAGCCGGTAAATGGACCATAAATGGACCATGCTATGAGCGGTCCTGGACGTCCAATGGACGTCCATTGGACGACCGTGTGCACCCTGGGCCTGGTTCAAAAATTTTTACTTCAATGGAACAATGGAATAAAAAATTTCTCAAAATGTTTTAATAAACTCAAAATTTATGATATTTGCCTTTTTGGTGATAAAAATAAATATTCCTTTTCCTATGAATATGCCACGCGCATTTGGAATTGGGGCAAAAATCTCAAAATTTACCAAAAACTTCTCAAAATCACTCGGGGCTTTGACTCGGGGATTATGATTCTGACGTTCTCAGTTAATTAAACGTTTTATAGTCTATTCAAGATAAACTGAACATCACGTGATACCCCAAAGTACCTGTCAAATACCTGTCATTAGTTAATGGTTATCAATTTCACTTTCTTATACGGAGACATCAAAAAAATCCTTCATAAAGGGAGGCTATGACTCTCATTCTCTCTCTATCCTTTTAGTAGTTTTCAGATGAGACAGAACGATTATCATAGCCTCCCTTTATGTAGGATTTTTTTTATGTCTCTGTAGTAAGCTGAGGGTCAATTTTTCAATGCACAGTTATCTTTCAGCTAAAAGTTAAATTGGTTGATTTTAAATGTTGTATCAATAAAAAGGGTATAACCTAGGGCCAAAAACACCGCTCTCACTTAAAATTTAAGTGAAACTCAAACCTTAGCAACGATTGTTGTTAACAATCGTAGTCAAGGCTTAAGCTCCGATTCATTTTTGAGTAGAAGCGGTGCGGTTGGCCCCTAGGGACTTAACTTATAGTTAAATGTTATAACTGAGCAGTGAGCAGTTAAAGTTAAATTCCCGGCGGGTTACCTTTTTGTTATACAATAATCAAAATCAAAAAAATTAGCTTTCAGCTAAAAGATAATACCTAAGCATTGATAAACCGGCCGGGACTCGATTTTGTGCAGATGTTGGGTATTGATTATATTTGATCTCTTTCTTTAGTTTCTTTCAATATTTGCTTTTATTTTTATTCGAGCTCCTAATATTTCCTCATATACCTTGACTATAAATTATAAAAAATTCAATGCATCTTTCTGGTGGATGGTGATGGTTAAATCATCCAATTTTCGTCAGAATTCTTTTTTAAAGAGAAATGGACTTTGCCCATCCCGAAAACCGCCAAACCTCCCCTATGCACAAAAGTAGACCGGGAAATTATAGGACCTCCATTTATAACGAGCCCTGATGGGAAACCCATGTCGTGTTACGTAATTAAACTCGCCATCCGAGAACAATGGACTTTCTCCATTTCATTTTTGCGCTCGAAAATACCAAAAAAACCCAATCCTTTCCCCCAAATTCGCATTCGCCGATCGATTTCCCGTCTCTCGACCCGCCCGATCGACAGTTTCGGGTCGATTCGAGGGCCTTTCCGGCGGATTTAGTGCCGAGTTCGCGACATTTTGAGGGGCGCCGGGCTGCGGTCGACGCGGGGCGCCGGGTGGGTCGCTTGTTAGACACGAGACGCGTCAGACACGCGCCGCCTCGTCCACACCGCAGCGGCGTCGCGACGCTACCCGGCTTTATTATTGCTCATTTACCGGCCGACCTGTTCCCTCGACGTCGCCTCGCCCGGCCCGCTCCCCATTAGAGCGCCAGCGAAATAACACCAGGACCCGCACTTTCCGATGCGCCTCGCCCGGGGGCTAAATATGCGCCTCTCGGACTTGGCCCAGACTCGCATTTTAAATTCGGACGCTATACGCCACGCGATTCATTTATTCGGGCCCATTTTTCCACCGGTTTTTCTTCGAGTGAGGACGTGCGCCACATACGGACCGATAGGGCCGTTTCCGATTTTTCGCAGGACACCCCCGCATGAGCGGTCCGGAAAAAAGGCGACTATAAATAGGCGGTCGTGTCAATATTTAATATTTCCGAAATGAATGCGCCAAACGCCGGGTTTCGCAAGGTTTTCTCGGAAAATAACCGAAAATGCAGTTTTCACCTTCACGCATAACCTAAAAGTCTAAAGCAATTGAAGTTTGGGGGCTAAACAACAGTTGCTACGTAAAACCGGCAACAGTGAGAAATCAAAAATATTTGTCAGTTTTTCGGTAGAAAGAGCGGATAGTCCTTTCGGGGATAGCAATAGTCTGAAAACATGCTCTGCCTGTAGGGGATTTTCGTTAATGTTTCAGGTTAGCCATCTCTAGTTTTTTTGGTGACAAAAATGTCAAATATAACCAAATCTTAACCTAACTTTCACAAAATGTCATGCCCCGGTTACACGATATGACTTTTGGATTGTCAAAAATCAAAACCAAACTCAAAACTAGTTGCTTGATTGTTTAGCTGACACTTTTGTCACTAGAAAACCCAGTTGGTTACACAAAAGTATAAACCAAAAATCCCCTAAAGGGATAATAAAATAATTAAAGGACTCCGCTATTGAAATTCAACGGTTTTCGAATATTTTTATGAATCACACGCAAGTTTCAGTTATTTTCCGTTTCTTTATACATATATTTTTTAAGGTAAGCGTTTAAATTTTGATCTAAAACGACATAAAATAACAGTTAAGGCCCGGTCTTTTCACCTCTAGTTATCCCCCTGTTAGCTAACTGGAACCTTAGACTGTGACAATTCTGGTTGAAATGGATAAGGAGGGTCACATTCAAAGTTCCAGTTAACTAACCGGAGGTTTAACCAGAGGTGAAAAGACCGGACCTAAGTATGGTTATCACATATTACAGAAATTTCGCTTCAACTTTCAGTTGTATCCTCGATTTATAGTATACCACCTTTTGTTGGCTTGTTTACTCCTTTTTATCTTTAAAATGTCTGACTGGTTCCTGGTTTTGGGATAGATTTTGGAGGAAATAAGCTAAAAATAAGCACAAAAATAAGTAAAAAACCGTTAAAAACGAGGTTAAATAACTGCCAAATAAGAATGTCACTCAGCTATCCAGCGTTGCCATTTACATAGCATTTATCTTGGAAACGGTTGTTTAACCCCCGAAATGTAATTGTTTTTGACTTTTAGATTATGCGTGCACCCTCCCTATAATCCGTTTTCTTTGTCATACTGTGATAGGGAGGAAAAATCTGACGATTTTGAGATTCCGTGCAAGGGAAGTTGGTATCGTTTCGAAAATATCGACGAAATGTTGAAGAGATATTAAGCGTGGCGTAGAGACGTGCCGCCCGGCGTTTCTCCTCCGTCATATCCGCTTTAAGCGTCGCCAGGTTCGGACTGGGGGGGCGTCGCCGCCGCCCCCGTTTCCCCCTGAATAAGTGAAGGGTTGGTGAGGCCGCAAAAGTTCGAAAATAAGACAGAAAATCGGCTCGTTTTCAATTATTTATCGTTTTATTCATGAGGAGGAGACGCCGAGGCGAACCCTCTTTCCGTCTCCGCACTTCCACCCCTGGATATCAACCCTTAACGAACTAATTCCGGGATTATTAGGGGATACACCTTTTGTTTAATTTGCGTAGGGAGAGAGGGCACGCGCGTTTATTCCGTATATTTCACGAACTCGAAAATCGCCGCGTTATTATCGCGTTTCGATCGGGTTCCGGGGGCGATCCGCCGTCCTCGGGGAGGGTTAATTGTTTTTTAATGTCTCCATCCTCGGCTCGGCACGGCGCGTCTCTGCCAGAGGGCGGATCGATCCGATTTTCGCATCGATTTCGGTTCTTAACAAAAATGAACGCGCCCCGGCCGTCGGAATTGATCAGGGCCTTTCGCGACGTGCCGAGCGGATCCCGAGGGTTAGATAAGGACACGGCGAATCCGCCCGGCCAAAAACGCAAAAACTAACCGCATCGCACAAAAGGCGCCGATTTTCCGCAGAATTACGTATAACCCGCGACCATATCGATCCGTTAACGGTGCCGCCGTGGTTGTAAAACACCCAGAAAACGTCAAAATAATCAAATATTTATAACGCGGCCATAAGAATTCCGTGAAACGTATAATACTGCACAACGCACGGTGTGCTAGGCTCGGGGGTCATCAAATTTATGCCGAATAACTTTTAAACGGATAGAGATATCGACCGATACGGAAACCCTAAAAAATCGTTTAGCGGGGTCGGAAAACCGAAACCAGACGTATTCACCATTTTTCGACCGAAATTTTTAGGTAAGTTGGGATTACTTTTAATGCAGAAATCCGTCCGGTGAAATTTTATAATATTAATGCACAATAATGGAGTCGACGGGAGACTAACTGAATGTTTTATACGCCCAGATGAAGAAATATACATTCGACTAGGAAATCAAATATTTAGTCAAAATATATGAATTCATCAAAGTGCAAATGCGACTAATTATTGGCCTCCACAAACAAAAAATAATAAGTTCTCTAAAAATGATCAAGAATTCGCCTAAAAGTTGTTTACCGCAATTTCTTACTGCAAAATTGAAAACCATATTATAAATTTTGTCGTATGGTGCATTCCATTTCAATCGAACCACCCGCAATATTTCTGAAACTATCTTAGTATGTCCACGGGCGAGGTTAAAAAGAAGGAACAGTTTTTTATTTTTGATTTTTCACAAAAACTATCCAGACTTATTCTGGATGGAATCATCTGCTTGCTATCAAATCCCTGAAAAATATTTCGTTTTCCTTTCAACAGTATGAACAGTTATTTCCAAGATTAAAATATTCAGATAAAATTTTATAAAAAAAATACTGTTACTATTAAAATGAAAACGAAATGTTATAAAATAATAGCTTCCTATGTAAAATTAAAGAGTTTCCTCGTTGTAAACTCCATTCGTGACCCATAACTGTAGTTTCGATACTAAATGGGACTTCCCATGACCACCCCAACTCAGGTGGTGATTTCCACTGATTGAACACCTCAAATTGAACGTCTTCATTGATAAATTATTCGAGAAAAGAAATCATTGATTTTTCACACGAAAATCACAGAGAAAGACCTTCAAGATATCCACCGTTTTCTCTCATAACATGGTATTAAAGCTTTACTTAAAATCGCTATGTCACATTACGTAACAACGTTATAGGATGAAGGATCAAAGAATCATTCATGATAAGGCAGCTAATACCTAACACCAAAAATGTTACGTAAAGTGAGGTAGCGGGTACCTATTGGAAGAAAGATTTTTATACCATGGCATTATAGGGCATGAAAGTCATCTTGACGTGTCGTTCGAGGTTTTTCTGGTAAAAAAATGTTCAAGTGTATTTTTTTTAACAAGATCAATGTTTTTTTTCTTCAAAAGGTGTCAGGTGTCACTCGATCTGCCTTCCCGACTCAAATTCGAAAGGTGGAAGCCACACCTGAATTGAGGTGGTCATGCATGTGAAGTTCATTTTAGTATCGAAACCATACGGAGCCTATGACCATCGTTCTGTCCCTATTCCTCTAATAGTAGTAAGAGAGACAAAATGATGATCATAGCGTCATAGCCTTATCCCCTTATGTAAAATTTAATCGGTCGCTCCGTAGAAATCGACGAGTTTCGTGTTTTTTTTTTTCAAAGTTGGACATATGTATTGAAGCCATCCACACCGGGGTGTGCTTTGTTTACCTGAATAAGCCGGGTTTTTTCTTCGTTCCAACACTGTTTACGTTCGGGGTTTTTCTTATCGCCTAAGTTGTGATTAGAATTACGTTTCTGTTTAGTTATTAGTCGGGACGGATTTAATAATATTCATTTTTCAAAACAACCTGTCAGATGTCGAAATGCCAGTTTGTTGTTATTGTGTGGCGCCATCGGTAGTCTTAAGTTTAAACTAGGATAGGAAACTGTAACGAGTTAGACGTGGCTAGCGACTGCGAAAGTTCCAGACTCGTCACGATTTTAGAGAGAGGGGAGAACAAAGGGGGAATAGATTTAGGAGGGGAATCGTTATAAATATGACCACTCGAGCTCCGATTCGGGACTTCGAGTGTGGCAGTCAACGATCCAGCAGCAGCAGACGCCTAGACCCTCATCACAACAACAGTAAGACCCTTGGCAAAAATCCGCCTACACACCTCGGGGACTGGAGCACGGGCTCTCGGTCCGAATCACCGTTTACCCACCTCGGGGACTGGAGCACGAGCTCTCGGTCCGAGTCGCCGCCTACCCACCTCGGGGACTGGAGCACGGGCTCTCGGTCCGAATCGCCGTCTACACACCTCGGGGACTGGAGCACGGGCTCTCGGTCCGAATCGCCGTCTACCCACCTCGGGGACTGGAGCACGGGCTCTCGGTCCGAATCGCCGCCTACCCACCTCGGGGACTGGAGCACGGGCTCTCGGTCCGAATCGCCGTCTACCCACCTCGGGGACTGGAGCACGGGCTCACGGTCCGAATCGTAACCTCACTACATCTCGGGGACTGGAGCGCGAGCTCTCGGTCCGAACCGTCATCTCACACCCACTTCAGGGACTGGGGCGCGAGCTCACGGTCCGAGTCATAACCTCACATACAATTCGGGGACTGGAGCGCAAGCTCTCGGTCCGACTCGCCGCTTTTACACCACGGGGACTGGAGCACGGGCTCGCGGTCCGAATCGTCGGTTTCTCATTTGCGGAGTGTTCCGGCCTCTCGTCCTGCCGAGTACATTACTAATTCCCTCACACCTACAAGTTTCTTATCATTTAACCAGGTCTCCTACGTCCGGCGAATCTGCAGTCTTCACGAGTCTCGTAGAGAATTCGACATTTATTTTAATTACAGAGTTACACTGAGAGCTTCTAGAGCTGCGCTGTATTCATTATTTATTCTTCACTTCTGATTTCTTCCATTTCAAGCTACTACGAGATTTGTACCTCCGAGTATCGTCCTGATCTAGTTGTAACCTAAAAAGGCACAATAACCACAGTTAAACGTATTCTGCTGACCGGGCCTTAGATGGTTCACATCGTTGATTTGATATTTCGAGCCATCGAAAATCTACGCATACTTACTCATCTTTAGCCATCGTGGGAGCAACACACTCAGGCAAAGCCTGCCATCAGCCGCCGTATAGGAACATATACTATACGGTGGCACCTCATCAATTGCTTCGGCAAACCAGCGATAAACCCTACCCATCACTCGAGTATCTTGTTAACTCAGTGGTCTGTCTGGGTCACGTTCTTCTGGGTACGTTTCTGTGTGAATTGTCAGTAGCATAGAGATCAGGCCGATACCAGGAGCTGCTTCGGCTGTACCTCCTAGACTAAAATAAATCAGTCCGGGTCTCTTTTTCCTGATTGCACCTTTCGGACGAGCTGACGTCCTGGAAGAAAGCAGGTTTTTTCAGAGAATCCCGTGTATATTGAAAATACTTCAATATACGAATTAAACCAACCTTTGTGTTTTATTTGCCTGGTCACGATTCTACCTCAATAATCACAATTAAGTCTTGGGTCACAAAATCATCGCGAGAGAGTTACTACGGCACAACCATTTACAAATAGGGTCCTTTTAATCATTTCGATTCCACTAGACTAGCACAGCCATTTTGATTTGAAAAGTAGAAATCGCGCCTTGTCAACAGTGAAGTTACCTTCAGTAACTTGACAGACAGGCGCGCCAAATTTGAAATTCAAAAGCCTAAGCCCACGAATCGTTTCAGTATCAGTTTCGAAAAAATATTTAGTCAAAATATATGAATTCATCAAAGTGCAAATGCGACTAATTATTGGCCTCCATAAACAAAAAATAATAAGTTCTCTAAAAATGATCAAGAATTCGCCTAAAAGTTGTTTACCGCAATTTCTTACTGCAAAATTGAAAACCATATTATAAATTTTGTCGTATGGTGCATTCCATTTCAATCGAACCACCCGCAATATTTCTGAAACTATCTTAGTATGTCCACGGGCGAGGTTAAAAAGAAGGAACAGTTTTTTATTTTTGATTTTTCACAAAAACTATCCAGACTTATTCTGGATGGAATCATCTGCTTGCTATCAAATCCCTGAAAAATATTTCGTTTTCCTTTCAACAGTATGAACAGTTATTTCCAAGACTAAAATATTCAGATAAAATTTTATAAAAAAAATACTGTTACTATTAAAATGAAAACGAAATGTTATAAAATAATAGCTTCCTATGTAAAATTAAAGAGTTTCCTCGTTGTAAACTCCATTCGTGACCCATAACTGTAGTTTCGATACTAAATGGGACTTCCCATGACCACCCCAACTCAGGTGGTGATTTCCACTGATTGAACACCTCAAATTGAACGTCTTCATTGATAAATTATTCGAGAAAAAAAATCATTGATTTTTCACACGAAAATCACAGAGAAAGACCTTCAAGATATCCACCGTTTTCTCTCATAACATGGTATTAAAGCTTTACTTAAAATCGCTATGTCACATTACGTAACAACGTTATAGGATGAAGGATCAAAGAATCATTCATGATAAGGCAGCTAATACCTAACACCAAAAATGTTACGTAAAGTGAGGTAGCGGGTACCTATTGGAAGAAAGATTTTTATACCATGGCATTATAGGGCATGAAAGTCATCTTGACGTGTCGTTCGAGGTTTTTCTGGTAAAAAAATGTTCAAGTGTATTTTTTTTAACAAGATCAATGTTTTTTTTCTTCAAAAGGTGTCAGGTGTCACTCGATCTGCCTTCCCGACTCAAATTCGAAAGGTGGAAGCCACACCTGAATTGAGGTGGTCATGCATGTGAAGTTCATTTTAGTATCGAAACCATACGGAGCCTATGACCATCGTTCTGTCCCTATTCCTCTAATAGTAGTAAGAGAGACAAAATGATGATCATAGCGTCATAGCCTAAAGGCGGGTTTACATTGGTATAGTAAATGGGTTAGTTGCAAGCGCCAGTCACTTGCAAGACAGTTACTAACATAGTGTAACCACTGTGACTTTCCCACCCCGGGGCCCACAACCTCGCGATTATTACCTTTACCTTTTGGTGCCGTGCTTACTCTTTTACCTGGCCAATAGTGGTGGTCGTCTAATCGATGATGGACCTCTCGGTTGTGTTGTCGTTATTACCCAAATTCACGTAGTACCACACACGTTGGGTTCGAGAAATCAAACACTGTGATTCATACCACCTCTTTATTGAACATACGGGAAAATAGCAAATGACGGGGAAGCTGTCAGGTCCAGTATTTGGCGCTTGACCCATTGAAAACAAAACCAGCGTCTCGCACCAAGGCGGGAATCGAAAAGAACCAGTATTACACAACATAAACAAATCTCAATCAAAGCAATAATCATAATCATACGAATCAGTTCGCCCAGCAGTAATTCAATATTAGCGAGCAACAAGTACAACAGCTAGCCATAATCTAGGGTCATCTGGGCCCGTGCGACCGTTATGTATGCAACTTATGTTGGGAGGTGGCCGGCCCCGCATACGGTAATGCCCACAACGGGTGGAACATCCCGTGCAAGTATTAGGTCGGGTCCTCTTCTGCTGGTACTCAGAGCCCCAGGCTATGGATGCCGCACGGCGAGTATTTATCGGTTCATTATTTATTAAGGTTTAAAATGCAATGGCTTGAGAACAACTGGTTTATTAAGTGACAATCAAACTGCTACCGGCGTCTCCCCCGCCTCATCAACAACACTTCCTTTTCAAAGTACATCCTAACACGAGGCAACACCGAAGGTAATTAGCCCACCAATCGACCGAAGCGCACCCTGCAAAGAGATTCCGCGCCTCCGTATTTAATAAAGAAATTCGCGGATACGATCATCCGATTCTCCGCTACCGGGGGGTGTGGTTCGCACTCAGCCGGTGGCCAAAACACATAAAATACAATTGCCAACTGGCTCTTTTCTTGGCCAATGGCTCTTTTGTTAGGATGGGCTGATTGGCTACATGACGCCTCTCACAGAGCGTAAATCGGGAAAACGCGATTGCCCAAGTCCGAGTACGGTCGGAAGCACTCTTAAGCACCGGCCGGTATACCCTCGAGTACCGGCAATAAAACTGATTGTACTTGGAGACACCGTACCGCTTTGTGCAGCACCACGATCGAGAAGTGGGTTATTACGTGATACAATGAGGAGGAGATTCCATAAGGGAGCTCCCCAGAATAAAACAGAGGCCCGCGAACTAAATGCACAAGCAAACATCAACGAATATCGGACATCTTCGATCAATGACAAACATTACAACATCTAGAGTACGCGCGCCGTGACAACGTTAGCTTGAAGGCAACATACAGTGTAACCGACAATTCATGAATAAATTATGTATATTGACAACGGACCGGGCATACCAGAAGGCCCCGCAATTGACGTGGTTGGTCGGTACCGGGCTGGAGTTTTCTTGGAACGACCCACCATGGCGGTTCGAGAGGGGTTGGACCTGGGGGACGTCTCCGACGGACTTAGCTCTCCGCAATGGCCCTGTGGGTCTGCCCGGCGTAGCCCAGTAGGTCGGACGACGAGGAGCTACCCAATAGGTCAAGTCTGCGTTAACCCAAGGAGTATCACAGGCAACAGTACCCAGGAGGTCGAGCCTGCGTCACACCAGTCGGCACCCTATCACGAATTCCCCAAGAGGTTAAACCGGCGGATACTTCTAGTCTGGCAAGAGATGCTCAGTATGGCGGTCCGAACCCGCACCCCAATTAAGGTCACGCAGGGATCCCTTTGAGCTTTACGTCTTGCCAGTTACCCGAAGTCACGCGGTGTCCCAGTAGGTTTGATCCGTGATCGATCCCAGAGGTCACGCGGCGTTCCAAGTAGGTAGTACTGTCACCGGTCCCCCGCGAGCACGCTGAACTACCAGGAGGTTAGGCTCCAGTCGTCCCCAGGAGGGTTCGCGAGTCCCCGGTAGAGTGGCTGCGTGACGCTTCTCCGTCGGTGGTCGTCGTCGACGCTGGTCTCGGCTGAGACTGACGGTGGAGAGCTTCCTCAGGGCTCGGGCTGGTGGTCGGCTTCTCGGGTGGACTGGCGGCTGGAGCTGGTGGTCTTCTTCTGGTTGGCGGTGATCTTCGAGACGTTTTATTGTCTGCCTTTCCGTGGATTTTCGGGTCTTATTTATACCCGCAAATTCGGCCGCGTCTCTTCGCATCTCTTTTCCACAGGGGTGGTTGGCACGAGGCGTGGATGGCCCACTCGTCGGAGAGTCATCGTTTCTTCCTTTTTGTTCATTATCTCCTCCCTTGTTTTACATGCATGATTTTAGTTTATTGAGATTATGCAGATGTGAGCTCGGTTCGAACCTAGCGCATTTAGCAGGTACCGGTTCTTTGTCCCTTTTGCTTTCTACGGGTTCGAAGCACTTGACCGTTCTCGGGTCGAGGGCTGGTGCGAGCGAGACCGATGCGGTGTGGATGATACGCATAAGCCGATGCGTACTGGTTTTATGGATTTTGGTTCTTATGGTGGTTAAGAACAGAGACGAGCGTCGTTTACTGGACGTGCGGTAATTACGCTTAGGGGTTGATTCGCGCGAATTCAATTGTACGTATTAATTCCGTGCGGTCACTTTTATTATGAGTACCGTCCGCCGCTCGTCAGGTACGGGCGGTATTCGCATTTGTATTTTACGAGCGGTCCGCGTTCAGGTAGCGCTTCCATTTCTTCGGCTATTTACTTTTGTCAGGTAATCATCGATAATGATATTATGGCTTATCACTACAGGTGTCGAGGTGTGATTCTTTATTTGAACGGTCTTTGTGTGTGTGATGACCTGGCCCCGGGCTGCCAGGTTACAGTCTCCCCCTCGGATTGAGATGAATGGCCAGGGGACAGTCTGAGCAATTCGAAACCTTCTTCATGGTGTTCGGTGTGGATGATGTCTTCGGGCTCGTGCCCTGCGGTTCTCCTCCAGGTTGGCCGTTGGAAGCTTTCCCCTCGCGGATGATGTGGTTGGATTAAGGAAGCTCCGGGAATCATGAAACATATACGAGCAGTATCAACTTTCGATTTACGGCGTTTTTCCCTCTCCCCCATTTCCTACGCGCCCTGGTCACGATACTTCGAAATTTTCATTCTGCGTTGTCACGACAAACCCGGTGCTTTCCGTCACCCGATTTCTTCAGGCCTTAGTAACTCGTAACAACAGATTCCAAGAAGTTTTATTTTCATATTGATTAATTGTAGGGCGGAATAGTATACATTGCTGAAAAGTATATTAGTACGGACAGCCATGACACGGTGTTGCGAGTTCCTTCTTCTATTCTTGAGGTGGACGTTGACCTAGCTTCTGGTCTCTGACATGTGGACTGGTGGCGGGCTGCTACTTCTGGTCGACGGCATTCCTGGTGGAAATCCGGTGGAGGGTTAGTGGGCGCCGAATGCCGTTCTTGTGCTCCTTGGTCTTTCCCTGGTTCCATTTAATCCATCGTGGAATCACGTCAGGGCCCGTTCAGTTGACCTATGGGTGGGATGGCTGGGAATTCCATCCGGCCAGTTGGCGATTTGTAACAACTCGGTGGAGATGGGTTGGTACTTGGGTCTGTCAAAATGGTGGTTGTATTTCTTTCCGACGAGGCCTTGCGCTGCTGATTGGTGGACTTGATTTACGGCATACTTCTTGGGTCTCATGTCGATGACAAGGACGGGTGAAGAGCCTTCCAGTTCCCTTCCTTCTGGTGGTCCAGCTATAGTTTCCGGGTCTTCTCCATTTCTCTCACACGGTACCGTTAGGCGGGGTCCGAATGACTAAGGTGGATGATTTCTCGGATTCGGGCTTGAAATTCTGGTACTTCAGGTTCTTCTTCGATTCCTGGGTCCGTGCCTGAGGTGGCACATTGCAGCGCTCTTTCGGCTCCCCCTTTTTGTTGTTTTTTTTTTTTTCCTCCTGCATCTTCACGATCGACCTTTCCTCGCGCATCTCCCTCGTCGCCACAAATTCACTACACTTTCCCGATCAAATCTCAACACGCTAATTCCACAACTTTGGCGACTTCACAGATTCCTCTCACGCGAAGTCGCACTCCCTCATCATCACTTCGGATCACTAGGTCACTATCACGCACTAATCACCTCACCATTTTATCTGGACACCGCACTAGTGGACGAGATCGCGATCTGGGTTGTTTTTTTTTTTTTTTCCCCCTTCCCCCGCGCAGTTTTCCTGATTCAGGTACTTCACCAACAGTGGGCGTCTTCACGTCGCATCCGCTTCTTGTGGGCGATTCGCACTCTTCTCCCCACGGGCGTCGACCAACAGGGCACTTCTAAGAACTTCCCTCGACGGGCATCTCTTCTACCGAACCCGTACTTGCATACAATATCCAACACCCACCTCACTGCCCTGATTTCACCACAATATTTGACACCCACCTCACTGCACTGGATTCACGCCGCGCGGCACTTCCCGATTTTTAGTTCGGAAAAACGACACGGCAATCACCTGGGAAAAATCCCGGGTGGAAGGTGCCTGTGTCGGTACTCGACTTGAGCTAAGGGCATCGCAGGAGACTTACAACGGATTATTCTCCCCCGATCGACATGTCAGTGACACCCCCTTCTCATTTCTCGAACTTTCAACGATTTTGTGGTTTTAAAACTACGTATCCTGGTCACTACGGCACCACTGTGACTTTCCCACCCCGGGGCCCACAACCTCGCGATTATTACCTTTACCTTTTGGTGCCGTGCTTACTCTTTTACCTGGCCAATAGTGGTGGTCGTCTAATCGATGATGGACCTCTCGGTTGTGTTGTCGTTATTACCCAAATTCACGTAGTACCACACACGTTGGGTTCGAGAAATCAAACACTGTGATTCATACCACCTCTTTATTGAACATACGGGAAAATAGCAAATGACGGGGAAGCTGTCAGGTCCAGTATTTGGCGCTTGACCCATTGAAAACAAAACCAGCGTCTCGCACCAAGGCGGGAATCGAAAAGAACCAGTATTACACAACATAAACAAATCTCAATCAAAGCAATAATCATAATCATACGAATCAGTTCGCCCAGCAGTAATTCAATATTAGCGAGCAACAAGTACAACAGCTAGCCATAATCTAGGGTCATCTGGGCCCGTGCGACCGTTATGTATGCAACTTATGTTGGGAGGTGGCCGGCCCCGCATACGGTAATGCCCACAACGGGTGGAACATCCCGTGCAAGTATTAGGTCGGGTCCTCTTCTGCTGGTACTCAGAGCCCCAGGCTATGGATGCCGCACGGCGAGTATTTATCGGTTCATTATTTATTAAGGTTTAAAATGCAATGGCTTGAGAACAACTGGTTTATTAAGTGACAATCAAACTGCTACCGGCGTCTCCCCCGCCTCATCAACAACACTTCCTTTTCAAAGTACATCCTAACACGAGGCAACACCGAAGGTAATTAGCCCACCAATCGACCGAAGCGCACCCTGCAAAGAGATTCCGCGCCTCCGTATTTAATAAAGAAATTCGCGGATACGATCATCCGATTCTCCGCTACCGGGGGGTGTGGTTCGCACTCAGCCGGTGGCCAAAACACATAAAATACAATTGCCAACTGGCTCTTTTCTTGGCCAATGGCTCTTTTGTTAGGATGGGCTGATTGGCTACATGACGCCTCTCACAGAGCGTAAATCGGGAAAACGCGATTGCCCAAGTCCGAGTACGGTCGGAAGCACTCTTAAGCACCGGCCGGTATACCCTCGAGTACCGGCAATAAAACTGATTGTACTTGGAGACACCGTACCGCTTTGTGCAGCACCACGATCGAGAAGTGGGTTATTACGTGATACAATGAGGAGGAGATTCCATAAGGGAGCTCCCCAGAATAAAACAGAGGCCCGCGAACTAAATGCACAAGCAAACATCAACGAATATCGGACATCTTCGATCAATGACAAACATTACAACATCTAGAGTACGCGCGCCGTGACAACGTTAGCTTGAAGGCAACATACAGTGTAACCGACAATTCATGAATAAATTATGTATATTGACAACGGACCGGGCATACCAGAAGGCCCCGCAATTGACGTGGTTGGTCGGTACCGGGCTGGAGTTTTCTTGGAACGACCCACCATGGCGGTTCGAGAGGGGTTGGACCTGGGGGACGTCTCCGACGGACTTAGCTCTCCGCAATGGCCCTGTGGGTCTGCCCGGCGTAGCCCAGTAGGTCGGACGACGAGGAGCTACCCAATAGGTCAAGTCTGCGTTAACCCAAGGAGTATCACAGGCAACAGTACCCAGGAGGTCGAGCCTGCGTCACACCAGTCGGCACCCTATCACGAATTCCCCAAGAGGTTAAACCGGCGGATACTTCTAGTCTGGCAAGAGATGCTCAGTATGGCGGTCCGAACCCGCACCCCAATTAAGGTCACGCAGGGATCCCTTTGAGCTTTACGTCTTGCCAGTTACCCGAAGTCACGCGGTGTCCCAGTAGGTTTGATCCGTGATCGATCCCAGAGGTCACGCGGCGTTCCAAGTAGGTAGTACTGTCACCGGTCCCCCGCGAGCACGCTGAACTACCAGGAGGTTAGGCTCCAGTCGTCCCCAGGAGGGTTCGCGAGTCCCCGGTAGAGTGGCTGCGTGACGCTTCTCCGTCGGTGGTCGTCGTCGACGCTGGTCTCGGCTGAGACTGACGGTGGAGAGCTTCCTCAGGGCTCGGGCTGGTGGTCGGCTTCTCGGGTGGACTGGCGGCTGGAGCTGGTGGTCTTCTTCTGGTTGGCGGTGATCTTCGAGACGTTTTATTGTCTGCCTTTCCGTGGATTTTCGGGTCTTATTTATACCCGCAAATTCGGCCGCGTCTCTTCGCATCTCTTTTCCACAGGGGTGGTTGGCACGAGGCGTGGATGGCCCACTCGTCGGAGAGTCATCGTTTCTTCCTTTTTGTTCATTATCTCCTCCCTTGTTTTACATGCATGATTTTAGTTTATTGAGATTATGCAGATGTGAGCTCGGTTCGAACCTAGCGCATTTAGCAGGTACCGGTTCTTTGTCCCTTTTGCTTTCTACGGGTTCGAAGCACTTGACCGTTCTCGGGTCGAGGGCTGGTGCGAGCGAGACCGATGCGGTGTGGATGATACGCATAAGCCGATGCGTACTGGTTTTATGGATTTTGGTTCTTATGGTGGTTAAGAACAGAGACGAGCGTCGTTTACTGGACGTGCGGTAATTACGCTTAGGGGTTGATTCGCGCGAATTCAATTGTACGTATTAATTCCGTGCGGTCACTTTTATTATGAGTACCGTCCGCCGCTCGTCAGGTACGGGCGGTATTCGCATTTGTATTTTACGAGCGGTCCGCGTTCAGGTAGCGCTTCCATTTCTTCGGCTATTTACTTTTGTCAGGTAATCATCGATAATGATATTATGGCTTATCACTACAGGTGTCGAGGTGTGATTCTTTATTTGAACGGTCTTTGTGTGTGTGATGACCTGGCCCCGGGCTGCCAGGTTACACCACCTAGGAAAGTACTTGTACTAGTACTGGTCCAAGTAGACAGGACAGGAAAGTGGATAGCCATCCAGGCTATTTACTTACCGCTTGCAACGCGACTGTCCTTCCCCTACCAGCGTATTCAACTTATTGCCATGCCTACTACTCTGATGTAAACGCTCTGCACTGTAGGCAACTATAGCTGTGTCGAAAGCACAGATTACCTTCCCTATAGATGTGCAGGTAACCTGAGTTTTTCGTCCAGAATATTTATGTATGAGGACGCAGCTCATAGATGGCGACAGGTGAAGATTTAAAACTTGGGTGTGGTTCCGTCTGAATTTATGAACTATGGTTTTCTTCAAATTTTTGAGAACGCCGTGAAAAAACTGATAAAAATGAAACTCTTCCCTCCGCAGATTTTTGCAAACCAAGACCCAATGATAAGATCTTCAGTCACAATTTGCATTACTCGGCGAAAAAGTTTTCTCAACTTTTCCTTCTGCAATGTTCTAGAACGACAAGAACTAGAACAAAAAGGATTTATCCTAGCGTTGTGACTGCTCTACCTGTACTAGTGCACTTTCAAGTGTAGACATCCACTGTCTTCAAATATGCGACAGTAGAATACCAGGCTAGCTACAGGTGCAAGTAACTGGGCTTAGTAACTATACCAATGTAAACCCGCCTTTATCCCCTTATGTAAAATTTAATCGGTCGCTCCGTAGAAATCGACGAGTTTCGTGTTTTTTTTTTTCAAAGTTGGACATATGTATCAGTTTCGAAATTATTTGAGGTGGTATATCGCGATCTGCCCACAAATATCTGAAAGTTCGCGAGACCCTGTATAAATTTTTAAATCTTCGTTCGACAAATAATGATGCAAATTGTAGAACCCTACCAAATCTCTTCTAAAAACTAAAAATACGTGCTCAATGTAACCCAAAAGCGATAGTGGAGGCTGTTGTTCGTGTATGTCGTCCGCTGAACTATTATGCACTATACGTATAAATAGTCGCGATATTATTATTCGCTCTCCGGTGGGGCGGCGTGGGCCTCCGCCCCCGACCGCGTCCGTGCGTCCGCCGGGTCGCGGCCGCCTCCGCCGCCGCCGCCGACACGATACGGTGTGTGCGGACGACGGAGGGATAGATTTATCAAAAGCTTCGAGCACAGTAGTCACGAGAGGCGCTAACCGAGACATTTGCCACAGACAGGTGGCCTCCCACGCGATACCGCATCTATCTTCGTCTGCACAACGCTTTCGGCGTCACGCCATCCAGCCGTCGACGTCGACGCCGCCGCCCCGCCGCCCCCTGCGCCGCCACTGTTATAGCGTTATCCAGGGACGGCGCCCCGAATTCCCGGCCGCTCTCCGCTAGCGCTATTACTCTCCCTCCGTGCCGCTGTGTGTGTGTGTGTGCAGCGGCGGACGGGGGATGGGGTGGGGGCTTCGCCCCCAATTTGCGGGATTAACCCGGCGCCGCACCTAAAGGGGCGCGATTTGATTGTGGCCACGCGCCGTCATCCGCAGTCACGCGTCCCGTATTTATTCAGTCTCGATAATTATAGTTTAGATACCTATGACGATGATCCCGAATTAATGACGCCTATTTTCACCCTTTATTATTATTCGGAAAATTCGGAATCTTCATTTTTGGGGCGAAAAAAATCGATAGAGACGTATACTCTTAGATCTCACCTGAAATCACCCTAAAATTAAAACTTGAAGCAAAGATCAAATCGGTTTGAGGAGTTTGCGTCATTGGAAATTATGATTTTTCTTTTTAAGGTTGCCTTTTCGGATAGACGGTCAATCGAGGTTAGATTATATGAGAGTGACAAAGATGGAGATTGATTAATGCAGAGATCTGATCAATGATTTCAAGTCCAGCTCAAAAACTAGCAAATATTTTTTTATGGGATTTTAGTCAATTCAAAGAGAATCCTCTTTTATTGTCTCTGAGTATAAATTCAGTATGGTTCGAATTGAATTTAAGCCTTAAATTAAGCTGTTTAAAGGGGTGAATTTTGCTTGTTAAATTCTCATGATCTACAGTATGTCCCCGGTTACTGGTATGTACTTACTTCTATTAATTTCGGAGGAAAATATTTCCAAGTCCAAAATTTTCAAATTAAATTGAATAAAAAAATAACTGTTCCCTGTTAAACGAAAACGAAATAGTTTTTAGCTGTTTGAGAGCATGCAGGCGATTTTGTCAAGAATAATTTTTCCTGTAAAATCAAAAATAAAAAAGTTTTTCCTTTTTGTAACCCCATCCGGGGACATACTGTATAAATCTCAAAAAAAATAATTTTTTCAAATTTGAATTTATGCCTACTCAGAGCCAATGAAAAAGGTTTTTCTTCAAATTGGCCAAAATCTCGTCGAAAAGTATTTGCTAGTTTTTGAGCTGGGCTGCTGGACTTGAAAGTTGAAACATTGATCTATCTCCATCCTTGTCACTCTCATGTAAGACTTCGATTGACCATCTCTGTCCGAAATAACAACAACCCGTGCAACCACCTTAAAGTCAAAATCTGGAAGTCTCCCCCAAATCGCACTGGTTCGAATCCTACCAACGGCAATGACTTTTTTCGCAATTTTGTCTGCCCAATTTGTAAAACATGAATAGTCTTTCACGGTGCGTCTTAATTATCACCGAATTAATAAAATTAGGTGTCTTCTAAGCTCAAATTGTGCCCTTATTCCACCCGCCGTGGAATAAAATATGCGGCGACGAGACCCGACGCCGGCGTCGCTTTTCAACATTATACGGCGACGCCGTTCGCCAGTACTCGCAGTCAGGGCCGGATCGCTGGAAATTCCCCCATCATTTTCCTACCGGGTACAGTGTGACTGCATGAGGAAATTTCCACCTATCCTGACTCAATATCAAAAAGACGTTTTTTCCTCTTCTGATGTACAGGCATAGAGAGGTTTACGCTCCACTTCTCGTATACGGAGTCCCTTTTAGTTTACAATTCGCCATTCACAATCGCCGAGAAGACGTTTGTATGCGGAGGGAGAGAGGTCCCGGCTCCATTTCCTATGTGGTATTTGGCTGGACGTCGACGCCTTTTGAAGCGACGCTTTGATCACCTACAACCGCAACGTCCGACTTGTAGTGAAGAGCTCGTATTTATCGTGATTCTAAATAATTTCGGGGTTATTCGGTAGGTTAGAGTATATCTCACCCTTTGTCTAGCGGGCGGAAAGGGCAAATCGTCGCGATATACTGCACTTTCCGCGCTCGAACATGTTGCGGTCTTCCGCGTCATGGTGTCTCTTTGTGTAATTTCGTGACAAATGTCGTGGATTTTTTACCCCGCGCTTTGGTGGAACTTGTGTCTTCTATACACCCCCGATGCCGTATCGCATACAAACACATTTGAGTAGGGTGGATATGATACGGCCTGTCGTATTCGGGGAGAGAGGACGACGTAACTTTGTCGTTTTTTCTTTGCCTATGTCTTTATTCACGTCTCCGTCGCACGGCCTTTTATTCGACTCTGTCATTAACTCGACCCATAAAACGGCGAACCCCGCAAGATTCAGACGTATATTTTTGAAAAATCCTCCAAAATCTACGATGAGGTTTAGATTAAGGGGAACGTATCCGCCTTCCCATTTGAAACGGTCAAAAGTCAGGAAAATGAGCAGGGAAATGTGCAGAGACATGTGTTGAAGTGAGAGTAAATGCCATATCGTAGTTCCAAAATAACTCCAGACAGGGAAAAAAAATCTGAATTTTTCTTTCGCCATTCGATGAATAACGATAGCGACTCCGGCGCTTGATGCACTTTAGACAATTATCGTTGTAGGTTATGTAAAAAAATGTCAAATGTTTATTTCAACTGTTAATAAATGGTCGTATTTGAGTTCAATGTGTTGTGAAACCTATCAAGCGCCATTCTACAAAGATTAATCTATAAGAAAGCTTTTTAACTTTTTTTAAAATTATGCGTAGTTTTTGAGTTATTTTGGAACTAGCGAAACTCTGCATTTCGGCGTTCTCTCTCCGATACATGTAAAATCCCTTCTACTCATCTCTCTCACTTTCTAGCACTCCGCTGTCGGAACATATCAGTGCAGTCCGCCTGATGAATATTGGAGATGACCTCGCTGACACATTTTCAATACCGCGCTGTGTTATCATGATGCCGACTTTTTACACTTTCAAGCGGGTAGGCGAATACGTTCCCCTTAAGTTTTCGGGAGTCGTTGAGGGATTTGTACGTTTTTAGATAAACTGCGGTGTTTAGACGATAATTTTAGAAAATCCGCTCGCGTCAGTCTCGTCGCTTTGCGGTTCTCATGCATATTGGCGGCACGCGCGCCGCGACGCCAGCCCGACGCCGATACGTCTGCTCCTAGGCGTCGGACGGAAATTCGGCAATTCCGAGTCCGAAAAAATCTACATTTTTCCACCAGACGCAACCCTTATCCATCTAAATGGAACCCTCAACACCAGGAAATATCAGTAAATACAAATATCGACGTCCACAGATAGTGTCTGCATTACGGAGGGCGTCGCCGAGGGCGATTAAGCCGTCTGCCCACTCCCGGTGCACGTGCAGAAAGTGCGCGTCGACCGGGCGTCCTCCCCCGAGATTAATTACCGTGGGTGGACGGCGACGGCGGCGTCCCGACGCCCACGTGCGAGCGCGGCGGCAGGTCGGGCCGAGAGAGCGTCGCGGCGCAGTTCGCCGCCCCCGCCCCTCCACGGTCTGCCGATTGCGATGAGGCCGCCGCCGTCCTCGCCGCCCCCGCGCCGTTGTTAAACGGCGGCGGTTCTCGCGCGCGTATCCCGGTGACGCGGTGCCAGAAGCGGTCGCCCCCTCTGCACTGATACCGAGCGCCGCTCTGCCTACGTTTTATTACGTCCACGACTATTTCTAGACGCCCGCATGCCCGGGTTCCGTACGGTTATAGTGGAGGCGGCTTTGTTATCGCCGCACACGCATCTGCCCACCCTCCGAAGCGCCCCGTACTCCTTAATGGTGTGTGCGTTTGATAAGAGAAACCGAATCGATCCGTTTCGGTGCGCTAATGAAAAATTAGAACCGCGTTAAAACCAGATAAGGACTCTTATCAAAACCCAACAATACCAAACAAAATCATATTGAATTTTTCTGATTTGTATAGGTACTTATTACAACGTAACTTCGATATACTCTAACTTAGAGGCTCAATAATAAACCTTATTGCGATACAAATAACTAGACTTTCTACATGCTCTCTATTGTTATTTTAGATTTTCTACAAAATTATCAACGCGGTTTCTTATTCCGCGTAACGCCACCCTTAATAGCGTCCCAATCGGTGATTTCTGTGATGTTTTCTTCTTTGGCAGTCTTTTTGGCGACATCGGTGAGGGCTTTGAATGTGTAAGGTTCCCAGCAGGCCAAATCGGCTAGCGTCTTTCTATTCAGCATGATGTCGGTTCTGGCCAAGCTCTCTTTGAAAACCCGGGGGCATATCTCGTGCTGTTCACAACCGGCTTCCAGGCGTGTGCTCCATAGCTACGAAACGATAACGATCAATATCTTTGTGGATTTTTATTATTGTCGGGAGCTGGTAGATTAGAACTGGGATAGGGTTCGTACCGATGCGAAATCTAGTTTCTTCAATTTTCGTCCTTTTGTGGCATATACTAGAGCTCTATGGACACTTTTTATTGTAATGCTGTAACAATTTCGGCGTCGCCCCACGTAATGCTGAAATATTTCGGTTTTTAGTGGGAAAATGGTGATCCATGAAATTTTATTCTTACTGCTGCTAATTTGAAGATTTTACGTTTCCTCCAGAATTCGTCGGGGCCTCTAGCCCTAACAAAGTTAACTATGCTTGTAAAAACCATTTATTTGGGCGATTTAAAGAAGATTTCAAAAAGAAAAACACCGTGTAGAAATTGAGGTTAGAAGACTAAATCTAGTGCAAGATCCGTCATCTTTACTGATTATTTTTAAAACAAATATTGTAATTAATACTAGTAATAACATACAAATTATGTACAAATATGATGTATAAGTTCTGTTACCAATAAATATTGAAGAATAAAATAACCCCAATGAAAATTGTAATGAAGAATGCGACCTGTATTTAGTAAACGTCACCTTCCGTCAAAAAGTCAAAATGGAGGAATGATAAATAATTGAGCAATAGATCCTCTGGAATGTATTTATTTATTTTAGTTCTATAAATATTTAAAGTGCATTCGATATGGAAATACTTCCAGGTACCTTTTAGATGGTGTCTTCAGTCGTGTACTAGTTAATTGTTGTAGTGTGTGTCTTTTTTAAAGTTATCCCCTATTTTAGTGGAAATGGGTATGAAACTTTTTCCTGCATTTTTGTACATTTAAGGCAAATCTTTGTAAACAATTGCACAAATCCAAGCATGATGAATTTGATAAGTTTCTTTCTTTGCCACCATCTTTGCTCGATTCTAGAAATAACCTATTTTGTTTTTAGAGGGTGTCAATGCCTCCATAAAAAAGGGGCCTGGCCTCTATGAGTTTCTTGTAGAAGCCGAATTACAGCATTACTTCAATAGTTTCAAGTGAGTGCCCTTCTTTGTACATCCGTACAAGAGTTTATCACCTATTTTCCGGTCATTTCCTTCAGATGGTCTAAAGCATTGTCTGTTGTGTGTATTTTTAGAAATACTTTGAAAATTGCTCATCCCTCCCAGTTGAAATTCACGACTGAAAGCGATCTCATAGAGATCGGCATGTCCAAACCGGAAATGAGGCGACTTAGGAAATACTACGAGAAACATTTTCCCCATAATTATTTATCGAAATTGAAGAAAATGATCAATTATCGGCGGCAAGGATCCTCGTCTAACGATGTCGCTTTGTGGATGAACATAGAGGCGTTATCGCCGGTCTCTAGAACTCCCCGAGTCTCCAGCAAACACATCATCCCTGCGGCCAGCATCACCATCAACAAGGAACTGGGGATGGGGGAGTTTGGAGTGGTCCAACAAGGGGTTTGGTGCAATGAAGGCGAGAGGATCCAGGTGAGGATCGTATTATTTCTTTAAAGGAACGAGGAAAGAGCCGATTTGAATAAAACTAATGAGGTTTTCCTTATTTGGACGTTTCCTCTTCAAGCCGCTGATAATACAGTTATTTATAGTGCAACGTCCTACACATGACACACGTGGAATTTTCATTAATCGTTAGATTTATCATACCTGGGTGGATATTTCTGATACGGTTTAATAATTCACTCTCTTATCGTATTTCTTGTTGACATTGGTCTGGCGGTTTCAATAACGCATATGTTATTTACGCTCCGTTGCACGATTCACGTGCGAAAATCCGATGACTGCGCACTCCATTATCGCCACTCTCATTCCAGGTGGCAATAAAATGTCTGTCCCGGGACAGGATGCAAAGCAACATGGTCGAGTTCCTGAAAGAGGCGTCCATAATGCACAACATCGACCACCCGAACATCGTCCGGTTCTTCGGCGTGGTCCTGCCCAACGTCGACGGCAGCCTGATGCTGGTCACCGAGCTGGCCCCCCTTAGGTCCCTCCTGGAATGCCTGAAGGAGCACTCGCTCCGCTCCAGCTTCCCCGTACTCACCCTATGCGACTTCGCCTACCAGATATGCGACGGCATGCAATACCTCGAGGCCAATCGGCTCATCCACCGCGACCTGGCGGCCCGCAACATCCTCGTCTTCTCCAAGAGCAAGGTGAAGATCTCGGATTTCGGCCTGAGTCGCGCGTTGGGCCAAGGCAAAGACTACTACCAGACGAACTTCAACGTCAACCTGAAGTTGCCGATAGCCTGGTGCGCCCCCGAGTGCATCAGCTACCTGCGATTCACCACCTCGAGTGACGTTTGGGCCTTCGGGGTGACCCTGTGGGAGATGTTTTCGTACGGTTTCCAGCCTTGGGCCGCCCTGACTGGTCAGCAGATCCTGGAGGCGATCGACGAGCCGAAATTCCAGCGATTGGAGCAGCCGGATTGCTGCCCGCTCGATCATTACACGCTAATGTTGGACTGCTGGCGTCACGACGCCTCGACCAGGCCCAGATTCGCCGAGATCGGCCCGATTTTAGCCGAATTTCGGCCCGAGCAAGTCCAGGCCAAGACGAGTGCGGGCGAGGGCCCCCACATGCTGCCGTTCAAAGTCGGCGATGTAATTACCGTTTTGGACAAGCGCACCCATCATCCGCTGTGGAAGGGCGCCACTCCCGGGGGGAAAACCGGGCTTTTCGACCCGATCAACGTGGTGGCGTATCTGGGAAGCGATCTGCCCAGTTCGTCGTTTTTGCGCAGTGACAGCACGAGGTCTTCCACGACTAAGAAGAAGTTGAGGAGTGAGATGATCAGCGGTCCTCAAGGCGATTTCAAGCATACGGTTCATATAGGACTGGACGGGGCGTATTTTGGCGACCTCAGTTTCATGGATGGATCCAAGGGAAATGTATGTGTCGTAAAGTATTCGTAACTTTGTAGTAAGAAACTATATTTTGGGGTTTTAGTGACTTTTGCTTTGTAACAGTGACTTTCTACCCTGAAGGTTTTGGTGTCAGTTGGTCTTTTAAAAGTTAGCTGAGTTAGCTGTTTTTCTGTCAATTTTGAATAAGTTTGAATTTTCACCTAAATATTTGAAAGTATCCAGTTGTTGGTTTAATGAAATAACTTCATCTCTATGTTTTCTGCTTTATTAACATTCAAATTTCGTTGAAAATTTTCACCGAAACTTTTCTGGAAAAACTCTGCAGGTGAGCCCTTTGGGAGTTTTCGAGGTTAGGGCACTAATTTAGCACTCAAATGTTTTAGCGAAGTAGTTGTAAATGGAACCTCAATGCATCTTCGCTTATTTGGGAGATTTAGGACATTTGATGTCGTTAGGTTGGCAAGTGTCAACTGTCAATAATTAGGTTGGTAGGGTAACAGTTGTGAACTGGTTCAAAAAGTAAGACGCATGCGCATAAGCTTAGCGCAGTTCGGGAAAGTGCAGGTACTGGTTTCTAATCAGTTTCTGACTGAAAGTCTGGTGTTCGGCCAAGAACCTTCCGAGTAGTTTCTGACTGTTTGCAAACCGCCAAAGTGGTTGGAACTTCTTGGCCTGGATTAGTGGTTTGTGACATGCGCAGATAATACCCCGATTAGTTTCCAAAACCAGTTTTTGAAACGCTGGCCACTTCCTAACCAATCACAAACTTAGCCATCGTCGATTCTGCGCACTAAAATATCCGAGAACATTTGTGTTTATTTTTAGTGAACATTTAGTTTTGAAACACTGCACCCTCATTGGCCGTAGTTTAAAATTAGTTGCCCCACAACCAATGAGATCGCAGTGTTTTGAAACTAAATGTTCGCCAAAAAATGACATGAGTTTGTTCGGGCACGTCAAATGTGTCACTAATTCTTTTCTGATATTTTGGTGCGCAGAATCGACCGTGGCTAAGTTTATGGGCGGTCAGAAACTGGTCAGAGTTGCAAAAACGCGTTTTGGAAGCTAATCGGGCGATTATCTGCGCATGTCATGAACTATACTAGTCCACGCCGAGAAGTTTTGAGCACTTTGACAGTTTGCAAACCGTCAGAAACTACTCCGAAGGATCTTGCAAGAACATCGGACTCTCGGTCAGAAACTGGTCAGAAACCAGTTCCTGCACTTGCCTGAACTGCGCCAAGCTTGTGCGCATACGTCGTACTATGAGGGCCGGTTACCAACTGTTGCCCGAACGAACCTAAAAACAGTTACTGACAGGTTGCAAACCGATCCACATTTAAGGTGCCCTTTTATTTTGATATACAGTATGTCCACGGATGGGGTTTAAAAGAGGAAAAAAAAATTATTTCTGATTTTACAGAAAAAATCATTCTTGATAAAATCGCCTGCTTGCTCTCAAACCTCTAAAACCCATTTCGTTTTCATTCCATCATGAACCGTTATTTTTTTATTGAATTTTATTTGAAAATTTTGGACTTAGAAATATTTTCATCCGAAATTAATAGACGTACCAGTAAGCGAAACCATAGCGCAGTGACTGTTACAAGGTTTCGCACCATGGTTTAATATAATAATATAAAATAAAATGAGAAAACATTCAAATCCATAGATGAACCCCTCTCTAAATCTCATATTCAAACAATGCTGACACTCTGACAGTGACTGTTACAAGGTTTCGCACCATGGTTTCGGTTACTGGTACTTCTATTAATTTCGGATGAAAATATTTCTAAGTCCAAAATTTTCAAATAAAATTCAATAAAAAAATAACGGTTCATGTTGGAATGAAAACGAAATGGGTTTTAGAGGTTTGAGAGCAAGCAGGCGATTTTATCAAGAATAATTTTTTCTGTAAAATCAGAAATAAAATTTTTTTTCCTCTTTTAAACCTCATCTGTGGACATACTGTATTTTGATTAATTTATGAACCAAACCATGACAAAACCGAACAACTCTTAAATTCCTAGTTAGTTCCTCACTACAAAGTTAATCCGCCTCAACAACAATTTCAATTATTGAATTCGGTTTTTTAATCGCAGTACGGATCGGTCCCTACTCAAGTGGTGGCCCCCTTTCGCCTGAACGAGGACCTGGAAGCGGCGCCCCTGCTCGAAAGTGACGTCCCGGCCCCGGCGCCCCTCCAAGACCACGAGTACCACGAGATCAGCGACGAGGAGAACACCAACAGCCCGGCCCTGGACCTGGGGCCCTCTCTGATGGCGGAGATGGCGCCGATGCTGAACAATTTCGGCCATTCCAATCACGCCCTGGACCACGAAGGTTCGAACCGCTCGAACGAGTTGCGGGAGAAAATGTCGAACAGCAAGACGACGCAGCATCATCATAATAAAAAACAGGCCACTGTTAAACCGATCTCGGCCAACGACCGGAAGAGCCTGGAAACGGCCATCGCCATGGCCAACGAGATCAGCACCAGGTCGATGTCGGCGCCTGCGGCCACTACCCCTGCCTCGCCCAACAAGAAAAAGTTCAGCTTTCGGTTTCCCTCGGTCGGTGAACACGACAAGACGGCCGAAAAGAGGAATTTTTCCGAGGAGGCGCTCTCGGCCTCCGATTTACAGGTGAGCCCTTTGGGGGTTTTCGAGGTTAGGGCACTAATTTAGCACTCAAATGATTTAGTTGAGTAGTTGCAATGGGAACCTCAATGCTTCTTCGCTTATTTGGGAGATTTGGGACATTTCATGTCGTTAGGTTGGCATCTGTCAACTGTCTAATTAGGTTTGTTCGGGCAACAGTTGTGAACCGGTTTCTGACCTTCGGAGTACTTACTGACTGTCTGCAAACCGTCAAAGTGGTCGGAACTTCTCGGCGTGGACTAGTAGTTTTAGACACTGGGATTGGTTCTAGATTTAGTCGTTTTCACCTTTTAATTTAAGAAATTAAACTTAATTTTTGTGTTGCATAAATCGTTCGATTTAATTTTAATTTTACAAAAGTTAAAGTTAATTTTAATCTTAATCTTAAAATTAAATTTTGGTGCGTAAATCCACCATTAGTGACATGTTACAAACCGTTCCACATTTGACATGCCCGAACTAACCTAACATGGCGGTAAACCATAAGGTTTGTTCAGGCAACCTTCGGAGTAGTTTCTGACTGTTTGCAAACCATCAAAGTGCTCAGAACTTCTCGGCGTGGATTAGTAGTTGATGAAATACGCAGATAATCGTCGGATTACCTTCCAAAACGCGTTGTTGCCACTCTGACCTCTTTCTGACCGCCCATAAACTTAGCCACGGTCGATTCTGCGCACCAAAATATCAGAAAAGAATTAGTGACCGGTCCACATTTGACGTGCCCGAACAAACCTATGTCGTTTTTTGGCGAACATTTGGTTTCAAAACACTGCGATCTCATTGGTTGTGGGGCGACTAATTTTAAACCACGGCCAATGAGAGCGCAGTGTTTCAAAACTGAATGTTCACGAAAAATAAACAAAAAGGTTTTCGGATATTTCTGTGCGCAGAATCGACGGTGGCTAAGTTTGTGATCGGTTAGAAAGTGGTCAGCGTTGCAAAAATTCGTTTTGGAAACTAATCGGGTTGTTATCTGCGCATGTCACAAACCACTAATCCACGCCAAGGAGTTCCAACCACTTTGGCGGTTTGTAAACAGTCAGAAAGAATTCCGAAGGCTTTTGACCGAACAGCGGACTTCCAGTCAGAAACTGGTTAGAAACCAGTACGTGCACTTGCTCGAACTGCGCCAAGCTTGTGCGCATGCGTCGTACTTTGTGGACCAGTTCACAACTGTTGCCCGAACAAACCTAAAATGCCTTGAAACATCCCAAGCAGACTTTTTACAGCTGGTCCAGCTAGTTAACGTGAATTTTCAAATAAACTTGAGAGACGTTGAGGTTCATATTTTGCAAATTAATTTGAACACTGGACTAACACGATTTTTCCTTTTGCGCCGTTCTGTTCGCCTCTTGGTCCTTTCTCTTTCTTAGAAGTTTATGAGTTCTCCCTCATCCCTCGACGAATTATCCAACCACAGTTTACGCCTTCCGCTCTGGGACAAAGCTTCCGCCGAATTCTATTTCGCGAAATCGCGCGAACTTCTGTCGAGACCCTTTCCCGCGCCGCCGCCTCAGACAATGCGGAACGGCCCGCACAGTTCCTGCCGCAATCTGTCCTCCGGCACGTTACGGGACGACAACTACGTGGGCGGTTCGGAAATGTGGGGCGGATTCGAGTCGCAATTCCAAAATCTGTCATTCGAAGACGACAATTACTACCGTCCGCCTCGCCACCACAACAACCATTCGCAGTACCGCGACCGGACGCTCACGAAATCGGAGAGCATGGCGCGGAAAAACTACAACCCGGACTTTGCCCGTTTCCACCATAACCGACCGCCGACCGAGGCGATCCCGCCCCCGCGCGGCTTCCTCCGGGAGGGTTGCAACAACGCGAACGGGTCGCAATATTTCGAAACGTCTTACGTTTACTACAAGACCGACAACGTCTTCGAAGACGGCGGTCGCTACGACGGCCACATCAAAGATTTCGATTTCGTGAGCGGCACGAACAAGGATTACTTCTTCGAGAGGCCGCGCACTTTGAGCTTCAGCGACACGCCCACCGATAACAACCTCTTTCCGAGGAAAAACGGGCGCAGCATTCGCGATCGCAATAGACGGCGACAATCGTATAACCCGAAGGCGTACGAATCGAGCTCGAGCGATAGCGATTGCATCAGCGTGGGTTCGGTCGATTTCGACTGGCGACGGCGCCGAAGAATGTCGAGATTGTCGGCGTCGAACGGCAGCATCCGGTCGGAAATGTGCAAAAGGTCGACCATTCCGGCCATGCTGGCGACCACGGTGCCGGCGACGACGACGAATCCGTTTTTGAAGCCGAATTTCAGCGCGAAAATGATGGGGCGTTCGCCGCCCCCCAGTAATAGCATCTTGAGCGGGCTTTCGCCGACTTCGGTCGCTCGGTGCCAACAGAGGTCTTCCTCGACGTCGGAATCGAGTCTCTAATCGGTTTCTATAAGATTGCAATTATTATTATACGTAAACGCATCCCTCCTGTTCACATAAGGCATTTATAATAATTACTAGCTATAGCGAAAACTAATTAAGGATTTTGTATTGATCGATGAGGACGCTTGGCGGATTTCAATCATTGATTATGCACCTTTTTTCATTATTATTTCACCTTTATTTTTATTTCGTTTCATTTTTTTCGTTTCCCGTTAGTCTAAAGTTACACAAGAAGCTCAAATGGCGTACCAAGCTCTAATCGAAAGCCCCACTTCTGAAGTGTCTCAGGTAAGTTTCGATAGATTATCGACAACACTCGCCAACCGGTAGACTTTTCTAGTTCATGGTGACCAATCCTTTGAGGATTCTGCGTTTAGGACCCGTTCCTGTGGTCAATCCGAGAACCCGGTCCGCTAGCGTAGCCAGTTGTAGTTTACCGCCGAAAATGCATGACAGTGCCAGAAAGTCCGTACCGGAGAACTTGAACGGAATCAAAGGTAACTGCGTCAATTTCGACAGATGCGTGGAGCCGCCATCTTGATATATCTGTCAAAATCGGTGCGACTCTCGATTGATTTCTCGTTTTTCCAGACTTCCATCACGAAACCTCCAGTTTGAGGCGTCGCCAGGACTTCAGAGACGAGAATCCGATCCCTCTGCCACCTCGCGACAGGAACAAGACGCTGTTGACGGCAAAGCCGAGGCACACGCGGAAACACCCGCTCATTATACCGCCGACCAGTCTGCAGCGCACTCTGGATAAAGTCAATACGGTTTCGCCCCCATTGACAGACGATACCGCGCCGCCTAGATTCGTTCTGCCCGCTGTCGATTATGACGTTTCTCCGGTTCACTCCTACGCGAACAACGTCACGCAAATCGTTACCGAGAAAAATCCAGAGTCGCTTCATTTCGAGGCGCAGATCGAGTCGAGTTTGGACGCCCTGGACGAGATCCCTGCCGCTCAAGAGCAGGACGTGGTCGATGGGGTCGCCGAGAGTTTCGGTAATGTCAAAGTCGAGGAGGCTGGGGTGGGGAGTAGTCATCATGTCAGTTGTGAGGATCTCTTGAAGTTCGCCAATACGAAACCCAGTTCCAGGACCAGAGGTAATGATTCTGACGAAGTCAGGATCATGTCGAAAGTACTGGGAACTCACGTAAGCAATTTCGGGACTTGCGGAGCGGCCATGTTGTGACTTTCTTCCATTACAGGTTCCTACTGAAAAATGTCTGGAGGCTTTAGACCGTACTGAGTGGGACTGCATGAGGGCCATAAAGTTGGTAAAACTGCAGAGGATGGTGGCCGCACATTTGGATTCGTGTTTCGGGGCTTTGGACCAGTCCAATTGGGATGTGGCGGGGGCCGCCCAGTGGATGTTACATCAAGATGACGAAGTGACTCAAGTGTGATCCACTCGAAACTGTGCATTCTCCACACTATTTATTATTCTTTAAGTCTTGCCTGATTTCTAACACACAATCGTAAGTATCTACCGTTTTAACGAATTTCGATGTAACTTTATAATTAATTTTAATGTGGATTTGTTATGAATTTTAATTATGTTACAATTATTAGACGAAATATTCTTTAAATTTATTGATATTATATCAAAATCTACTCATGTGGTCGCGTTAAAGTAACTAGGCACACTTTTTAAAATTGTACAACGTTTTGCATTAAATTTATACACGAAATAATCTCATGGTTTTACTGGAAATTAAAACCCCAACTTGAATAAAAATATTAAATTTATTTTTTAGTAAGTAGATACAATAAAAATTAATAATTTAAAAAAAGTACAACACTTAATAACATAAATTAAATTCTCAACTCAACATATTTTTTATATCTTGTATCCTTCAATGAAAGGGATGCCAGTCCTCACTCTCTGTTGGTAATCACAGTATTGTTGTCCGAAGAAATTCAGCAAGGTGACTTCTTCAAAATAAATTCTCTCTTTGAAGAACATCCAACTCGCTACTGTGTAAGCAATTACACAGAACGGGTTCAATAAAATTAATTGAGTCCCAATGGACCAATAAAACCACCCAACGTAACTCGGGTGTCTGCACCAACTGTAAACGCCTTTGGTGACCAACACATGGCCTGCGGTCTTTTCACACTGAACCAAGTGGTTGAAATTCGAACCAGCGGTCAAAATCGCGACTTTTCTCAAAAGCTCACCCCCGATACAGATGACTAGTCCCACATTTGAAAAGAAACGGATCTCTTTGAGACCCGGGAAGAAGTAAGTCTCTATGAAAAATTCCGCCCAAGAGGTCACAGCCGCCACCGTGTATTGAGGACTGTGGTTTATCATGTAAGAATCGACCGACAATTGCTTCGGTTGAACCAGTGCAATCGAAAGGAACTCGCTGTAGTGGAAGAACGACATGACGCACATGTACGCGCCGAAAACTTGAACATTTGAGGGTCCGACAATCTGCACGTAAACGCCTAAAGCGAAGATCAATCCGAGAAAAGCCCCTCGGATAGCTATCTGTAACAGATGCACAATATAACAAATCCACTCGTTAAAGGAGTCCTCGAACCTTACCGAAAAATTCTTATTCGTGTAAAAGTAGCGCAAAATGAAGTAGACATTTACAGCATACAGGGTTGTAATGAGTACGTTCACTGGTAAATCGGCTACATCGTAATGCACAATTATTGTACACAGGGATAGGAAAGTACAAGATGTCCCAATAAAGCTCTGCAAGGATATTCTACCTTCTGCACAAAACATCTTGGTACTTTAATTAAATCACCACTTATTTTTGGTACAGTTTATGTGCTGTTTTCTATGTGCTAGGTACTACATAATTTTTCTCAGTTTGGGCATTGGGAAAATCGCACTTGCACATCATATGTTCTTATCAAAATATACTAAAAACGCTTTCCATCAAATCGTCACTACAAAGCCAATAAAATCGCTCATTTCTAAATTTTGGCCAATCAGAATGGATGTGGTTGTTGGAAAGCTCCCGATTGACAGATTTCTGATGATGACACATCCATAAAAGTGAGGTTAGAGTTATATTGACAACAGTGAAAAACAGAGAAATCTTGCCCCAGAAATGGGTGTTAAAGGCCTAACGACATTCATAGCGACCAGATCGAGGGACTATTATGAAGATTTCAGTCTGCATGACATGCACGTGGTATTAGACGGACTCAGCATCTCGTCGCAACTTTACAACTGGCACTGCAAGAGGAACGACTGCTTCGGGGGCGACTACGACAAATTCGCGAACGTGGTCCAGAACTTCTTCCAGTTACTGGCGAAATGCCGCGTCACCCCTTTGGTCGTCTTGGACGGGGGCTACGAGAAACGCAAACTAAAAACGGTGCACCAGCGGATCAAATGCCGGATCCAGAACGCCCAAGCCCTAAACCCGACAACCGAGGGCAGTTCCGGAATCGTTTTCCCCCTATTCGTGCATTACGTTTTCATAGACGTCTGCACGAGAATGGGCGTCAAGTGTCTGAGGACCGAATTTGAGGGAGACGGAGAGGCTGCGTACCTCGCCCGCAGTTTGAAGTGCCCGATCATCAGTTACGACTCGGATTTCTACATTTTCGACGTGATCTACATCCCCTTCAATACCGTCGAGTTGACCGCACGTAAACTGGGGAACTCTTATCACGTCCAGTGTCAAGTTTACCGAGTCGATAAATTCCTGAACTCGTTCGGAGGATTGGACAAGGTGAATTTGCCGGTGCTGTCGATGCTCCTCGGTAACGATTACGTTCACAGATCGTGCTTCGGCGCTTTCTATCAGCAGATCAAGCTGCAGAAATGCAAAGGGAGTGAGCAGCAGAAACGGATCAAATCGGTCATCATGTGGCTGCAGAATCAGACTCCCGAGAGCGCGATTTCGCACATCCTGAGCAAGTTCAAAGCGCGGCACAGGCGTGTGATAGCGGCCAAAATCCAAGACACCATGAAATCCTACAATATTTCGAACCCTCGTATATTGGAGTATTTCAAAATCGATCCGAAAATCCAGATCCAGTCCAAGCCGATCGAAATCGATGTCGATGAGGAACCCGAAGAAGGCGAGCTGTGTTCTTCGGGAGAAGAAGTGGTTTCGTCTTCCGATGACGAATTACTTGCTGAAGAGGTCGAAGAATCGAAATATTCAGAGATTTTTAAAAACGTTTCGAGGGATTTCCGTTCGAATTTCCAAAAGTGTCTATACCCGGCGTGTTTTATAGACATGTTGGTGAGACACACTTATTATTCCACTCCGCAAGTTGAAGATTTTTCTGAACCGGATCATTCTCACACGATCAGTTTGAGTATTTTATCGACCATGCACCGGATTTTGAATTTTCCCAGTAAAAGGCCTCTATCTTGTGTCGCTAGGGATGAAAATGCGCGTGTGAAAAAATCGGTTATTCCTCAAGACCTCGCCCATGATTTACCCGCTTTGAGAATAATCGAAGAAGCTGATTTAGAAAGTCGAAAATTGATGTTGCTCCAAGTTTTGGAGTGTCCCGCCGACATTGAAATATTCCTAAATAAGTTCCCACAATCGTGGCATCTGTTCCTGTTATCGGTGCGCTACTGGATAATTAAGAGTGGAAACTGCGATACCGCACACGTTTACGCCCTAATATTGTGCGCGATAATCGTAAATTTCGTCGATCCGAAAATCGGGAAATTCTACAGATCCACAAGACAATTCACACGCGTTTTCGGAACTGATGAGGCCGATCCGAATAAAGCGAAACGGCAGAAAATTGAAGAAAACCGGATTATCGAGGCGATACAATTGATAAATCGCGATGAAAGTGTGGCTTGTCTCAGGAAACTGGTGGATTATTTCCAAATGGACCCGAAAATGCGAACGTACGCCAGACTTTTTCGCCGCGACGTCGTCCACAAATTCGCGGTTTTCCAAAGTTGCGCTTTGCACATAAAATTTCTGAACAGTCTGTTGAATTCGCCGTTTCCGTCTCTGTTCATTTCCGATTTCTACGACGGGACTTTTTTACATAACATGATGTGCAATTTGATGAAAAGGAGCAGTTTGGAAGCGTATGTCAAGACTTTATTGGGAGATTGTCCCGCTATTTTAAACGCGCTCGAGCTGATAGTCAGCGAAATCAGGGAAGTCGTGGGCAGTGAGTCCTTGGCTAATCAGAATGTGAAGAAAAGCCGGAAAAAGAAGAAGAGTTCGAAGAAAAGCGAAACCGATACAGTGGAACCCATGGAAGAGAGCGGCGATAATTCCGAACCTGGAGAGCCTTACGATTTGGGCACAAACAGATTCTCTTTGTTATTATCATCTGTAAAATAATAAATTGTAAGCGTTATATCCTTACGAAAGCGTACTGGTATCACCATATTTATTTTAAAATTAAAAAATCCGATATATCGGATAAAAATCCGATATATCGGAAAAAAATCCGATATATCGGAAAAATAAATCCGATATATCGGAAAAAAATCCGATATATCGAAAAAATATCCGATATATCGGAAAAAAATCCGATATATTGGAAAAAAATCCGATATATCGGAAAAATATCCTCTATTGTTACTAAAGCTTCGTGAACCGCATAGTGCATGAGCACGCGATGAACATCATACCTATTTATTTCTATTTTTGATAATTATTCTAGGTATATTAAATATTAATTGAATATAACCATGCGTTCTATGTTTATTCATGGTAGTTTGTGCTTCGGAGAAGAGAATTTTGATTATGGACAGGGATAATTTGATAAGAGACTACTTCTTGAGTAGCCTGCGTTCTGCGTTATGAAGAGATTGTTGCCTTCCTGTGAGCCTTCAACGCTTCCGTACTAAATCACTTCACGATTTAGGTTTCTGTGGTGTTTTTTTTTTCGAGAAAAATGCACCTGTTCGAAGTTCTCTTAGCCTAAGTTTTAACTACTCTTGAACAGGTGCATTAATTTGAATCTAGGAAATTGGACAAACAAAACCGCTTCTTTGATCCATGTGAGAATGAATGATAAACTCACAAATAAATCGACAAATAACGAATTACAATCTTGAGTAAAAACGGCGCTGGTCGAACTGAGGACCGTTATCACCTTCTATCTTACAGTTCTGTCCTATATCTCTTCCTGATATGCTCTTCCCATCTTGTTTCCCACCATAACCTGTTCAGGCGCAATGACCATATAAGGTTCATTTTTCCAATATATCGGATTTATTTTTCCGATATATCGGATATTTTTTCGATATATCGGATTTTTTTCCGATATATCGGATTTATTTTTCCGATATATCGGATATTTTTCCGATATATCGGATTTTTTTCCGATATATCGGATTTTTTTTCGATATATCGGATTTTTTTCCGATATATCGGATTTTTATCCGATATATCGGATTTTTTAATTTTAAAATAAATATGGTGATACCAGTACGCTTTCGTATATCCTGGCTCTCATACTTTCTTTCTTCGTGAAAATTTCAGCTGATGTTGAACGGATCGGCTTGTGGATGGATCCAGACAATTTCCCGGCTGTCTCTATCATTAGGAAAAGTTTATTTTTGGGGATTAATGCGGAAATGAACATTTATGAGCCGGCTTTCCATCTCTGTTCCACTCATTCAACATCCAAAAGGTGTATACCAGGCCTATGGGAGTTATTGCGCAAGGCTTGGTACGCCTCCAAGTCCAAACTGTGTGTGTGGTGACGGTAGTAATGTGGTGTTCTAGTCGTTCGCTATTTTTCTAGTAGTAAAACTAATGCAAACAAACACCTATTAATTAAAATAAATAGGTAAGAACCACTCCAAATTACCCCAATTTCGATATAACATAATTGAATATTAAACATTCTTAATAGGCGCTATAAGGGACACATTAATAATCGATCGTGTAATTTAATAGGCGTCACAATTATTTCCCAGTCGATATACGGTCTCTGAAACGACTCCGGAAAATGCGCGGATATAATCAATGATTTTCGCGGTGAATTTTGGAGGATAAAGTGTATTATTATAAGTAAAAGCGTAAACATTCAATGATGTCCCCATTCTTGTTAGCATTACGATAATTTTAGATCCTACTACACGCCGATGGTTTCAGCGAAGGTGTAGTATGTCGTGACATCACCGCAGGTTTTATTACTCCATCCACAGATTATTATGAATCAATATGAAATTTTCTAGGTGTAAGTTAGAAGAGAAAGATGGCCGATCCAGGGTTTCCGGGTCAACATACGACCACCACAAGGGTCACATCCAGCACCACCGTTCAAACCAACATCAGATTCGACAAGACCTACATCAGGACCGTGCCTGGCATTTTGAAAATCGTAGAACTTGTGAGTTATTCCACTATACGCGATAAATTTAGGACACTCCTCGCCTCTTGGCAATTTTTCACAAAATTACATTCATTCATCCGTGATGAGATCATTCTCTATTTGGTAATTTATTCACTCATCCACTGTTATGGATGCGGCCTCGTTATTTCTATGAAATACTTAAAAAAAATTCTTATCTGATATAGGATGTGTCTCATTATTTTCGAGTATTTTAGGCGGCCGCAAAAACCGCAATTTTTTATCGCGAGCACAATAATTTTCGTCTGATAAGAGAAACCGATTTTACGCACGAGATATTGAAAATTGTGCTTACCTCCGATTTCAGGTGCTGAACTTCGTGGGCTTCATATGCATAGAGGTGAGCAATCACGCATGGCACTCCCGCGGCGGCTACTTCATTTTCGTGGCGATGACCGGATTTTGGGTGACCGGCGTCCTCTTGGCCTTCTACCTGTTCCACATCATCGAGAAGACGTTCAAAATCCCCTGGCTGAAAGTCGAGTTGGTCTACGGCGCCGTCATGGCAGTGCTTTACATCATCGCCGCCAGCCTGGCCGCCTCCTTCGGAGTGGAGGCTTACAAAGCGGCAGCTGTAAGGATAAATAAAAATCTACATCAACATGATGTTAATGTTAGACTGGAAAATATGCACGAAAAAAGGGTTGAAATATGCATATGCAATATGCACGAAAAAGTATCAAAATTTGCACGAAAGAAGACGAAAATACCGTGTGTACATACCTAAACTGTGGTACTCCCTATTCCTGCCTTGAGGATCAAATACTTGAGGGTCTCTAGCCGTGACCATCGATCTCTTTGTCTCATACATAACATATTATAAGCATTTGAAAAACAGAGACAGAAAAATAACTTTTGCTGAACTCTTATTTTGGCGTATTTTTGTGCAGTTTTCGTCACTTTATAATCGAAAATATCATTCAACTTTAGTCCTGTGTTTTAACATGCCCACACAGGTTTTTAATGAATTGAAAACTTAATTACTTCATGCATAGGTCAAATCATTACAAAAATTGAGAAAGTTGACGATTTCTGAAAATTCGTAAATTCCATAATGACGATTTGATTCTTTCATTCAGAAATTAAGAATGTAGAATAAAAATTATATACCCTTACTACCCTTTATGGAAAAGCCAAGTCTTGAGCCAATATTACCGTAACGGCAGATAGGATTATATGGGCCTATTCTAAAAGTACCAATAGCGAGAACCAGCATTTCCCACCTATTTTGTGTTATGTTTTGGAGTTCATGAAAAACTCTGAAAATTGCATAAAACTAGAGATGGGTCGCCGGGTTTATTCCCAGTTCGGAATATTTCCGAACTGGGAATAAACCCGGGCGGAATGATTGGGCCGAAGAATCATTAATCGGAATCATTCGAAACATTCCGGAAATATTCCCAAATTCCCGGGAATTTTCATAAATTGCCGGGAATATTCACAAACGTCACTATAAAACTGTGTATGAACTTGTATTTTCTTGTGAATATCAGTAGAAACAACTGTTTCTATTGTACTTATGTGCGTTATGGTTTGACTGGAAACAGGATAATTACTGAAAATAATGAACATATGTATGAGACCAAGTACGAACCTGACCGTAGGACCGAGTACGAACTCAAATATGAGACCGAGTACGAGACCTATTTTAGGGAAAAGGGCCTAAAGTCTTATAGTTGGTCCTCAAAATAAAAAAACCGTAATTATCAAAAAAAAAGTCAAATTTGCTCTTTTTCCCCTTTATTTAAGTGGTTTTCCACGAAGTTTTCTTCTAACCGAAGAAAGGATCATTAAATTATTGAATTGGTGTGCTTATAGTTTATCATTTTGAGATATACAGACTCAAATTTGTACTAATTCGAATTTTCCGCGATTTTATGTATTTTTCATTTCTAGTGCCCCCGATTCTATATTTGTATAGGGTGTTTGGTATTAAATTGAAGCCCTTGGTCCGACGGATCGAAATATCGCAAAAAACAGTTTTCAAAATTTAAGAATTCAAAATTCCGGGAATATTTCCGAATCATTCCGGGAAGGAACGGAACAAATAAAACGTTCCGGGTGAAAACCCATCTCTACATAAAACTAATAAAATATGCACGAAAGATGGAAGAAGTATGCAAAATATTTTCCAGTCTCTAATGATAATAAATGGTCGTAAAGAAAAATTAATATCATTCCACTTATGGATATGCTAATAAATGATCGTGGTTTTTCAGTTCTTCGGCTTCTGCGGGATGGTGGCCTACGCGTTCGACGCTTATCTGAAATACGTCGCAATCAGAAACGGCGAACTGGCTCAGGGAGAACGTGTCATCGCTAAAGAGACGAGCACCGTCACGTCACCGACTTATTAAAGCGGAATGAGCGCATAATCACCACCGGCAGAAACGTCCGAGATTTGTACCGGAGATAACGAAGCATCCATATACTTACTTAATCGAGAATCACACACGAGAAGCAATCTACAAATTGTAAATAAAATATATGTATTTTAAGTTTTCGTCAACCACAAAAACTCATTTATTTATAGTGATAGGGAAAATTAATTATGATTTCAACTTATTGAGTGTTGTTTTATGCAAACTTGTTATACACTTCAGTAGGCAAAGTTACGGTCCCTAATTCAATGTTTTTATAAAGAATGTTCCAATCTGATACCGCATATCTTCATACAAAATGCATTTCTAAAGAACTGTATTGTGATATTTTACGTGTCTAATATCATTACATGAGTCTATCTGGTATATTACTCGCTTATTGTTGTAAATACGGGACCACTTTCCATGTAATTTCACAACAAATATAAACACTTAATATTTTTGCTTAACCGCGAATCCGATAATTAGCCTCCCCAAGTCAGACGAGCCACATGATCTGTCTTCCGCTTGGAGCTCTTGATGAAGCCCAGGAATTCCAATTCCGCCACGGCCTGCGTAAAACGAGCTCTGGTTAAAAACTAAGGACATCTTATGTTTACAAATCAATTGTCGGCATTATCGTGATTGAAGGATACTGTAATTGCGGGTCCACTACTCTGTTGGAGCCTTCTTCTTCTCGAGGATCGACGATGCTCAAAAAAGCTTGAAGCCAATCGTACAAATTGATCATCTTGCCGCATTCCAAGTGGAGTTTATACGCGATGCTTATGTCTGGCATGGATCGGAGGATTATCGAGTTGTCTGGGATTTCGCAACAAGAACACTGCGCGTAAATCAGATTATTAATCCATGAAAGTAAATATTTTTCATTATTTTACCTGGAGATAAACTTGTGGATCGGTCAGAGCGGAATGTATGGCAGCTCTGTGACTGCCGATGATGTGGTTCTGTATCGAAATATCGTTGAAAAAGAATATTTCATGAAAGCACAACGTTGTAGGCTCTGAAAGGTAGTTATCGAAAGCGAATACTAAATATTTCAAGAGGGTTTCTCGTAATTTTTCGTACTGATTCATGGGTTTCGCCATTTTAGACTTCTCTAATAAAGTTATATTCAGTTTTAATCGATCCATTCGAGTACAGATGAAATCTCGAGAATCTTCAGCATGCTCTTGGACAGTCTCAGTACTCAAGTTGTTGATTTTTTCAACAAAGCCTGAAAGTTTATCGGCAAATCCCATAATTTCTTTCTTAACACTTTTGGAAGTAACGTGATTATTTCTAATAAAATCCACGATGTTCGTAATTTTGCCACATAATTCGTCTTTAGACTGAAATCCGAGCAATTTGAAGCATTCTTTAAATTCAGGAGTTGACGAAATATTCGTAGAGACCGCTATAGCATAAATTTCCCGCACCTTCAATAATATAAACAGTCAACATACAGTTATTATGTATTGTGATAATATGGATATTTTCACCTGTTTTCCAAGGGGGGCCTTTGGAAGATCTTTAACTAAAATCGTTAAGACGTTGAGGAATACATGAAAACTTTGTAGATATCTCAAAAGTTCTTCAATTTCTTCTTGCAAAGCTGACTTAAAGTAATCATCATCTGTTAAAAGTTGAATTTGATTTTCGGGAGATTCACTCTCAACTAATTTCCGAAATGATAATAATCGCCTCACATTTTCCAGATCTTCGTGAGTAAAATTCGCAATGATTTTCTTGATGCTTCCAGTAGAACACAAAGCCATTGCATTCCCATAACTGAAATGCTCCAACATCGCATACTAAAAATTAATTTGAATAATTCGTAATCACCTATTGGTTCAACTAATAAAAAATAAATCGTACCTTGAAACTTTGTATGAATCCGCTGACTGAGAGATCGTAAAACAAGAAAATGTCGCTGAGAAGGTTAAAGACTTTGCCGCCTAAATGAAAAGGGCACTCGTACTCGAACATGACTTTCTCCAAGACATTGTTAAGGCACGCAGTGGAAGGCGATGAATTGAAAACTTCGATACTAACTTTAGATGAAACTTTGTACGGTAATGACCGATGTAAAGCAGCCACAGAAGTGGCAACTCCAAATACGAAAACGAAAGGCAAGACATTTAAATAAGTGCTTACGATTAAAATGAAATCCTGAAGTACTTGACGATTGAAACTCTCAAAATCCGACATAATCACTACGATTAATTTAGGGTTGGTTTTAGTTTTCTGTTTTTTCGGGGAGCCGTTTTCGGGGGCTCTTGAGATCGAGTAGAAATCTTCATACCAATTTTGAAAATAATTGAAATTGCAGTTGGTCTTCTTTAAGGTGGGTGAAGATTCACTATCGTCTTCATCATCAGAAAGAGATTCTGTTTTTATGATTTGCTTCAGCATATTTTCGATCAAGTGTTTGAGGTTTTGGCAATCTTCGCTATTCAAAGTGGCCACATGTGGAGTGACTTCTTCCTTAAATACGCGGCTCAACGTTTTGAATTGGGCTGAATGGTCTGGCATATTGATGCCAGTTAACAGCGCAGCTGTAGGTATTTCATAAACTCGATTTCTGTGAGAATTTTTCACGTATTTGGTAAGATTTCCCAAAACTGTCGCAAACATCTCGCTGTTGAGAGTCTAAAATTGTCCAAAATTAATCATTCATGGTCAGAAGACTCGTTTTATACAGCAATCACCTGGATCTCAGTCTCTACATTATTCCAAAGACGACAATAAGTCTTATACCAGAGGCTATCAGATAAACATACAGTGCTTGTCTGAGATTGTGGTTTCTTGGACTTGGACTTCTTTGAGGCAGCCTTGATGCCGTTTTTGTACACAAAGACCCCCTAAAATTAAGATAAAAAGTAGTGGACACTTGTTGATTGGGCCGGTTAATTTTTTCGAAATTTAATAAAATAAAACTACTTACCTTCGAAACTGAAACGTTAGAATCCATTGCGCCTCAGCGTATTCAATGTAACTTGAAAATAAGGCAGAAATTGAACGAAAACGAGGAAATTTTCAAACTTAACCTAAATAAACAAACGTCAAAAAACAAACGCCGCCTTTCGGAAAGCGCTAAATTTGAAATAGCAGAGTATGTATAATTGGTTGCCTATATTAAGATTTTAGATTTTGTGAAGACTGAAAGCTCGGGGAAAAACATTCGTTGATTTCAGTACTGGACTATCTTTTTCCAAAAAGCAGGGATTCTTTTCTTCATTTATTTTTATATTGAATTGGGTTTTTATCAGTTTTTTTAAGTGTTATGAGC
The DNA here is from genome assembly GCA_949788335.1 of Salpingus planirostris. Taxonomy (NCBI): domain Eukaryota; kingdom Metazoa; phylum Arthropoda; class Insecta; order Coleoptera; family Salpingidae; genus Salpingus; species Salpingus planirostris. The sequence goes on along the minus strand of OX460919.1, from coordinate 1,710,158 downwards.
TCAATCTTAAATCCATAAATCAATAATAAGAAATATGAAATGTGTCTCAATACGGGATAAACGTCGATGGTTAAAATAAATTGTTGAAAAAATGATCAATTCCGCGAATGTGTTTTACTTTTAATAATTTCCTTTCTGTGTCTGATTGTTATCCATAAAGCGTTTTGCGTTTTGCGATCGTCGCTTTCGGTAGAAATCTTGAAGAAAACCGGAGCTTTCTCTCATTCCGCTTTGAGAATCCATCAAACGGTGCGTTTTGTTGATTGATGACGATGTCTCTCGGTACATCGGCGTTGCATAAAGTAAGTCAATGGCTTCTAGGAAAGACAGACAAGAGTACTCTACACTCTTTAATATAAGTAATGTGTGTCTATACCTATATAGCCATCAGAGTCTATAGTGGCATCAGCCAAAGTAAAAGCAGATATATGTCAGTGTGTTGCACTTCTTGTTCGTATTGCTCTGCCACAGAATGCACTTCCGTTTCTGCCTTTGGCGGCGAATCCGCCACATCCTCCGACCCGGAGTCAATCATCGAGAAAGAGAGGAAATGCGCCATTATTTCATCCAATAACCCGCTTCATGCTAAAACCCAATATCCATCAGTCTTATGTGGAAAATTTAAGAAGCCCTTCCACGATCAATCCTCTCATTGTTCCATATATCGAGGTGCCTTTCGTTTGGTCCATTTCCTAATTTGGCTAACGATCAAAATGATCCTTTATCAAATATGGCATCATCAAATCTCGAATTCCTTTTAGTCATTTCGTGATTGTAGCTGTATTCGGCTTTGTCTAGTTTGATTCGTTTGTGTGTTACGTTACCGGTATATTATAGAGAGCCACAGTTTGCCTTTGTCTGATCCTTTTGAGGCGTTGAACTTGATGAACTTGGTGGGTCGTGTCGTATTTATTATATTAAATTATTAAAATTGATTGTGGTCGTTGTAATCGCCCGATTGTTACATAACTTATAATACCTAAGTATACTCATTTTGGATCTTGGGCCGTTTATGGATTCAAGAGTCTCGAGGCTTCCTTGTTTGCGCATCTTGAAATTGTCGTAATCACCCAGTCATCATCATAGAAGAGCAGCGTCTAGGCGAAATTGGCGGTTTGACAAATAATCGGCGATGCTGGAACCAACGGCAAAATCGATGCGTAAAAATCGCCTCGATTTTACACGGCGGGCTCATGATGAGGATGATGACGGTTCACGAAAGTGAACATGTCGAGTCTGAGAAGGATCGCCGTTATTTCAGATCTGCGGACAACGAACTCCATCCAATTGCTCCGAAAATGGTCGATAATTTCGCGAACCGCGCCCGCCGGTGCAATTAACTTTTTTCAATCTTTATCTTGCCCGGACAAATCCCGTGAGAAAATCGTCACTCATATATGGTATTTCCTCATTGCTAATCTTATTATAATTAGTCAGTGTTCGTTATTATTGTCTCGCCAATTGGCCATTACCAAGATTTATTAACTAACGTGAGTTTTGCGCTATGCGATTTTCTGTTATATTCTTCTAATTGTGCGTACCTGCTCCGAGAATAGTAAAAAGTCCGTTCAAGTCTGTTATAGTTATCTTACCGTTTCGTTTCGACAATGATGATGATTATGTCTTCCTGAAAATCTGAAAGCTGCCCCTGAGAAATGTGCGGCAATTAATAAATGGCCTCAAGATGTTATTATTATTGTTTAAACATTATCACAAATTTTAATCTTCCACGAGTTTGCCTCCTAACTGTTCATTTTAATTGAAAAATTGAAACTCTCGCATCTTGAATAATATTTCATGTGTTAATAAGAATTCGCTTTTTCTTTTCATCGACATCATCGTCAGCTGATGATGTCGAAAATTAAAACAGGATTTTTATAATGGGAATCTTAAGATATTTCTCAAACTCTTAATATTCATTTATGATGAGTTTTACTTTTTGGCGATAATAGTCGTAAAATGAACTGGCAATCTTTAATTTGTGGGTGATAATTTTTGCGCAAATTTAAAACGCAAGTATAATAAACTTGTATTTTATTTTTCATTTGAAAGTTCACTGACTCTACTTGTAAATTAGACCCAAAGTAGCACTACTTGCGTATTTACCAGAAAAAGGAAAGCAATATAACCGTGTACCGTTACTACCAATTCCAATTCATTATCAAATCGAAATTCTCTTCCTAAATGACGAATGAAAATTGCGACACCTCGAAGTCCAACGATAGTTGTTATTGATCACGAAGATGATGATGATGGTGTGTGGTCCGAGGATATCGAAAAATCATCATTTCAAATTATAGAGGCGATAACGACGCCCGAAGGAACGACAATCGCATTCTTTGCATATGAAATTGATAGGCTCGATCCGGAGCCACACGACGTATATCAGTCGCGATCAATTCGAGATTACGCTATACGATTATGACCATTGTTCGTGAGACATGGGCAGATATCACAGAATCATTTCGAATCGTCATTTAGCAGTGAACTTGGCGAAGGTAGGCCAATCGAGTTCAATGCCTTACTTTCATAACTTCACAATCTCTCTTACATCACTTGTACTACTATACCACTGGATGGAGAGCGAGTCGGGAAATCTGCTCGCAACCTTTTCCCACTTTTCTCCGTTCGTCTAGAGGTGGGCAAAGGCGCGGGCCATTATCTGAAATGAAATATTTCCATCAATTCCGTTCCAAAATGACTTAATATTGTCCTTTCTAGTTTGCATGATGAGATGGCGGGCCCGGTTTTTGCAGTTCCCCTTGCAGAAACGATCCGTTCGCGGTTTGCGGAGTTCAATGGCATGCGTGTTCGATTCTCGTAATGTACTCTTCTTTTCTGCGCCGAGTGCAGAGCAGGTAAGTGGCACAACGGTCGCGAATAACCCAACAGTCTTGATATCTAACCTTATTCAGTCCTCCAATGGACACCGTCAAAGTGTGTCCGCCAACTGCCGATGGAAACACAATGCAAGTGGTGGAAAGCGCAATCACGAGTAAAATGCACTTTTTCCGGGGCCTTTCACAAAAATCCCATCGTCGGGCCGGCGAAACCATCATCAGAATTCGCTCAAAGGAACCGAAAAGGGGTGCGCTCCGCAATAGCGAACACTTACCATAAACTCGCCACTTTATTTTCAACATAAACCACCGTTTTTTCCAGTCACGAATGCATTATCGCCCTGTAGGAACACGAATGCAATTACGAACAAGTGGGTGACAGTTACCGTTCCGTCGACTTATAATACTTATGTGCATGTGGGATTCTTATAAATTTTCAGGCCTTTCTGTATTAGAATTTGTAATAATTCGTCCCATAGTCGAGTTCATTGTACAACATTTTTCTGATGTGAGGTCAAGACTGCTGCCTCACCCTCTCAAGCCGAGCCAAGTTCAGTTTGTTGTCTTCGGATTAGCATAAAGGCCGATGAATAACACGCGTGTGTGTAGGCAATAAAAATTTCGCTAAGAGGTCCGTTTTAATAGACCCCTCACCTGTTCGCCGACAGAAATAAGCGCTAACATAATCATCATCGTCTTGACCCCGGGGCATTTTCTAACAATTATCGCGGTCGTGCCAAAGACTGTTCAAACATTTAGCACCACCCGAGGCTTCACAACAACAGGTTAGATATCGGGACTTGGAGCGAAATGTGCCAGAAACAATTTCGTGTGTATAACGGCCGAAAATGGTATTTTTCGCCATACCAATTTGCGTAAAGTGGTTGGGTCGACCTTTGCGGGTTCATCGCACTCCCTCAAAAAATCGCTCCGTCTGCTCGCGGATTAACGGGTCTTGAAAAGAGTGAATGTGGACTGATCGAATTGCGCTCAAATCTCATTGATTCTCGATTTGCGACCAGAAGGCAGAAGTCAAGACAGGTCTTTGAACCGTCGAATCCGGAGACCTACAATCTGCAATCTTCCTTTCTAACAGAACGAGGAAGTAGCAGTATCCCCGAAATACGGAGACCTGCCACCGGAATGGACCGAACCAAGGATCTTTTCGACGAGACCTGAATCGTGTTTTTTGAACGATGGATTTTTTCGACGGCGGGGCCTATTTTGGTCCCGCACACTTAATCGAGTGGTTCTGAGTAGAAACCACTAGGTCAAAGCGGTCAACGACCAACCTTCGTGGAGATAATGCCCAAGAAGTCGACACACCTCGCTATCGTCCTCTTCTTTGGGTACTTTCGAAAGCTCCAGGTAGGCGGCGAGTCTTTGATAGTACCAGAAGCACGAACCACTTTACCAAGGTAAGTTATAGACCATCCATGGACTTGGAAGTCAGCTCAGTTGATGACCTCGATCGTTCAAGATCAAGGCGACGACTGCGTTGACTCGACGATTCCTAACGGTACCACCTCGCATTATAAGCTTTTCGAAGGTGATGAGGCTGAGGGTAGTCGGATGCTTTTCTTATCGAAACCGAGATATTTTTAATGGATTCTCTCCACTTTTTCCCATTACACGTAGTTAATTTATTTATTATAAGTGGTTCTTGATGGTGATGGTTAATTTAATCTGATTGATGCACCTCGGGAACTAACCGTTCCGGAGTCAAAATCGTGTGGTGCTGTACCGATGGTGATGGCCGATGAGAGTCTTCATCGGGCGATTGTTGAGCCGTTTCTTGTGCCCACTTACGGTTCCTTCGCCACCACGATGATGTCGATACAGTTAGGAGAAAAGTGTTAGAGTTGAGCAATCCTGTTACTTAAAATCACCGTTATCGGATGAAAGTAAACTCATGTAGCGGTACCGTCCCGCGAACTGTATATTTTAACGTATTCGAGGTGGGCATCGCGGGGGTACACCAAAATAACTGTCACTAATGACGGCGATTTCGGCTCCTCATGACCCCGCGGTAACGCTACTTCCATTCTCAAGCATCTTCGGATGAAATCACAGACGGCAGTACCAGGTGTCGGATTTATGGGTCGCTCCCTCTCCCGGTCCGTTCTTCGTCTTTGAATCTCATAACGCATGGAGAGGATTATTTCGGAAAAGTATCGGTTCGCTCCTTTCGTAATACGACGTGTGGTCAATTTCTTTCGGGTCGTCGACCAAAATGTAGAGTACAATTCGGAGGCCCCGTTATTTCGATTGGAAGGTGTTCCCATTGGTACTCGAACGGATAAATCCATCGATTAACTTTTTGGTCGACTGTACGACGCCGATGATAATTATGATGGACCGTGTAGTGTAAGTCCTTAACGGTTCTTTCCTGAAAAGAAAATGGATTCCATTTCAGTTACTGTATGCAAGGATACGGGCGACACGTTTTAGTTTACTTAGTCACAGGACTAATGACAACACACACCCACAATGTCTCAATTATTGAGTCATTTTTATTACACATTTATGAGAAATCGAATCTTTTTATGTTGCATAAAAAAGAGAGGGAGGATTTTTACCGCTAGATTTGGGCATCATCGACCCTCTCCGGCTAAATAAAACATCTAACGTTTCATTAGTTCCACATATAAAATTCAATATTCCGTCCCTGATTTTGTATAGGCCACCTGACATGTAACTAAATATAGTGCCATTAAGAGATCTGGGGCAAAAAAAGGGCCGTGACCTTTTTTTGTGGGGTATATTATAAAGGTGGGTGCATCAGGCGCTTCCTGGGTTTATTTACAGTTAAATACGAAAGCATAGCGGCATTTTTATTGTCATTTTGTGCGTATTGCGTTATTATTACCGGGCCGAGAAAGGGGTGACGATTTCGTTACGGTTTGCGGCGAGTACCGCAAAGGGCCTTTCAAAAAACCGAACCGAAACGGTACACGCATCCCTTTCACCGCTCACCAGCGGGATAACGGAGGTTTATTCAAAAGACTTTTTTCTCTTCTGATGCCGGCGAAGAATTTTGAATTCTCATCGTTTTTTGCGAGTCCCTTTCTTCTTGCTCGCTTCGCGCTGAGGATAATTGCGATTTGCACGGTGCGAAATTCGCAAGGACCACCGTTAATCGAATCGCCGACGAACTTGGCCAAAAAATCGACATCCAGAAGTGCACCGTTGATTTATTCGTTAATTACACCTTATCGGGGAAAAAGTTAATGACTTTTCCTCTGAATAAATGAATGATTTAAAATTTAAAGCACTTTGTCACCTTATAGGTGGGTACTCGATGGCGTTATGTCACCGATAAGATAATGACAAGTCATACTTCCTGTTTGGCTGCTGGAAGCGAAACGGTAAACGGTTCCGAGTACTCCGGGCGCTCCGGATCCGCTCCGGGCGGAAAATCGGCGCTTTTCCGGGATTGATCCCGGCCGGGGCCCTGGCGCATCCACACCCGGATCCCCGGAGCCTGCGCAGCTCCGGTTCACGTATACACTTGCCGGCCCTGAATGAAAGTAGTAACGGGACGCTCACTTATGCAATGCATTACAGTTATACGCCGAGGTTCATAGACCTCTCGCGATCTCTCTTTTGCTCCCATTCGCTAAACGTTCCGTCCGTCTTATTCTAGCTCGCGGAATTCGCGAGCCTGGGGAAAATGTGGACCAACGCTCCTGAGTGACCCGAAGAAAGGAGCGTACACGGAATCGAACAAAACGGAGAGCAGAGACGCACTCCTTATTGTTTCGTTCTCGACTGGAGCACATTCGCCATCATCATCATCATCATCAACATCAGTCCAGTCGTTGGACTTTAGTTCTACTTTCCGATATAACGGTTTTGGTTTCGTTAAATGCGCCAATGCAGTCCGTTTCTGTTTCCTTTTCAACAGCCGGAAAATCCTCAAAAATGAACCATAAAAGTCCAATTAGCGAGTTCCTGTTTCCAATATAAATGCAAAATGAGATATGATGGTCGTTTAAGAGCGATATCGCTCAAACCCTAAATATGCCCAATTACTCGGTCCCGGTTATGGCGCGATAAAATCGAATCACCTGCACTTTTGCCTTATTCATATTTTATCCGAGACGCCCTGCGGCTGACGCATCCGCATTTTGATGGCAATACGGGCAGCTGAACGTAAGAAATAATGGCGAGCATTGCTATCACGGTAATTACGAATTAGCGCCAGCGAGTTTCAGGTAATTTTCAGTCTCCAACATGTCTGCCGCAGTGGAGATACGTGTTATTTCAGCCATCGGATGTCGGATGAGGATGAGACTAATGCAACCTGAAAATATCGTGAAGTTCAATGCTACTAGTACGTTCGCGTTTTATGGTGGGGCTTGTGTAGGTAAGTGTGTCGATGTTCGCTGATGACCTCCGCGAAGACAACAGTGTTACGTTCGCGACCGACTCAATTATTGCCGTCACTGCCACTGCTGATGGTGGCGCTGGTAATGGCCTTCCTCTTCCTTCCGCAATCTCAATGCAAACTTCCCATCGTATAAAAATCCATTCAAGTAGTATTTATTCTTATCATCGTCAGCTGATAACATACTTACTTATCTGAAAATTACAGGATAACCACCAATTCTACTCTTGTTGAAAAAATATTGAGAATAAATTGAATGATTTTATTTCAAAATTGTGATTTATTGTCCCAGCGCTTATACACTAATTTTCGCGAATGAGTGCGAGGAAAATACTGAAAATTAATCAAACAGAGCTTTCACATTTCAGCCCCATTTATATCGTTACAGTTTCAGGGTTTACAAATTTCGTTGAATTATTTGTTCACCTCAATCTATAAACATGAATATTAGATGAGAATTGAATTTCCCATTGCGAATATAAGTAATAATGATGAAATTATAAATGACGAGACGATGAGTATTATCGTTGTATTACTTATGAATTGTCGATTCATGCGAGTTACACTGCTTCTTTATAGCTGAAAGCCAAAGCAAATAAAAGTTATCAGCCCGGGTAGCTCAGTCGGTAGAGCATTGGACTTTTAATCCAAGGGTCCAGGGTTCAAGTCCCTGCTCGGGCGGCTTCTTTTTTCACCTTTCCCCCTAGATACACCACACAAAGGCCCTAAAACAGCCTGTCGGTCTTTAAAAAAACTCGTCGAGATTTTTTCCTCGGCCCAACAGGTGGGTTTTGGAGATGCGGAACAAACTCCTTATAAAATCATCAAGGTTGAAAAAAACCATCTTCGAATGATGCCGTTAATCTGATTACTTTTCGCCTGCCGATGCCCCAATTAGTTTTTTGTTGCGTTCGAGAGGGCTGCTCTGCACCTGTCGCCCTTTGGTGCCCTCGTTAAAAAAGATTGACCGTCTAAAAGGGTTAGACCTACTGCCCATTAAAGCTCCGTTAGAAATGTAGGTCATTTCGGTGGGTGATTAAGGATCCATCTGTTGGTATCGCCGGATCGGAGAGGATGCACCTTGTGCCTTGATTTTGATGAATATCACCCCCATACCCTGACGGCCTTCAACTCGGTACCGTTATTATTATGCCCTACAGGAAACGCATCTTATATTTTAAACCGACAGCCCCCTATAGTCCCGTCATGCATTATTATAGTCGAAAAGACGTGCGTTTTTTTTTGTTATCCCGGAGGCATCGCTCATCTTATTTTTTCTGTGATGGTAATTTTAGTCCTTTCTTCGTTCCTAACTGTACGAGGCGGTTTACTGTTGCTTTTTCGATGGTATGATTCATAATAACAATGACGGGAGGCGATGAGATGATGGAATAGAGGAAAGATAATAGTAATTTCTTGCGAAATTTCGGTCACATTCGGTTGCGCTTAAAAGTAAAGTTCGACGATCAGCAAAAGTACGAATTTCGGCATCGCGGAGGCCAACGACCGTCATAATAGCCCCTCTCGTCGTCCATAAAACCATCGCTTCTTTATTATCATTATTTGCGAACTATCCTATGTCAAATTGCTTTACGCCGTCCTAATCACGTTAGTTCTGGTGGTCCTCCATCAACCCACAAATCTTCACTTCGCAAAAGACCCACCACCAAGGACACAAAATGCTCCCATAAATTATTTCGACTGCAGAAAATGATTCGGAAATTTTATTGCTCTTTTATAAAGTCAGGTCCTTGACCATTCGTACCTCTTTTTCGCCGTAAAACCCTTTGGCATCGCATTGCGAATAATTGTGTATAGTTGTGAGGAATGATGTTAAAATTGCGAAAACGGCAAAGCTTTTAATGCTTCAATAACTTTTCAAGGTGCAACGGCCTTTATAGCGTTTACTTTTCAACTTTACGGTGCAAAACTACACAAAAAATACCCTTGGGTCGGCGTTTATAATACTTTCCTCGTCCGGGCAAAAGGTCTAACGGTAAACGGGATTTTTGCGATCGCCCACAAATTATTATCATCACCGCCAAGGGTTCTCGGTAATTTACGGCCTCGCTCGATGATGGAGATGATTTTATTAGAGGTATAATCGTTTTACGGCCGAAATTCTTCAGAGATCGAGACGCTGGGTCGGATGACGAACGTCCCGAGCGAAATTCGCGCAGTTTTCTGCACGACCGTCAATCTCGGGACCTCTGGCGCTTCGAGAAGAAGAAGACGCAGAGTTCGTCGACCGCCACCATCTAATGTAGGTAACATGAGTGTGACGTCACGCGCGTCACCTCCATGTTCCAGTGGTCTAGTTACAAACCGACAGTCTAGTTGGTCGTTCCGGCGATCCTCTCTACTATAACCCGAACCGCACCAATAACACCGCTTCCAGTTCGCGAAGAGTGTGTGTGCAAGTCGGCGGGTCGACGAACTCTTATGCATGTCCTCGATGGACGCGAATACGCCGAAGACGAAATGAGTTCATCTTCTTCGGCATCTCCTCGATTTCGTTTCCAGAGGCGAACGGCCGCCGCAAAGAAAGAAACTCAAATCGAGACCGAAAAAACCAACCGAGAGGCAGAAAAGTGACAAAGGCCTCTTTTCTTCTTCGTTTTGCGACTCACTCGGTCAGCCTTGAAGTCTCCCATCGGACAATTTCGTCTATGATTACAGTCCGGGCGTCCCGTCATCATCTTTTATTAGGACTCATGTCGCAACTCCTAATGAGCTTGATGACGGTCTTTATCGCCTTGATTTCGGTTAATTGGTGGAAATAATTCGGCTCGCAGGGTATAACTAAACGGTTACTAACCTTTGGTAACAATCATCGTGATCGTGGCGTTCTGGGCTGGATGATGGCGAAGGCCAAGTCTGTGCAGGAAGTCGAGTGGATAAAGCCGACACGGACATACGAACGTGAATGGGGACATTTTTATCGCTTCGGCTCGTATACATCATCCCGTATTAAGCCCATCCAGCGCTTATTCACCGATCATCACGCGATTCCCCGTCACCCGGAAAAGGGCCCGGATTTCGGCCCTCCCGAGAGCCGTTCGTGCCCAATGTCACTGCCAAGGCATCGCGATAACACAATCCGTGTCTTTGTGAAACCTCGGTCGTCAACCTTTCGCCGTAATGTGTTACGCTATCCTTTGCGATAAAGCCGGATCGACTCACGTCTTCCGCCGAGACGATCGGTGGAAAAGAGACGGAAATTATGGGAGTCGGTCGCTGCTTTCGTGCCGCAGTAGGTGTAAAAATGCCGCGAATTGAGGGCGAAAGGTAAACCGTAAGGTGTGTTGAGTAAAATCGGAACGAAACGGAATTGAAACGTTTTATAGAAGAATAAACGCGAGGAGGAGAAAACGGTCGACGGATTCGAAAAAGTTCCTAGGTGTTAGATCATCTCCGATTATGAAGCGACGAGATCGAGTCGTACCTGCAATCCTATGATACTTTTGCAGCCTTGGACCTTGGCGAAAACACCGTGGTCCTTGACCTTGCCGAAATTTGCGTCGTAGCTTTTGTTTACCATTCGGGATGATACACAGAATGTTGAATAATGAATAGTTTATTGCACCAAAGTCACTCGAAGGTGTCGCCACAAACTCAAACCGAACCATAAATCAGTAGCGAAAATCGTAGGCAACAAATGCAAATCTCTCGACGTTTTCGCCAAAGTGCTCAACAATCATATTTTTAGGAATTATCTTATGCTCATACATAATTGGCGTCAATAGCCCATCGCTTTTGTTATATCTTCACACTTCCGGCTATTCTCCCGGCAATCGTTGGAGATTTTGAGCAATTGCTCACCGGGTGTGTAAACATATTCCGACAAGTTCACTTAATCGGTATTAGAGGTGCAAACTCGACTTTGAAGCCACACGCTTGAGAAAGAATCAAAATTGGACTACCTAATCTAAAAAATGAATCAGGTTCGTGTCTTATACCTCCATTGGGTCTCCATGTATTTAGATAGGGAACCACATAATTAATTAATTCCTTGATTATGTTCTCTTCGGTATGGAGCTGAGAGCTAATTTATCGGCCGTGTATAGCATAAGCCAACAAAGAACAAATAATTGCTTTCGGAAAAAAGAGGTATTGTATAATGCGAGGACGCATCACGGTATAAGGGAACGTTCTCGAAAACTTGAAAAAAACTATCATTACGACATTACAAGAAAGACGCTGACGATTTTCCCAATCTCGACCGTAATAACCGAGGGATTTGAGCCGCTTTTCGCCTAAAACAAAGCCGAGAGCGTCCAGTTCAATGACTTGTGACGTCAGTGGACCTAACCTAACGTAAGTGAAGACTGCGCTCCGGCAGCTACTTTCAAATCTCCGTAGGTGTACATTCCACCCTACATTTATACGCCGGAGATGCACACTCGCGCGCTCCGAGAGAGCAAGTTCGAAGGAGCCAAAACGACCAAAACGAAGGAGGAAAACGAAACCGAACGCACCAATCCGGGGCGTTCCCGTAATCTCGCCGGTCGACGATGGAGCATTAATTTCCGAGGAATTCCTCGGCGCGTTTCCTCGCAAGGACGCCATCGTAGATCCTCGTCACCTATTTCGCTTAGCGCGAAATGGGCGGTTTGATGGGTGCTAAACGGAATGTGTTACGACCCGAGTTTGTTGAACTCGCCGCTCGATGTGGAACAGACGCCGAAGAAATTTTCGTTTCGTTCACGGCTGAAGACGAAACCGACCGAAATCGGGCTCTCCGGAAAACGTCCTAAGACCCGATCCGAGAACTAAAGGGTAAAGTGGGGCGTAACCAAACAAATTTCTAGATAAATTAGGGCCTAACGGTACCGGGGGTTTAAGAGAGTTTCCAGAAGTCTTGGCTTTCTACCCCCCGTTGTTACTTTCTGTCGTAAATTGTTGGAAAGCCGCATTGTGGTTCACGGTTAACCACCCCTATAGTGACAGGGCCCAATTCAATATTCCTTGAAATATTGACTTCTGTTTTGACCCAAAATAGATTCGGCCATTTGAATAATTATCGTGAAATATTGCGCCTGTAAATTTCGCACGGTTCACGTCAACAACCACATCTGAAACGGGGGCTTTCGAGAAACAGTAACATTAGCGGGCTCTCTCGTGATAATAATCCGCTAAATCTAACCGTCCGAGTGTCTCGTCGTGTCCTATTAGTAGTTTCCACAATTTCCAGTTGTTTTTCCGGCGGAATTCGCCGTTAAGAGCTCGAAGCGCGAGAGACCCCGACAGGCGATCAGGCGACTAACCCGCCGAAGATCATATTCGGCCCGCGTCACGATAATCGACTCAGAAACGTTCAATTTCGACGAAATCCTCCGGGAAAACGCCGACGAACTCGCGGTGAGAGAAAGGCGTTTCACTGAATACCCGAATTCGCACGAGTCGGATGGTGAACTCGCACTGGAAATAAGGTTATATCATTTAACATAAACAAATGACGCACGTAAGTCAAAGACCTGCTTAACCAGGAAACCGGCGGCTTTTACCCAACCCCCATTTCCTCCTCGGTCCTCGACGACTCGGAGGGCTTTTCCGGGGAGATTTTCTGGGTTCTTGGACTTCCCGAAGGTTTTCGGTTCTGGTCGAGCCCCTGGTTATGTGTGGTGCTGTCGCTGGTACCGTCTTCTTGAGGCCGCCTCAGAATTCGGAGGTTGTTGACCGAAGTTCCCGTTAGCTCGGCGCTTCCAACTATCACCACACCGGCGCTGTGCATCACGAAAACCATCATCACGGTCAAGTTTAACTCGCACCGTGTTTAGTTTCTAAAAGACTTGCGAAGGTTGAGGAACGTAGTGGTGCGTTTGACGTCGCCCCCGACATGCGGCTCTGACGAAAGCGGACGTGCGAAAAGTGACAATTTTTTCCGAGTTCCTCTCCGCAGTGGTCGTCATTATAACGTTCCGTGTGCGAAAAGACTGAACCCGTCGACTGATCTCAATTGGAAAAGACGCCGAATCCGGAAGTGACCAGTGATACCGAAAGTGGTGACTTTCTTCCGGATATCTGTACAGTGCCGTCGCCAAAATTTTTTGGATACCTTGGATTTTGTATATTCCTCCGAAAGACTGCCACGAAGGTAGGTAACGAGATACCGCGGAGCGTGTCCTCAAGCGAACCAAAACAAGATAATTAAGCCGCTTCCTCTTTAGATTCCCAACTTGTAACTCGGTCGGTACCTCCGAGTCTTCCTAATCAAATTCATATACCTACCGAGTTAATTTTATAAATAATAAACGGATCGAACGCTTCCTGGTTTTTATCCGATGATCAATCATTCGAGGAACGCAATTACCTCAGAGTCCCGAGCCACCTGTGTGTGTACAGTGAGGATGTGGCTGCCTGCTTGATCATGCTTAAGCCCAAGGAGAGGCCATTACTTATATTGCGGATGACCAATTCAATTATGTAATGATAGGGAAGGCGTGCGGATTTTGGCAGGCCATGATATCACCGGTGTTATTGACCTTAGCCGGCACCGCGAGTACTCGGTACACTTCAACAACAATCCGCCGATTCGCTTTGCCATTTTTCGCCAATCGTGGGCGTCTATTTTGAATGTGTCCATCTCGTCGCGAGGTAGGCGAGCAAGACGTGGGCAATTCCGATCGTCTTCTCACTCGGAGCGGTTCCGGGTTTTCCGGTTAGCTCCTGCGAAATGCAAGAATGCGCACTCGAGCGTTTATGTCTTCTTGGCAGCGAGTTGTTTATCTCCCGGTGACGGCGTCTAGCGTTGACCGTGGCTAACCTCGAGGTCGTCCGGTTGACTTGCATAGATTTTCGGGACCGCGGACGACAACAAAAACACGGGTCCGCGTGTGTGTTATGTGCGGATTACGGAATGAAAATTCGGTCCGCGGCATTTTTGTGCGGTTCATCGAACTCGAAATTTCACGACCTCAACCTTGTGTGCGCCGACCATAAGGTCGAAAACTGCATAATCGGGAACCAGTTCCTTTATAATGTTGATAACTCGTTCTTTATACATTTTGCAATCTGTCCGGCACACGACGTCAAATTGCATTTTTACTGTCGAAATACTCGAAATTTCATCGACTCGACATCAGCCACGCAAACGTTCTTGCATCATCAATCTCCTTCCCAAATATACGAACCTCTTCGCATCTCCAAGTCCGAACCGTGTTCATCAACTTCAAGTAGGAAGTGAATAATCGAGGAGAATTTCGCAAAGGCATGGGCGGTCCTGATGTCGATCCGGTACCATTAAAATCATCCATCAATGTGTTTATGCGCGATAACTTCATTATTCGTCAAGAACTCGATGGATAATTTAATGACGTCATTAGCTTTCATGTGATCTAGAAAGAACATTGTTCCTTTTGCTGTTGGTAAACAATTAAGAAGGTCGCCGCACGGGGCCATGACTTCAGCGAAAAGAAAGCTAAGACTTTTCCGTAACAGAATCATACCTACGTCAAAATTTGCAAAAATATTTATGACTCAACCAAAATCTTCGCACCTGGAACACACTCAGATTCCAGGTGAGTCATACCTCAATCACTCATCATGATCTCAGTTGAGTACTTTTAGAACTCTTTTGGTTTTTGGAAAAAGCAAAGACTTTTCGGTCTTGGAACCGTCGAAAGAATGATGGCCGAATGGTGAGGTGATGGCGCTTCTCGATTTTTCCATGCTTTACCTTCGTTTGAGATTAGTAGGACACTAGGGCAGTTCAATGAACTCCAACTTGACGTTCGATGGCACGGCAAACTAAACTTTTTACAACTCTGCACATTGCAATTAATTATTGTTATTATGTACGAATTGATGTAAGTTTAATTTGCAGCTTGCTGATGGTTCTATCAGTACATCGGCGAACACTTATTCGCACAGTGTTAAAATGCGATTCAGCAACATGCAAATTGATAATACACTTAAACAACGATTAAGAATCGAGTGTTGAAAAACGGCGAGTTAAAGTGGTTTCCGTGGATCATCTCCGAAAATTCTGGAACGGTTTTCAGGTCAACGCAAGAAGGGGTCCGTCCGACTCTCATTCATTCCTTCGTTCATTTCAAATAGTCGGTCGGATTATCGTGGTTGTGATATCAAGTTCAATGTGAAGGCCCCAATTAAAATGCTAATTCGAACTGAATATATCGCCAATTATTACCGTTTCCTGCTTCGGTACCGCATCAGCTCAAAAAGTGAGTGGAATTATTTCGAGTACTTCACAAACTCCGGGTGGGCTTATTGCCTCCTAAGCCTGTCGGTTTATTTTCTCAAGAAGCCGCCTTTATTTAATCTGTACAGGTATAATTTCGCAGATTGTTCTCGGAACTCTTATCGTACCGCGAATGACTTTTCTTCAAGTTTTTGAAGTTCCCACCTTTGTCCGCGCTTTTACCGCGGGGCATCAATCATTTCGCCGGATTTTTTTACGGCCCTAGACGATAAGAAATAAAAGTCGCCCACGATTTATCACCCCGTATTCAACACCTGCATCGTCTTATTTTTTACGCTCGTCATTATCATTCACGCGCGGAAAAAGGGGTGGATATCTAAATGAACCATAATGAAGGCTCGGAAAAGGAGGTTAACATAACGGTGCCGCGCACACAATCTCGGCCGATGTTTGACGAAGGTCCAGCCCTCGACCCTTATAGGCTCCGAGCGTGATATAGAAATTGTATCACCTGCCCACACACACAACAAGTTGTCGAGTGCCTTTCTATCTGCCTATAGGTAGATAAACACCGGACTGAGGGTTACCGTTCGTGGTGGAATGTACCGTTATATTGTTAATGCGTGTGTTCCTTTGAACGCCCATTCCGGCGGCCATCCATTAACCATTCCGGATGGGCCCAGATTTGTTCTTTTTCCGACTTGTCCGGCCCTGGAAAAAAGAATCACGCTCTCAAAATTAATGATCTGACATATCCGACCGAGTACCGGTCGAGTAATTAGTATACGGCGGTCGGGTACCATTGTGCTTTTGGGAGCTTTCGGTTTCTTCGTCTCCGAGGAATCGTTAATCTTTGCCTAACGGATTATGCCGGACTGGACAAAGAGACCTGAAACGACAGCTGTCGCCTTTTTCGAAATCCCGGCCGCTTGTTTGCCGACTCGAAAGCTCCGGTCTTTTTTCCGAGCTTTTGCGGAAACGAATGCGCCCCGCCTGAAAACGCGAGCGCCGTCTTTTTCCTTTAATTTCTTTGTGCACTCGTACACTCTCTCGGTACTACACGCGATTTAGCTGGTCTTTTTAGACGTGGAAGGAGAACGCGATAGTGGGACCAGACAGGTGGGAGAAGTCGGAGTGTGTCGGACATTGAACTCGTGGTCCCAATGTTGACATCCCGGTTAACTCAGCCCGTCTCGCTTCCACTCACCTGAAATGCGGAAGCGCCATCCTTTTCCACCAGGCGAATATTCAGAAAATCTCGAAAATCCTCCCTCGATCACTTCGAAATCTCAACCAAAAAAGCTCATGCTACAATTTGAATGTCATGGGATTTTTCTATGGTGACTTTTCGATATCTTCACGCACGTATATGGTGGGTTTGAGCGTGTAAAGAGTGAAGTGTAGGTCAGATGCAGTTTTTAGGCCAAAAGGCCACCATGATGGTAATGGCCATCACACATAGCGAAGCTAGTGCGAAAGCATGAAGCCACCATTGGTCGCCTTCCGAAGATGACCTGATTCGACGCAATCTTCGAGATATCGAGTTTGAAACGTTTCTGAAACGATTTCCCCGAAACGCTGAAACTGAAAATTTCGGGGCGCCGCGGCGCTCTGTTGGTAAACAAAGGGGAGATTCCCGGGGGTTGATTGAACTCCGATTCGGGAGAATGTGAATGCGGAAGGTCCGGGTTTGACCCCCCGTGACCTGGGCCAACACTTTCCATGGTAACCGACACGCAAGTCGGGGGATTTCGATCGATTCCCGGCAAATGGCCCTCCCTCTCAGACGGCACGCCACTTTGACAGGAATCGCCGGGATTGTTGTCGCTTATCTCGCCTATCGATAAAATCGGACGTCTCCGGGGACCATGATGGGACCTTTTGCGCACCCATGCCAGGAAAACGCGCCCTTCTGGGCATACGCGTCAGATGCAAATTGTACCGTCGACATGCACGTGCCTCCACATGCAACAATAATTTTTTGATTTATTATTATTCCACTCGGTTGCTTGCCTTTCGGGAAAAATTGCTCCATAAAGTCTAAAAAACCGAGCTTAAAATCGGTTCCTTATCGGTGATTATTAATATTATGCCTTTGATTTTTTATTACTCACCTCGCAAAGTCTAATATAAGTTGGATTTTTTTCACCTAATTGAAGCATTGGTGCAGTGTAGAGTCGGTGGTGAGAGGCCCAAGTTTCGGGGTTTCCGGGAGCTCCGGGATTTTCCGGGTAGAACGCAGCGTGAGTCCGTTGACCTCGTATTGATTTTGTGCAATTTCACTTTTATTTTGTTTTGATGGAACTACGGCAAAAGTTATTTCCCTCCCCTGCAACGTAAAATGAAAATTAATACGTTAATACAATACGCAAGATTGAGATGAATAAAATAAGGAAAAAACGGTGCTCGTTAATTAGTCAGACATCCTGATCAAGGCCGACGAAATTATCAATTGCGTTTTGTATTGAACCTTTTTTAAAACGCTCGATTTTTATGAATAACCGAGATTTATCAAGATTGTCTCTATACCTAATATGCAATTTAATAAGACTATAGTTTTATTTGTGCAATATTTGACGCAGTTATTATATTTGCTGCAATAAAGTAGTGCTGCACATGCGTTTCGAGTCCAGCGGAGATAATTTGGTCCTTTGTACGTCATGCGGGATTAATCTCGCGGGATTTGAATTGTTGTCGAAAATTGTTTTTCGAAATCGGCGTGTTTTCGTCGGATTTTGATATCGCGCCGTCGCCTCGGCCTTGGACTACCCCAAGTGCATTTTAATTATTATTGTACTAATAATAATAATGAGTGCATCGAAAAACAGATTGCGAAACGTCTCGCACCGTTCCGAGTGCGGTTGGGGCCGATCGCTGTTGCATTTTTATCGGGAATTTCGTTATCAGCGGGCGAAGTGCACGGGGGACGACACACAAGACAGCCCGAATGGAGTCGATGCAACGTTGCAGAGGCCTCACGACAGAGAGTGTTGAGCTAGGTCGGCGTCTCGACGCATAGAGCCGGCTCGCTGCATATCCGCGACGCGTCCCCGCGAGTGATCCCGCCAAAACACACTCGCTTTTCGAGGTGCGTACCATGCGTAAAAATGCGTGCAAGTGACCGAAATCACCAGCCAAATCCGACGCGCCTCCCGGAAAAACGACCAGAAAAATCCGACCAAATCTGCCCTGAAACGAAAACCCACAGAAAATTACAACAATCCTGAAAAAAAAACTAAAACCCGGAAAAACCCGGAAAATACTACTCACCGGAAAAAGAGTGTCCAATGTTCCGGGGCCGCCGTATAAAAAATGTGGGGTTTTGAGGTTGTGTGACCGTTCGAACTGGTAATTGCGTCGTGCTTCCCGGATTCGGGGCGAATTCCGGGGGCTCCGGTGCACCGCCTCACCTACTCCAGTTCCGTGAAGGGTCTTGCGGCTGTCCGAAACTGAAAAAATGACAAAGTGATAATGAAACTCTTATTGATCTGTCTATTTTTAGTCGTTTGAAATAATTTCACTATCAAATTGGCACACACGGCCCTAAAGGCCGGAGTACTCACGGTTCGAGATAATCGGGACGTGCCGGTGTCGTGTCGCGCGAATTTCCGCCCATAGCGGGCCCCGATTTTGGGCCTTTTCGTGAAAATAAGGAGGATGGTGATTTTCAGCGGTTCAATACGATCAAAAGTGAAAATTCAAAATGGCCGACTCGCCGTTTCCGTTATTGAAACGCTACCGATATTTACGCCCTGCGAAGAAGCTATTCTAATACCGCTTTTCCATAACTAAGGTAACGCCTTGATGTTGTTGTCCCTTCCGAGTTTTCGCCAAAAATCGCTCGCGGTTTTCCCGAAACTCCCGCACACGATCCGAGGCCGAGACGCCATGATCAACTTTGACCTTTAGCGAGTTTTTGATTTCGCGAGCGATTTTGGACCGAATCCCGACGTTTTGAGATCATTTTGAGCTTCCGAAAAGCTCTAGGATCCTTCCTTTAGGTCGCGTAGTACCGATTCGGGCCGAATCATATCCTGCATCTTTCTAGAAAAGTGAATTTCAAGAGCACCTCAAGGTTGTGCGTTATCTATCGACGATAATTAGCAATGTTTATGGAAAAAACGCAATTTACTGCGGAAAATTATACGTTTCGGTGCATTCCAAGCGATTCGCTTGTGTTACATAACGTTTCGCACATGTTCGAAGTTCGGAAATTTTTGGGGTGGGTTTATTATGACATGGCATGGTTCGAAACCTTAATAGTGAGGCTCTTTATGTAATGGCATTAGGAAAATAAGCGGAAGGATTATTTATTTGTTTAACCAACACACATCACCTTGGTCCGATTTTCTGGCAGAATTTCGAGTTTTCCGCCACCCTCGTTATGGTGCTCTCGCGTTGTGCAGAAGTAATTTCGTGCGGGTTTTCGCAACTGATACTTGATGCAGCGGTAATTTTTAGTTCGACTTTTATAACTAACATTGAATGTTTAAAGATCAGTCATGGCCTCGGCTTGTGCCAAATGCTCGCAAGGTTTCTCCGGACGGAGAAAGACAGAGGAAATGCAGTCGCGCCGGATAGAGACCAGTGCTGAAATTGACGTCAGGAGCGTGCAATGCAACCTTGCACTAATATTAGTGCACCAGAATTAAATAACTCAAAAAGCGGCGCCCCGGCCTTCCTCCATTTCGCGCAGAGGAGCACGACTATTTACGATATCCATAAAATCGGGCTTCCGGTTTTGCTCCACTCCTCCTCCCCCGAAAAAAACGCCCTCGTTCTATAATAATGCGATAAATCGAGATAATTGCGGTTTACGGTTTTAGCAGGTGACCGTGATGGTTCACGGCCTACCCACCCGGTAATAACTGTAATTAGCGACAAAAATAAACATCCCTTTGTCGATAATCCGCATAATTATAATCTTTTTCTCTTTATTGCAGGACTTAAATGCCTTGAAGAACAGCTGCAGTCCTCAAAACAGGCCACCATGAGAGAGGTAACGACTCGATCGAAAGATTTGTTCTCTTCCTCATTAATGCGAATTATTTTAATCACGAACTAAATTTAAATATTACTGAAACTCATTTTTCATCCGTCATTTCAGTGGGAGGCAAACCTCTTAATTTCATATAATCGTTCGAAAACTATAAACTCGAAATGGGCCCGAGCGATTTGTAATGTAGATATGTAAATCGTTTCGCGGTGTTATGACCCTCAACTTCTTATTGGACGAAGGCGAAAATATTGAAAGTAAATGCAAAATAGCTGAAAAACACCAATAAAACCTATACCTCCTATGTGCGACAAAAACTGGCGATTTCAATCGGGTTTTGTATACTCTAGTCCAAGTGTTTGAGGTCTTGTTATTGACGCTGGTGAATAATGTACGAAATCGTTCGATTTTTACTGGTGAGTTTCCTCAACGGAGCACGAAATCAAAAAGATTATCCTTCCTGAATTTACATTCGCGTTGAGTAAGTAGGGAATAAAACGCGCAACCTTTGGACGGTAATATCGTCGCCCGCATGCCGGATCCGCAAAATCCTGCACTTCTGGGTGGTGCAATCGTTCTTAAGGTCGCAGGTTACTCGGTGAACCATTGACATTTAACGGAGGGCTGGTATGCGCCCCGGCGACCCCAAGGCCGATGCAAATCTCTGAAATATTGCCAGCCACAAAGACAACTACCGTTTCTTGAGACTTTAAACAACACCCAAAAGGTCAAGGGTTATGGGGTTGATTGCGTGCCACCCGAGTGCATCTCTTCGCCAATCAGATAATATGAAGAATTGTTTCAATTCCCGTCACATAAATAGAGGAATTTAATGGTTTGGATCCCGCATTCGCACTCCAATAAACACGTTAAACTCGAAGCGATTATCGCCGATTTCGCATCTGTAAATATTTAATAGTCCCAGTGCAGACCCGGAGAAATGCAATAATTAGCAGCCCAATTCCACCCATTTTCCTAAAAGCTCATTCGAGTTTTTCGTATTCTATGGGGTCGATAATAAGATGCGTCCGAAATGTGAATAATGAATGGACTTTCTGTCAGAACACGAACAATGACGTCATGTTTCAGCGTTATGACGTCGCTCTGGACGCGGTGCAATCCGGACCGAGATGGAGAAATGCGCCGATCGATAACTCTGTACACACTGACCCATATAATCCTTTCACTTGAAACCCGAGCAGAAACATCATCACAGTAATCATCCCCTATAAATCAGATCGAAACTGTCAGAAATCGCCCGTTTCAGCCCTAGTGCCGAAAAGGTCACTTACAAGACCGGATCGATGCGGCCAGACTCGGCACGGCCTTTGTGGCACTCTTCTCCCGGCGAGGAGGGTGGTAATTAGCCCGGATGCACTTTTCCCCTTTGCATCGTTCATTGATTTCGCCCTCGCATGAGCGCCGAGGTCACTACTGTTGCTTTCGCCGTGGCGACCTTGTCTGCGCTGCACTCCGTCAACCCTCCCACCCCCCAGGTGCACGGGAAAACAAAGGGAAGCCGGAAAATCGCGCTTTCGCCCCCCACGCACTCGCCGTGCGGTAATTCCGGGATTAATCGCGTCTTCTGCATTTCCAGGACATGATGGACGAGGTAGCGGTTTCGTCTGCTGGCGAGTTCGACCTGGCCAACATTCCCGAGGAAGAATTCGAACTGCACACGACCTACATCGTGCCGGATCTTCCGGTCGAGCCGGGAACTCCCAACAGGGCCGAAGGCACCCTCCCCAGGAACCTGGTGCTGAAGACATCCCAAGCACTTTCAGATGTGAGTTTCGAAATTCCCTTGGTTTCCCTGTTTTTATCAAGTTTTTCGGTTGACCAGGCTCAAGGCGTTTGGAGTACCGGGTACATCCCGCGGGGGACTCGCTTTGGACCTCTCGTGGGAGAAATTTATGCCAAAGACGCCGTTCCGGGCTCCGCGAACCGGAAGTACTTTTGGAGGGTGAGTGCTGATTTTTCAATTCGGATTTTACTGATTCTAACTGCTTTTGGTTTTGGATTCTGTTTCTAAAATTTCGCCTCGTTCTCTTGTTGGTTATTTTAGGTCCAATTGCGGGAAGGCTTTTACAGGAATTGCATGGACAACAAGGTATAAACCATCTCTTCCCTTATAACTTTATCGCTCTAGTTAATCTTCTTTAACAAGACGTTTACGTTGGTGTGGTCCGGCCGCTCTGGCAGGGTTTCAATGTTTTGTTGTTGTAAATAATTCGCTGCAGCGGCGGTGCCGTCCTTCGCAAGTAATTTTAGTAAGAGCCCTCGCGTCTCAAATTTTGGCTATTTCTGGTGATGGTCGTACCGACCGCGTATAAATAATTATGGTGAAACCGAAAGCTCCTTGGCGAGCTCCCGGACCATCGCCGCCGATCCAAAAATAATGTCTCGATTCAATAATAGCGCCTACCTGGTGCTGGCGAAGAGCGCAAATCTAAACCGATTGCGAAACATTTCCAGATATACAAAGATAACGAACTCTACTATTACATCGACGGGTACGACACGTCGAAAGCGAACTGGATGCGGTACGTGAATCCAGCCTATTCCAGCGAATCCCAAAACTTGATCGCCTGCCAATACAAAATGAACATCTATTTCTACACCATCAAACCCATTCTTCCCAATCAAGAGCTTTTAGTGTGGTACTGTCGCGAATTCGCCGAACGACTCAATTATCCTCTAACCGGCGAACAGATGTTGCAGAGGATAAGTAAGTTACCACCCAAAACCATTAGATTCTAACGTTACTAATCACGGGTTTTCCTAATAGGACAACAAGTCCAGCAGTCTTCTGAGGTGATCACGGTGAGTACCACCGATCCTCCCAGTAAAGACGGACCTTATGAGCACCAACTGACTCCGACTGACGGCAGCGTCAGATCTGACGAAGGCTACCACAGCAACGGCTATCATGACGACGCCTTCACCCCCCCGGAAGACTCCAGCGACTCGGATAGCGAGAGCAACTACGTACTCGATTTCAGGTTGGTTCATACATCCGGTACTGTTCTCGGTTGAAGTAGGTGGTAATTTTGGTGTTTTGGTTTTAGCAAAAAACCGAGCACGAAGGAGACGGCGGTTATAAAGCCGGTATCGCCCGAGACCCAGAAGAACGAGTACCGCAAAGTGAAGATCAAGATCTCGAAGGCGTACCACTACAAATCGAAGGGAGCGGAAAGCGACCACGAGCTCGACAAGGAGCCGACTCCCGCAGACGCTGCAGTACCTGAAGTAACGACATTAACCCCCCGGATCGTCACGCCCCCCAACACGGTGATAGTGATCGATTCGCCACCTCCCGAAGTTCCTAATAACAACAACAACAACAACAACAAACCTTACTACGAACCGGAAGCCAAGACGCAGATGATATCGCGCTACACGCCCCCGTCGTCGAGCATCCTCGAGAACATCCTGCTGAGGAACCGAATCGACACGAACAACAACGACAACCACCATCACCACGGCAACCAGAGGCAGCCGAACGCGACCCCCCCACCCAGCTCGCCGACGGAGATGGCGTACTCGTACAAGAAGAGCCACAGGTACGGCGCGGTACCGTGCAGCCCCGATTCCAGCTCGCAGGTGCAGAACATGATGCCGCCCAGTCCGGCCCTGCTCAAAAACCACCCTTCCAGTCCGGTACATCAGCCTTCCTCGATTTACGCACCCCATAGTACCGACGGTTACAGCAACCACATCCAACCAGCCAATTACTACAACATCTACCCTTCGCCCAATAATGGGATCGTTCATAGTACCATCACGTCTGCGCCGACTACGACGTATTCACCGCCGATTACTTCGACTTTTGGGGGGCCGGGGCACCATCATCAGAATGGTACCAACTTGATGATACCCGCGAGTCATATTATCAACTCGCACCACCTTTTGACGCCCTTGCCGCCCTTGCAGACGGGCAGGTCTTCTCCCAGTAACTCGCGTAGCCCGGATTTGGGCATGATGTCGAACCCCGGCAGCCCCAATTCGGGGCAGTCTCGAGGCTACCGCAGCCTGCCCTACCCGCTGAAGAAGAAGGACGGCAAGATGCACTACGAGTGCAACGTCTGCTGCAAGACGTTCGGGCAACTGTCCAACCTCAAGGTGCACCTGAGGACGCACAGTGGCGAGCGACCCTTCAAGTGCAACGTGTGCACCAAGAGCTTCACGCAGTTGGCCCACCTGCAGAAGCACCACTTGGTGCACACGGGGGAGCGGCCGCACGAGTGCGGCATTTGCAAGAAGCGGTTCTCGTCGACGTCCAATCTGAAGACGCATCTGAGGCTGCACAGCGGGCAGAAGCCGTACGCGTGCGACTTTTGCCCGGCCAAGTTTACGCAGTTCGTTCATTTGAAGCTGCACAAGAGACTGCACACGAACGAGCGGCCCTATATTTGTCAGGAGTGCGGCAAGAATTACATCAGCGCGTCCGGGTTGAGGACGCACTGGAAGACGACCAGTTGCAGGCCCAACAACATCGACGAGGAGCTGAACGGTGATGGGTCGCCCAATGGGTACTACGAGTACGCGGGATCCGACGGCAGCGCAGGTAATGATTCGTCCTTAGGACTTATTGAGGCTCGTCGTCCGCTTTTTTGGCTTTTTCCTCGGTTTATATTTTTTTCATGAAAAATATGCACAAATTTTAAAAAAGTGCTTCAGTGCTTCAGTTTTGGCTAATTATTTTCTAGGTATACCATTAAAATAACGACATACATAAGATACTATCGAGTACATTAGTATTCCCCAGTCTCTCGATCTAAGACACGGGTAAATCCCGATACATTTTTTAAATTTTACAGCCAAATAATAATCTTACGTAATTCTGATGATAATATAAATTACTGGAGAATCACGGTAACCATTTTCAAATTTGGAGTTTTATGCTGCAGAAATGCCAAATCCATAAAATTGAAGAGTTGAAAAATAAATAAATCGATTGGTTCTGTAGCAGGGAAACTGCCCTGGCATTAAACTTGCTAAAGTTGATTCAGATTTGCCTTAAATTGGTCTGTGATGATCGAAATCATTCAACGTGTCCCGTAATAAACGTATACGACGCTCTACCATCAATTACTGAGGTGAAAATAGGACGATTTCACCGAAGTTAACTTAGTCCAAAAGTTGATGGAAGCTTGTAGAATTTTGGGAATATCGAGTCAAAAATTGGCATGCGGGGGCGTTTCATGTTTGTATGAGGAATGATAATAGTGTTACAATAACTGGTAAATAACTGCGTTAACTTTTCTGCCTTCAAATCACGGCAGTTTCAGTAAATGTAAATCACTGTTTAAGAAGTTTAATCAAAGAAAGATTAACTGTTCGATGTCACTACAATGAACCATTTTGAAAATGTATACCTACTCGTAAAAGATCAATTCTACCCAAAAATCGCCGTAATTTGAGGTGTAATTTTTCATGAAAACCTAATGAGTCTGGAGAGGAGTTGACTACCCCAAAAAATCTTGAACATACATCAATTTCAAAAATTACTAAAAATTACTAAAAACATTTAAAAAAGCACAAAAACCACTAAGAAAATTACTAAAATTACTAAAAAATCACTCAAAATTATAAAATTGATATAAAAATGAATAAAAAGCACTAGAATTATTAAAAAAATTACTAAAATTACTAAAATTACTAGGGGATGTACACCAAAATTACTAAGTGGTTAATCCCTCGTAGCCTGGCAAACCGCTAGGTAATTTAATTACTGTTTCGATTAAAGCCCAAGATATGGAACAAAAAAAAAACAAAAATGCAATTTAACGTAAAACGTCGTATGCAACATGTGCATAATAGTATATCAAACCATCCGTAATGGTGGAGAACACTGTTTTTTTGCACGGACCTCGCAACAGCAAGTCTTTTAAACGGCAACTGCGGAAATGTCTTCCACCTCATGTGTTTATAAAATTTCTTCTATTTGTCTGAATTTTCATTGATTCTTCTCAATTGAGAGCATTATCATCTAATGATTTTTATTTCATTTTGAGCGATAATGACTAAATTACGCCTCCTATAGCGGGCGTAATGTGGCATTTAGAGCCTTATAGGGCGCTAAAGTAAGTTGCTAGACAACGAATGTGTCAGAACCGACGTTTACATAATTTTTCATTATTAATTTTTTTATAAACAATAAAAATATCATGGTTTCTTTAAGACCATGGCACACCAAAAATTCAGCCATGATTTATTAATTCAGCGTACTACTCAGGTATACATTTCATCATTTCACTGATTTAGCCGTTTTATGGATAAAATGAAATAAAACGTTGTATGCACCTCAGGCGTTAAGAGACGCGTTTAGGGCCCTTGACGTGTTAATTTCACGCCGCGGACCCTAAACGCATTTCTTACGCCCTTGATACATAAATACCTATTATGTGGATAACCACTAAGCCAAAAATGTTTGCCGTTTGTACATCTACAGTGTTTATTTGCTAGTTTCAGAAATGACGTATTCGCGGTAGGTATTTCCAACCCAAAATGGGTAGTGAATTGAGGTGCGCCAAAATCGATTTCAATTCGCTCAAAAACTCACTCTGTCGTTTGTCCGAAACACGGAGTTACATAATATACTAATTAAAAGCTCATACAACTTCTCTAGATTGAGAACAAAATATTGTAGAAACTTTTTCAGTACCTTTACGATATTTTGTCTTCAACAATCATCAGATAGATACGAGGATAGATACTAATTTTTTACTGAAACTCCATGAGGCAAAAATATTTCGAGTCCTGTAGCCTTTTCTCCAATTTTTTGCTTAATTTTTTTGGGAAAAAATTAAAACCAAAAAAAAGCCAAGAGAAAAGCAGATGACGAGCCATTATTAAATGACTATGATTTGATTTTGGAATTTGTTGGGTTTTGAAGGTTCGGTCGACTTGAACAAGGACATTCACGAGGATTCGAAGGACGCCTTCGATGGCTACCCGCCGCAGCAGCACCAGCAGCAGCAGCAGCAGCACCCTCACGTCGGGCACACGGTGCTCCACCCCGGGCTGTCCAGGCCGCCGCCCCCCCAACGCCAGTCTCAGTCTCTCGGTCCGCACCGACCGCCCCCGCAGCCCCTGAATTCGCCACAAAGACAGAACCACCCTCAGCCCCCCTTGCACACGGGGAAAGAGACGAGACCGAGCGTGATCGAATCCTCCCAACCGCACATAATTGAATGTACCTAAGATGTATTCCTGCTCACGTATAGTTCTAGGCTAGTTCTGTTATGTTTTTAATGTTTATTTATTGTTAGGTTTAAACGAGATGAGGCGACCGGATTACGGTCGAGAAGAATCGAAAGGGTGAAATATTACGATTATTCCTCTGCAGCGATCAAATAAATAGAACGGATGAATGGTATTTAATTTATTAATAACTCTAAAAGATACTCATGTTTGTTGATGAAGCGATAATTTATTTTTTAGTATTTATTACTTAGAAGTGGACTTTCTTTTTAATATTTAAGCAAAAACAATAAAATATTTAGAGAATACGAAGTTTATAAGTATGTTGTCGGCGACGATCGTGATGGGGGGAGAGTACTTTAACCGAATTTTGACTTTAGACTGATCACGTTTTTGAAGCAATACTTAATAAGAAGTAAAATGATACCTAAGCACACGAAAATGACTATTATTACCTAATACCGGCGAACAAGAAAATGATAACCAAAAATAAAAAGGTGTAGAGTTTCATTCAATGTTTCGTTTGTATTTTTGGATGTCTTTCGAAAATTTTAATGGTGGAGACGTAATAATAATAATAATAAATATAAAATAATAGTCGTTTTTCTAATTAATTTTTAATTTCTTCATATGTTCGCGTTATTTATTGTACACGTAATAACTTTAGATTTTATAATTGAATGTGTTCCGCAGTTCGTTCGTGATAAGCTCACACACTCACATCACACACGTTATTAATTATTATTAATAATAATTATTACACACGCATATGAATCGATTGATTGAGGATCTTTTTGAATAAAAATTTTATATATGAGTTTAAGTCCAGAATTCGCACCGTTGTTGTTTGTCGTTTTGATATTAAAGTGATGCAAATTTTTGAATAAATCATCTACTGCTATAAACAATACCGTATACCGCTAAAAATGAGCCAATAATATTGTCGCTTTGTGAGATGACGCTATACGCTGTTGAATCCATAAGTCATAATAATAATTGTGTTAGATATCCAAATAATCATAAACCAAATAATAAAGATCATCCTTTTTCATGTAATAATAACTATCGCTATCTATTTATACAATACATACATGTGGAATTCGGTGTGTTACTTTTGTATAAATCTAAATGGTGCTTGTGATTTGATTTCAAACTTGATTTATGAAATTCGTGTACGGAATTCTGGAGCTTGCACTATTATAAACTACATACAATATACATACATACAGAGATCAGTATTAATAAGTTGGTTCAAATCGTAAATATTGTACATCATCAATCATAATAACTACTATGTACTTAGTAATTTTTGTAAAAACATATTTTTGTATAGTTTGTGAACATGATTGTATATAATTTCAGTTCGGGTACCTACTTGAAATTAATGTAAATTATTGTAAATTTTTATTGCTATCAATTTAGCTACGATACTTGCCCTCGGAGAAATGTTTATTATTGTAAATACAATTATTTAGTTGAACAAGAACCAAACGAAAAAACAGATCTTACAGCTAAAAAATAAAATACAGGAAATCCGGTTTTAATTTCGCAGTTATTCCGCAAAATAACACTCAATAGTATAATACGATTATTATTAAAGTTAGTATGTACTGTGTACAATAAGATTTGTTTTTTTATTGTTATTTAGTTATATACATCCAATTTTTTTCTCATTACTATTTCTATATGAATGATACTTAAGTAATCTATTTTCTTTAATTTCGAAAATTTCAAATTTTTTTATGGAATAAATAGCGGTTGCACTAGTATCGCATTATCATTTTGATTCTTTAATAAAAAAAATTAGTTTAGGTGGGTACCTTCATATTTATTACAAAGGTATGGTTTTATGACCTTCATTTCACCCCATAACTTTTAAGTCGTAACGTGTTAGTGTTTAGAAATGTGCGCTATTTATTTGTCATGATGGTTGTCCTATTTAATTATTCGTTTTAAAAACGTTACATTCAAAATATTTTTGGTATATCTCGTGCATGTAAAAATGTTCATATGACTATTAAAACATGTAAAATTATTTAAAACCCTCATTCGAAGAACCCTATAACTGATCGCTTATCACTTTAAAAGCCACTTCCAAAGCTTTGTCCCAAGCTTCGACGGTAGGCCGATTCATCATGGTTCCGAATAAATCCAAAAGGACTTCTTTGGTATTCTAAAATTAGAAATAAGATGAATTATTATTAAATAACGAATAAAAAAGTGGTTATACTGACCCAAAATGATTGTGGAGGAACTTTGTTCAACTTATGGTTTTGTCCAATTTTCGTCAAAATGCTTACAAGAAGTTCAGAGTCACCAAGGGCATCGATTATTGAAGCCATCGAATACATTACATTAGCACAATGTGCGTGAAATTTTTTATGATTTGGTAAATCATCGGTGGGTATGTCCCTAAACGGGAAAAATTTCTGCTCTTCTGGATAACGTTTGAAAAGCCTATTAAAATCCTTCTAAATTCAATTCGACCAATGAAATTAAAGACTTACAAGCACAAAAGTGTGACTCCATTGTTGACTAGATCTTTCCGGACGTTCCCCCACGAGCTTTGGATCAGATAGCGATCTCTGGAGGTGAGTCCGGTGACCGGATCTGGATCGTCGGTCCTTCCGGTGTCCCCCCATAATAATAAACTCAACACAGCTCCCATTACGGTTGTCACTTTATCACTAAGTGCATTAATAGTAAGTAAGATAATGCGAATGAATGTGTAATCGGTTGATTTGGGGAATTTCAGTGATGCGATAGGAAATTCTTACCGTTTGATAACAAATTTTCGTCGAAATAAATTCGTACTCCTATTCGGATAGGATATTATCTAATAACAAATACTTAATAAAATAAATTCACGTGATTGTTTATCGTCCACACACTCAAGAACTTGTTTTGCGTCTGGTTGAGAAGTCAACCTCGCAATCATTTAAATAGTTATGGAGTTAACATTTAAACTTTCATCTTCATCTTCAATAAAGGATTATTTTATTGGCTATGCCATCTAGAATCATTAGGAATTTATTTATTATCTTTGATAACAAAAATCTGGTAAATCGCCAGGTTTAAGTATTTCAATATTCGCAAACATTATCTATTTGTTTAATATGTTATGTGTGTTGCATTAAATTGAAATATTGTGAAATTTTATGAAATTTTCCGCTTTCGCTAAATATCTCAAAACATTATTTAAAATAGAAAATTATATCGTTTTTATATTAATTGAATTTCCCCAACTTCCCTAAAGATGACTGATAAGCTAAATGCCCCCATACATACAGTGCAACCTATCGATGAGCGCATATTGCACATGAACTATTCTATCACAAATTTAACTAGTTTTCAGCTATCCTTCAAAAGATGTCGCTTGTGCATTTTATTTTGAAACGATCAATAACAAAATATTTCTTTCACTATTTATGATAGTAGTGTTACTACTGCAGTCACCTGATATTAATAACAAATATTTATGAAAAACAATGAGTAAGTGGCACGCAAAGTTGCGTTTACAGTAAAAAATAATAAACAATACACCAGTTTAATCCAGTGTAATATTGAAGATCGGTTGCGGCTCTAAATTGCCCACAATCATACTGAAAATTACGTCCAAAGCTTTGTCCCAGGTTTCTACTTCATCTTCGCTGAACGTTTTTGAGAAAATTTCAAAAATTAATACTTCCTTAAAATTCTGGAAATTAATATTTTAAATCAAATTCAGAGGTTTCTATTTAATAGTAGGTACGAACCCAAAATGAACCAGGACCAATTTTATGTCTGCGATGATTTTCTCCAATTCCATTCAAAATATTGGTCAAAATATTGAGATTATACAAATTATCTACGATGGACGAAAGTGATATCATGACTAATTTACAATGATTTCGAAAATGTTCAGACTTTATTAAATCATCCATCGAAGTATTTTTGAATGATGGGAAATATTTTTGGTCAGATGGATACCGTTTGAATAAACTGAAAAAAGAACATATTTCTAAACATGCATATCATGATAATTAAAAAAAAAAATACCTGGTAAGAATTAAAACCCCTGTTTCCACAAATTCATCGTCTTTTCTCCTGATTTTATCCCATGATGATTTCAGCAAAAACTTCTGTTTCGATGTTAATCCAGTAATGTGATCAGGGACGTCACTTTTGTCACTAATATTCGATTCACAACTGCTAAAATTAATACCCATTATGGAAAAAAAGCTGCATTCCATTCTAGAACAAACATCTCTAATACTATAATGAGGTTGACTCAAGGAACTTGTTCAAGGTGGTATAATACATATTATAAACTTTGCCTTAGTCTTATCAATAAAGTAGTTAATAATACGTAATTTTCTGCATTTAGTGACCGACAATTTGGCCAATCAGAAATTATAATTATTACTGTTTATGCTTTGCAATTTTAAGAACTTATAAATTACCTACCATTGATAAACTTTACAAGAAAAACAATAAAACATAAAACAGAAATAATAATTGATTGTAGCGATAACAGAGACTTTACAACAACATTTTTGAGTTTGCGCCACTTTATCTAAAGTGTTGTATTTATGGAATTTAATCCGAAAGCAATTTAAACAATTTGAGAAGTCTGGTACAATTCTTAAAGATAACACCACATAATTTGACTTGAACAACGAAAGATGGCGCTATTTATCCATAAAAATTCCAATTGTTAATTTTCATGACATTTTTAATAAAACAAACGGAGAATGTTGATAGTGTTTATGATGAGTAGGGAATGATCCACCCTAGTCTTATCCGCATGTGAAACTTTCGTTTGAGAGTGTACAAGTCGATTTGAAATAAACAGGGAAAGTTTCAGGGAACCGGCTAATGGCATTGGTCGACTAAAACAGTTAAAAAACAGGGGGAAACTTTTCACCCTCTTTTTACGAACCAATGGCAATTTTGAAAAGGGGACAATTTGAACCAATAGAACTCGCCCATGCCGCATCAGTCGATGACTAAGATCAAATTATTATTTGATATTGATTGCCTCGAAAATTCGGAAAGCTCTCTAGAGAAAAGCTCCACCGACGATGTATCGCTTCATATACACTTTAGAC
This sequence comes from Salpingus planirostris, assembly GCA_949788335.1. Lineage (NCBI taxonomy): Eukaryota > Metazoa > Arthropoda > Insecta > Coleoptera > Salpingidae > Salpingus > Salpingus planirostris. Next base: position 1,677,472 of record OX460919.1, on the reverse strand, counting down.
TTATCGAAAATCCCCGCATTTCATCGACAAAACTCTTATTTCGAAATAATTTATTATACGGCGAAGACAAATAATAATAATCGTGCGCTGGATACTAATAATTTCATTAGAGCAGATGTCGTGAAGAATTTTTTACGGTTATACCTGATTAAGTTTAGTCTTCCTGAAAATGATCTCACAGCACCTGGTTCAATAAGACTAAATCCTCGTTTTTGTGGACATTGAATAAAATTGGCTCGTGCCCATCGTTTTTTTTTTGCCGATTCTCTCGAGAGACACGCATAAAAAACAGTCAATAGGGGGCAACGGTCAAATCAATGGGCAAACACACACAATGCGTTTTTTTCCAGCCGGACAATGGAGGGATCACAATATTTTTTGCGAATCCTAATCTGGTGCAAGCGAATAAATCCCCGCCATTATTAAACTAATTTCCCGGATGTTATCGGGCTAATTCGAATTTGCATCGGCCCCTTTTTTTTTCAAATATTATTATTTACGGAAACCATTGTGGAAAATGATGATGGAAACATCACTTTTCGATGGGCCTTTACATGCATTCGCCCTCTTTTATACAAATCGGTCGCGACTGAACCATCACTCATATTTTTTGAATGCGCCTGTCGGTGTTGCGGTTATTATAATATTTCTAGAGATGTGTGATGATGTGAAGAGGCTCTTTATTATTGCTTCCCGTGTATAATGGTGCCCATCGATTCCTTTGAGGGATGAATTTGTTTGACTCTTTTATTATGATGCCACCTAGAAGATGAAAGGGGAGATGAGAGTTTTTGCACCGCATCTTCTTCAAGTTAAAAATCATTTTTCTGTGTGTTTCTAGAGAGGCTGATGGATGTTATTATTTTGACAGTATTTGAAAGAAGAGTTGCGGATTTTTTCGTTCATTTCGGCCGAAACTACTACAGAAATCCAAATCGTCGCCGTTTTCGCGATACATTATCGCATGCGAATACGAGTAGGGTCGCCACCCCAACGATAAAAGAACTGTGCAAATAAATCCGCTGACCGATGCACGTTCCTTTTTATCTAAAAGGGAACACAAAAACACGTTGATTGACGTCTTGAAAATATGCAAAAATACGATTAATTGTTTGCTCCCTCGTAGCCGAAAGCACTTTCGGTTTGAGTTTCGTCAACAAAGAGGACGTCAATCACCGATCCGGGATCGACTAAGTAGGGGTGGTCAGTTTTCGCTACAATAGCCCCAAATGAAATGCGCCCCGAATATACGAATCCGACAATTTTACATATGGGCGAATTCGCCGAGAAAACGAGAAATTCTGCTTTAGGAGAAATCGGAATTTCCGACGCCCCGTAAATGCGAAAACGCGTCCTTTCAGGATTGTGAGGAGAATCGTGGTGCGTTTTATATATGGGACGGTCCCCCATTTTGCATTCTGTCGGGTTATTGTGTCCGCGTCCCCGTTAATGCGGCGGTGGGTCATTTCAACACCACAATGACTGTGACAGCAGATGGTCACGAGAGCCTCCGTGCTCTCCGAGGATGACCAGGTGACTGAATTCGGATGCAAATGCAGAAAAACCGAAAAATTCACCACGGGAAACTTACAGCCGCCCGAAATTCCGCAAATCCTAAACTTTCGGAACAAAGTCATGAATTTTTTATACACCGCACTGCACTAATTAGAGAGCTTTTCAGTATTGTCGTATTTAGTTGACCGGGCAGGTGAGGAGCTTCCATACCATTTCGCCACCAACCATGAATATGTAACTGATGATGAAATACATATACTTACGTAAGATTGGAGATGATAATTACGATTATTATAGGGTGAAGCTGCCTAGTGCTTTTGAGCGGTTATTTTTTATAACTCTTTGAAAATTTTCATCATTTCCATGAACTTTCGGAGTAAATCATGGCAATTGATTTATGAGAGGGTTCCCAAAATTTGACCACTGAAATTTCTACCCTTACGGAGAAAAGTGGATATTAAGAGGTGCAATAAATTCAGAAACAGCCACAGCATTTTTAAATTAGTATTTGCACAATATTCTGCATTGTAAGTGCAATTGACAAACAATTGAACAGGCGAGATTGTAAATTGAAAAGTTGAAATGTAATGAGTACTATCTTGAATATTAAATACATATAGGGATTGGTTTAGAGTGATTTTGTAAGCCCAGGCTAATTCACTGTCCTTTTTAAAGGACGATAAAAAACTGATGCCCACATCAGTGTCATTGGATTACTCAGAAAGAGATAGCGGCACATGAACGTGAGCGCTAATATTGTCGGTCCATCGATATTTTGGCCAACACGTGACCTAAGTTGCTAAGCAATATTTAATTGAAAAACATTGTTGACCATTGACTAATGACAGGTATTGTCAGATATTTCGGGGGTCACGTGTGGCCAGTTTATGTTGGAATGACTATTGCCACCGTGCATACAGTGGCGCTCGGTCACATTTTTGCACTTTTGGCGAACTTTTGGCTTGGTTGTCCATTATACGTTAATTTCCACATACAAGGTGATTCAGAAAAACGTAGCCCTGCTTCAGGTGCAGGTTCTCCACTCAAAATGAAGACTTTTTGCCCAAAAAGTGTTAGGTCGAAAGTGTCTGTACGCAAAGTTACAGAGCCTCAAAGTTGAGTAGTTCAAACGATTTTTTAGTCAATGTTCAGAAACTATCGAATATTTTTTAACGCGATTTTCCACGAAGCTAGCACTATTGAGGTGTCACATTGTGACATAATTCATTTTCCCGGGGGCGAAGTGCCAGTGCCTTTTTACGGGGGCCCGTGTGACATTTTCCATTAGAAGTTTTTCACCCGCTGAAAATTTGGTATTTCAATTGGTGATTTGGATCTGCGAATCAATTCTCTCGAAAAAAGTGCCACTTGGTTGAAGTCGCTAAGATGAACCGTTCACGAGTTATAGGCGATTTTATCGATGACTTCGGCGACCAAAAATTGTAAATTTTTCAAAATTTAATAGTAGGCGATGAAGTTCAGTAGTTGATTTGTCCCGTCAAAGTGACGGTTTCCTTTGTCAAGAAAATTCCGCATATCAAGTTAAGTGAAAAATCCTTTAAAAAGTAATAATTCTTCTAGAAAAAGTTCAGAATGAGTACTTTCCAGCTGTTCCCATCCATACGATTCCAGAAAATTGTTGCCGATGTTTTGTTTCCACAAATAAACGTGACGATTTTGATCATCATGAAAATGCGAATGAATTATGCAGATTAAGAATACCAGGTCCGGCAAATCCTCCTTCGGCAGTGAATAAAACAATTTTCGAATTATTGGATGTGTCTTTCAAATTTTTCAAGATATCAGAGGCAAAATTTTACCGGAAAAATCGGACGGAGATGAAGCTTGGAAATTCTGACCACTTCAGCACAAAATCCTCAAAGTCTATCTCATACATGACGTGCACAACGGTGCACATTACCCATTTCTTCATTGCAGTAAACATGCATTTTGTAGAGAAGTTTTCGGAAACGATGTCTCAATGAAACGATTATTTTGATTTGTATTTCTTACTGTTACATGTTTGTTATGCTTCACAATTAAATTAATAAACACCATAAACACTATTGTCACTTCAAGAGTCTCATCTTGTACTTTTTCTGGGAGAATAATTCTTTTTTGAGGACTTTTCACCTAATTTGCTTTCAAAGAAAACCGTCACTTTGACGGCACATATTAACTACTGAACTTCATCGCCAACTATGAAATTTCAAAAAAAATCCAGTTTTTGGTCGCCGAAGTCATCGATAAAATCGCCTATAACTCGTGAACGGTTCATCTCAGCGACTTCAAACAAGAGGCCCTTTTTTCGAGAGAATTGATTCTGAAATCTAAATCAGCAATTGAAATACCAAATTTTCAGCGGGCGAAAAACTTCTGAAGGAAAATCTAACACGGGCCCCCGTAAAAGGGGACTGGCACTTCGCCCCCGGGAAAATGAATCATGTCAATGTGACACCTCAATAGCGCTGACTTTCTGGAAAATCGCGTTAAAAAATATTCGATAGTTTCTGAACAGTGACCAAAAAATCGTTTGAACTACTCAACTTTGAGGCTCTGTAACTTTGCGTACAGACACTTTCGACCCAACACTTTTTGGGCAAAAAGTCTTCATTTTGAGTGGAGAACCTGCACCTGAAGCAATTGTTGTCAACAATCGTTGTCAAAGTTTAAACTTGGTTTAAATATTGAGTGACGTTGGTGCAATCAACCCTCAATCAAACAAATCTTTTTTCTCTGTGTATCATTAGAAAAACTCAAAAATTATATCAGAAATGCCAGTAAATGTAAAATATTAGATAAATGATGATACTTCAAATCTTCAATGAACGATAAAGATGAACAAAACTGTGCAGAAACTGCACTGGATAACTGCAGGAACTGTAATGACGATCAACGTGTATGCTAAGAGACCTGCCCCACCGCGTGACAACTGACAATATTAATATAACATTATAAATTCTGCATAAAGGGAGGAAAGGCCATCATGGACCATCGTTTTGTCTCTATTCTTCTAATAGTTGTAAAAAGAGACAAATTGATGGTCATAGCCTCTCCTTATGCAGAATTTATTCGATCGCTCCGTATATTACAATATGTCCACGGATGGGGTTTAAAAGAGGAAAAAAAATTTTATTTCTGATTTTACAGAAAAAATTATTCTTGATAAAATCGCCTGCTGGCTCTCAAACTTCTAAAACCCATTTTGCTTTCATTTCAACATTAACAGTTATTTTTTTATTGAATTTTATTTGAAAATTTTGGACTTAGAAATATTTTCATCCAAAATTAATAGAAGCACCAGTAAGCGAAACCATAGCGCAGAAGTTGGCAACAGTCAGTAATCACCAGCACAAGCACCCGTCAGAATGTCAGAACTTTGACAAATGCACGACAAATGGAGAAAATACTGATAGCGAAGATAATTCATGCGATGCTAAATCGATATTAAATCGGTACCAATTACGGGGTGACCCTGCGCCCTACTTATTGTCCAAGATTACTTGAAAATATAAAATAAAATGAGAAAACATTCAAATCCATAGATGAACCCCTCTCCAAATCTCATATTCAAACAATGCTGACACTCTGACAGTGACTGTTACAAGGTTTCGCACCATGGTTTCGGTTACTGGTACTATTAATTTCGGATGAAAATATTTCCAAGTCCAAAATTTTCAAATAAAATTCAATAAAAAAATAACGGTTCATGTTGGAATGAAAACGAAATGGGTTTTAAAGGTTTGAGAGCAAGCAGGCGATTTTCCTAAGAATAATTTTTTCTGTAAAATCAGAAATAAATTTTTTTTTCCTCTTTTAAACCCCATCTGTGGACATACTGTATGTATACAATTTTGTTGCCTAACATGGACAGATTTTTAGAGACAAATATGGGATTTCAACTGTATGTTTGTTGTTGAAATTGATAGGTATATCTTTCATACCGATACAAATTTGCTACCATAATGCTTCTGAGAGATTACACTGGTGCTCGTAGTCCCATGCGGGAAATTGAGAATGAAGTTTTTGAGGTAATATTCAGGATAAGTCCCCATAATTAGATGAAATTGAAAGTTTTACGTGTAGTTTAGACAGATTGTAAGTTTTACAATTACATTTCCTTGAACATGTATAAAAATTAAATTACTCATCGAAATTTTAGGAACAATTTTTAGAGAAGCTGGAGAACTTACATCATATAGCACCTAAAAAGTCTATCGCCTGTATTTTCAGTATTCATTCAATACAAAATACGGCGCGGGTACACAATATCGGTAACCTTACCCAACTTCATTCGCATTTGTGTGACAAATCAGATAAAGTCCGCAAATATTTCGACGAGGACGTGCCGATAACGGGAGCTTCTCCTTATAATTCCAAAGCCGTCATTATTCCGCTCCATCGCTTCGTCCGGACGGCGAAGATTTCAGGGAATCATCATGTAAATCGCGCAGGAAACCAGAAGGGGAGCTGATAACGCGACAAACGGTCCGTGTGCCGACTCGGCGGACCTCTCCAATTCGTCGATCCGCTTCCACCACCACTCGTGCTCATTATTCGCAGAGAGAGGCCAGCCGACGGCTCACCATTGCAAATTCGCGGTGCGATTCGTGAATCACTAAAAAACGGAGACGCCATTTTGTCGGCCGCGCATTCCGAACCGCGAAATCGACAACCCTTTCCATGATAATGAGCACCGTTCGTTCATAAACTAGGCAAAAAGCCCACTCGAATAAAACGTCTATTATTATACTTCGCCACTCAATGGAATCGACAAGTCAAAGTCGCTTTATTAAGCACATTAACTGGGCGGTTATAAAGAGCGCGTAATTACAGGGTGGGTTATAAAAGCCTCCATTATTTCTTCGTATATGTATAAAAGTTCCTCAATTGAGATTCATTTTTAAAAAAGTGAAGCTTTTCAGTTGGTTTAGGAACCAAAGCTCTAATTTTCCTCCAGAAGCTTTAATTAAACCTTGGATCTTCACCTCGTTTCGCTCTCTATGATTAAATTTTAACGATTTCTTGACATTTCGCATTTCGGTCTACTATAAGGGGCGGCTTTTCGGATAAATCAGCGCCTGGATATTTTGAGATCGGGGCTCTTCCAGTTTCCACGGCGTGTGCTCTCGTGGGGTGGGGGAGTTTCTCGGATTAGTGCGTGGTCCTCGTGCCGGCAGGGTGGCTTACTCTACAGGGTGATATTAGGCGTCCGGTTGACGTATTTTCGTTGCCCTCGAAAAATTCCACGCGGTTTTTTGCGCATTCATGTAAAACGACAGTGCCGTGTACGATTTCACTCGTGGAAACTTTCCCCTGTTACTAAAAAGCTCGATGAAGCCTAAAACGTGGTGAAAATCTACCGGAAAAGCTCTTATAGGTTAGATTTCTATAGAGACTGTGCTTTATCGCGTGTGCAGATTTCCACAAAAAACCAAAACGTCATCCAAAGGTGAGCTTTCGTAAAATTACCTAATATAATCACAATAATCTTAACTGTATATTTCAATAGAATAAAGAGCGTGGTTTTTCTTTCCGCTCTATTAGAGTACAAGAATGCGATTAGTTTCCTCCTAGTCATGGTCGAGCAGAAATTTACGTTTTTCTGGATTCTGCATGTTCACCAAGGGAAATTATTTTTTTCCAGCTTCACATGACGATTGTAACTGCAGATGAAGACAGCGGCGTGGAGATGTCCCACCCCCGTGCTGACAATGGTAAACTATTCAAATTCCCCCTCATTATAGTAAATGATCACCTATTCGGTTATTCCGTATAAACTTTAATTGGAGATACCTCTCGCTATCGGTTCAGAAAATCAGGACATAAATATATTAGACGACAGCTGATAAATCAGTTCGTGGGCACAATTTCGGATCGTTTAGGGACGAGCGAACGGGCGATGCCGTTAATAATAAACGAAATATTCGAGATGGTTATAAAGTTGGTCGTGGATTTGTAGGCCACTTTCGAAAAATACACGAGCCGCTTGCATTCTTTCCAGTACGTAAAAGCACCATCATCGTCATCATGTGCATCGAGGAATTCCATCATCGAACGGAACTGAGGAAGGAGGGGGCGCTCGCCTTGATTAAAAAGCGAAAACTATTTTCTCCGCACACGGATTTTCCCTCGAGCTACTTTACAGTGGATATTTTCGAAGGTGGTTGCCTCCTAACGGAATCTCTAGCGGCCGAAGAAATACAAAAACAGGTCCTTTTCAAATACGACTCGAGTGTGTATAATACCTACCTGAAAAACTTCAGGTATTTTTACTTAGCGCCCATTTGAAGGGATAGTTTCCTAGAATCGCCATAATGGTTCGAGATGCCGATGGGTGATGATGGCAAACCAGTTTCCGAAACCAAAACTGACCCCACCATTACAAGGACGAATTCTGCTCGAAAAAACATGACAATTTTTTTTCGGTGATTAAGTTTTGAACTCTTTCTTTCTCCCACATTCATCAGTAGCTGATGGATGCTAATGTGTTTTTTTTCCACGACGAATGTTGTCATAATAAAAGTATTTCCGGTGGCGTTTCCAACTCACAAACATGCAAAAAATTCGATTCATTCAATATTTTCACAATTTTCAGCTCTTTTCGATAATTTCCTGAAATTTTGGTCGCTTTTAAGTTTGCCCAATTTTCGAGTGGCTGGTTTGTTTATGGGAAACCGTGCATTTCCGGCTTATGAATGTGGGTATTAACCATACATATGTATGTAGTACGAGATAAGTTATCTACCACAGCTTGGTGCATTTCGTAATATTCAAATAGTCCATGAAACGTGGCCCTTGGTAGGCTTCCATCTTGCACAAATTTCGTGCCCGGGAAAGAGATGGAAATATGGATGAGTGAAAAATAAATAAACAACATATCAACGTACTTTATCAAAGTAGTAACGATTTTTTTCTTCAAAACTACTCTACCTACTACAAGTAAACATTGTCCCTTACTCAGAACTTTTCCAATGTCGAAATTAAGTATTCTAATCGTATCACATCGAGTCTAATCCAATTCGGGTAGATTATACGAAATTCTGTGGAAATTTCTTGAAAACCGCAGCTTTTCTGGAAAATAATCCCCCCTTGCTGCAGATGGCCGTAATTTTTTTTTATTAAAGCTTGGGCCATATTTCATCCGCTTTTTTCCTCTCGGCTCGACTCAAGCTGTCTCATATCTTCCACGTTCTTTTTCCGAGTTACATTTTTTTTCGCAAACAGTTTAATACAATTTCCAGTCATAAATCGGGGGGTGCGCCATTACAAGTTATAGGGCGTCTCTAGGCAACCACCAATCATATTCGGCGTCGTTTATGACGTCACTAATGCGAAATTTCGGCGAGGGTGTTCGCGTAATCAATACAGTGAAATATTAATAAGGGTGCGAAGGCCGCAACTCCGCTGAAAACCATTTTACAATGGCCGAAATAATCTCATTTTGCTTTTTATACCTAAGTCATAGAAAATATTCCTCCGTGGTTGTGATTAACTGATTACTGGTATTTAGGGTTCAAGATGGAGATAACCCAAAGAATGTGGGTATAAATTCCACTTTTTGACAAGCCGAGAAAAAGGTCAAATATTGTTTTGTCGATTTATTTCGCTCTGGAAGAAAAAAGTTACTTGCAGATGATACGAAATGCAAAACGGTCTCGGTGCGGAAAATGCTCTTTCAAGATTTTATTTCGTGGGTGGTTCAGGTAAAATCCGGACAATGGGTGGCGAAAAGAATAGCGAAAGAGACTCGGCCCGAAAACGCATCATTTAAAAAAAGTGAATCGACGCGATCTCTTGGGTTTCGTCAGTTGCGCTGCAGCGACCCAAACGAAAATAATCACCAACAACAACAAGTCGAGGAATTTTATGAATGGTACATAACTCTATCATAGTAGATATAGTAAACTATGTAAAAAGACCACGAAATGTAGGCCACGGCAATTTGTGCTTTATGAAAATCGGATAGAAGGGAGAATAGAAATAGTATGCATCAGCCGAACTTTTCATTGGCCCGGATGTTTTTTAAGGTTCCTTCATTCCTAGAGCGGTAGTGTGTATTTAGAAGTCTACGAGTACGGGGGCAATCCGAAATGTAGTCACTCTCGTTTAACATGGTGTAAAGATTTTTAATTTTTTTTCAAATATTTATATTGTTCTTTTTTCTATGCAAGATTGTTGTTATTAGTTCGCGTTAATGGAGAGTGAGTTGGAAAATGGAAAAGGTGAGTACCAAAAGCCACAGAATAACACAAACAAATTATCACGATTGCAACAAATAACCTTCAATTTGAATCAGTAATGATTTTATAACGATATCAGAAAATGCGCATTTACCTAAAATCCATTACATTTTCTATTATAAAGGCGTACCCAGGATTTTAGAACATTGTTTACAACAAAATAAGCGCCAATGACGCACTTTTTATCGAATAATTCGAAGGTGATCGTTTTTAAAAGTAGAGAAACAATTTACCATCAGCCTCACCCTCCCTGAAATAATTTCGTTAAAATCGTGGAGAAATGAAAAATTAGGGGCGAACGTCCCCATGCACCACCAGACTCATAATTTATATCGCTAACGACCCTTCACTTATTATAGTCACTTTTAAAACCACATGTTTAGTGGAAGAATTCGACGAAATGAAATTAATTGGAGGGCGCGACCCTTATGGGCCGCTCAGTTAAAGACGAAATTCCCGCCCTTTCCACAAAAATTCCTACAACGAGGCCCCATCACCGGTTATAATCTCCACAGAATCAACAGTCGGGTTTACGATAACGGCCATTTTTCCGTCGTAAAAAATCCAACCGAGCCGAACACGTGGTCCGCCTGGGAAATTTTCGAAATATTCCGAATTCCTCGGGAGTCGCACATACGCGAAGAGTGCGTGTCTTGCGGAGGCCACATCTACGCATTTCCGGCAGGTGATTCACGCCACATTTTTACGATTGCGCTCTTCGAGGAAACCCGAAAATTCGTCCTGATTCATATTTCCGAATCGAAAAAAAGGAAATGATTCATGAAATTCTTTGTCGGATAGCGCATTCGATAACCTTGCACGTGGTAAACAATTTTTGTGAAATCTCCCCGCTATTGTCTCGCTTGATTCGGTTCTAATTTAACAGTCTAATTAGATCAGTGACTGCATCGTCGTTCTGTGAGAATAATAACGAGACTCGAAAGTGCCCGGAAATTTCGTCTCCACTATACCTAGAGGCTTTCGACTTGTTTGTGTTATTCGTACTATACCGAAGAGTTGTGATCGTGACTAGAAAAAGGCCTGGGAATCGTCCCACAGAAGGGTGGTTTTAACCCGCCGTTTCTAAACCCACCGCAATCTATTTTAAGACCTTAGGTATACGGTCCTCTTCCTCTGAAACGCACATGTCTCTTCTTCCGCTAGAAAGAACCGGAGTCTCCTATATCCGAGAAAAATCGCTTTAGGTACATGAGTTTTGGTCGGATTTCGTTGAGGAAATTGAAATTTCTGTTATCTCGATGGAACGGAACGTTGTGGCGTTTTGCACGAGCGTCGGTCTTGCACGCCACTGGGCTAGGTAATAACTAGATATTTGGGCAGGTATTGTTGGAAACTACCCCTGTCAAGCAACCCTTATACCGGGCCCGGCTGCATCCTCAAACGGGCCATTGTAACCGCGGGAAAATATAACCGCCCCGTGGACTATTCACCATAATTTTTTATTCTTCTGAGACTTTGTGTATGCACCGACCAACGAAAATGCCCGAACGGGAATTATGCATATCCTGTCTGTCTATGAAAAGGCCCGAATTTGCATCGGAATCGAATTAGTCCGTTGAAATAATGAAGAAATGACGATATAGGCCTCAACTATTAGTCTAATCCCGTAATCCTCTAGTAAAATTTAGAAAATTGAGGTTTCGCAAAAATTAGTTCTAGACAATAAAACCCAGATAATCTCTTTATTAGTGGGCGCGCACGTTCTGTTTCAAATTTCCGGTGGATAATTAACGATAGCCCCCTGCCAAGTGCACGGATAATGATCGAGTAAATTGCGAAATTTTGCAGGATCCGAAGGCGGAAGCGCCAGCCAAGGAGGTTCGGAAGCCAGTTTCGGCCTCAGGAGAGGTAAATGCAAATGGTTCAACGTAGCGAAAGGATGGGGCTTCATCACACCGGATGACGGCGGGCAAGACGTTTTCGTCCACCAGGTATTTCCGATCGAAAAAAAGCCCGCACTATTATTACAGCCAGTAGACTCATCTAGTGTGCTCCGGTCGCGGTACAGTCTCGCCACGATATCGTGCCGCCTCTGAAAGAGCACTAAAAATCGGAGAAAGCACCCCAAACGGTTTCCCCGTTTCAGATTTGAGTGGACGGGAACTAAATTTAAACCATTCGAATATAGGTGCCTCCTCAAGTCGAGCCTATGGTGATGTCGAGTTCACCGACCTAGACGGAATTTCACCCCATTTGGAAATAACGCGCACTTATGTTCCGGCCCGCATTCGTGTCGTTTCGCCTATAAAAAGCTCGTTTTTCAGCATCACCCGACAAGAATCCACCCATATCGAGGTCCCATTTAGGTATCGAATTTGAATGATTCCATTCGGAAAAAAACGCGATTATAAATCTCGGGACTGATTCACCCGTGATCATGATAAATAATCTTGAATGGGTGAGTAAGTCGAGATTAATTAGACGGGCTTTTAAGCTCCCACAGCTTTTTTAACGATTTGTTATTCATATTATTCCGGGTCGTGATATTATCGGATTTATTTTCCAAATAAATTACTAGGGCGCCAATCGGCATAATGTTAACTAGGCAGGTACCGTGTATCGGGGGACCTGAGGGAGCTTTTGTGTTTCACCCTCCGATTTTTTTCGCGAAATAAAAAACCACAACAGGTCTGCGTAATAACACAATGATAAAAAAATACTACAAGTTATATTTTATTGTGATGGAAAATATAGCGACCCGTTCTGGTGATTTATCGCTTTATAAACGGCGGGGTGGTATTTTTTCGGTATTTGCATAGGTTTGATTGGATAACATTTACAACCCTCTGTAACCTGTAACCGATACTCGCGCTTTATCAAATCGTATATAATAACGAGGACAAATTCAGATTCAAATGGGATCTAGGCCGGAAAGGCTATCGGGAAAACTCTAAAAGAGATTTGCATATCAACTAGACGCGAACAAGCGCTCGTTTATCGCACAATAAACCATTGAAAATTATTTGCCCCGCCACTATTCGTATCTGCATAGATGGAATTGAGGTTGTTGGAAGGTGCAGGATGGCGAAATGAAAATGATAAGAAAAGACAAATTTTTTGGCATTATTCCCATAATTCATTACCCTGTTTTCGACAAATTGAATGAAATCAGTTTCATTCTTTTTTATGTGAGAGTTTTAGAACTAAAACTGATTTAAAATGATAAGATTGCATTCTTATATTAGGAGTGCAGTCTTATCATTTTTAATAAGCACTATGAAAATCGCATATAAAAACATGAAACTTGGTCTTTTATAATTTAATTTTCCGTCGAATGTTAATAGGAGTCAAAAGAACTTGACTTTTCGTTCCTCTGAGAATATGTTTGAGGACTTTGAGTTTAGAGGTTTGTGAAATCTTGCACTGAAATACATATGTATAGTATATTATGGATTTAAGGACTAAAGTGACACTTTTTTTTCGTTGCTCGAGACAGTCGGGAAAAGGTATAACTTTATTAGGTGAGGTACACATACGCTATTTTCATCTTTCGCCATTCTCAGATATCAGAAATCCCGAGAGAAATCCAGATAATTATTTGATCATTTTTCTCAATGGAGAAAACTTTGCTTTGAAAATAGCCATATCAACAAAAAACTGAATTTCTATAATTTTTCAATTCAAATTTTGATTGTACTTTTCTTCTCGAGGGGAAAAATAGCATCTACCTATCTCGCTCTTTTTCTCTTGGGAAGAAAAGTGCCACTTTAGTCCCTGAAATGCAAAAAGCAGATCCTTTTCTGCCGCTGAGAGCGTCCGTAAAAAGTACTTTATCTGTCGGTCACTATTTTTTGATAAAATTCATAATTCTATCGACGTTAGCTATTCACGTGAATACAAAAAATAAAGCTTGGACTTGCATTCATCCATTTTTAGATGTAAAATTACAGTTTTTTCTGGATTGAACGACTTTTCCATTTTTTGTATTTTTCATTTAGTATGTACATATTACTTATTGATTTCCTTCTAACTGGAGTAAATGATAAAGGCACTCCAAACGTGTCTATTGATAATAGCAATATTCACCCATTACTAGCGCCTATTGTACCCGTTTGAGTACATCAAAAACATCCATCAATTTGGTGTTTCTAGCGACATTCATATGAATGCAGTAATTATTGATTGAGTGTTTCTGAAGTGGAAGTGGTGGGCGTTAATGAATGGGTTAATTCCTTTTTCTCAACTCTGAAGAAAAATCACATATCGGCTGGCTTAGTTGGAAAATCATATAATTGACAAAATAAACGAAAGTTTTCAGAATATAGGACTAAAGGCATCAAAATCTCATTTTGGCGACGATATTTCAGACAACTTATATACATTCACAATGAAAAGTGACTCTTTTCCTCCATAAGTATAATATGAGTATAACATATTAGCTATTCTTGAAAACGGGATTGAAGACAATTTCACAGAAATACCGCACAAAATACCAATAATACTTTTCGCAATTGTCCGAAAACAGTTATCATTTTCTTATCATTTTCATTCCACGTACCACCCCATACACCTCTTCAAAATCCTTAAATGAAGAAACTGTCTCAAAATGGAATGTTTTTTTCAAGAGCGTGATCCAGATGAGCGGCTTCCGATCGCTGGGCGACGACGAGGAGGTCGAGTTCGAGTGCCAGGTCTCCGACAAGGGCCTGGAGGCGACCAAAGTGAGCGGCCCCCAGAACAGCGACTGCCGCGGCTCCCACCGGCGCCCCGCGTCCAAAAAGCGCTTCCGGAAAATCAGGTAACCCCCCGGACCGCGCCGATTCCGGTCGAAAAAATGTTGATCAAGCCATTTCAGGTGCTACAACTGCGGCGAGTTCGCCAACCACATCGCGGCCAAGTGCACGATGGGCCCGCAGCCGAAGAGGTGCCACAACTGCAAGAGCGAGGACCACCTGATCGCCGACTGCCCCACGCGGGTCGAGCGCCCCCCGAAGGCCGGCGACCAGTCCTCCGAGCACGAGCACAACGGCAGCGGCGGCGCGCCGCCCCCCGAAGACGACCCCCAAAACGCCGAATAACGAAAGTGTTCATCGCCATCAGTAGCGTAGTCGCATTTCCCCCCGAGGGGGCCCATTTCACCCCACCCCCCAAAATTGTACTTATTCGAGGATTATTTCTGCCGGCGACTTCCCCATGTCCTCGAGACGCGAAGACTGATTGTAATAAAATTTGAGCGTTCTGGGGGAGTTCTCGGTGGACTTATCCATCTATACGAGAGAAATTAAAGGGCCCGGAAACGATATCGAATTCAGGAGATAGTGAATAATAGCCCGCCGAGCGGTGGTCACACACAGTTTTATCACACGACAGTCATTATATTATCACACGGTGCGAATGTTTTACAGGTCGGCGTGTACGAATATTCACGCCAAATGCAATATCACTCAAGTGGTCCTTTAGGTACCGGGGATGAAAAGTTTCAATCAATTAGGAAGGTAGAGCTTTATCTTTGGTGCTTAATCGGGCTTCGGGAGGTTTTTATTTCTTTTCTACTACGAGTAACAATAAACGAGAAAACTATCGAATTTACATATCGTGCTGTGACAAAGGATTCAAATTCAATTGAAAAGACTCAAGTTGCGTCTTTTTGGTCGAATTTCATTCCACGATCCTTTAAATACGGGGCAACAATTCCAGTGGACAAAATTTTCTAAAATCGTGAAATTATGTTTCTACATTTTGGGATACTTACTTATTAGTTTTTTTTTTTCATTTTCGTCATAGTGTTAGTTATGTTAGGTTTTACGGATGAATCCACATCGGAGCCCAGTAAATAAATTGAAATAGTGACAAATCTATAGTTCTATAGTTCCGACATTTTCAGACATATTGAGATTGATCGATTTTGTACAGTATTACGCGCTTTCACTGGAGGCTATTATTGTATCGTCTAGAATGAAACGGAGGGCGAATAAGAAAAAAGCTCTGCATCGGAACTTAAATTACAGAAACCACTGAAACCAGACTCAACCATTATGCCATCATCGTAGATTATTTTTTCTAAAATTAAGACAAGGATGTAAAGTAGTACGACACCATTTTTTAATTGTTTTTCGGTTTAATTGAGAGAGACGCAAATTCAAAATTTGTAAATTTATTTATTGATTGTATTTATTTGAAAAAGACGCTATTTTATTTATTGGTTTGTTTATTATGTTTTTAAATGAAAAATTATGACACCATTGATTTTTTCGGACGTGTTTTATTAAGAGTTTTCTTTATATTAATTTTATTGTGTCTTGGATAATTTTCTTTTCGTTTTTTTGGAGATATTTTTCGTGGCGTCGAACTACAACAAATCAGGAGAACTTAAATGGCATCTACGTAAAATAAGAACTACACCTTTTTCCCTGTTTGTAATAATTAAAATAATAATTGATGATAATAATCCTCCTTGAACCAGTTGTTTTTAAGTTTTTAGTCTAGATTTTAAGTTTATTTCGCCTCCTATAATAAGTGTGGACCTGCCGCCCAATTAATTATTTTTTTAATAAACTAGTGGTAGGTCCTTACAACAATGTTCTACCTCATTTTTGTAAAAATAATATTATTTTTACTTTCACTAATATAGATGTGACATCAGCACCAATAATACATAAACGATGTATTATTTGTGATGACTCTACAACTATACACTCTTACTAATTATTAAACCTAAGCTCGTATAATTTATTTAAATAAGGTTCCTACATTGTGCCACTGTACGTTACTTAAGTAAGACTAAGTTAAGACTCCTTCCATTCACTGTACCTGAAGTGTCAATTCGCATTTCACTCAATCAATTCATAGTAGAATTCAGAATAATCACGAAAGACCGACGCAAAACTAGTACAAAAATCTAACTTTATTTAGAGAAAATGAAAAAACGGGTCTCTGTATACTCTACAAAATATGTCCCTTGTTTGGATATATCACCTTTTTGTACCTATTACAATAATAAAGTAATTTGCAGTATTTCCATTATAATTTGCAATAGGAGACTGATTAAGTTGTAAGCTCAGGGATTTTTACATGAAATATAATAATACAGTTCAAATATATTTACATCTTAAAACCAAATAAGTAGAATTATCAATCTTAAACATACGTAATATAGGTAGTTTGTATAAGAGTCTTTCATTTCCACCCCCTTTTCATCAGTTCCGAAAATGTTCAGCGCCGATTTACACTGAAACTCCGCAAGAGGGCGCCACTGATTTTTTTTAAATCAAGAAGCGTTTAAAATCTGAAGGATTTCCTCTATTAAAAACGAACATCTGCCACACTCACTTAAAAATAAATAAGTTTTCAATAATAAATAATGGAGGACTTTCAAAGTGAAACCAACGATTGGTGTAATTAAATATTTATTCATACAAGTAAATTTTCACTGCTAGTGTTTAAGTTAGGCAAAGATTTAAACACGCAACTCTTGTTGTTAACAATATCAGTCTTCGATGGGTGATTAAGAGAAAACTTGTTTGCACTCCTAGACGAGCATTCGATATCCAGCGCCAGAATCTCCCGAATGTTGGGCTGCAAACTGTCAGAAGGCATAGAAATCGCTAGTGAATTGCCGTTATCGAGGCCGTCCGCGATCGGCTCGCACAAATCCTCGACGTGGATGTCGTCCTTCTGCGAGGACGAGCCGCTGCCCCTCTTATCGGTGGCGGTGCTGGTGGCGGCGGCCTCCTTCTCGAACACGTAGCACAGCTGGGAGTCGTTGTTGGAATCGGAGTTAGTCGAGGGCAGGTGGAAATCGCCGTGGGCCAGAACTTGGGGGGCGTACGGGGGCACCTTGCCGAAGATGTAGTTGGGAGACGGGGGCGCCTTCAGCGGCTTCTCGGGCGCGTTCTGCACCAGGATTATGCGGTTGTGGGCCTTCCACCTGGCGAACAAATGTAAGTACTGCCGGCACTGGATGTACATGAACACGGCGCCGCCGGTGAAACCGACCGCGACCACGACCAGTTTCGTCCAAAATGGCCACGCTAGAAACAAGAATTACAGGAATCTGTAAAAATGATAATTTGTGGGTGGGAGGTGCAAACCGATCAAGCCTTTTTGGACCTCTTCAGCCGCTCGGTCGATTAGCACAAAAAGGGACCAAATTACGCACACGGCCGCCACGAAATGGAACAGGATGGCGCAGAGGAGTCGCCTGCGCTCCACGCTGCTCATCTCCAGAGTTCTCCACTGCGAACAATCGGACAAATGGGTGGAGGAATACAGGAAACTGTCAAATTAATTCATCAAATTCGTAAAAAAATAATTAGAAAAGTGGTTCTTAAGTTATTACAATAATACATGGACAATTATTATCACTAGAGACTGAAAAATATGCATTGTGCATTTGAGCATACAAGGTGTCCTAAAAATGGTGGCCCCGAGGTATAAGGGCCGATGCCTCCCGTCAATATAAGGAAATGTTCCTATAAACTATGATCCCCAAACGCTTAATAGATACAGGGTGTCCCATTCAAAATTTCCAGTACATTTTTGGGAGACATGACAACGAAATTCGAGAGTAAGATTCATTTAAGAAAGGAAGCCCATCTTACAAGCTTTTAGAAAAACTTTTGTTGATTCCTGTATCTTCATTAATTCCAGAGATATTGAGATTTTAGTGCAGCTGATTCGAAAACAAAAAAATAAAATTTGAAAATTACAGCAAAATTTCATAGACAAAAAAGATAGTATAGAGCAAGGGAAGTTGATTGTTTCAATACTTTACTTTCGGAAGTATTACCTCTTTTGTTTGGAAAACTGTACAATTTCAAGTCGCGATATCTCTGGAACAGTAGAAGTTAGACTGAAAACCTATTGAAACATCTGAAAGCTTTCAACATGCTTCACCATTTTTATTCGGGTTATTTTGGTCTAGCTTTCAAATTTCAATATTTTGTCCCTCGATCAGCGGCACCAAAATCGCAATATCTCTGGAACTAATGAAGACACATAAACCGACAAAACTTTTTCTGAAAGTCTATAGGGTAGGCTTTCTTTTTCATTTCAAACATTTTTTCCGCATGCGGTTATCATGCGGATGAAAAATGTACTGGAAATGTTAAATGTTGTTGACGAGAAGAATCAGCTCTTATACTCGCAGGGCCACCATTTTTAGGACAGGCTGTGTTTTATACAATTTTGTGAGGTTTTTATGAAGCTCAAAACACAACGCAAAATAGGTAGGAATACCGGTTCTCGCTATCGGCATAGTTTAGATAGATCCATAGATGATAAATCTATCTAAACTGTGTTATCGATATTTTAGCAGTGGTCGGAAGTAAGTATCTCGATAAAAGTATCGCGATTATCAGATGGTATCGCAATCAGTATCGAGATACTATTTTAGCCTCAAGTATCGCATATTTTGTGATAATTTTACCGATACTTTTCGTTTTAAAAAATTCTCAAACCTTCAAATTTTAGGAATTTGAGAAAATCTGACCTTTTGAAAAGAGGATTTAATGAGATATGCTGTTTATGTCAAAAGAACAATACTTTTTCGTGCATATTTCAACAATTTTTTTCGTGGATATTTTCCAGTCTCTAATTATCACGAATGGAAATATATTAGTGAACTCTAATACACGAGTGAGTAAAAAAACGGAATGCGTGTGGTGTACAACTATTAGATAAGTTCAAACGTATTTACGTGCTCATTAGTTAGGGTACTTAAGTCTAAAGTCTTTCATTCGTATATGAAAACCTATTGAAGAATCAAAAATAAAAGAACATTATTTAAAAAGTCGTTCCGATGCAACATGACATTAGCTTATTTGAAGGAATCCTTGAAAGTGTATAATTTGCACACTTTCTCGATATATTCTCTTTCGAAATACCGAACCAAAACAAACATATTTCCGTTTTCGCTACGAAACACAACATTGTGTTTGTTGTGATTGATTTTGAATTAATCAAGCAATTTGTGATAAAATCGAAGGTCAGGAACGCGATACAAGTTCAATACCCCGCGATTAACAATCAGAACAACAGACTAATAAACCACCCATCCCATAAAACAACAATGCAGTTTTGAACCAATTCAACAAGCACAGATACTCACTTCCGAAAGGGGCTTGATTTTCGTTTGGAGGATAAAGTTGAATTTGCACAGCTCGCAGGACCTGGTATCCGAAGCGGCCAACCACTGTCTCAAACAAGACTGGTGCACGTATTTGAGACTCCCCGAGCAGTAGCAGGGGGACAAAAGCGGATTGTCGGCATCGGCTTCGCAATGGCATATCCTGCAGATGTCGCCCAGCGAATTCGATATATTCGACGTCGAATCGTACTTCCCCAAATCCAGTCTTCTTTCCGATTCAGAATACATGTTCGTTTTTGTGCCGAAAGTTCCTATCACATCACCTTTTTGTTCCCGACTTCCCTTCGAAAGTCTCGATTTCTTCTGTCCTCTATCGATGAAAGCGTTAAGGCAAACAGTTTCCGTCGCCGGCCATCAGTTTCGGCGTGAATGCGGCTGAATTTGTGCAAAAATCACGGTGAATCGGAGAACAATCAACTGGACGACGGTGACAGTTCTGCAACAAATAACCTAAGCGACTGATTCTCAAAAATATTTTGTTATCAAACGCATGCTGTACCTTTGCACTGTAATAAATAAAGTAAACTGTGTCTCTTCGAAATGTTTACGCTTATAATTATTGCACTATTCGCACAACATTCCATTATAACATCGAAAGGTCATATTATTTATTAATAATTTACAACTAGCGACCTCTACTGGATAGACGTCACTGGAAGTTTTAGACATGTCAAAAGATGGCGCCACCAAACCACTTCCACATGTAAGAAATTTTATGGGGGGAATTTGAATTAAAATCGCTTCAATGATTTCGAAAACACTCATTAACTGCAATTTCTTTCATTTACGTAAGTCGTTTGGCAATAAATTATATTTGTATCAAGTTTATGTGTTTTCGATTCTGTATCAAGTTTGCTACGTCCGTGGAAGCAAAAAGTTGTTTTTCGTGTTTTTGACGTTTAAGTGACAGATGGCGCCGGCGTGATAACCTATATTGGGGGTTTTGTGTACTTATTGATTTTAATTTTAATAACAGAACAGGTAAAGTTAGTGGACTGCACTGCAACAATCACCTTTAGATAATCACCTCAAGAAGCTCCACATCGTCATGGCAGAGTTGAGGAAGCGCAAGGAGTCGGATGCCAAAGCGCCAGAATCTGCTGAAAGTGACCATGTAAGTATTCGAGTGGCTCCCTGGATCTCCTTTGGGAAACTCCTGCGTTCTCCAACTTTATATCGACTTGTTTACATTTTGAACGTTTCAGATTTCATTCCATTTGTTTACGTCCCGAAAATCATATACCTGTTTTTAGGCCACAACGAGTTTCGGGTCTTTGAGGTGTTTTCCTTATTAATTATAATATTTGAATATTCACAAATATTCCACGATAAGCGAGGTCACCCACGTAATTAATCGGGGCTTCATTGGCTTCCTCTCATATTTACCTCTTAATCTGAATAATTTTTATTCCAATTTGGACACTCTACTTGAAATAAACGATTGTCATCATTGGAGTAATGGGATACAAACCAGTAGGAGTGTCAATACCAACCTATTATACCGAACATTGTTATCACGTAAATGATGACACGGTTTTTTTGTATTCCCTACTTAATAATCATCTAAAAGTTAACAAATTTCCATTCTGTAATGAAAAATTGTATTCTTGGTCAGTAGCGTGTAGCGCATTTACTTAATTGACGGCTTTATTATGCAAGGGGCACAACTCAAGGATTTCATATCGTCGGCCACATTATCAATAATACATTAAGATATTAATTAATTTTTTAATGAGTCATAATTTCGTGCTTATCCGCATAATTTACAACGCACTACTACATTGTCGCTTTCTTTTTATAGATTGATAGTGAGGACGATAAAGTGGGCACTTTCGTGAACCTCTCGAAAACGGTTCCGACCGGAACGGATAAGGCCCCTTCCATCTTGGAGTACGTCCTGCAAGATCTGCCCGAGAAATGGCGCAATTGGGTGGTGCGCGGCATTTTCAGTCTGTTGATGATCTCATTTTTCCTCGTCGTCATTTACGGGGGCCCCCTCGCCCTGATGATAACCACCCTGGTGGTGCAAGTGAAATGTTTCCAAGAGATCATCAACATAGGCTATGCGGTTTACCGCATCCACGGCTTACCGTGGTTCCGCTCGCTCTCCTGGTACTTCCTGCTGACGTCCAACTATTTCTTCTACGGGGAGAGTCTGGTCGACTATTTCGGGGTGGCGATAAACCGGACCGTAAGCGATCCGAGGATTTTCAGGCTCCTCTTTGAGTTTTGGGTCTTTTTAGGATTTTCTCAGATGGGTGGTGACGTACCACCGGTTCATCTCGTTCTGCCTGTACTGCGGCGGGTTCGTCTGGTTCGTGCTGAGTCTAGTCAAGAGGTACTACATGAAGCAGTTCTCTCTTTTCGCGTGGACCCACGTCGCTCTGCTTATCGTGGTGACGCAGTCCTATTTGATCATCAAGAACGTCTTTGAAGGGCTCATCTGGTTCATCGTGCCCGTGTCGATGATCATCTGCAACGATATCATGGCTTACGTGTTCGGTTTCTTCTTCGGGAAGACGCCTCTGATTAAATTGTCGCCGAAGAAGACCTGGGAAGGGTTTATCGGTGGCGGCATCTCGACCGTGTTTTTCGGATTCGCTGTAAAGTCTTAAAAGCGTGCACTGTGTAATATGAGAAGTTACCAGAGCTGTAACTTTTTTATTTTTTGACTGACTTCAAAAAATTGAATAGAAGTAGAAAGAGTTTTTAATACTCTGTACAGGGTGTCTTTGAAATGCGTGACCTGAGGTAGAACGATTTAATCCAAATGACCTCTGGCTAAAAGTTGTTCATGAAAAAGTTACAGGGTGTTTTTTTTAAATAATTTGTCAAGTTTTGGGAATATTGATTCAAAAATTGGTACACGAGGGTTTTTTGGTATGAGGAATATTTATCCGGGCTCAGTTTTGCTGTATTTTTTAGTCAGCGCCACGTACGCTACAAGGATCTGCAAATGACTTCATTTTATTTCCCTTCAAATTACCGAGGTTTCAATAAATGCAATCGATTGCCTGATGATTTTACCCCAAAAAGGTTTACTTGTTTAATGTCGGTATGATGAACCGTTTTGGAGTTATTCACTCTTGAATGGTCGATTTCACTCAAAAATCTCATGAATTTTTGGCGAAATTTTTCATGAAAAACAAATCAGCCTAGCAAAGAGTTAGGAGGGAGTTCATTTTATAACTGTTTTGTTAAGTTAAGAACAAATTACCTGACGAAAAAGTAATTAAATTGGCTTTCTACAAGGGTAATTTGGTTTTCTTGACAAATTTCGCCAAAAATTCGTGATTTTTGGGTGGAATGGACCATTCAAGAGTGAATAGTTTCAATTATGAACTTTGATCATTTTACAGATTTATTTCAAGATAAACAGATTGATTTTTCAAGCCGAATTCTCAATTGAGACGCTTCTTATCACAAGAAACACGCAAGAAACCTCCAAAGTAGAAATCTTTCATGTTATGATCAATTTCAAAATCCAATAATCCGTTTCATATCGAACCAAAACCATTAATGAATAAAAATAAAGATAACCATTGGCAAAATTACGATTTTTACGAAGAAAAAAAAACATGAGCATTAAAAAACCTTTCCAACACTTTCATTTTTTGAAACCGGTTCCAAAATAAAAAAAAACTAAAAAATGTTACAGCTCTGGAAACTTTTCATATTATACAGTGTGTATCGCTTTGAATTGCTAATGAACTATTCCAGATTTCTCATGTGATGTGCCAATATCCGTATTTCGTCTGCCCGATCGAGTACAGTGAAACCTTGGGTCGGATGACGATGGAGTGCGAACCGAGCGCACTTTTCCGACTGACTGAATATAATCTTCCTTATTGGCTTTCCGGATTTCTGGGAGTGGTCAGTCCGCTTTTTCACAATCGAGACTTGCCAAGTCGCCATTTTCCATCATACCTGTCAAAAAGCGAATATGGCGGATTGGCAAGTCCGCCGTTTTAATTTCTCTAACTTTATTAATTTTTCAGTTTGGTGTCTCGAATATCGTTCACTTGTATCCATTCATGCTCCATTCGCTCTCTTTATCGGTCTTCAGTAGTGTGATTGGTCCTTTTGGCGGCTTCTTCGCGTCAGGATTCAAGAGAGCATTCAAAATTAAGGTAAAAATAGATGACATTTTAATGTCTTTGAGTGCCTTGCATTATTGATGATGTTTTCAGGACTTCGGTGATGTCATTCCCGGACACGGGGGAATTATGGATCGATTCGATTGCCAATTCTTGATGGCAACATTTGTGAACGTTTACATCACAAGTTTCATCCAGATGGACAGTCCTCAAAAGCTGCTCTCTCAGGTTCTTTATTTGAAACCAGAGCAGCAGCTGCAATTATTCCACATGTTGAAGGAATCATTAGAGCACCGACATATTCTGGAGCTTAATAACTGATTTCCGACGTGATTTCTCATCTATTTTTTGTATAGTTGATTTTTTTTATAGAGAGATATTTATTTGTGCCATTTTCCCTCGATTATTGTGTTTATTATTAAGTAATTAATATTAATACATAAGTCGTCCTCGAGATACCTATACATGATGAATAATACTATGGATTTGATATAGTATACCTTTCTTGTAGTTTAAAAATATCCCATAATATTATTGTACGCTTGTATGTTTAATAATTGTAAATTAATGTTACCTAGGTAAATGTTCCATCTATTGAAATTTGTTGAAAAGGATTATTTCGAGAATGCGGAGAGCATGTACGTATTTTGTGGCGAGTATTATTTCTATTTGTTGTGTTTTTTCCTTTAATTGTTTGTTTATTTATACATAACTGTAGTTTGAAATAAAAAAGAATTCTGTCTTCAAACAAGTATTAATAACTTATACTTTATACTGATATGACTTAAAGTGGTTGTGCGCAATATTAATTATCAATGTGACCACTTTTAAACATTCCTTCAAGTTCAATCATTTTATTGGGTTTATTGTTTATTGATTAAATAGTTATTTTGGTAATCTTCTGGATAGATTTATTGAAATGATACAATTCTTTTAACTTGATTAGATGATAAAAATATTGTGAAGCCTTTAAATAAAAAATATATGTCTGATGTTTGGTGTATATTCATTTGAATTCGCAATAACTCTCAACTTTGACCCTCGAATTTGAGCTGTCAAGAATTGTTGCGGGTTCTTCTAATTTTTGAGAAAATTTAATTTATTTTTTGCATCTATTATTATTTAGAGGAAATATCTATGTAATTTCGTTTACGTCAATGTTGAATAAATTAATATAAATCCACCTGTTTTTCTTGAGTTTTTCCGCATTTGAAACTTGCAATGGCGCCATTCTAGATATTTTGACAGTTACGAGAAAGCGGCCATCTTGGATGATATTGAAGGGAGAAATAAAACTCGGTTTGAGCTCTTATCGCTTAATGTTTTAATATTAATCCAATAACTACACTAGGTCAAAAATCCATCAAATAAAAAATTAACGCAGATTATAAAATATTAATTAATAATAATAACATCATCATGTAAGAATACATAATAACAACTACATTTTTTTTTTGTTTTGTTTTCATCACCTCATTAAAAAAACCGATATTACAGATATAATGTAAGAGTAGTACAGTTAAAGTTGTTTCCCGACCAAAGCGTCGAGTAGCTTAAGCTTAGCCTTCGCCTTCTTGTAAGCCGAATAGATGTGCTCCATCGGTAACTTGTCCTCTTTTTGTACCATTTTCCCCGTCTTATTTTGTACCTCCATCTCGAAACACTTGATGGTCCGCCTCAGTTGCTTCTTCTCTTCCGATACGAGTTTCTGCTGCTCCAACAGTTCGGCCTTGGACAGCGAGTGCAGATTCTCGCTGATCGAAGTGTCGGTGTCGCTGCTGTCCGTGCTCGTCATGATGGACGACTTTTCCGAGTCCAGCTCGCTGACGGCGGCCGGGAAAGGAGTGATGAAGTTCATCGTCTCGTCCTCGTGGATCGTGGCGAGCTCGTTCCCGCTCAGAGTCGCCTGGACCTTGGAGATCATGCGCTTCAAGTTGCGATAGCGGTCGTAGATCGGGCGCACCAGGTTGCGGTCCTCTCTCGTGTCGGGCCGGCCGTGGATCGACTCCAGGTAGAGCAGCGCCTTCTGCACCGCCACCTTTTCGTCTAAAAGCTCGTCGCTGGACATCTCCTCGATCACGCTCGGACGCAGGAAGACGTCGCGCTTCTGCTCCAATTTCTGCAAACACAATCGACGTATGATTATGGGGTTTTTGGGTTTCACACGTTGACTGCCGCAATGGTAATACCAAAAACCGGTCCGCCATGTCACATTTCCATGCAAACATATTTTGTCGAATAAATGACCGAAAAGTATCCCCAAGAAGATTATTATTGCAAGTAATTTTGACAAGTTTTTTTGCGTTTCGGCAGGGCTCTGTCATCTAAAGGGCCGAAAGACTGAGTTGGCATTATGGCAATATGTCAAAAATCGGCCTTTAGACATGTCAATCCATATAATTTTCTGACTTTTGTCATTTGTTGAGGTTTAGATGCGGTTTTATATCGAAATAACGTGTATTTCTGCAAAAATGAACGATATTGTGGCTCTCGGTTACATTGTGACTTGTTTCCGACCGTTTCTTGTGAGTATTTTACACTCCTCATACCACATTTCCTTGAAATTCGTGAAAAACAGTTTTTTTCTAGAATAGTCCGTATTACACTATCATAATTAGGCGTCAGCAACCAATTCTGGAGTTAAATAATTCTAAAAATTTGAATTACCTTGAAATGTCTCACTTTTCCTATAAAAATAATTTGTTGATCATAATCTTAAGAATCGCATGAAAACTTTTTAGATAATTCGGCAGAATTGGTTGCTGGCACCTAATTATGATAGTGTAACACGGACTTTTGTGATTGACATGTCTAGAGGCCGATTTTGGGCATATTACCATGATGCCATAGATAAACCTCACTACAGATTTGAAGGATCCCCGATTTTTTTGTCCGGGTCAGGGGGTGAGGTGGAGTAGAGAGGGGTAGATTTTTTAGTTCTGACGTAATTGTCAGATGGCGGTAAGTACAATTCAAATTACAACAGCGGCGATTTTGTTACATTTTGTTTTGCTGGTTTTAATTTTTCTGTCACATAAAAAAATTTGTCAAACTATTCGCGTTCTGGCGGTTTTGGTATAACTCATAGTATAACTTGTGAGAAAAACGGCCCAGATATCATCTCGATCGCCATTAAATCAACCCTACAATGAGACGCAGTAAGTATTAAATTACCAAGTGTGATCTCGATGTTATTTTATTTGAAAATTTGATCAAATACTTTTTTCAGGGGTAAAAATCGATGTTTCGACGGAATAGAGATTGATTGGAATTTCACAGGTCATACGAAGGCCGAGAGGCAAGCGCCATATCCTGTACCACTTTCGAGAATTCCTGATTTTAGTAGATGAACATCGTCATTCTTCTGCAAATATCAAAGAAGTATAGAAAATTCAGTTCTTAATTTGTTGATATTGAAGGAAAGTGCTGGCAGTTATAGGAATATTGTGAGTCTTCATTTCTACAAGCCAATAAGTCCAATGATTTTCAACAAAGTTTGTAATTTTTCAGGTCATCAAGATTGAGAATTTCCCAAAAATAACCTTTTCAAGAGAAGATCGGATTCTACTTTTAATAAATAAAAATGTATGGACTATGAAGATTGCGGAATATTGAAAATAAGTTGAAAAAGCTGCTCTTCTCACCCCACTTTTCGACTTTGCCGTAACCGCTTCGGATCAAAATACGCCAGTTCTCTCAAATACCGAAACATTTATCCCTGGTTATTATGTATTATTTTATACTGGTACGTGAGTACTCAGAATTTACAAAAAAATAATAAAGTGCAATGAGCGAGAAAAACTGTGTTCATATTATAGGCAACTTATAATACACAAAAAAGGAAACCAAAACTATAAAGGACCCCGTCAAGGCGGCTGCGTACTTACTAATGCGCCCTCTGAAAATTTCGGCAGAACTAAACCGATCATGGCCAACGTTTGTCTAGGGAGTATACCGTCTGTAGTGGTCTAGTCTGTGATGATGCCAACTCAGTCTTTCGGCCCGTTAGATAAAGTTGGCTATGGTTTCGGCATATTCACTGTCACCCACTGTCACCTATCTTATACAGTGCGCGTCTAAAGTGCCCACCCTTAAAAAAATTTGAAATCACTCGGATAGGTCGATTTTTATTTTCAATGAAACATCTTTTCACGCAATATTGGTTTCTCCAACATTTCCTGTTTGACCTCAAATGAGATTTTAAGGAAAAGATGCAGCATGGAAAAACAAAATCGACGAGTCCGAGCGGTTTTCGAAGATTTCAGCCGTTTTCAAAATAGCCGATCACACGCGAGATGAAAAATGTCGAAAATTTTGAGCGGTGATGACATTTTCTTACCTAGAAAAAAATCATGGAATCCAAAAATGCAAAAAAAGTCCATTTAAAAAACCAGTTGCGGTCATTTCCGGTCAAACCGGAAATGCTGTAGAAACAAATATTGCGTGAAAAGATCCTTCATTGAAAATAAAAATCGAACTATTCGAGCGATTTCAAAAATTTCTACTCGTTCAAAAAATTTTGAGAGGGGAGGGGCACTTTAGACACGCACTGTATGTAGGTATGAATACAAAACCGAAAATTAGTATGAGAAAATACAAAAGTTATGTCCGATGAAGCAGTAGATTTGTTTTCTTCTATTCAATTTTTTATGTTTTTTTCCATACTACATTAGCGGTCTTATAAGATTGTGTTATACTACAAACACCTCCAAAAGAGAATAAAGTGTCCCGGTGATGATGGATTCAGTACCTATCATTTGGAGACGAAAACTTCAATACAATTTTGTCGAGACTTCAATGATTATGTTATAGCAAATAAGGCGCTATTACAACCTAACAAAAATTTCCTTCAAGCTAAGTTTTTATCCTGCTAAATTAAAACTGGGCCTGTGAAAGCAAAATAAACTTCTCTAACTATTCGAAGTTCATACAGTGTGCCACTTTTTTGCAGTCTTTTTTCGCCTCAGAAAGAGCTAAGGAATCAACCACTGCCAGAATATCCGGTGATTTTGAGACACCCTGTATATTTTCTGAGAGGGCGGTAACCCATTTCGTGAAAATTTGTATTCGTATTGTATTATTGGCGGAAAATGCGATTTATTGCCGTTTTTGCCTAAGGTTGAGGATAAAACAGGAATCTAGTTTACCGACTATAACCAGTTATTGCCCAACTTATTGCCGAAAATGCCTGTTATTGCCTCGTATTGCCAAAATATTGCCCAAAATTGTCTAATATTTACTATAATTGACCGGTATTTCTCAGTACTGTAAGTATTTCCCTCTATTGCCCAACTTTTGTACTCGTATTGCCAAGTGGTTTACCCCTCGGTATAAGCTGTGGTATAAGCAAGAGGTATAAACCTCTCCCCGAAAATTTCTACTCGTATTGCGTTATTACCGGTTTATTGCCTGTATTGTCTAAGGTTAAGAAAAAAAACAGAAATCTAGTTTACCGACTAATGCCGGTTATTGCCCAACTTATTCGCCAAAATCATCAGAGAGAGGGAAAAAAAGAGAGTTATTGATAAACAAATGAGTACAATAGCAAGTTGCTAAGATTTTCCTATTGCGCTCATTTGTTTCATCAATTTATCTCGTCTTTGGTGTGGTCTTTGGAAATGTTGGCGAATTGCGGAAAATGCCTGTTATTACCTCGTATTTCCAAAGTATTCTCCAAAATGCCTAACATTTTTGCTCAATATTTCCAGTATTGCCCAAGTATCTCCTCTATTGCCTAACTTTTGTACTCGTATTGCCGAGAGTAGTTTAACCCTCCATATTTTACCGATTCATACATTTTATCGCAAAATTTTGAGCGTAAAATTTGAAGAAATACAATTTCCCCGGGTTTTTGCATAGTCTGCACCTACAAGGCCGCGCTGAACTCGGATCTGAAATTGATTGTATTCTCTGACAAAATAGACACACTGTCCTAAAACTGCTTCGCGTGGTTAAATATGTTTGTTGTAAGGCACAACGCGTGTACCTCATGACAGTTAACGTGTTAGTAAGTCAAGTTACCTTTTCGATGTCGCCCAAGGTGTCCGCCAGGTTGATCCTGTTGATATCCCCGTGCATCTGCTCGAGGGCCGGCGAAGTGGGACAAACATCCATCAGTTGCCTGTGCTCCTTTTTCATACGATTCAGCTCGATGTACAATTTCCGGATGCTCTTATCGTTGAGTTTATCGGCGTGCGAGACTTTATAACCGTTCTTCGTCTCGAAATCGCCCTCGAGTCTCTTGATCTTCTTTTTAGCGCTGTTGATTTGCTTCCCGAGCTTCCCCAAACGCAACTCGATCGGATTCTGCACTTTCTGCTCGATCCCGAAACTCGCCTGGGCCACATCCTTATCCAGATAAATGCGATGGGTCGCGATAATCGAGTTCCTCGGTGAGGACAGCAGCCGATTGGAGGCGACCAATAAACCGGGCAAAGTCTCGGTGTCGTCATCGATCTGCTGACTGGCGGAAGACAGCAGCGGCTCGTCGCAATCGATCTGCTCGTGCAGAGTCGTCAAGTCGAGATCGGGCGGAAACGCCCGAACCGGACTCGGCGATCGCTCGTTTTCGACTTGGAGCAACTGCAGGAAGCTAACGTCGGAATCGCGCGAACCCGTCTCCGATTCGTCCCGAGTCTCCACGATCGCCTCCCGGGTCTGCCCGAAGTCTTTCGGCTTCGGCTTCGGGAGGCACCGCGCCTTCGGCTTGCTGCCCCTCCTGTGCGAGCTGCGCTTCGACTTGGGCGCCAGCGGCTTGGAGAAGCGCTCGTGCGAGCGCCTGCGCTCGTGCTCGCAGTCCTCGTAGATGAGCACGATGTCGGCCGAGGTCTGGCGATTGGGGGAGGCGCCGCGCTCGGGCTTCTGGAAGTCCTCGCTGCTCGAGACGCGCCGGATGGCGCTGCTCTTGTTCTCGAAGTACTTCTTCTGGGTGGGGCGCTCCTCGGAGTTCGAGCGGATCACCTTGCGCTCCTGGTACAGGGAGCTGATGCTCTCCTGGCGCTCCTTGCGCTTGCGCGCCTTGCAGGAAGCCTTGGCTTCGTCGTAGGTCGCCGGGAACGGGATCGGGCTCGACGGTTTGTTGCATTTCAGCTTGTTGTTGTCCTTGCTGTAGTCGTGCCGCAGGACAGACTTGTTGGTCGTCTGCTGGGGCTCTTCTTTTCGGGAGGGGCCTTTCATTGTTGCAGGGGAGCGCTGTCAACGAAAAATTCCCATCGATTCGAAGCTATTATTATCATAGGATATTTATCCATTCAGCTTTGTAGTAGTAGTGAGGAACTGAACCGAAATTTGATTTTGTCAGGTTTTGCTATGGTTTTGTAACTAAATCAATCGAAATCATTGAAATTAAATAAACAGTTTCTTGGCATAAACATACTTAGAGCCAACTGCACCGCTTTCACTTAAAATTTAAGTGGAACTTAAACCTTAGCAACAATTGTTGTTAACAATCGTAGTCAAGGCTTAAGCTCCGCTTTAACTTTTAAGTGAAAGCGGTGCAATTGGCCCTTAGGCATACAATGTTCAACATCAAGAAATTTTTGAATTTGACGTTGATTGTTATTTCAGTTTTGCATGGTTTTGCCAAAGTGTACATATTTCCTATAATTCAATAAAAAAGACACAGGAACAAAATAAAAGAAACGCATGATGACCGAGAAGTAAAATAGTGCATTACGCCACATGTAGGGAAAGTGCAATATTTCGCGCTAGTGGCATTATGGACCCATCAGTCGCGAAATAAAACTTTTCCGACAAGTTGAGTATACTATTTTCCCGACGTCCACATCCCTTCAACAGTCTAACACCATATTATTCTGTGATATTACTTGCAAAAACTCATAAATACAAAAGCGAGAAAATTGACAACTGTCATAATTATATTTGAAGTTTGGAATTGTCAACTTAAATTTTCATAAAAAGAAAAATCCCTAAGTGGTTGAATATGCTAAATCACGAAATATTTAACGATCTACACCAACTAAACGATTAACATGGATCACAGACTAGACCCACTACAGACGGTAGACTCCGTGGGATTTTTTTATCCAGTTGTCCAGGACATTAGTTCAGAAGCGGTTGTTAGATGGCGCTATCAAATTTCCACCGCCGCCTGGACGGGGGGCAGTTTTCAATTTAATTTGATTTTGATGTATTAAAAGTTGCATAAATACGCAAGCATTTTTTGTTACATTTTTATTCAAAAATATCATGTAACAAATAAAGCGCAACTTAATTGTGAATGAGTAACATTTTGAGATATCTGGAAAATCAATTGTTAACCTGTTCGTGGCGATTTATCGAAAATTTCATGAGATTTCAGCGAAGTTTGCGGTCAACAGTAATTCTCGGGTGCCTTCAGAAGTTCTCAAGTCGATGGTGATTTCGAGTTCTTCTTTTGTGGCCGCAAATACTTTGGCGGAAGAATTTAGTGCTTGTAGTTATCCTCATAGGTTCATAAGATTAGTGAAAAGGTCGCCTGAAGATCGTAAACGGAAGCATTTTTAATACTTTTGAAGAATTTCAATGAAATCACATAATGATGACGATTCTCAGCTAATCTGAAATGTAGTATAAGCCAGGAATTAGCATGAGTGAAGAGACCGACCCCAATATCTCAAAAAATCAAATTTCAGGGCGCGGATCCAATCATGTAAAAAAAAGTATATTGAGGGAGAATACATAGGTACTTACTTACTCATTTTGTCGGAAAATTATGGAGCACGTTTACTTGTGTCTTGTTTCTGCTACACACGAACACAATCGGTTAATTATTCGGCATTCGGCAATTCGAGAACATTTTTGAAGGAATTATTTATTTTGAAATTTAAAATAAACAACCCGTAACAACAACCTAAAACAAAATCCAACAATGCCGCCACATATTTTTATTCAAAGTGCCATCTAACCGCCGCTTCCGAACTAAATATTTACTGGACAAAAAAATCAAGGAAGTTGCAGACGGCTGCATGGATGAATTAACAATAAAAATCATAACTGTAACAATTTGAAATCGGTTTTATGCTAAGTTTTATGCTTAGTGTTAATGGAATTACCAAGTTGTATAATGAAATCACTAGAATCATTATGTAACAATTTGAAAATGAGGGACTTTTTAGGCACCTCGATTGTTATGAAAAGTGACACTTTACAATGTGGGCGTCGAAAAAATAGTGAATTACTGCTCCAATGGAGGAGTAATCTTGAGAAAATGTTTCGGACTAAATTCTTAACCAAATTTACAACTGAAAATAGAGATATGGAGTTAAATTCATTGAACAATAAAGTGTGATTCCTTCGGAATAAATGAAAATTCAATGTTATTTGAAGCTGACAGAAAAACAGAAGCCTGCATATCTGTTTACATGATGTCAAAATCCGCGACAAAAAGGTGGTGTTACAAAGCAAAAGTCACTAAAACGTCAAAATCTAGTTCTGTGCTACATAACTGAATGGACTTTACTAATAATAATTTGTGTCTATCATACTTGTTTCATCAGCATTTTTCCGTAATTATATTAAACAATTATTAAATTAAGGAAATTACGGAAAACATGGGAATGCGTCCTTTACTTGAGAGCACCACATGAGGACTGTGACCGGTCTTTTTCGGCTAGGGACATCCCATAAGTCCAACGCGTGATTTTAGCCGGTCAAATAAAAATAAAAACTGGCACAAAAGTCCACCGGAAAATTTCTGATAAAGGGCGAATTTCGTTCAAAAATATCAAACTCACCTCAGCACTTGGCGGCGAAAAGCACAAGCTCCGCAACGGAAAATTTCCAATATTAATAAACGTGTGTCGTAATAAACAATATGTTATGAGAAATGTAGTGACTTCAACGCGAGAAAAAAAAAACGGACATGCACTTTGAAGGTTTCTGTTTCGGATTCGATCTAATTAAGGGTTCATATCCCTATCTCGACACATCTCAAGCTCTATGGTTGTTTGAGGAAATGTGTTGAGACGAGCCGCAATTTTAGCATGTGGCTGTTCGATGCCACTCGACCGGACGACTCTGCTTCTGCCTCGAAGGTCGTTCGGTTGAAACTCTGCAACAATACGAACGGATTATTATTAAATCGCCGGTATCAGGGCCACCGCTACAATATCAATCAACGTAAAATCGATCGCTCGCGGGGGGCCTGCTGTAATAACGTATTTTCATTGCCAAATGCGTCATTCGCGTATCTCTGGATCCTTTCGGAGATTAAAAATAGCACTAGAGGCGTGTATTTACGGACGCGGCGCGCGGGGTCTCCTGCCCGCCGCATTTACGCGGAATCGGGTAAACATTCCGGGATTATCGGGGCCCGCGAAGTGAATCATGCATGCACTTTTGCACGTAATCCGAGTCGATTCGGTACAACCTAGTGCGGTATTTACCTTAATTTCGGCCCATTATCGACAGGAAAACGCACAATTGTTGAAAAAACCGTATATTTCGGAAGTAAAGCGAAATTATCGATCGGCTCTACGTTCAACACACAATAAAGTGAAGTAAGGACCGGCACTGGGGCGCAAGTCTCTGCCGCTGTCACACTGATCTAGGTTCACCCCCGTTGTTTTCGGGGACGGCGCAGCATTACCGGATCACGCCGACATGTTTTTCCGGGATGATTTTGTAAATATTTACGGTTATATTTAGATCGAATCGTGCAATTTCTTGCGCAACATATAGGTAACATACGTTCGCAAACTCGGCATTCGACTTTCTGGTGAATTAGCGATTGTTGTATTTCGGATTGATTCGATCCGGGGCGAATCAAGGCTAGCGAAAAGTACAAAGTTGAAGACTTTCATAAAAACCGGATCGAGAATCATGAAATAACTACAAAACTTACTCAATTTAACTCGCAGAAGCCTGAAAAGATCAAAACGTCACCAATGCACCACTTGGAGGTTAGAAAGTCGGTGACAGATGTCAAAGTACTGTCAAGGAAGCATTTCGGCTTAGCGGCTTCTCGACCAATCGGAAGCCGCCATTTCCTGAAAGGAGCTTTATCACCAAATTTAAAAATAAAAATCCATAAATCCACGTATAGGTACCTATTTATAGATTTTAAAAGTGATAATAAAACTGACTATAAGATAAAATAGCCATTGAATAATAAAACGTGCAATTACGTTTATGTTCATCAGATTTTATAACACCACCTCATGGATTATAAGTTGGGGGAGCAATGCGTAATTCAGTGAAATAAAGAAAAATATTAGGTCTTTTGGCAAAATAGAAAATACGTATCCAACAGATTTGAAACCTATTCGAACTGGATATGTCCGCTTTTCATATTGTGTAGGTTTTGCTCAAATTAAATACACATTCCATGAGACTTTTGGCTCTATTAAATATTAATATCGCTTTCACAATTGTTTTTTGTGTACGACACCATAAAAGACTTTTATAGGAATGACCATTTTCATTGATACACGGGAAAAGGTGTGTACGGTTTCTCCGTTTTTCAGTCAATGACGGAAAGTTTCTCCTGAGAATTATTATGGCTTAGGTCAGTTTTCGCAGGTCAGCACGGCATGCAAGGCTGAAATGAAAGGCGTTCAAACAATTCATTTGTATGATCTTGACCTCCTCTATTGATTTTAATTCAAGGAACGACATCAACAAGTGAACAAACATTTTCTAGAATCTTCCTTATTAATTCAACAGCAACCCATATAAGTTATTTATCCACTCCTAGATAATAATCATACTATTATTATTAGAAATTTTTGGTAATAATGGGTGGCGTTATTGATATAGATCACAGTTCGATGAAATAAAGTGACATTTCCAGCGATTAATGGGATCATTATTGCATTGGCTGTGGCCAATCAGAATAGAGCGATTTTCAGGTACAATTGGCAACAGCGCAACAACCGCGAAATTGACATTCAAAAATGGCGACCATTTGTTTGAATAATTGTTACGAGTGGTGGAGTGTCGAAAATTACTTGATCGTTTAATTGAAAATATGCATATGAATGATGTAAGTGATAGTGAAAATGGAGACGAGCTTATAGGAACGGCTCCGGAGATACCAGATACCTGAAATATCCAGAAAGAGCTATGAATGAAGGTATGACACTTATAACAGTTCCCTTCGCACTGTTCGCAGCTCACAAATCTGCGCCGATCTGACAACACTACATTCTGTCCGTCACAGCTGTTTTGAATGAAATTTGAAAGTTGAGCGAATTTTCGAGAGCCGTTTTAACTGTTTTGGAGTGGATAAAGCATAGTATTAAGCTCGCGTGTTTTGGCTTTTATTCGCTCGTTTGAATTACGCCACTCGCTGGCGCTCGTGGCGTAAGTTTTTCAAACTCGCGAATAAAAGCTACCAAAACACGCTCACCTAATAATATTCTATAGTACAAGTGCGTGTATGAATAACTCTTTCCAATAAGCGAATAATGTATTTTTTCATAATAATAGACGATGATAAATGCTTTCGATCCATTTTATCCAATTCTATGTAGTTGAAGATTTTAAATGCAAAATTATCTAAATGCAAATATTACTTTGTGTAAATTTGGTGTACGAATTTACAAAAATACCCCGCGGAGAATTTATATCGAATGATAATATAAGGGAGACAGGAAACCGGAAAAGGGCAAAAGCAATTGTCTCTTTTGTCCCTGGAGCATACCAAACTCTTCTCTCCATAGTTCATTTCTACCGACCTAGGCTTCTACGCAGTTAATTTTATTAAAATCAATGAAGACTTATTTCAGTAATCATTTGAAAGACAGCGACACCTATCAGTTTCCATCACAACTGAAGTTTCAGGGGGTGCTTTCAGACAGAGTTCTGTGAAATTTTTACCTTTATCACAGCAATGAGTGCAGAGATGCCGCAACTTGAGCTTTTAAACATTTTCAAGCTCGAATGAGATGAAAAGTTCACTAGTTTTGAGTACTCCGTAAGGAATAAAGCTTTTATTATTTCACTCAAATAGGAAAACTTTATAATTAACTTTTCTTAGTTTGATTCGTAATAAAATTTCTAGTTTTGTCGAAATTGTTGCTAATTTAACTTTGCAAATTTGAATCCGGGCCAACGACGTCTTGGGAATAAATCTCGTAAAATTTTGATGATTTTCAGTCAGACTTTCAGTTTCCAGGAGAGTGTTATTACAGTTATGCGTATTAGAATTTGTCTAGCGAGGAGTAATTTTAATAACACTCGAAGATGTTTTTGAACGCTCTCGTAACGCTATAAAGCCTTTATGGCTAATTGTCAGTGAGTTTATGACTCAATATGGCTGCTGTGGTCTAGTTTAAACATGATTGGTCTCGAGGGACCGAAGCCATAAAACGATTCGAGCCACATAAAATGTTAGCTGATGTTATACCACCCGAACCGAACTTTGTCCCAATAAAATGTAATTGTTTTCGGTTCTTCCTCTATATTTTTCGATATTATTACCGTCACCCGATCGGCCCCTTTTAGTACCATCATAATCTCTTCCTCGACCAGATTAATTTTAATTCTCCCGATTCGCTCATACTCTCTCGATCGATTTTTCCGCCCCCTGCTTTTCGTCTTTTTCGATGCTGCATCGTGTGTATATACGAACGCACGGAGGAGACTCCAAAACAAATCTCGCAAAGCGACGATCTTGTTTTTATGCGGACATCTACATAATCGGATGATCCCGGCGAATATTTAAAATAACTGCCGTTCCCAACAAATATTTTCATAAATCTGTCATCGGCGATTGCCGTTCCGGAACTGATTTCGGTAAAGTTATGGCCGCGTCACAGTCTGCGCGACCGCCTCCCTGCCCGGAATTACCATCCAAATTGACGCCCCGGCGAAAAGCTGCCAGCGCAAACGGCGCCCCCGAAAAACCCGAGAGAAAACACCTGTAATTTCGCTGTCGGGATTTCCGCCTCACTTAATAATAAATAGGTTCTCCTCGCTTATTTTTATTTCGTCGGGGGTGCGTTTCACCGCCGTGGGTTATACATGAAGCCGGTAATAATAAGGTGTTTTGCATGTTTATTGGGTTGAAATGGAAGCTATTTAAAGTGTCCCCGGGCGGCTGTTTTGGTGGTGGCGCTGCGCCCCCCAGCCCGATGTGCGATACGACACGCATCTCAGCTAACTCGCTTACCAGGGTTTCGCTAACTTGCACCCCAAACACCCCCGGTATTCGACTTTTAATGCACAATTAAAATACCGCCAGGCGAAAATCCCCGGTTTTCCACAGATAAACGGAGCCCGGAGGCTTTCCGAAGTCCCCGGGGATGAGCGCATGTAAATGGGCAGCGTTTTGAATATTGCGCCGGACGGTTGATTCTCTCCCGGCCAATATGTATAAGAAAGAAAATAGCTTTCGGGAAAATATGGAGCTGTAAATATCGAGCATCCGCCCTTCGCCCGGAATTGACCTCGCCGAATAAGCGGCAAAGTTGCCCCTTGACCGTTTCGAGGGGGCTGTAATTAGGAGGAAACCCCCTTTTCTCCCGTATACAGTGGAGAGACGTAATCGCGTATAAACCAGATCGAGTATAAGTAAGAATCCTCTCCCGCAACTTAGAAACGGGAATTGATTGTGAAGTGTTTCCCAACAACGATCTCGCGGGATATAAGAGCGAGAGAGACTGGAGACTGGCAGTTATTTCAGTTCATTATCCGGTGGCTCCGGGCTGCATCGGAGTTGCTTTCCGCTATATTACGGCGCGTCATATAACCCCAAATCGCTAAACGATTTATAATGGGAAAATACATTTCCGCCGCTCCTGACTGGGCCGATTTTCTTTGTCTCGGCGGCGGAATCCGGGGCGTCTGCGAACCGCCCCGACCTCGAGCGCTGTAAAATTTTACGGCGAATCCGGGGAAGCGCGCGGGTGCACCTGGGGGACGGAAAACTTTGGAAATGTCACGTTTTTGGAGGAAAACGGTCGCGGCGGAGGTGTCTTTCGGCGTAAATCAGGGTTCCAGGCGGATGCACGTACGCGAGATGTTCACGTTCTCGTTCCAGCGGCAGCAGGATGTAATAAAGTGAGAGGCCAATTAGCATGTTAATGTTCAGATATGAGCAATTAGTGTAAGGAGACGAGCCACTTCCACTTAAGAGAGCCGGGAGACAGAGCAGCTAAGCCTCGCACAAGCTTGGAATATTCAAACAGCCCGGAACAGACACCTCTCTCTACACTACACCGTTCCCAGACTGTATTACCGAATTGATAAATACAAAAAACCGTCATACTCAATTCCAGGTGTTTCATTCACCTATTGGAGGATGATTTGGAAGCATCTTTGTCTAATATCTTACGAAATTGACCAATTTTTAGGGGAATTGCTAAGGATTAAACCACTATAGAAAATGTGTAGGTATGAACACTAAAATCCATCAAAATCGATAGAGATTTACTTATAAATCTACCATACAAATATTCTTAATTTGACCAGAAATTCGCCAAAAATTTGTCATTTCAGTCGAAACTCATCATCTCGTTTGTTGTTACTTCGTGCTTTATCATTTGATGATTTCCGAAATTCGCTAAATATTTGTAAGATTGGTACTGAAAAGTTCTTGAAATTTGCCAAAATTGGCAACCAATTTCACACACAATAATTTCCGAAAACATTAAAATTTACCAGAAACTCGCTAAAAAGCCGTTACATTCGCTATACAATAGTAGATTACAGACCCAGGCGGGAAGCAGATCATTACTGCCGAGAGGTAGATACAGAACCGAGGCGCACAGCGCCGAGGTTCGGTATACCTCGAGGCAAGAATGGAGCTTCCCGCCGCGGTGTGTATACTATTTTATTCACAATCACAATGAATGTTCTGCATTTTCATGTAAAACCTTGTGAATTAGAAGCTTTTCGCGTAGTGATTTTCACTAAGTAGGCATTTTTCCAAAATGACAAATGATTTTATTTATTTGTCAGTGATTTGTCATAAAAATTCAAATTCGTTAGTGAGAATTCGTTGTGATCGTTTTAATACTCGAAAATGTTCGATGAAAGTCTGAATTGAACACCCCCAGACCTTGAAGAAGTAGCCCCAACAAGTTACGTCCTGGTTGAGGCCTGAGAAGAGTAAATAGAGTGCGGTACAAAATGCCCATTCAACGTTTAAAAATTGGCTTCATCGCAAAAAAGCTAAAAGGGCTTCTGAA
Source organism: Salpingus planirostris (assembly GCA_949788335.1). Taxonomy (NCBI): domain Eukaryota; kingdom Metazoa; phylum Arthropoda; class Insecta; order Coleoptera; family Salpingidae; genus Salpingus; species Salpingus planirostris. The sequence continues at coordinate 1,637,376 of OX460919.1, read as the reverse complement.
AATGTGCTACATTTAGCGAACTAGCTAAAACGAAGAAAGCTTCAACATTATGGTCTACATATTCATGCTAAAAAGCTGTTTGAATTCGAAATAAAATGTTGATACTTATGATTATCGTTTGTATTTATAGCAGGTATCAACAATTAAAGACGTCAATTAATACAAGTAGCACCTGTTTTACTTCCCGCCCTTGGGCGGAAAATGAGGGCGGGAAATCTCACTTCCCGCCCTATCGGATGACATGTAATTGTCAAATTACTATAGTGATTGTGAATAAACGTATATTAAAATGCCTAGGAAACTTTCCACGAAGTAATAAGCCATAGTTCAAAGTGGAATGATATTATTAAAGAAATTGGTAGTTCAAGTTAAATTCACAAATTCCGCTGAATACTTTTTTCAGGTACACATGTTTCGGCCCTTATAGGATGTTTATTGTTCGAAAAAATTGATAATCTACACTTGCGAGCAAAAAAATCGGCCCACCTAAATTTTTAGTGAAATTCAAAGTGGCGTAACTCCTGAACGAAAAGAGTAATTCCAAAAAACTTGGCATCCCTGAATAGCTACATTCTTGGACTATCTCTCGTCAGATGCTGTGTTTTATACAGGTTCCCTGAGTACGTTTTACAGGGTGTCACGTAAAGTTCTGCAAAAATGTTAAACTTTGGATGACCCCACGGTCTAGGAAAATGATGTAATTTATTCTTTAAATGGTCTTGGGATATTGTTACACTCATATCTCAGAACGGCATGTGAAATGCGGACTCATTTTGTCCAACTACAGGGTGGTCAGAGTAAATCAACTTTTCGTGCCACCGTCATCTGAAAACGACCAACTGATGCATGGGTACTTTTTGATCTTTTTCTTGAGAAAACCATACCTATAGTGAAAGAAATGAATAAAAAATTTGATATTTAATTTGAAAAAATGCATTTCAATGAGAAATGGAGAAGTTTTGAGAGCAAGGGGTATTATTGAAAATGCCTTTTTTCAAATTAAATATTGAATTTTTTGTTTATTTCTTTCACTTTAGGTATTGTTTTCTTTAAAAGAAGATCAAAAAGTACCTATGCATCAGTTAGTCGTTTTCAGATCACAATGGCACAAAAAGTTGAATTTCTCTGACCACCCTGTAGTTGACCAAAATGAGTCCGTATTTCCAGTGCCCTTCCAAGATATGAGTGTAACTGTATCCCAGGACCATTTGAAGAAAAAATTCCATCATTTTCCTAGACCGTGGGGTCATCCAAAGTTCAACATTTTTGCAGAACTTTACGTGACACCCTGTAAAACGTACTCAGGGAACCTGTATAAAACACAGCATCTGACGAGAGATAGTCCAAGAATGTAGCTATTCAGGGATGCCAAGTTTTTTGGAATTACTCTTTTCGTTCAGGAGTTACGCCACTTTGAATTTCACTAAAAATTTAGGTGGGCCGATTTTTTTGCTCGCAAGTGTAAGAGCCATCACCTTCTTGAAAGAAATGAAGTTCATCACTTTGTTCAACAAGATGAAAATCTCTTGAAATTCGTCAAAATTGGTGAGAATTTGCTACAAATGTCAGAAATTCGCCAAATTTGCTAAAAACTCGGCAATAAATTCGTCATATTCGCTAGACATTATTTAAGTTTGCTGAAAATTTCTGAAATTGGCGAAAATCGCTGAGACTTTGCCGCAAATCTTCGAAATACCCCAACTTTGCCAGAAACTCGCCGAAAATTCTTTATATTTGCTAGAAATTTATCAAATTTGCTAGTATTTCTACACATTATTTTGCTGAAAATTTCTTAATTGGCCAAAATCAGCCAGACGTATCCACAAATTTCTGAAATTCATCACTATAGTCGCCTCAAAATATTTTGGCCAACACGTGACCCCCAAAGTACCTGACAAATACCTGTCATTCGTCAATGGTTAGCAATGTTCTTCAATTAAATTTTGCTTAGCAACTTACGTCACGTGTTGGCCAAAATATCTTGGAACGACCATGGAAATTATTCAAATTTAATGAACTTTTTTAAACACACTTTGACGCAAATTTTCGAAATACAACAAAATGTGCCAGAGTCTCGTCAAAAATTCGTCATTTTGTTTGAAAATGTTTGCTAGTATTTCTACACATAATTATGTTGGCAATTTTTTTTAATTGGCCAAAATTAACGAGAATTTGCCAGTTTCCGAAATCTACCAAATTTGTTAAAATTTCGTCATATTTGCTGGACATTTGCTGTGACCTACACTAAAAAAATGAGTTGAAGCAGAATGTTTCCTAATTTTGCATAGAGCATGATAATACTATCCTTTATAATGTTGTGAAATTGCAGATCGTTTTACCGTACCAATGTCGAGATATTTGCACCTAAAGTCTGCTGTTTTAACACGGGGTCTTATGCAAGCGATAGGTACAGGATGAGTTTTTTCTTGATATCGCGAAAACGCCGAACTAGATATGAAAGATAAACTAAATATTGGATGTAAAAATGAATTAGTAATCCAATGCCATCAATTTTTCAATGGTCTACCGTGTGGTTCAATATTTATTACATACATGTACACTGAATTTGCCAATAATTTTCCAAAATATGCTCGAAAATATGTATTATTGTAATTCGTAAAAAATTGGCCGGGATCAATATTGAGACAGATTATGAGTATGACAGTCTTTTGAAGTGGATAATTCATATTATCCTATAATGAGGAAAAATCCAATCGCATCCAATGACAAAGCGTTTAGTCGGGTTTGCATGACCTCTAGGGGCTCGTTGCAAACTATATAACTCTAATAGGTCCTGCAATTTTCCGCCATGTTCTAGAATAATTCTCTGAGAAATTAATTAATTAGAGAAAAATTGCAATATCCACTTCAAAAGACGCACAGTGTATACTTATGCTCAGCTCCTCCACCAATTTTTCTAAATAATTTTTTTAACCCCTTGCTCTTTCCAGTGTAGATTATAAAGACTTTAGAGGGGGCACGTTGATCTCGGTGTGTAAGGCAATTAAGCATCTCGTCCTAATTAAACCGAGAATGGCGTATCTTAACGCCAAGTCGTCGCGCTGTATCACTCGGGAGGAGGTGCAGATATCATCTCGTTATGGCTAATATTTAAACAGCGCCCGCATTGAATTCGGAATTAAGAATTTCAATTTTGCCGGGACCGAGTAGGCGAGGGTGCGTGATGAGAATCCCGCCGAAATTACCCTTGACTATAACAAAATGGAGAATCAAGTTGTTATTTTTTCGGTGGGCTTTTGCGATGCGAAATTCCGCGATTCGCGCTTCGGATTTTATCGCCATCGCCGGGCCGTAACTCAAAAATTCAATCTTTTAACTCATCACTTCATTGTTGATGTATACGATACGTGGATGAATTTATTACACCTGATGATGGTGACTGAAAATATCGCTGAAATGGCATTTCCACCCTGAAAATTCCACCCCGTCACTGCGTATATGGTATAGGGTGTGCGGAGAGAGGAGAGTGACGCGAAAGCTCTAAATTACGGCCGTTGCAAAACGAAATAGATAAAGGGGGGGACATCGAAATAGTAAAATAAAAAGTTAAATATATACGATTTATATCGGGATTTATTAGCGGAATGTATGAAGGAGATAACTCGAGATACGGCGCACCCATTTCAGGAGTTCTTTGACTGACTGAGGGCATCGCCCATCATCAGAGGCCCCCAACAGTTTCACCCCTCGCATATTATTATTTAAAACCGAAAACACCCCACAGACGCCATAATTTCTACCAGATCCGCGAAATCCGCATCAAGAATTCAAATTTCTGAAATTTCTCACAACATTTGTAGAGAGGGGTTGTCGTTTTTGAGTCCTCTGGTTTATAATTGATGGTTATCAGCGAAAACATCACGACCGCGACTTTATTCGGCTGTGACAAATCAATTTGTAGATATACATATGTATGTAAGTCTATAATGTATTCACCCCAACTCCAAAACATCCCTTAATATGAGAAGTAGGTACACCGCCGCAGACACTAGGGGGGGTTTAGTGCCGCTAAGCGCTTCCCATCACTGATTGGGAAATTGAATTAAACTCTTATCTCAAAAATTTATTATTCCCTATTCTTTTTAAACGATGGAAGAGAGATAATAAAGGGATGATAAATCTTTCACACCTAAATACTATAAAAATATAATAGATTTCGCGAGTTTTCGGACACTTTTAAGGGCCTCCCATCGATCAGATCTAACGGCCGATTTATATTAGCAAATTGGATTCCGTCGGTATTTGTCGCAGTTCGCAGCGGCATATTTTTTCGTTTTATTTTCAATAAGGCAATTCGAAAATGCTTCATAAATCCCAACTATGAGTACGCGGACGCGCGACAATTTATTATAACGTCTCGATCGAACGTTTGATTGAAGTCGAAGAAACTTTCCCGGCGATCCGAGATCTCATTATATCAGAGAAAAAACTTTATATATTATCCGATGGACAAAAAGGGAATTCGCAAAATCAATCGCATTAGGTATGAAAAGCTGCAAACGTTCGGGGATCTTTTAAAAGTGATTACCTCGCATAATAACCAGATTCGGTTATACGGAAAGATGATTTAATAAATCTATAGCAAATGACGTTTTATTGTAATATACGACCGGTCCATATTCGCCGATTTACGGCCCGCGCATTTCGGGCCTTATGCGATGTGACGATTAGGACCCGGGCCCGTTATTACGATGGTGTTGAGTTATTGGTATCGTCGCCGAACTATTAGATTGATTAAAGTGCAGTCTGCATGAGGACGAATATGACGAACGCATTATAACTTCCAACGGGGACCACCCCTAAGCCGACCAGAAACGTATTTATTCATTTATCTAAGACCGCCATGTAAAGTTGTGAATTTTGTACAACGACAAACGCCGTAAACGGCACTTTACGCACCAGTGTAAACCTATCGCACAGTTAGGGAATTTCTTGGCAGCAGATATATGATTGGCACCAATTTGTTTTGTAACCATAGTAACCGTGCTAAATTCATTAATTTTCGACGGCATAGTTGTAATTTGAAAGTGTTTCCGAAAAGATTATAGAAACAAAGTTAGTAAAGTGGTAATAAAATGTCGAGCAGCAGTGATAATAGTGAAAGAGAATTACTTATTACCCCAAACATCAAGCAAGTGGTATAAAACCACGTACTGCAGATTCATTGACTAGAAATTGGAGAATAAGATTAAATCCTTATCAATTATTATTTTTTAGTTCAAATTTTTAGGATCGTTGATAAAGTAGTGTACCTAGATATAGTCTTTTCAACATAAACTGGCCATCACGTGACCCCCAATATACCTGACCAATACCTGTCAGTAGTCAATGTTCTCCAATTAAATTTTGCTTAGCAACTTAGGTCACGTGATGACCAGTTTATGTTGGAAAGAGTATATGTACCTACATTTCTCGAGTGGTAGAGCAAGTACGCAATCGAAATTTTTTCCGCTCGTGCGTAATTTGCTACTTACCACTCTAGAAACGTAAACTATTAATTATCTGCGACTGCTATGTAATTTGTCAAAAATATTAGTGTCTACTTGACACGTAAGTATGTGATTTTGATACTGTTACGTAATGAGTCGTTACGTAACTCTTTGCGTTCATTACGTAACAGTTGCACCGAGAGTTGCATCTACTTATACTGGATCGTGAGATGACAATCGATGAAAATATTCCTATTTAATTTTAATAATTTCTAATCTTTAATGCACTTTCTCCCAAAAGCTTAAGTTCAAAATGAAGATTTTGAGTAATTTTTTGTTTTTTAATAAATAAATAAATAAATGCAGTCGTACATAAAGTATAGTACATAATACCTATACAAACGCGTAATATGCTACTTGCATAATATACTATTACGTCACTCGGTTATAGGGGATGAAATATTCAGGCGAAAAAACCTCCTAGGAAGGGCCGATGGTCCGCGACCGATAAATCCGCAGTTTCCGTTGGTGAAAAGTTCTGAGGTTTCGGTCCTGATGAAGACGAATGCGGTTCGCAATATGGCCGAACGCTAAGAGCAGTCCAGAGATGCGGTCTGAATCCATTTGCGAGATTAAATTTGTGATTCATTGTAGCGGAATGGAGAGTTGTCACATATGTCGGCTCGGTCTCCGGCTAAGTGGATAGTTACGTTATGTAGAAAATATTTTAAAGCAAAAAGCGGCCCCCTGATTTACGCGCACGACGGCCACCGCCGAATTAAGGTGGTACAGCACAATGTTATTTGGCCATAAGAACAAACAACGGTTAATTATCAAAACGGAGCTGGCTATTCCAATAGTTCTTATAATAAACGAAAGACACATCTTATTAGACTATCATATTACTGTATAATACAAATCCCTTCACCATAAAGTCTGAAATTAATTAAAATCCAACTTAGTGTTTCTTCACCTACTATAATGGAATTTATTCCACAATATCAATACCAAACTGCCTACAAATATAATATGAAATGGCCCGTATCGAATGAAGTCGGTAACAGTATAGAAATGTAAAATTCAGTTTTAAACAATTAAATTTAACCGTTGTTTATATTTTTCCATATACTCCCATGTAAATCGTCGTTAGTAATGTCAGCAATAGGTGGCTCCCTAATCGGATTTTCTGTGCGGAAATTAGTTTTGGGTTTTGCCCTTGGCTTTGCGGTTTTGCGAACTTATCTCATATTAGCAGAGTAAAAACCAACTTCTATCGTGTCATCCCGTTTACAATTTCTTGCTAAAATGTAAGACCCCTTCCATATCATTCCACATCCCTTATAAATTGAAATTAGACTTGTCGTCAAAAAATCGTATGATGCAGAGGGTGGCTAGGGGTGTTGTTCCAACAAATCCTCAAAAATTTTTTTTGTCCTTTTAATATCTAGGTTACTTGGACATAAGTCTGTGGAAGTTTTGAATCGATAGTATTTTGAGAACTTTTTTTTTAATAATTTTGAAAACAACGCTCACAATGCTTTCATATGGAGCGCCTTATTGAATAAACGCTCGTCCTGAAAACTTGTAATTGCGCTTTTTTTTAATACGTCCTAACTCGAGAACCGCTTGGTTAATCGAAAAAAACAATTCAGTAAATGTTGTAGCGCAAAAAAAGGGGAACATATTTTATCAATAACTTTTTGAAATCCGATAAGCGATTTAGTCAAAAAATAACAAAATGTAAAGCCATGTCGTAGTGTGGTCGACCGAACGTAGACATGCGAGGAGGGGTCATATTACTGTGGTCGGGCAGCCGAAAAACGACTCTATTATTTCAACGCTGGTTTCGTGCATATAAGGGCGACAGTCGCTCAATTCCGCGCGCTTTGGCTTCGTTTTGGGATACTCGTAGGTATATTCGACATGCAAAAATTATTTCTTGACAAATATTGAGTATTTGTGTTTCTTTATTATTAGTAGTTGATTCGTTGCTGACAAGAAGACTAACGACAAAATTTAAATTTTCAGGAATACATTTTTTTGTACTTATTAATTAATTTTTGAACTCCAGCGTATGTAGGTATTCCATTTATTTCCGTTTTTATGCTTTCACATATTTTTGTAAAAATTTGTATTTCTGATGCACCACAGGATAGCGAGATGTTTCGTTATACCGTTTTAGTTTTCAGAAGAAAAATTTACATCATGTCTCTGGAGTTTCAATTGCATGTTTTTTCTAGAATATTTTGAAGATCATTCTAGATTCGTTTGATCTCACAGATTTAACTACATATTCCAATATTGTTATCAAAATGCTTTTCAATATTCTGTCGTCAGTTATAGCCATAGCCATAGTTATAGTCTACACTAGGGCTGGGTCGACGTACCGATACGTATCCATAAGATTTTTCATCGATACGATATTTTGGAGTATCCGTTAGGTATATCGAAACCAACACATCACAATATCGATAAAAAAATATCGATATAAATTCGATACGAATCGATAAATAAACCGATACGACGAATCGATACGTACCGACTTCGATATGCCAATTCACATGAGTTGAGCAGTTCTTGATAAATTAACCCTTTACCTTTAGAAAATTCGTATAGGGACGGTGCAAATGATTTCATTCAGCGCTTCCATGCATCCGTTTTTAACAATTTTGGAGTTTTCGACACATTTTTTGGTATTTTAATAGTTGAAATTGTCATTTGCGGGTGCTGTAACACAACAACATTAACAAAACTTAATAAAAAATGGCGCTAGTTGGGCATTTTGCACGGGCCCTATTGGCACCGTGCATAATGTATAATATCGTCACTTGATTTGCACTTTTGATGGAAATTTTGAACGTTTCAAAAACTAGCCCACCTGGACATTTCATTGGCAATAATGGAAAACCGAGCCAAAAGTTCGCCAAAAGTGCAAAAGTGTGTCGGAGCGCCACAGTTTTCATTTATGTCTCCATCGAGGTCTCCGTATGCTATACAATGTTGAATATTTGATGGTGTCAACACTACGTTACTTAACAATAAAATATTTAATAGCTTGTATCCAAAAGAACATTTTGTTAATATCCATTCAGCTTTGTAGTGCGGAACTAAGTAAATCAAAATTTGGTTTTGTTAGGTTTTGCCATGGTTTTGTAACTAAATCAGTCGAAATAAAATAAACAGTAGGCTGTTGGCATAAAATATTAAACGTCAGTGTACCTAACATTTACCAAACGCTTCTCTTTTTATATTTTCAACTCGATTTTCAATAGAATCATTTTCATAACAATATCGAAATAGTTAAATCTGTGAGATCAAACGAATCTAGAATGATCTTCAAAACATTCGAGAAAGAACATGCAATGAGGTATTTTCACGGGGGATAAAATTTAAATTTTACGACTGATACATATTCGCATATGGCGCAAAATGACTTCTGCGTAAGAATTTTGTTGAAATTTTTTTTTCCAATTAGTTATTGCAATTACAAAGAAATTTGCGTGACGTCAGCAACTACAAATCGTTGTCACAGCTTGTCAATGGATGGCGCTCATAAAAAATTAATAATAGTCGCTGAATTACCGATTACCGATATTTTGACGTTATGTAAGTGTCTGCTGACCTCCGTGTTTTCATGTTCTCAATAAAATTATGTGATTATGCCTCCAAAAATGAGAAAAACACCCGCTGCTCATAGCACGGATCAACACCGTAACTGTAAGTATGCGTGGCACCATCTACTGGATCATACAAAACTCGAAGTAGCTGACGTCATCAGAATTTTTTTTTAAAATTTATTTCAGCCCTTTAAACTTGACTAAAAAAATTAAAAAAATACCTTTTCAATTGTTGAATACCATAGTATCAGATAAGCTATTTTGAAAAATACATGAAAATACCTCATTGAAACTCCAGAGACATGATGTAAATTTTTCTTTTGAAAACTAAGACGGTATAACGAAACTTCTCGCTATCCTGTGGTGCATCAGAAATACAACTTTTTACAAAAATATGTGAAAGCATAAAAACGGAAATAAATGGAATACCTGCATACGCTGCAGTTCGAAAATTAATTAATAAGTACAAAAAAATGTATTCCTGAAAATTTAAATTTTGTCGTTAGTCTTCTTGTCAGCAACGAATCAACTACTAATAATAAAGAAACACAAATACTCAATATTTGTCAAGAAATAATTTTTGCATGTCGAATATACCTACGAGTATCCCAAAACGAAGCCAAAGCGCGCGGAATTGAGCGACTGTCGCCCTTATATGCACGAAACCAGCGTTGAAATAATAGAGTCGTTTTTCGGCTGCCCGACCACAGTAATATGACCCCTCCTCGCATGTCTACGTTCGGTCGACCACACTACGACATGGCTTTACATTTTGTTATTTTTTGACTAAATCGCTTATCGGATTTCAAAAAGTTATTGATAAAATATGTTCCCCTTTTTTTGCGCTACAACATTTACTGAATTGTTTTTTTCGATTAACCGAGCGGTTCTCGAGTTGGGACGTATTAAAAAAAAGCGCTATTACAAGTTTTCAGGACGAGCGTTTATTCAATAAGGCGCTCCATATGAAAGCATTGTGAGCGTTGTTTTCAAAATTATAAAAAAAAATGTTCTCAAAATACTATCGATTCAAAACTTCCACAGACTTATGTCCAAGTAACCTAGATATTAAAAAGACAAAAAAATTTTTTGAGGATTTTTTGGAAAAACACCCCTAGCCACCCTCTGCATCATACGATTTTTTGACGACAAGTCCAATTTCAATTTATAAGGGATGTGGAATGATATGAAAGGGGTCTTACATTTTAGCAAGAAATTGTAAACGGGATGACACGATAAAAGTTGGTTTTTACTCTACTAATACAATAATCGCTGATACAATTATTTTGAATTTCGCGGTCAAGCTTCAAAATGCGTACTCAAAAGTTTCTTCCACGCGAAAGCAACGTTGAGCCCGCCATCTAGCGGGCCGGAATCATGATAACGGCATGTCTGTTCAGCCTTAAAATAGTCGTGACGTCACACGTTACGAGAGGTGGGGGGTTGACAGTTCTCCTGTCATATAAATAACGAGAATGCGAACGGAAAAAAGTCCGCTGTTGGGCGCAATCTGCGAAAGGTTTTGCATCACGCCGGGCCGGGGGCGGGCGGGGCGCGGGGGCGGCAGCGAGTTTGAAACTGAGCAACGAGCGGCACATTTCCGGTGGCGGCCGCTGCGGAAGCGCCGCCATTGTGTGTGACGTCGTAATTAACAAACTAAACTTAACATGTGCTTTCCTGCCGCCATTGTACTCTTTAATTAATGAGCCGGTTTCCTTTCAATACCAGCCCCTATATCAAGTGACCCGTGCCCGCCGCTGAAAGGCCGAACGGATTTTCATTTACATATTATTCGCCGCCCCCGCCGTCGACAAAACCGCCACCGCCATCGCCGCCGCCGACGATAACAATAATCGCGCCTCGAAAAAATCCACTTTCACTCGTGTTTTTTGCTCGGGGGTGGTTTTCTGGGGCGGCGGCATATTCGCTCGGCGGCGGGAATTAAACAAAATCCTATATATCAAACACAATAAGATATATGAATCAGTGAGACACATTTTATGCAAATTAACGAAAATCTCATACATAGAGATTGGCCGTTCGCTGGAAATTGTGCTTTATTGCGAGGGGCGGTTGGAGTTTCGCCACCGGGTTCGGGTCAGCACGGACTGCTTACAGTTCGCTTTCGAGCATATATCCATATTAATGTTACCATATTTCATTATCTCATTCATATGGAAATCTCAAACAATTAGTCAAAATTCCACCACCGCCGCAACTCTCTCCTCCACTTCGTCCTTATTTCGGTTTAGCGACTCCACGCAATTTATGCGGCCGGAACGTCTCAACGAATCGCGAATTCGCAACTTTTCCGGTGTAATCCGGATAGCGCGACGCGTTATCTGCCCGTTTCTGCTATTTAATTCCCGGATTTAATTGATGTCCTCTCATCGACCGTTCGCAAACACGAATAACGAAACGCGATACCGAAGTTCGATTAAAACGTTACAAATCGAAAATCCCGACGAACGCACCCGAACAAGAAGATTAGATAAGTGTAATTACTGATTTATTAGCGCGCGCTTTACGATTTTATTAGACGATGGTTAGTTTTTTGTCGGTTTTCAGTTTACGGGGTGAGACAAAGGCCGGTCTTATCGGAAGGGGGTGGTTGCATTCGAATGTTTACAGTGTGCCTGGCCGGGGGTGGGGGCGGCGGTCGCGGGCGAGTATCGCCGAATGCAACGCTCGCTTATCACGGCATTCGCAGACCATTAATTCCAAATCACGTTACCGTGATTCAAACATTATAAAATGATCACTTCATTTCACAACCACCTATTGTTTAAGAGAGGGTTAAATAATTGAATCAAAGCGTTTCCGGTCTGGCTACGTCCCGCTCATTAGCGACGGCACATTAACTCGCGAGCAGCATGACGACGACGGCTCTCTCTCGTGCCCGTTTCGGGAAAGCTCCGACCCCCGAAAAAAGCTCGGGGATTTTTCCCATGTCAGAAAGTGAGCGGACTCAATTATCGCATCGTCGTCGGTCGGGTGTGCGTGCTTTCCACCGAAAGCTCCCATGTAATCTCGTGTCACGGTGCGCTTTCAAAAGGACCGCGCTTACGAGGCGTGCAGAATCGATCCGGATTGGTTCACTGATTACTGTAAATGGATCAGATTGGTTACGCTCAAGACACGTGACCGAATTTGTTTCCGTTTCCTGTCATTGGTTTCTAATAGAGCGGAGCTTATTGTGGAGATTTCAGAAACTGTGGTGCGTTTTTGAGAATTTTATTTTTAAAACGATGATAATAATATTGCACAAACATAATTTCAACAAAATCAACAGTGATTCTTTTTTACTTACATATTTACAAAGTTTTCAAATACATTTTGGAACCTATTCTTAAGTTATAATAGTCGATTCTACAACTTTATTATTGCTATTAGATACATCGCTTGCAGTAGAGTACAGACATCTCAGTAATTGCTTAGTGGGTACTTCTACTTACATTTTGAAACGGGTTTAGGGTAAAGTTGCTTATATTGTACCTTAGTACTTTTCAGCCGCTATTTCTTACAAATCTTGGAAGAAAATTTTGAAAATTTTCTAGTAGTTAAAGTTTCAACTCTAATAAAGTATCAATAATTCAGTTTTGATGGTTTTTATATGAAAATTTTCATCATTTCATTCCATTCCAGAGGCTCACATTAGTTATAATTTAGGAGACCGATTTCTTAATATCCCAATATGGTACCGGGACAAATTTGGCACCATAAATAGTTATGTACGAATATTCTGGTACAATTTAGGTACCCCTGGAAATGGAGACAGTTTTTGAGGTAATATTCATGATACATTACCATAATTATATGAAATTGAAGTATACAGGCTGATTCACTACTGCTTCAGGGTCCTTATGTCAAAATAAAAAGAGAAAAGTTCCTATAAAGAGGGGTCCGCAAAGGTTTAATAGATACGGGGTGTCACATTCGTCATTTCTACTACATTTTTCAGAGGGATATCAACAAAATCGTCGGAAATTTTCCAATAAAATAGAAAGCCTTCATCTCATAGGCTCTCGAAGAGTTTTTTTTTTTAATAATACGTTTTTAAGTTTTTAGCCCAAGATCTACTAAGGTTCTTGGTTGTACCTAATCATTCAATTTTAATTTATTCTCCCCCGACCATCAGCCGTACTAAAATAACAATATCTCTGGATTGAAGAAATATAAGTACAAAAATCAAGAAAATCTTTTTCGAAAGCCTATAAGACCGGCTTTCTTTTTATCTCAAACTTTTCCCCGAATCTATCAAGTCTTTGCGGGTAGATCTTCATAGGGTCTTTTTGCCTTATTTTGACCTAAGGAAATAGACCTGGCAGCCTGTAGACAGAATTTGTACAGATACATCATTTTTGATAAGGGGAGACTATGGACATCATTCTGTCTCATCTGAAAACAACTAGAAGGATAGAGACAGAACGATAGTCATGGCCTCCCTTTATGGAAAAATGAAATGATGTCTCCGTACAACTGTACTCTTCAATTACAGGACCTTATTTGAATATGCATAAAATATACAACACGTACGATTTTTTCGCAATTCACAGAAATATAGCAATTTTTAGTGGAGCTCGGTAACTCTAGTAAATGGTTCCTGAAAAGTCTATTGCCTGTATTTTCAGGATTAATTTTATAGGAAATACGCGGCCCGGGTACAATATCGACAGCCTCACCCTACATGACTTAACGATTAACGAGAAAATAAATTCGCCGGTAAATTATCCTTATTTAACGGACGGTTTCTTCACGTTCTCGTCCTCGTCCTTATCTTGGTGCGCCGTCATATGCCTGGTTAGGTGATGCCTCTCCCTGAACGACTCGGCGCACACCGGGCATTTCAGTTTTTCCTCGCGCCGCCTCTTGTGCATGTCGACGGAGTCGTTTTTGTGGTGCGACCTCATGTGATACACCAGGTCGGAGGTCATCCTGAACGAGATGTTGCATTTAGCGCAAACGTTCTGAGCCGGTAAAGAGAGGGCCGCCAACGACGGCGGCAAAAGCGAGGTCAAAATCGCGGCTGCCGGACTTCTGATATCCGGGCCCGAGCCCATCTTCAGCATCTCCTGATGGTTCGGGAACTGCTGGTAACTGTAGGAGAGTTCCGGCCGGTACATCGAGGGCCTCATTTTCGGAAAGTTCGGCTGGATCAACTCGTTCGGGTTCTTCATCAGGAAAGGGCCGCCGTTCTCGACCAAATTCTGGTGGTTGTTGCCGACAGAATTGAAGTTTTCTTGCAAAAACGAGCTCTGATATGCGTTGATGGATTGGTGGTTTTTGAAAAAATGACTGGGTGAAAGCATGGCGTTCTGCGCCGCGTTTTGGTGGTAATTGTGGCGATTTATCGGCGGCGAAGGGCTCAAAGAATTCTGGTAACTCAAATCCGGACTTATCGACAAATTAGGGGATAATCTCGAATCTTTCGTGTTATTGTTCGATAGATTTACCTTGGTGAAGGCGCTCTTCTGTTCCGATAACGACGATTGCGGTAGATTATTCGCCCTACTTCTCAACTCGTCCAGATTTTTCGCCTTTATCAGATTGGGGTCGTCGAAAATCTGCTGCTTTTGCGTGAAATACTTGTGGTGGTGGACGTTTTTAAAATCTTGATGAGTCCCGACCTCGATTTCCTCGTCCTCTTCGTCCAGGTTTTCGTTATTATTGTAATTACCTCTTTCCGGTGATTTTTTCGCCTGCTTCTGCTTGAGCTTATCATCGGGCAGCATCAGGAAGGCGACGTCGAAGGGCCGTTTCGCCGCTTTGATCGGGACTATGATCTGGGTCTGGTCGTCACAGGTGATGTCACTTTTAAGCTCGAGCTTTCGGTTGTTACTAGTCACATCCATAGTCATTTTCACTAGACGCGTTTTTGAAAGTTTCAAACTATGTATTACTTGGAGGAGACAATGCGTTCAGTTCGGCGGCACAATGCATAATGTGGAAAAACATACTCCCCACGTCCAAATATTGTTGGGTTTTACAACCTACCCTTAAAAGCAGCTGGGTTAAAAGTGCCTCCCTCCCGATCCCTGCAACGAAGACGGCTGTATCCCTTGATTGAGAGAGCGAGTAAGAGGGCGCATGGACATTTAGAAAAGCGTATTTCCTATGTGATACTCAAACCTTCCTATAGGGAGGTGAACGTAAGTTTCGGGGAACAGTCAGACCAATGGAGTTTTAGGGAGAGGCGGAGCTTTCAAATACGTTCATCCAATACGGTTTTCAATGTACGAGAAGGCTTAGAATGGGAAATTTCGTCCTGGATCCTGCCCGAGGAGCAAACGTGTTCACCCGGAGGACACAGATTGCGCGGTTAATGAAATTCCACGTTTTTCTCAAATCAGCGAGCCCGGTCGCAATAATGAGCAACCCCATTCCCAATCAGCACCGAAATAAAACGAATCCGAGAAAAAATCAAGAGCTTGATTTCGGAGCTTTCCCACTGTTAAGGCGCTTACAGGCGCAAATCCTCGTAATAATCGTGCAGCGCAAATACAAACAGGTCCCATTCGAAGGCCATTAGGGGTCGCAAAAGACACCTGCTATGTGGTGGCTCACATATGGTCCGGGACAGTGTCGGTGGATGCCCCCTGTGGCTTGAAAGCTCGCCCGAATCGAACATATTGTAAAGTATTTACGTCTCCTTTATTATAAATGTACGCGCCAACTCCGGGGCGCCCTCGAATTATCATCCCCGCTAATCGATAATTTTCGTATATGATCGGTGTTTGAGAAATCCGGATTGATGATTCCGTTCATAATTTTTGAGCGACTTTTAAAACGGTTTCCATTAGCGCGAGAGCCGCGACCGTAAAAGTATTAATCAAATCGAATAAAAATCTTCGAGAGGGAAAAGAGTGCGCAAATTGCGATTTCATTATAACGCGTGATTGATGATGGTCGCCTCACTATATGCTGCTAAACTCATACCATAAGTTAATCGACCAAAAGAATCCGACAGTGGCTACGATTTTTCCGCCTTTTCATGCCCTTGTTCTTCTGATGGACGCTCATTAATAACCGGCCCAGATAAGCCCCAAACTTGACGCCCTTACACCCCTCGCCTTAGTGCGAAAGCGCTAATCATGAAACAAAGGCTTTCCGTGCAAATCAAAAAACTAATTCCGGAATAAAAGTCGATTATCGGGGAACTTTTGATCACGTGAGGGCCCTCTCTGACTCTTAGGGGTCTGGAGCATGCAGGGCAGGTCGTTCCGGGGGTGGGTCGCGTATTTGAGCAACATATGGACAAGTGGTATTATGTATAACCCTGGAGACCTGTCAAAACCTATTTATACGCAATACAATGCGCATACTGAGTCGGGTCCATTTCTGCGTCCCCTCTGCGGGAGTTTTTAGGGTTGATCCGGCGAGTGCGGGCAAAAAGTCCCGGTTTTGAGCGCGTTCGAATTATTTGTTTCGTCGGTGGCGTCTTCGGACGTCCGGGGGGTGCAAAGTTCGGCGAGTTGATCGATGGGAGGTCCTCGGAGGTCGCATGTGCCCGTAATTGCTTGGAGGTCCTCCGGGAGAGGCGGCCCGTATTACTCGAACGACTAAAAACCGTTCAGATTATTATTTCCGTTATTGCGCTCAAAGGGTGGTGCAGTTTTCGGTTAATTCGAGGGTGCGATGTGCACCGGGGCGGATCAAAGCCATCGCGACACCACCACCATCGTGGACCTTCTTCGATTATATAAGTCTTGCGTTTCGGTGAAAGAGGAGAGCGCGTATCCCTCCGGGATTTAACCGGATTATGTGTTTTTACACCCATCCGGGCTAAAAATAAAGCCAATTGACTCGAGATTTGTTTCCGTCATTCACGCTCCGCCGACTCTCCTTGATCACCCCGGAAGAACTGGTGATGTAAAATGCTCGAGCATCACGTATTTTTGGAGAACGTTTTCGGAACAGAATGAGGAATAGGGGAATGAATGATTAATATACCTAAAAAAAACACAAGAGAAATTTTATTCTGAATTAAATTTTGTGTTTCGACGATTCCCAAAAATATTTTGGAAATGTTCTAATTTCCAAAAGTTGTCATAGTTTGCAAAATTGTCGTTTATCTATTGCAAAACAAAGAACAACAGTGTGATTAAGGCCCGGTTCAACAATGCTCAGTTAACGATTAACCGGGTTACATTTGTTACAACAATCAAAATCAATAAAATTAACTTTCAGTTAAAAGATAACTGAGCATTCATAAACCGGCCCTGAGCAACTCAAATCGGACCAATATCACAAATACAGGAAATAGACTTTTTAGGAAGCTTTACTATAGTTACCGAGCTCCTCTAAAAATTGCTGCTGAATCTGTACTGCACCTGTAGGTACCGTAATTTCAGTTAATTGCGAAAAAATTTAAATCTTGATGTGTGATGTATATTTTAGGTCCTGTCATTGGAAAGTACAGTTAAGAAAATTCTGTTCATAGTAAACGTGAAAGTAATTTAATTTCATGTAATTAATGCGATGTATCCTGAATTGAATATCATCTCAAAAACTGCCTCTATTTCCAGGGACTTTGTTAAATCTACCATGCAGGGGCACTTGGGTGTTTGTTCCAAAAGTGTATGTACATAATCGATATTTTTGTAAAATTTCTGCATGTGCGCCGTTTTAAAATTTAAAATCTGTCCGAGGTTTAAAAAGGATTAGGTGGATGCTCAATTGCAGCAATTCGAAATCGGATGAAAAACACAAATGTTATTGACTTGAACGTACTTAAATGAACTTTTTTGTGAAAATTCAGATTTTGTCGAAAACTAACATAACTTGCTCTAATTCCCTTAATTTTCAATGAATTGGGATCGACCAAAGCTCAAAATGTTCACAATGATTATGCATTCGACTCATGAATTGTTATAACCTCCGTAGTGTAACGAAAAAAGTTCCAGCTCATTTTAAACTTTGTCGAAATTTGCAATATGACGCCATCTTGGTTTTCGCGATCATTTCATTTTGCAGCTCTCATATAGGTAGCTAGCCTGTTCCATCGTGCATTCAAAAAGCTCAAAAGAGGCGAATCGGTTAGAAAAATAAAAAATTATCAAAGAAATTATAAATTCCGTTTTTTTCTGGGTCACCCGATACATAGACAAGCATTACGGTGCTAAATTTGTCATGGTAAGATATGGGGATATTAGGAACTATTAGGTAGGTCGTATAACTATATTTAAGGAACCGGTTTCCTGAATTGTACCGAATGTAAACTACTGGGAATGAGGAAAATTATCTTATAAATTCAATCAAAACTGAATTATTGATCAGAATTATGGTCAGAAAGCAAGTAGAAACGTAAAATCGTTCAGATACTAAAAAAATTCTGAAGTTTTTTCACAAAATTTGTAAGAAACGGCCGCTGAAAAGTACTATAAGGCACTTTTAAAATGTAAGTAAAAACCGGTAAAAACACTCACTAACCAATTACTGAGATGTTGCATTGGAACATTCCCATACGCGTCGTGTCCCAAATTTCTTCTCTAAAAAAAAACACTTTTAAAGAATAATATCGAAAATATCTGTGCTCGAAGAAGTGCTCAAGATTCACTGTTTTCATTTTCAACATGATGCAAATATGTTCGACAACGAGCGTTTTTTCATACGCGAATATTCGCAGGAGCACAATGAGAACGCTCCACCCTTCGCCTCCCTATGAAGAACGCTCGTATTTCGAGTCTAAAGTGCGCGGTGTTTTTGCGGAAATTTCGGTTTGTACCGACCCCCTTGGGCGATACTTTTTACGGGTATTCCGACGGCGCACACAAAAGCACCCCAAACTCCGATCCCTATGAATAGTTTTCAATGCGAATCGTATAACTAGCACATATGCTCGGATCCGAGCGAGGAAGGTACGATGGAGCCTTGTTTTCGGAATTGGCCACAGGGATGATTCAAAACTTTTTGCCCATCCCGTGGCGAGGAGGGATCGCTAATTCCACTAAAGCCGAGAGTATTTATTCATTTCATTCACTGGATCAAGCACAGTTTTAATGAAGGGGCGAACCAGTGGCGCACCAGTCCTCTCCGCCGCCCGGCCGGCATAGACCGGGCGCTCGGGGCGCCTCTGCTCCCGATTGATGGGGGCAAATCTGGCATGGGGCCTCGTAACTACCATATGTTGACCCGGGCCGCGAACATTTGAACAGATGGGCCTCGTATACGCCAAAAAGTCATTAGACGATATTGTGCATCACGTAGTATTATTATCGATCGCGTCTTCGAGAATTTCTCTGTGTATTTTCGGACGTCGCGCGGGGGATGGAAACGGTCGATCGGGGTGGATTTCCGGTCTCGAGTCCCCCACTTATGAATATAACATGTCTATTTGGCACCCTCAAAGTGTTACATATCGATGTAATGATTTGCACGGTTACGACTTCAATAGGTTTCGACAAAGAGTCGCTCCGGTAATTTGTGGCCGTTCCGACGTGCCGAAATAAGAAGAGCGCCGATCCGGGGCGGCGGGGGATCCTTTGAGAATCCGGCGAAAATATGATTCGTTTCGCGTTCGAAATCATAATTCACAATCGGAATACGCTCGCTGACTCTTTTGACCGATAATGTATGCTCCCTCTCTTTTCGGGTCGGAATAAGGAGCGCCGTTCTGACCCCGGCGGCTTCCGCCGTGAGAGCGTCAAGGTGCGAGGCGTCGCGACGCCCGAGCGAGGGGCCGACGTCACCGCTATCCTAGTAGATGCATAATCGTAATAATCGCGTCACCGCAAAGCGGATCAAGTGCGGCCCTGTCGTAATTAATGGCTACCCAATATGATGCTAATTTCGATTTATCTACCCCGACCACTGCGCTCCGCCGGAAACGGGGGCAAAAACTGCGATTTATTGCATGTGCGAATGTGCGCCGCCTCTGGAAACGAATCGGATTTATCGCCCCGTGTAAGAGTATTAAAAGCGTCGTGCCGTTCGGCGATAACGAACGCCACTGGTTTCGGTAATAATGGGGTGAAATACAACGAGTGAAATAAATGAAATTCTTAGGAAGATTTTCCCAAAATGTTCAAGGATAGTGTCGAAAGGTACCCAAAATGAATCTCAAGACTAATTTTTTTGCACAAAGTGCAACAATTCTCCAAGCCAATCATCAGATGTAACGTAAAAATGCATTTGGCGACGTCGCTGCAGAATACAGGGTAATAATTCCTTCAATTTGTATCTTCAATGCGGGTCATCTTTATTTTGGGTGATAACACACAAAATAACCAAGATAAAAACACAATAAACTACAAACTTTATTGCGAAATATTAAAATAAGTTTGAAAGCAAATTCTAAATCCCTTCAGGCCCGGTTTCTAAATGAACGCTATATAACGTCAAAAGTGATAATATTTTGTAAGGGGCTATCCTACTGTCAATCTTTGGGGGTGTTAAGGCATATTTCGTCAAAAAAACTTCTATCTTATTCTAGAGATAGAAAGTATTTTGATCTTCAAGCTGCTACTCTACTTACTCAATTGAAATAATGCTAAAGATTTACTTTTTTGATATCTTTTGAGCGGCAGTTAAAAGCACGCGGTGGCGACTTCCCCGAAAAATCAATCCGGACATAGTAGGCCGATGGCTATTAGTTCTGAGTTGGTGTCGCTAGATGGCATACACATAGACGGAAACGTTGCCAAGTAATTTAATTACAAATTTCAAATTTATGACAAGTTATACCATCAAGATACCGTATAATATTTTAGACGCGAAACGTCACTTAAAATTTTTTCTTCGTTATCATTGCTGTTATTCGATTTTTTCAAAGAATTTATTTTGCGGTTTTGCCGTAAAATGCCTTAAAAAGTGTGCATCGTGTGCGGTTGACGCCCGGCTGATGGAATTCTGCATTATTTTCCTCAAAATTAGTCAAGGTAAGATTGTCATTGGACATCAATCTATATTTCGAGGATTTCATTTCAAATAAATTGGTATATCCTATCCTTTAATAAACTAAAACTATTGTTTTTTAGATGTAGAGACAGTGGCTGCATGCGATGAAGCACTTTGATATGGCTGATGGTTCTGCAACAGCTCGTATTTTTGTTAACACTATTTTGCCGAGAAGCTCTACGCTTTAACCGAGAGATGTCCGAATAAATGGTACATAATACTTTCATGGTGGTGAAGGAATCTATTAATGAAAAACAATTATTCCATTTTCAGGAAAATTCACACGTTTTGAAAAAATGCGGTAGACAAATTGAAGGCACGCCAATCTCTTCATTTAGTCTGGGCAAGAATTTATGGATGCAGCACCACTACTTCAGGAATTTGAAAAAGTTTTCACCAGGTTTTCACTGAACATCAAAACAAAACGAAGAAACGGCGGGGAGAATTTTACTTGCAGTCTTGCACTAACCCAATCCAATAGTGAAATCAGAAAGAAGTTCTATTGTCGCCTAAACTGCAACACCTTGTATCTGATTTTTCATATTAGTTGTTTTCCATTGGAGAGTAGCCCTAACAGATTTTTAAATGTCTTAATTGGTCATCAATGAGCTTTTATCGATTATCAACATTCGAAGTGATCTTATTTAGATGTTACTTTTCGTTCTAAAAGGACATCAATGTGCAAAATACAAAAAAAAATATGTGTATGAGGTTTAATTAGCAGTTTGGGCGACGATATTATAATTATGATGTTATTGATTGAATTATTTAATTTTATAACGTAATATAAATAGAGTAATATGACTTCAAAAAAATT
Source organism: Salpingus planirostris (assembly GCA_949788335.1). Classification (NCBI taxonomy): domain Eukaryota; kingdom Metazoa; phylum Arthropoda; class Insecta; order Coleoptera; family Salpingidae; genus Salpingus; species Salpingus planirostris. The sequence continues at coordinate 1,615,597 of OX460919.1, read as the reverse complement.
ATTTGATAAATTTTTTAAATGAAATTATGCGAAAATGTTTCAGTGATAACATTTTTGTATTTTTTTCATTTCCAAAATGTACTGGGGAACGTGGGGAAAATAAAAAATCAAAGGTTGCGAAGGCTGCGAGCAAGTACGACGTTTCCGGTTCTTTAAACGATTGCTTAGCAACATTTCAGCATTTCCGGTTCCGAAATGCCATCTAGCGACACCAACTCGGAACTAAGCTTCCCCCACCACGGACAAAAATTCCCCTTTTCTTTCCCCTCTGGGTATATAAAAATCTGACCTACTCTGTGGTTAAAAGTACTTTTTCCGACGCCCACATTGTGAAGTGTCACTTTTCATCAACAATCGAGATGCCGGGAAAGGAAAGTCACTCATTTTCGTTCTGTTACATAATGAATCTGGCGATTTTATTATGCAACTTGGTAATTTCATTATCGCACAGGTCCGTAATTTCACTAAGTTCAAGCATGAAAACCGATTTATAATTGTTACAGTTATCATTATTATTATCATTATTATTACATTATCGTTAATTCATTCATGTTGATCTCTTAGTTGATTCAAATCGTTGAATATTGAGTGGTTTACCATTTTTAACAAATTTTTCTTACAATGAAAACTTAGGTTGGCAATTCCAAACTTCCAAATCAATTATGACGTTGTCGACACTTTGCCGACACTTTCCCGACACGTTGCGTAATGTTAGTACTAATTTTAATTTTAAGTTTGAAGAAAAAAGTGCATATGAGGAGGAAAGCTTCTTTTCATTTCAACAACACTCGTCAGATAACTTACAGATTCGCAATGAAAAAGGACGCTTTTCCTCCATATAATATAATATGCTATTAGTTAAAACTTGTATTTTACCGCATTATGGGAGCCGCCCCTGGATTTCTCTTATTCGCGGGGCTATTATTCACCAGTTCGCAAGATAAAGGAACAATTTTATCAGCGGAGCGGTTCAAGTGCCATAACCGAACGCAATCTTGTTTCGAGACCATTAAGTTAATTACTCAACCCTTTCTTGGAGAGAGACGGCTCTATGGGCCCGAAACGGGCGCGCAATGGGGACGGCGAAATCGGTGAGAGTTTTGATTTATGAGAAATTGAGGCACTCTATCCGTTCTTATTCTGGTGGAGGTTCGGTTCTAATTCAGCGGTGTTAACAAAACGCCGACCGTTTTATTTCGGCCGCTTTGTTTCGTCTGAATTGGGGAGCGTCGCGTTCAGAAAAATATTCGGCCAAAAGAACACTTCGCGGTTCCGGCTTCCCGTCGTTTATACCGACCTCTCTTCCTCTCGGCGAAAAAATTTCCCATATTATTATACAGTTGTGACGTCTGTTACAACTACATTAAACTAATGTCCGGGTTATGAATAGGGAGCCGGGCGAATACTTCAGAAAATAAGAAAAATGCCCGTCTGAAAATTTACATGAATTATCATAGGGAGTTAATAAAAAGAGGGGCCTCGATACAAAAATCGGCATCAGGAAAAGTCGTGCTCGTGTGCTCGCGACACTTGTTCGCGCTTTTTACAGGGCGCAAACTTAATTTTCCGGGTGGTGAACTGAGCCGACGCGCGGACAAGGAACAATATCATCATCAGATTAGCGAGTTAAAAAATACCGACGTGAAGCTGTCGCCGCAAAAGGGCCCGGGAATCGACACTTGCACCAGATTAAATAAAGCCAGATCCCATTAGTTATGATGATTATCAATTCCGCCACGTACTTATAAATCGTTGATTATTTTCGTCCTCTCCGGAGGAAAAACTCGTATGGGAGGCGCGGAACAGAACAAACACATAAAAGGGCGATAAAAAGCGGGCCCGCAAAATAATTCTCACTCCGGAATCGATTCCGGCCGCAGAAAGCTCTCCTCCTTAGCGTATAAAATATGATTTCCATCCATACGGATACAGTCCATATAATAATTCCGAGAATCAAATAAAAATAACCATAAATCAGCGGCATTAGCATAAAACGACGCTGTATGCAAATGCTGGAAGCGTCGCGAACGTAGACGCCATCTTACTATATGTATGTTATGTGGCGGGCAATAAAAAAGTCGCCATCGATGGGATAAAATTCGGCGGTTTCGCTCTCGCTTTCGCCTATTTCTGGACAATTGCGCACCTGATTGCATCTCGTATTCGGGCGGCGTTTTGCAGATCTGCGGTCCACTCATCCGGTATTCTTCGGGGGTAGTTGCCCGATTCGCGATCACACTTTCGGGTCTGGAGGTGAGCACTCGGGGGCGAGTTTTCGTCATCAAGGGCGTCGATGGCGACGAAACCTCGTTTAAGGGCGACGCGAAGGAAATAACAATAAAGAAAGAGTGGATTACGCCACTTATGGCGGCCGAGATGGGACGGAAATGATAATAAACTCGCGGAAAAGTGAGGTCCGCGTCCGAGATGAAAGCGGACTCGCGGTAATTGGTTCTGGAAAAGAGATATTTCCGAGCCCAACTTGATTATCGCACGGGCGAAAGCTGATAAGCGAAATACAATTTCGAAAACTATGTGGAAAATGTCACAGCTAGTGGAGAGGCCCCCGTGATATTTGATCACCCCCTCTAAGCTGATTTAAACCATTTCTTCGAGGCTCTATAAGAGATCTGTCTGCGCTTTTTAGCGCATCAGCCTTTCGATATGAATGACGTCAGGCAACATACAGTATGTCCACGGATGGGGTTACAAAGAAACAACCCCTTTTCAGTTGCGAATTTTCAGAAAAATATGTATTTTCTTTATAAAATCATCTGATGCTTGCTATCAAATCTCTAAAAAGATTTTGTTTTCATTTCAACAGGAACCGTTATTTTTGTAGGTATAAGTATACATATACAGGTATAACATTTTAATTTGGAAATATTTTCACCCAGAATTAATATACTTAGAAGTTCGAGGGGCACATCGCGGGGGGATTTTGGTACACAGCTTCAGGAATCAGTTGTAAATTAGAAATTAGGGAATAGTAAAAGTTACTGGGGAATTAGCGAGAATAATTGGGGAATTATTGAGGAATTAGTAAGGAATTAGTGTAAAATTAGTAGGAATTAGTGGGGAATTAGTAGAAATTAATAGGAAAATTTGTAGACATTACTAGAGAATTAGTAGAAATTAGTATAAAATCTCAAAAATACAGGAATCATTATAGTGTAAAATAGTGGCAGATTCAGGGCGGTCACGACCCCCCAAACTATTTTCCAAGTTGGTAAAGACCGCAAAAGGTAGCTAAATTTACCAAAACATTTTCTGGGAACATATATTTGTCTAAAACTTGACATTTTTGGGTAATTTTGGCCAAATTTGGCTATAAAGGTTGCCTAAACCCGCAAAAATTGGGCGTATTTACCAGAAAATTTGCCTACGGCACTACAGTTTTCAGAAAATTGGTATTTTCTGGTAATTTTGACCCCTCCCCAAAAAACCGCTGGATCCGCCCCTGGTGTACATACAAGATATTTTTCAGCGGAGTACCTCCGGAAAGTTCTGCCCTATGGTTTCACTTACTAATACTTCTATTAATTTTGGATTAAAATATTTTTCCATGTCCAAAATTTCCAAATAGAAATGGAATAAAAAAATTGTTGTTACGTTTAACAATTAACAAATTAAAATGTTTTCAGAGGTTTGAAAGCAAGAAGACGATTTTATCAAGATTATTTTTGTCCGAAAATTTGGACATGAAGAAGTTTTTCCTCTTTGTAACCCCACATCCGTGGACATACTGTATAGGGGCGCCCCCCAAAACTGGGAGAATTTTTACGTGAGGTGGGTTCAGTTTCTCCGACGGTGCCGATAGTGTCGAGCATACTGAAACTGAACGGGCGAGGCGCTGAAGAAAATCCGATTCTGTTATCTTTTTTGCCATTCGCGATTATGGCGCGGCTCCCTCTCTCATCCTCTCTCGGTCACCCATAAATTACTCGCCAACTTCAGCTTGATTTCAACCGCAAGTTAAGTCAGACTTTTGCGCCATTTATTATAACAACCGGGGGCGACTTTCGATTCGACTCTCGATCCTCCCCGGCTCGCGTAAACAAACGTCCTGAAAACTCCCAGATAGAGAGCTTTCTGCGCGACGGCCGGGATTTTAATTGCGATCGTAAAAAAATCAAAGGACCTTTTCCTTTCGCCCTCTCCCGAAAGCGTTATTACGGCACTCGTTCGAGGGGGGAGCCGTGATGATGACGATAACTAGGTTTTACATCCAAAGTCGAATCGAAATTGAATAAATATTGGTGCGTCGCAGTGGACGCGTCCTCCGAGGATTCGGGTATCGAAGGTGGCGATCGCAATCCTATTATGGAAGGAGATGGACGGCCAGTTACTTTATGAGCTGTCATATTGGCAAACTTGCCTCGGGGCGGACGGTGATAAACGCCCCAATGTCACTCGGAAACCCGGCCACTTTATCATCCCTACAACCCATAAAAAGTCGCAAAAACCTAATACCCATCCAATTTTTACAACAACTAGAAATTAGCTTCACCTCAAATGAGTGACTGTATCTGTTACCAATTAAGGTCTGTCTTGTAATTAAAGACGCTGAATTATTGAGAGTCCTGAAATCATCCTGATACGGCTAAAGAGCGCTTCCTTTCGGCTAAAGCTCGAACTAGAAATTCCAAATGAGGGCGTCCTGTATATCGATTTAACTGTTTAGTAGCTTTCTGTTCGAGGGGAGCTTAGGATTCTGCCGTATTTCCGGTGGAAACTACAGATTGACTTACCGACTGAAAGCGCCAAGGTTCTGGGTTTTTGATAAGAGGTGGCGTCACTTTTGAAAAGGTTTTCATTGGTTGGTTTCCGGGGATTTACGGAATATTTAATGTGAGCTGGGAAAATGATGGTCTCTTTTAAAAATGTCAATATATTGGCTATATACATCATTATATCATCTAAATACCTGGTACATGTTATCATCAACGTAGACTTCTAATTACACGAATGTTGCCTTTGTACAAAACATTCTAAAATATCTAGAAAACTACTTTTGATTTTTCTGTATAAAACTCTACATTTAATTATATTCGATTCTTTTTCAGTTTTCGCAGTTTATACGTCATTATTAATAATATTACAATCATTTTTAGGATCTAATATCGATTATCTGGTGCTTACGTAACAAGTGAACGAATATTTCCAACAGAAATCATAATAATTGTAGTTTGAATACATCATGATGATTGATTATAAATGCGATATAATAGTTTAGTCATTATCGTATAGACATATTTGGAATAATACGTTCAAAAAGAAGTTGAAATTATAACTATTTCAAAACTTAGGAACTGTATAGTCATATTCACTACTTTTTTTGGAGTTTCTGTACAATTTCGCACACAAGTGTGCCGATTGCGTCAGATTCTTTTCCTCTTGTGCCCATATAAATAACTACACGTAATAATAGCTACATCGAGTGTATATGATATTTACAGCCAGTCTAAAAAGTGTTGAAAATATTCGTCGTTTTTTAGTATTTATTTAATTTCTTCTATTTTTGGAAAACAGACATTTATAAAACGGTATAGAATTGCACAATTTTCCTCTCATATTCTTGGAACGTGATGATGGTCGTAATTTTACGTCTATCAGAGACAACATTACAATATCAACAACTCATATCATATAAAATTAACTTTTCCTGTTCACAACGACCTACATAAAAAGAGCTAAAAAACGTCCGTGCATCATGTCGAAAACGCCCATTTTACAACCAGTTTGGCCCCAGACAGTTGTCCAAAATGGCGGCGGCGTCGAACCGCTCCATGTCGTTGAAGACCTGCTTCAGCTCGGTAAGCGCGCTACTTTGCCGGCACCTCGCCTCCCACAGGTCCAAAATGCAGTCACTGGGCGACGGCTTCGTCGCGAAGAAGTTGATGTACCTGTCCACGTCCAAGGCGTGCGCCAGCATCCTCCAGTCGTTCCCTCTCGGCGTCGGCGGGTCCAAACACTGGCAGAGTTGCCGCCTCACCTGCTTGCCCAACCTGAACGTGAAATCGTCGCAAGTTGAAACCCCGCGATCCGTCACCACCGAACTCTTCGCCTTTTCGCCCGCCTTATCCGACCGGATCGTCTCGCCGTTCTTTCTGTCCTCCTCCCTGCACGCCACGTCGAACACCTGCTGGTAATCGAAGTTCTTCTGGTTGATGCGCAGCTTGAACCCCAAAGGCCGCCCCATTTCGTGCGCCTCAAGCGCGAAAGAGCAATGAAGACTGTTACTATTCGCCTGCCATAAGTGTCTGAAAGGGATCTCCTGGTAATTCGAGCCGGGTTTGCTCTTCCATCCGTCACTCAAACCGTCAAGTGACAGACAGAGGTTACTGCCGCCATCTTGGAAGGTTATGGTGCGCGGCTCGTCCAGTAAAAAGCCTCCCAGGCGCTTCTCCTGGCCGAAGACCGTGTCCATCGAGCTGTCCGTGTCCTCGAGCACGTAGACGCGCACGCCGAAGTCGACCGCACTCTGGAAGCACAGCTTGGGCGCGAAGACCGCCAGTTTCAGGCGTTTTATCGCGTTGCCCGTGGTCGAACGACCGACCAAGACGAACCGCGACAAGCAGTCCGTCACTAAATAGGCGGCGTCCTTGTCCAGCTGGCAGAAGACGAGGGTGTTGATGGTCTCCTGGCCGAGGGTGACGGCCGTCTGCCACTGGGAGTCGCTGCAGTCGCTTTGGAGGACCGAAACGGTCCAGCTGTTGCGAGTGAGTTCGGCGCAATGAGGGATCTTGAGCACGGCCGCCTTGTTTACGGCCACGTTGGGCCCGCACGAGACCACGGGGCTCAACTGGGTCAGCCCTTCGGCCAGTTTAGGTCTGAAGCAGTCTTCGTTCAAAATCGACAGAAACAGCTCCTGTTTCCTCGACCTAGAAATCGCGCCTTCCGGTACTAGAAGACTCACACCGGATTCGCCCAAATTCAAAAAGGCCCCAGCATGTGTCACTGTGACGCTGGTGTAGTTACCGGTGGTGGTCGGGGTGACCGCGTAGGCAGTGGGCAGGGGTAAAGTCACCGATTCTGTCGCGACTTCGTACGTTGAATCGGCTGGAAATTTAGGAATTTTTAAGGTAAAAATCGCTGTTTATGCGGATTTTGTGGCTTACAGTTGTTGGTGAAGCCGGATAATTGGCTGCGTTTTCCGCTAGACGATTCCAGTGTGGAACTGGTGGCGGGCGACATCTGGATGTCGCTTCCCGAAGCCAAGTGGGGGACGTCGTAATGGTGTTCCGATGCGGATCTGGTGACGGACGCCGCTGGCGTCGTGTACGGGTACTCGTAACAAGGGGGCACTGTTTGGGTCAAGTCCGGTTGCAGGCTCAGCGATTTCTTGTCGTGCTCCGGGAAAAACTCCGGGTGGTAATCTGCGAGCAAGAGATCTAGAAATAATATACGATTTGCGAGCTTTCACACGGTTTAAAATTGGCATCAGTGTTTTTTTGGTTCACGAAGTCAATAGCTAAATTCTCAACTTTTTAGTCATAGGGGCCCGTGGAGAGTTTTGAACAACATTGAATGTTGCCGTTTAATTAAACCTTTTTCGATTATCATAATTAGGATAAGTTTAATTAAGACATTATACTACCAACCTCCGAATTCGCTATCGATACTAGTAGGAAGGTCTTATCATATTTAAGGTATTTAAGTCTAGGACCGGGCTTAGCTTCCTCTTGGTCTCTTATTTTTAATCGACTCTCTTGTTAGTCTTGTTGTCTGGTCTAGCCTTGTCCAGAGACTCGAGTTGGTTTCACTGTACATACTTTTCATTATACACTGCTCAAAACAATTAGGGGAACAGTATAATAATTTTTTTTGAAAACTTTTACATTTCATGTCAATTCCAAATAATTTTTGTAATTTTATAAAAAAGGCAAAACTGGAAATATCCGTCAATTTTCAGCAACTTTAAAATCCTGTATCTTTGAGATGCATTCAACAATTTTGATAGAATTCTCAAGGTAGATTTACTTAAAAAAATGCTCTCTACACACGAATATCGCATCGATGATTGATTAGACCAGTTAGAAAACCACGACAATATTTTATCGATTTTTTGGAAGATCCGTTTTTGCGTTTTAAACAAAATTTCCAATAAGGGGTTTTATGCGTTACTGCGCTCTAAACTATTATTGTACAAAAAATAATTTGGAACTAACAAGAAATGTGAACATTGTCTGAAAATTACTAGTGTTCCGCTAATTGTTTTGAGCACTGTGAAATAATAAATGTTATGAGTTGTAAATAATTTGAAAAGTAAGTCATAATTCAACTGAGTGGGACCTTAGGTGAATATGCATCCAATTTACACCACGCATCGAAATTTTGGTTTTTTCGAAATTCAGAGTTTAAAATTGCCCGTTATTTTATTCTCAAAATGTAATTCGAGAATACAAATTACTAGAAATTCTCCGCTGAATGAGACTTTGTCCATTTTTGATTTACAAAGTGAATGCGTTGAATCTTGAGTCCTCAACTTTTCAGTCAATTTCCCACTTTTCGTCATAATTCATAGTGAAACACGAGATGAAACACGTAAAGAGCTAAAATATATCAAAAATAAGCTACAAATTCAGAGAAATCCTTTCACCCATTCAGAGAATTTTTATTACTTCAAGTTTTTATGGGCTTTCATCATAAAAACTAGACGAAATCTCATGTTAAATGCCTAGATTATCTCTCACCAATACAGGGTGTCCCGTAATTCGTTGGCAATATTTCAATGACGTATTCTTTGATGAAAATGATGACGAAAACTTCCTATGGACCTATGTCCGATTTCTTATGATGACGGAGTTACAGGTCGTTAATGATGAGGTATCGACAACAGTTTTTACGAAGTAACTTTGATACCATTATCTTTTCTGAGACGAGTCCTTAGAATATCAATGATGGTATAAGCATGCATGATTACCCTTAAATTGACAAAGCTACCTTGAAGGGAAACTGGTAATTGGAGGTCATCCAGATGTTGAAGTGGTGAATTTTTTATTTTCCTCTCCAGGAATGTTTATTTTTCTTAGCGGAATACAAACCGTCATCATTTCTTAACAAATTAGGTATCTTGTAATTTTTCGATTGGACACTCAGTTAAACAGGAAAATGCTAAAAACTGAGGGAGTGTAAATCAAAAGCAAGGGTCGTAAACCGTCAGAAATGTCTACGTTGCTTAGCATTCGATTTTCAGAACCAGTCATTACACTTGCCAACAGTCACTTTGTGTATCAAGCAACTGAACAATAATGTACTGACTGGTACTGAAAATCGAATACTAAGCGACAAGAAAATTTCTGGCGGTTTACGATCCTTGCTTTTGGTTTGCACTCTCCCAGTTTTTAGCATTTTCCTGTTTAACTGAGTGTCCAATCGAAAAATTACAAGATACCTAATTTGTTAAGAAATGATGACGGTTTGTATTCTGCTAAGAAAAAAAAAACATTTCTGGAGAGGAAAATAAAAAATTCATCACTTTAACATCTGGATGACCTCCAATTACCAGTTTCCCTTCAAGGTAGCTTTGTCAATTTAAGGGTAATTATGCATGCTTATACCATCATTGATACCCTCAGGACTCGTCTCAGAAAAGACAATGGTTTCAAAGTTATTTCGGAAAAACTGTTGTCGATACCTCATCTTTAACGGCCTATAACTCCGTCATCATAAGAAATCGGACATCGGTCCATAGGAAGTTTTCGTCATCATTTTCATCAAGGAATACGTCATCAAAATATTGCCAACGAATTACGGGACACCCTGTATATCAAATTTTCTAATAAACGAGTTAAAATACTATGAAACTGTCTTATGAATCCAGTGTGGAGTTCGGTAAAAGTAAGTCATCAACTTCAATCTTCAGTGAAAAAGTTCAACCTGTTAAAGTTCACTGCTTATCTCAGGTGACCTATACATACCTATAGTCTAATTTTTCAGTAAGATTTCGAATACCGGTGCAAGTTACCACGGTTATTAAGACGAAATGCAACGGGCAGTTAGTCTCGTTCGATATCCGGAGGCTGTTAAAGTTAAAACCCAGGTAGGATGATATTTACGGCCGTTGGGAGCGAAGCTGCTTTACCGGTCTACCACGTTGTAATAAATTTCGTTGCGTTCGAACGGCGTTTTAGTGTACGGCGATAATCATAAATGGGCAGCTCAGGAATGGGGGTTTCGTTAACTGAATGCGCCACGCGTGGGACTCCATTCGATATTCCGAGCCGGGGCCATTTTTCTTATCGCCCGGACAAACCGAGCCACTTGACGACAGTTACATTGTAGCTCGCGACGAATCGATTCCGCGGACACGGATTTCGCCACGGATCGGGGCCCACCTAAGACGATTTTCCCGGCGCAGATGCGGCCCCGGTGGAAAATCCATTAGCGGGGCCCGTGTTTGTTTGCAATAAGCGGTGACATCCGAAAACACGTGAGAGCGGCTCGTAAAATCGCCGATTCGGAAACATCGTTAATCTCGAAGACGTCTGAATTGTAACTTTAGACCTATTTTAACGCGGCCGACCTCCCCCGTTTAAATTCTGAACGCATAGGCTCCCGTTTTTTCCGCGCTGTCTATTTTCGAACTCGGCAAGTCGGCAGTCGAAGAAAGACGCGCTTTCCGGAGGATTAGCGGCGCGGAGAAATTGGCGCATCTCCTGAACGTTCGGAGTGATGGATTATCGCATCCCCGGATCGTTCGTCATAATGGCTCCGGGACGTTTTGCCTTTCGGCGCGATTATTAATGACGCGCCGCCGAGTCGAAGACCCGCGCGCGCGCTAATTGCGGACCGCGCGGTTCGAGGGCGTTCGGGAATCCGGGCAAGAGATTGTTAATGTCGCTTCTGATGCAATTAACGGGCGACATCCGTCGCGGGCGCATAATGGTGCGCGCGCGGACAAACGCGCGGCCTCCCCGGAATCCGGAATCCGGGCCTAACTTACGGGCCGATCTCGCTGACAAAGTGCAGAAATTACCCGGATCCGGGAGGCTCCCTCCCCGGGGTGCCATTTGTCTACGGCGCCCGGAATCCGGGGCAATCACGGCTCAAAACCGCAAAAATTCGACACCTTTTATTACCCGACACGTGTCTCAATCTTGGCGATCATTTTCAACCGAATAACTTCCCTACAGGGTGTCCCACGGCTGGTGTAACATAAAGAATTAACATGGCGATAATGTTTCTTCACCGATTTAAAGTTAAATTGTATTGTAAATCGATTTGTCATTTGTCTTCGCATTTGCTCCATTAATAGCGGAGATAGCTTATACATACAGGCTGCCTTACAAAAAACGCCCCAAGCGATAACTTCTTCATTTGACATCTGTTAAAATAATAGACAAGGTAGAATAAATAGCTCGATGTTTACTATGTATAAACCGCCCCTAATTTGGATGTTAATGTTAATCCATGGTTATATAACTCCAAAATAGTGATTAACTCTTTGTCAAGCTCATTATTTGATTCTCTGAAAAACCAGGCCATGAAACAATGAATTTTTAATTTTTGGAAACTTATTAGGCGGTCTATTGCATTCATTAGAACCACAATAATTTTAAAAAAGAAAAAGGTAAAACGGTTATTATTACTTATTTGTAAATTGTTCCTCTAGGAAATGCAGAGAAATTGACCTCGGATTATTATTACTTATATCATAAATAGTACATTATACATACAGTATGTCCACGGATGGGGTTTAAAAAAGGAAAAAAAACATTATTTCTGATTTCACAGAAAAAAAAATTCTTGATAGAATCGTCTGCTTGCTCTCAAACCTCTAAAATCCATTTCAACATGAACAGTTATTTTTTTATTGAATTTTATTTGAAAGTTTTGGACTTTCATCCAAAATTAATTTTTTGTATGTACTGGAAATTTTGAATGGGACACCCTGTATCTATTGAGCGTTTGGGGAGCATAGTTTATAAGAACTTTTTCTTTAATTTTGACGAGAAGAATCGGCCCTTGTACCTCGGAGCCTCAATTTTCAGGACTGTACATACATATTCCCAAAACTAGAGAGATGATTTGGAAAAATAAGTGTAACTTTTGTATTATTGACTTTTGGATTGAGGTCATTTCGGGTAAATCGTTGTGTTGACCTCAGCAATTTACGGAACACCTTGTCTGATCATTATTAAAAATATTGAAAATTGAAGTTTTCACGTTTTGTTTTTTGTAAGATCAGGAAGAGAACATTTGACTGATTTTCAAGCCTAGTTCTCATGTCTAAAAATGCTTACAAATATGTGAACATTTGCGAATATTTTTTGAAACAAAAGTACTGGCCATGTGTTAATTCTGTCTTAAAACACCGTAAAAATATTCGTGAGTTTATGTAAATGATTTAATCGCGCCATTAAGCATACGTTTCAGAGCTTGTATAAATAACTTTTAATAAGTATATCTTCAAAAAACCCGCCGCTAATTAATTTCGAACCGGGACAAGCTCCTATGATATATAAGTCGTCGGCCAATTAAAGAAATACTCGAAATTTCATGGCTTTTTTACCGTTCGTAAAAAATCTAAATTGAAACCACATGTGCCGATCGTCTGTGCGAGTTTCCGTAATAAGCGTTAAGAAAAAACAATGGGCCTGCCTCCCTCCTGACGGATAAAGCCGCTTCATATGGGAAACCGGCCGATCAATCTTTCCGTTGCGTTCCGTGGACGGCAAACGCACTAATTTATCTCTTTTGCGTCCTTTTCGTTTCTCCAACGGGACGATCATTCCGCGGTTAGGCGGCGTCGACGTGTTTATGGACGGCTTTCATCCACACACAACTAAATTTCTCCACGGGACTTTTCCCCTGCACTATAACCGATCGTTCATCGACTTTACGGCGCCCGAGAATCGTAAAAGTCGCCAATTAACGATACGGCTCAGGTAGTTATAGAGCCCACGCATCTTTTATAAAAATCACATCAAAAGATTTCGATGGAGAAAAAACTCACCATTCGCCGCCATGTTGTAGAGGCTCTGGTGGCGACCCTTCTTCCAGTACATCCTCGTGAGGAAAAACGACAGGAAGCAGACCAAGAACACGGCCAGAGTCACCCCGATGTACAGCAAAATGTCGTTCTTGATGTTCTCCAAGTTGGCTGAAACGAAATCCACCTTTAAAATCGCGGTTAAATCGCATCGTACGAATCGCTTTAATTAATGGACCTCACAAAACAGAAAGCAAAGTTGATTGCGCTTTTAATTAATCCAGAAATAGAGGGACCCCATTCCGTCATTCTCTTCCCGAATGTATTTTTAATCGATTTATGAGTCGTATACGAGAATAATAAAAAAAGTTAGTTTACGCGATACGGTTTTTCCTCTACATGTTGTTCGGTATAAGGGGGACCGAATCCGGAATGATCTGTCAAAGGACGGAATCGTCACATCAAAGAGAGGACCGACCTCGGCGCGGAAATGAACTCGAGACCAATAATAAACGCCACGTTCAGAAAATACGAGCAATAATCATCATCGCCGTTCGAATTCCGGAAAAAAAACACCCCGGACTTATTTTTTTACAAGGCGGGGAGGATTGACATTTCGTGCCTTATCGAGCTTTCGCGGTGGGCATGGTACATACGTCCAATCAATTTTCATTTCCAACCAGCGGCGACGTCAGATTTGATAAGGCATCGGCCATCCATTACGTAATATGATGAAGCGGAAACGCCGGTCCGTCATTTTATTATCGTGGAAAATAAAACCGGGGCCGGGATAATGCGCTCTATTTTTCATCGCGATGCACCTTTTTAATAGCGGGTTCCTGCAGTTTGATATTTTTGACGTTACAGGAGGTAGCCAGTTTCCGGTCAACTGTCAAATCAGTGGCGTGCAGTGATAAATTCACCCATAATTCACCCAAGAAATTAGGCATTGAGGTTATGTAGTGTTTTTCATTAGTTTCCAATTTCGGACTAGTTTTCAGACAGTTTAGATCCATTTCAGTACATATTGTTCAATTTCCCACTGGTTTCATCCTGGATTTGTTGTTTTCTTCAAAACTCGTCCAAATTTCGAAAACACTACATAACCTCAAATTATGAAAAATCCGAAAAAAAACATAGGGATCCAGCAAGATCCGGAATAAAACCGATTGGAAATTGAAGAAAAAGGTCCCGAGTGTTACTTGGGTTATATGTGATTGAACGAGAGAATTGGGGCTAAGTTATAGGGCTCAGGAAAAGGTTACAGTGTTCCTAGGAACTGATCAGTTTTCTCTTCCAAACAAGTGTTTTCGGTTTATTATGTGATGATGACAGTGTATGTTGAAATTACTAATGAACTTTTCATTTATCCATTCATGTGGTCGTACATGACTGAATTGTCTCTAAACTAGTGTAAAATTCGAAAATAATGGAAGACACTACATAACCTCAAATTATGAAAAATCCGGAAAATCATCATAGGGATCCAGCAAGATCCAGAACAAAGCCGGTTGGAAATTGAAGAAAAATGTCGCAGGTATTTGTTACTTGGGATATGCGACTGAACCTGAGGATTGGGGCTAAGTTATAGGGCTCAGAGAAAAAAGGCCGACAAATATTTTTCAGTCCGGATGGCTTCAAGCAGTTTCAAAGTGTTCTTATATCGGTATTCAACTTGATTTGACAATTTCTGCTTGTGAACAGGTCAACACTAGTCCAAATTTGGAAGAATTCCTAATTTCTTGGGTGAATTTATTTATCATCACTGCACGGCACTGATTTGACAGTTGACCGGAAACTGGTTACCTCCAGTAACGTCAAAAATATCAAACTGTAGGAGCCCAAGCACCGGCTGCGTTTACGGCCACGTTATTCGCAAATCGAATCGAAATTTCGTGTGTTTGCGTTCGGAGTCAAGGGGTTGAAAGGGCGCCCGCGAAGGGCTGGCGCCTTTGGAAGTTAACTAATAGCCCCGTTTGCGCTCCGGTGATGACATACAGTTACGGAGGATGCGTAATTTAAATGTAGAAACTGCCAGGGCTGCAATCTCCACCGAAAGCGGGATTAAGTACACACGAACTTCACGGTTATTACGCCAAGTTTGCTCGTGATCCAATTACATACATCGGGACCGTTTCCCTCCCCGCGGACGCGCGCCCTAATTACACTTTTTCCGAGTTGGCGCCACCCCCCTTTTCCCCTCCGGTGTTTCCCTTATTGGCGAGAACGAGAATACAAAGTTTGCTTTTTTTAAATTGGGAAAAATGAGGGATTTCGGTCGGGGTTGTGGAGTGAGGGTTCGGTCCGGATTAGCCATTCGGTATGCGCGGGACGCTTCGCCTTTTCGCCCCCTCGAGTCACGTAATGAACATTTCGGAAATTTCGCATTCAATTCCCGATATCGGATTTCTATACTCCGGGCGGTGCATAGGGCCGCCTTCATCGCCGCGGCTCGATATATCTCCTTTGATGGGTCCGCTTCTCTTTTGTGCGCCTCTCGCCATCCGCCGCCGCTTTGCTTTTTCGCTTACGTATTAACCGGGAGTCTCAAAGGTGAATCTCGACTTCCGGAATCCGCCATTAGTCTGGTTAATAATGACGGAAATGCCTATATCCGCGGATATAGTAGGGAGAGGTTGCAGATATTTTACCAAATCAATTCTAAAAAAAATACACGCCACTTTTACTATAGTTATAATGAGCTGACTATAAGTAGTATTCGAAATTCTAATAGAAATTTAACTGAAAAATTAGGCTATAGAGATCCACTTGAGATAATAGGACAATTTTAACCTTGTGATTATTTTACTAAATATTAAAGGTAGGTATTAAAATGACTCATTTTTCCGAACTGCTCACCAAATCTGTATTGTAAGACAGTTTCACAGTATTTTCACTCGTGAGGAAAAACTACAAATGAGATTTCGTCTAGTTTTTATGATGAAAGCGCATAAAACCTTAAAGTATAAAGATCCTTAATGGATAAGAGGATTTTTCGAAATTTGTAGCTTTATTTCTCATACATTTTAGTTTTTCACTTAGAATTATGACGAAAAGTGGGAAATCAACTGAAAAGTTGAAAAATCGACTATTTATTGACTTTGTGAAGCAAAATTTGAAAAAAATCAGATCAGTTAAGTTGACAGAAAATTTCTAATAAATTGTATTCTCTAATTGCATTCTTGACGCTGAATTTTTGCTATATTTCTTTGAAAAAGAGAAAATTTCGATACGTGATGTAACATGTTTGCATATTCATATTCATATTCAAAGTTCCCATAATAGGAGAGTACAATTATATTGTCTTTAACTTCATTAACCGGTATGAAAGTCATTCAGTGTTTTCCCAAGACTTATAGGAAATAGCCGCTGAAAGACACTAGGGGGTACAATATAAGCAACCCTACATTAAGCCGCCTGCCTAATCATTTGTATTTTCTAATTGCATTGTGAAAGATCACTGCGAAGGTTCGACTTCCTGCATTACTATAATTCCTGAACTACCTAATCGATCAAGTCACATTCAGGGAGCTTGTAATATTATGTATCATATTAGAAAATTCACCATTTTCGGATTCGAAATTCAGTGATTCAAGTTCTTTCCAAAACCCTAGTAGAAAAAATATTGTGTGCATCAATACGTAGGAAAAGTAATTCTTTTCCTAATACGACGTCATTCTAGATCTCGGCTATCCCCTAAATCAAAATCAAACGCCTAATACGAAAAAAAAATCACTTTTCCTAACTCATGACACAAATAGCTATTTCGCGAGGGTGTTGATCCGTGGGTTATGTCGCCGTGTTATTTTTAGGGGTTTCGTTATGGCGCCGCCCGAAATATTGTCGATCCTCCGGGCCGTTTAAAACAATGGGCTTTTTTCCTGCCCTTAAAATGATTTCCGCGCCATCCCCTTTGTTTCTACTTTCATTATCCGGGGAGGACGTGATCGACGGCGATAATTCAAAGCGCCCCGGGGGAAAGGCCATCGACTGCTATCGATGTCATTCCTGAAATCTGGAGCGCGATTCGTCCACTCCACTATATGCCGGCGGTGCCCGACGAGGATTTATTTTACCGGAATATTAGGTGCAACATAAATCTTGCGTATAAAGGCAAACACACTTCGGGGGGGCACATGTGTCGGTGGACGGTGCACGTGAGGGGCGCCGTAGATGGGGCGATTATGCCGGGGCCACTCCACCTTTTCCGTGCCCTTTAGGCCCGCATGTTTGAGTAGCCAGGTAAGGCGCAAACTTTC
Organism: Salpingus planirostris; assembly: GCA_949788335.1. Taxonomy (NCBI): domain Eukaryota; kingdom Metazoa; phylum Arthropoda; class Insecta; order Coleoptera; family Salpingidae; genus Salpingus; species Salpingus planirostris. Next base: position 1,598,401 of record OX460919.1, on the reverse strand, counting down.
GATTAAAAATTTGCAGAATTTATGCCGACCGGAAATTTATTATCGCACGGCGAATTCGTAGGAAAATGCGATGCAGAGACGCGAATTTAGAGCATGAATCGGAAAGCTTGGGCTTTCGACCCCCGGAAAAAAGGCGATTTCGTTCCTCTAGGCCGGTTATGGGATCACCAAACCCATTGATTCACCGTAATCCTTTAGAAAAGGGCTCCTTAAATTTCCCTTTCTGTATCCGAGTTCGTTAACGTGAAAGTCGACTTTTTCTGCGAGGGGCGCAGGTGGCCGCCTTTTAGGGGAGATAAATTTATAAGGCCGTATCTGTTTTCAATCTGGTTCGGAGTATGTACGCGGGAACCCGGGGCTCTTTCGCTTTCCGGCAGATTTACTGCGGGCTGAAATGCGCCGTCATCAGTATGCGCCCTGTGCATCGCGGGTTAAAAATCGACCCTTTCGAAATCAGAAATAATTACCCACGAAAACGCCGTAAATAACACGAAACTGATACACACGTCGCGCATCAGAAATTCGACACGCACATGGCGAAAGAGGCAATTAGCCCGGAACGCCCGGAATTTCCGGGGCCGGAAAATCGCGACAAAAACGCTTTGCCGGCCACAATGGCCTCTCGATTTAATGCCCGGGGAGGACGCGATAATTGGTTCCAGGTGGAGGCGGGTGGAACGGCTGAAAAGCCCCGAAGAACCTCGACAATATCGAAAGCCTCGACTTTTCTAAATATAAAACGTCAGGGTATTGTACTTCCTCCACTTTTAACGTCGCGCAATGAAAGAGGGGACAAGTGACTTATTTCGAGTGACATCACCGAAGCCTGCGACTGACGGCTCCCGCTTGAGGTTTTTTAATTGGGAAGAAGCCCCTCTTCGGGCGCGTTAATTAGGAGAATCCCGAAAAATTCCGGAATTAATTCAAACAAAGTCTCGACCTCGATCATTGTCGCTTCATTTAATCCTCACTTGTATCTTACAATGAAGCAGCGAGTGCGTCATCTCAGGCAGTAATAATATTTGACCATCGCCGTTAAATTCGCATTACGCATTTTATTATGACAGGGTAGATTTACGGTTCGCCACGCAGTTTAGTGAATAAAACTGGCCTTAATATATTTATCCGGTCGTTATTTATAGAAAGGTGTAAACAAGGCGAACTGGTACGCGAGCGTCGCCGTCGCTGGGGAAGAAAACCGCAGAATCCTCTCGCCGCTTTTAATGGAAGAAGCCCCGTCTGAAAAATCGTTTCGGGCCCGCAATTAGCGTGCGGCATCGGGATGAAAAATTAATTAAACGATCGGCGATTACGCATCCTGTCGGCGGAGCGCGTACGCGCACTAAATCGAAATTAGCGACTCCGTTTATTTATCGCCCTCGCAAAACGCTTTTGGATCTCGGGTGTTGTTCGGTTTTTGCCGCGTGCGAGGAGGGTCCGTGTCGGGCGGACAGATTACAAGGATATTTTTCGAGAGGAGCTCGAAGGAGACAAATTGCGAAACGTGTTCGTCTCTAACAACGACTAATAGGTTTCGGTCGTTTTGTTTCCAGGCGAGGTCCGCCCGGGACAATAAGAACCACCTTTAATTCCGCCCCGGAATTCCCGGAAAGGCGCAATCGGCACCGGGACGGATCCGGCGACAATGCGGATCCTGAAAATTGATCTATACGGCGTATAGTTACTGCCCCCGTTGCGGCTTATTATACGGAGCAGATGCTTAAGCGATTCCGGGGATTTATGCGGCGCTATCGAGATTGTGCGGTTCTCGGAGAAGAGACGCACAAATATACGATTCGCTCTAGTTGCAGTCTACAGACGAGACCGCGGAACGAAAATCGAAACTAATTTTATCTGAAATAATAATTGCGAAGTACCGATCGGTTGATCAAGGTATGGAGGGTTCAAAAGCTGATGCGCTTTGATGGCTGTTCGAGTTCGTGGCACAGCTCTCTCGTATATGGCGGCATAATGTAGGGTAAAGATGCTAATATTGAACCCCCTACTTAGTGCTTTTCCTATAAATCTTGGAAAAAGCTTGGAAAATTTTGTGGTACATTCTTTGCAGTTTTACCTTCTTCATTATGTACCAATAATTCAGTTTTGATAGTGTTTAGGTATTTGAAAATTAAGAAGCTTACGTTCGGCATGATTTGGGATTTCGAAATCACCATATCGGAACGTTACAAATTTGGTCCCATAATACGATTTAGGTGAAACAGTTTTTGAGGTAATATTCAGGATACATGCATTATACTTACATGAAATTGAATGACTTTTACATTTAATAAAGACCTAATTTTTTAACTGTATTCTCCTTATATGTACATATTGGCACCATGCATACTGTGGCGCTCGGTCACATTTTTGCACTTTTGTTGGACTTTTGGCTTGTTGTCCATTATTGCGCATGAAATCTTCAGGTGGACTGATTTTTGAAACGTCCAAAATTTCCAGCAAAAGTGTAAATAAAGTGGCGCTGTGGTACATTATGCACGGTGCCAATAAGAGCTTAGTTGAATATGCATAGAATTATTTAATCACGTATCGAAATTTTCGTTTTTTTCACTGAAATACAGTAAAAATTCAGCAGCAATTTTTACACAGTTTAAAAGATCCAGTGATTTTTTTCACAAAACACAATTGAAGAATACAAATTATGAAAATTACTGGAATTAATTTTGTGAAATTTTTAGTTAATTCCCTACTTTTTCGTCATAATTCTTAGTAAAATACGTGAAGAGCTAAAATATATGTTGAGAAATAAGCTGTTAATTCAGAGAAGTGTTAATTCTTATCCATTCTGAGGATTTATATTACTTCAAGGTTTTATGTGCTCTCCTCATAAAAACTAGACGAAATCTCATCAATATATCAAATGCTCTAACGAACGAGTTAAAATACTGTGAAACTGTCTAGTGGAGCAGTTCGGAAAGAATAAGTCATTTTACCAACTTTAATATAGTCATTTCAACATAAACTGTCCAACACGTGACTTAAGTTGCTGAGGAAAATTTAATTGAAAAACATTGCTAACCATTGACTAATGACAGGTATGTGTCAGGTACTTTGGGGGTCACGTGTTGGCCAGTTTATATTGGAAAGACTATATTCAGTCAAAAAATCACAAAGGTCAAATTCCCTGATCATTTCAAGTGGACTTACACATAGGCTATACAAAAAGCTGGCCTACTCTGTGCACATAGGTAGGTTATAGCATTATTTTTGAGTTAAATTTCAAGCGGAATTTCGAACAGTGTTCCTAACTCAAATTGGTATCCAGAGATACGACTTTTACAAACGCTTGTAAAAAAACATCCCCGTCGTTTCGCAGCTTTTTTTTGCACTTTCGGCTTAGCGATAGGGGACGAATCTGCTAGACTATCAATTAATTAGGAATTTTACGGGGGGAAGCGCACGGCTCCCACGGGGTGCATTCACAATTGGATAATCCCGGCGCTATTTACGGAAGAGAGCGACATGTCGTCCCCGAATTAGGGCCTCTTAATTTGACGATTTACGGCCGGCCGGATGGCCTTTTCATGGGAGCGCACGCCGTCGATTGTTTCAAGAGAGATCGTCAATTGTCCGCAGAGGGCACTGCCGATGGCGTATGATGATTCACCCCCGAATAATTCCAGGGGCGTCTCCATCTCTGTCCCAGGAACGGCTTCATAAAGACGCGGGGAATTTCTTCCAGTTTAATCGGCGATTCCGAATTTCCGTGCAAAGATTTATTTAGGGCCGAAACGTGCGGCAGAGGGGGCGGCACACGCATCCACTAAATATTGCAGGTGCCGGCCGGGCGAAAGGGGAACTTGTCGTGTAACGGAACCCCCCGGCATCCATTTTTAATACGCAACGCGATGAAATATGCGAAGTGCCCCCCGAAAATTGAATAGTTTGCATCGATATGCCCCTTCGTTCCGGAGACCCTCTCAAATATTATCAAAGCCTCGAGCTTTTCAGACCAGAGCAAACCGAAAAAGATCGATACGGAAAACGAGAGCGATTCTTTCGGGATAATTATCGTCGTACGCACATGGTATTCCGCGATGTTTGCGCCGGAAATGGACGGAGGATGTGCACAATAACGGTGAAAAATGGTGTAAAAATGTAAACTAGATGAAAAATTCTCCAATTTTGCGCTTCTTGGCTCGACTTGCCGGGGCACACTTGAGGCTTTTTGTTTCAATTCTTCGCATATTTCGCTCGTGGCAGCTGCGCTATCACACACTATGTTAAGCATAAATAACTGCAACGTTTACGTCGCCCAAAGCCGCAGAGAGAGTTCATATCGGCACCCCAGAAGCGCCGTAATAACCCGGCCAACCCGATTCGCCAAAATACGAGCACCAGCGTCGTCCGTGATGAATTTATCCTCGCGATTTTTCCGGATTAAGAGAGAAATACGCTCCGTTCGATTAAAATGCGCCCTCCGCCTCGATGTTTGGAGCGCCGTCTGTAATTTTAAGAGGTTTCGAGCACCGCACACGAACCACGGCTCCGAGTACTCCAAATGAGTGAAGGGCTCCCCGGCAATTAACACGAGAGAGTCTAGAGCACGTGCCATCCAACACTGTTTTACTGTTTACTACTGGGCACGATATAAGATAACTATGGTATTCCGACTGCCGCGCGCAGCGAGGTCCAAAAAGTGGTAAAAGCGCGTGCACAGCGCGTGCGACAAAGATTGACTATCTGGCGCACGATAGTCCCACTTATGTTCATGTATTATAACTATTATAGAAGCTATTCGCTTAAAATGTACTAAGAATCAATAAAACTTGAATTATCTCAAACAGTACGGGAACAGGCGGGATTTTGCGAGTTTTCGGGCCACATGTGCGCGCTCTTTCAAGCCTTCGCTCTTTCCATACCTCTCTCTCCCACAGTTTAGCCAGAAAACGACGCACGCCAGCCAACGCGTTGAAGCGGTAGTCGGAATACCAGAGTTATCTTATATCGTGCTACTGGGTTTTCATAAATGCTTGGGTACCACTTGACTTAGTGGAAGTTTGCGACCCACGCTACACCATGGGCGCCAGAACAGGTGAAGGTCTGGGGTCTGGGAAAAATAAAAATATTTTACACAGCTGGAATTTAGCCAAACAAAAGAAACAGAAGCATTTTCTTCAAGTCTTCACATCATTTTGGCGTCGAGGAAACTCCACAGAAAACGCAGAAGCACGTGTGTTTGCAGAATGACGGACATAAACTAAGGGTGGCGGATAAATCCGGATATTTGGATATCCGGATATTTGAGAAACGCAATATCCATTTTATCCGGATAAAAATCCGAATATTTATCCGGATAAAAATCCGGATATTCAGCCGGATATTCATAGATATATTTATCCAGATTTTGGCATTATATCCAGTTGTCAATAATAGGAGTCATGTTTTATGAGATTCTAAAAATTTTCCGAAGAAAAGCATCCAGATATTTTGGATAAAACGGATATCCGGATAAAATCCAATATCCGGATATCCGGATGAAACTTTCCTTGCCCGCCACCCTTAACATAAACACTAAACAACACGAACGTCACTGGCGAGTTTGACGCACAGACTTAGTGGAAAAAACCTAAAGACACCTAATTTCCCAAAATTCACCCAAATATGTATGTTGAGTTGCCTACCTCATGGTCACGTGATACCCAAGCATTTATGAAAACCCAGTACAAGAGACGCGGTTCGATTTAACTTGATCTATTACAGTACTCGAAAATATGACGAAAAGCGCTTGGTAACATTTTCCCGGATTTGTTATTTCTGCGACGACGCTAAGAAAACACCTTTTTTGATGTTTCTCCGTAAAGTTGACTAAAATGTTTGTCGAAGTCGTTCGGCCGTGTGCGTCTGAAGTCTCTGTGAAAATAACACGTGTTTCGGGTGATGTGGGCGGCGTATGAAAAACGAAGGCATCCACTTTAAATAAATAATCGCAAATAATACGTTTCCTGCACGGAGTTCGATATTTCGTTCGGACTTGGACTTGTTCCAGCGATCGCGAGCTTAAAAATGTGCATTTCTTTTCTCTTATTTCTCATATACGGCGGGACCATAAGCAGTAACATAAGCGCGTATACCGCATTCATACACCACTCGGTAAAATTGCTTCTTTCTATCTGGGAAGAAAGCGACTGTAGGACGGAGTACAGTGGGTCGATTGTCGGCGCCAATTCCGAGATGAATTTACTTTATCAAATCAATTACGGGCGCACGGAGCAAGAAATTGGTATTACGCGAAATCCGCCTATATCTCCGTACCTCCTCCCTCCTAATCATCGGGCATTGAACGGGGGACTTTGAGAGAGGAAAATGGGTGCATCGATAATTGGAGAATTTCTCTCCGTTCCGGGGTTTCCACGCGACCGGTCCGTTCCTTTCAAGGGAAAAAGATGGGCGCAATATATCGCTTTATTCCGTCACATATTCGCCTAGGTGCAGTACGGAAACGCGTAATGGCATTCGGAGAGTATTCACCCTTGTCACATATGGAAATGTCCCGCTCCACCCTCCCGACGAGCGACAAAGCCGCCGACCTCACCCTCCGACGACGGGGGAGGCTTTATTTAAATCTTAACGAAATTCCGACGCGTGCTCCAGACTCACGCCCCTGCATTCCCGTGGATCCGTCGCAAAAACGGCGGCGGTGTAATAATCGTGCGTTTATTAGTCGCCTTGAGATCCACCATCGGCGCGATTTTATAATCCCTCGTATACGGATGGGAGGTGAGCGAGACTAATCGCGGGATGAAATGCGCCGGGCCGAGCCATCGTTTTAATGCGCTTTTGAAGAAGTGCGCCATAAAATCGGCGAGTCTGAATCATTCAATGGGCCGACGAACAATGTCCGAATGCCGTATCGGTGACGCAAGAACAATGGGGCATAAAAATAATGCCGGTATCCATGTCGGGACCGAGTATATTTGTCTTCAGGTATCTTTGATTTACGCCCGTTCCATGCGAGTACACCGTTGGACAGAAAAAGAGGGGCATTGATTAGCAGCGCCGGATGTAGGCAACCAAACTTACACGGAATTTCAGTGCTGCGTGAACGAGCCTTGTCACAGCTGTCTGGATCAGTGATGACAACTCAATAATATGTCAGAATATCGATTAACAGCTATTTATGTAACTAGTCCATAATTTAGGTAATTATTGAAGAGTTCGACAAATTGGACGAGTCAATAATGCCTAATAATGGACGAGTTGCATACAAGATTTTATGGCCAACTGCTTCGGAGGTGTTTTTTCTTTAAAAAATCACCCATGTCGAATATTGCCAAGTATGCGTTGGTCAATAGGGTTGATTTCTATTACTGAGAGATTCATTATCAATATTGAATTAGTACATAATGAGCCATATTACGTCCGCTAAACTAAGGTAAATGATGCCATTTCTGACGTACTTATAGACAGTTAGACCATAATAAGTCTTGATTTACAAATAATTCAGTAATATGTAAGTTTTTTCAATGATCTTTGTGTCAATATGATGATGCTGTAAAATATGAAGGATTCAATCACAAACAGAGACAAGTGAATAGTTTGACATTTTGACATATTTTGGAGTTGCCAGCACATATCCAGTCGGCTTTGGCAAAGCCCGTTTACGAAGGCACTAAAGATTATCTTTGGAAGGCACTGACATTTGGCGTAAGTTTGGTTGCCTACATCCGGCGCGGCAAATCAAGGTGTCCTTATTTTCTGTCCAACAGTGTACCGCCTACGCGAAAATCGACCCGAAATTTATTCTGCAAATAATTAAAAGACTCGTTATTCGCAGACATCTCGATCATAATGGGAGTGGGCCGGGGAGAGATCGGTTATTAAAAGGTTTCGGCAATGCACAAAAAAGAGCGAGCAATAAAAAAGTAATAAAAAGACGAGGAATTACGGAACACAATGAGCGCGCTCACAATAAACGCCATAATAATAAATAATCAGAAGACAGGGGCGCTGCTTCCGGTGTCTGCAGGCTCCCCGCACTTCCGGCACCGCTACTCGTGTTTATTCTGGTTACGTTTGCCGAGTTTCATCCTGGCGCTCACGGCCTTTATTAAAATTTTAATCATTCCCCGGGATTAAGTCACCGCATCCTCGTCGTTATTATGATACGTCACCGTTTGATAATTTTCAGGATTGAAGTGACGACGACGTATAAATCACCGTCGCCCGCGCCTGAAACTGGCACGAGTGGTATAATAGTCGCTGAAAGGGCTGAAACCGTGCCAACTTCGGGCTCGGCCAAGACTAATTAAAATACCCATCAGTAAGTACGTGCACATGTAGGTGCGCGATCGCTGAAAACTGAAATCGTTCTCGTACATAAGCCACCGAACGTTCGCTTCATTAAAATCGGCTTTAAATACGCCACGGCGCTTACCCGAATGGCGGGGAAATTGCGCATTTTCGACTTTTATATAAACGCGAGATTATCGACGGTGACGGGGAGGTGTTGTCGATGCGTTCATTAGTGGATGCTTGTGCGGGGAAATCCTCCCTTTCGCAGTCAATATTAACATTTCTAGGCGTCATAACCGGCTGCCGAATGTCGCGTTAATCCCGAGTTATGTCCACTGCGGTCCGAGCTAAAACCCCCTTCGATATCGATCTCGAATATGAATCCGCAGAGGGTGGCATAACGGACGACGCAATTACCGGATTCACTAGTAAAAACTTGGTGCAAAATTCATCTAAAAATCTACGTGTACACGGTGATTTTTTAATGTAGGAGAAGGAGTATGAGAAGCTCTTCGTCACGCTCTATTGAGAAACCCATTGAGGGCGTCTAGAAAAAAAAATTTGAAAAATCTAAAGAGAAATTCTGTTCGTCATTCCACCGAGATATGAAGAGGTAAAGTTTAGAAACCATCTTAATTTTTGTAAATTTCGCAACTTAGCACCATTTTTAATAAGTGCTGGGAAACATAATTTTGAGGTTTATTTTTCACATTTGAAAATTCGAACTTTTTCATTAAGATGCTGTATGAATATGCATTTGATATGTTTTGAAAACAACTTGAATGGAATTCCGGGCAGTATTTTCCTATTTGTTCGATTGTCACTTCAGTATTTCAATCTAAAAATGCGCTTGAAAATGTATTCCAATTCCGAATACACAAACATGCTAATGGTTTTGGGTTAATGTCTCAATAATTCACATCAAGCGGCGATGTTGTGCGTGGAAAGATACTCAAATAGAAGACCATCAGGCGCAAATGTATAAGAAACCACCCACCAGTATGTTTATCTATCTACCAGCATATCAACTATCCGCGATATGTAAGTTGCTCAATTTCCGATTCCGTTTTCACCCAATAACTAAAAGAAGAAATCAGATTATTTTTCCTAGACTTCCTCGATGGTTCCCTAGAGCGTACCGGAGAGTTTCTCTGCCATTAAAACATCACTTTGTATATGTGTACTAAATTATGTGTATATTTTACCAAACATGAAATTAGTAAATCGATTATTACGATTACCAATGCCAGGTGTATGATTTTATACTAATTTATCGCACGGTAGGTGTAAATAACTTTACTGGCTACAATTCGACTGCCAGGATGTTTACGGCCAATAATGATAGCTCTACACCCTTAAGTTGACGCCGTTACACATAAATTGTAAGATTTACCAGCTTAAGAGTATAATAATGAATGTCTCATGTCTCAGTATGTATACTTAATGAGTTATTTTACTAAATTGGCGTTTGGTAAATAATGAATCATTTTGACTGAATCTCCGTGAATTCTCCCTATCAAATTCCTGGTGTAAGTTTAGAAGACCATATTTTTACTGGTGTTTATGGAAAAATCGGCGAGATAGATGGCCGCCTCTAGGAAAATCGAAAAAATCAATTATTCCCTCGTTCCGTTCCGGCCTCTTTTCTTTCGCCGCTTTTTCGCCTCATCTGCACAGCGCGGGACAAAACGAGGGTAAAAACGCGTCGTCCGATGGGAAAAAGCGCAGGCGGCGCCGCGCTCTTTACCCCTTCGCGTAGGCGGAAACTAGTCGGCAAATAAAACGCAATTTATCAGAGACAAATAGGAAAACGCGAAAGCGCTCATTGTTTCACCGCATCACGACCGCAATCGGCCGTAATCGGATGATTTCAAACCGCACGCGGAAAAAAACGCAAAAAGAAAAAGTCGACTCTTTCAAAAAGCCACCCTTACCGTCTCTGACGCGCGTAAGCTCCATCGAGCGGCACTGCTCCGAGGTGCACGGGGTCGTCTGGGTGTCCCTCCCGTTGCAGGTCCTCCTGCCCTGCCCTCCCCCGGGAATGCACTGCCGCCTCTTCGTTTTGGTGCAATCGGAATTGCAGTCCGACCACTCGGACCACGACGACCACCGGGCCGGTTCCACTGTCAAACACACACGAAATTAGCGATTTAAAGCGGGGAGACGGAAGGGCCGGACATTACCGTGGCCGTTATCGTAACCGTCGTAGTCGTAAGCGGTATCCAGCACCAGTTCTTCTACAGCGGAAGCAAAAGGGGGGAACGAGCGGTTAGTCACGAGAAGAGAGACAGGCTTTCGCCACGGGGGCGACCACTGATGCGGGCGGATTTCCCTATTTACCCCCAAATTCGGGGGATAAGTCGGGTGTTTAAGATCCCCTTTACTTGATCCGCCCGAAGTGATTACCCCCGGCCGGCGTTGTTAGCTACGAACCTACACGTCAATGCGGCGCAATTCTACCGAAAGCGACCTTTCACTAATCAACAAAATACCTTGAGGGCAGGGGACGCAATCCTTGGTCCTGCGGACGCCCGTTCCTTGGCAGGGCAGCCCTCCGTTGCTGGGGGGCGGGTTGGTGCAGGAGCGGGTGCTCATTTTGCCCGTCGATAGGGTGGCGCCGGGGCACCTGCACTCCGTCCAGATCGACCAGGGCGACCATCCCCCATTCACTGAAATTAAAAACCATTATCTGTATTGTCGGATTAACTTTCTAGTAAGTAGAGTTATAGTTTTGTTAGGTTTTGTCGAGGGTTTTGTCATCGTTTTATTACTAAATTAATCAAAAATAATAGCTACATATTTATACAAATACATCATTGAAAAGTCCATGTTTAATATTTTGGTTGAATCAATAATGTCTCATTATGTATGAGTTGAATACAAGATTTCATGGTAATAGTATATCATGTATCTAGTGTCTAAAGTGATACTTTTTTCCTAGAAAAAAAGGTAACTTTAGTCTTGAGGTGTACACTAAGCGTCAATGAAATCGGGACACCTCGATTAGCTGCGCCGGATGCAGGCAACCAAACATACATCAAATTTTAGTGCCGGCGTGAACGGGCTCTGCCACAGGCGTCTGGATATTTGCTGATATCTCAAAAATATGTCACAATGACAAACTATTCAGTTGAGTTTTGTGACAAAAATCGAGTAAAAAGTGTTTTTTTACAAATAATTCACGGAAAATCGAGTTAATTTTGGTGATCTTTGTGTTGATGATTGCTGTACAATATGAAGGATTCAATCACAAGTCCATACTTATGGTGTTTATGTTTGCAAGATACTGAGAGTTTTTAAGCCTCTTTTGGTGCCTCTTCCTCTTCAAATTTCTGCGCAAGCGTGTGAGAAAAGTTAAGCAAGTAAACTCGTATCATTTACTTACATAAAGATTTCTTTTTCACAGATTATTGAAATGAAACTAATGTATTTAAGATCGAAGGAAAATCTCTTCAATTCATAAGAAATGATAAGAGAATAATTACCAGTGCCGATGCTATTATCCCCTGAATAGAGGCACTCTTACCTTTTCACCATCATATGCCCTCATATTGTAAAAATAAAGAGCAGTTATTACACTTGCGTGCAAAAAAATCGGCCCACCTAAATTTTTAGTGAAATTCAAAGTGGCGTAATTTCTGAACGAGAAGAGTAATTCCAAAAAACTTGGCATCCCTGAATAGCTACATTCTTGGGCTATCACCCGCCAGACGTTGTGTTTTATACAGGTTCTCTGAGTACGTTTTACAGGGTGTCACGTAAAGTTTTGCAAAAATGTTAAACTTTGGATGACCCCACGGTCTAGGAAAATGATGTAATTTTTTCTTTAAATGGTCCTAGGATATTGTTACACTCATATCTTGAAACAGCACTGGAAAAACCGACTCATTTTGTCCAACTACAGGGTGGCCAGAGAAAAACAATTTTTTGTGTCACCGTCATCTGAAAACGACTAACTGATGCATAGGTACTTTTTGATCATTTTCTTGAGAAAACAAGTTCAAAAGTGAAATAAATAAATCAAATATTCAATATTTAATTAAAAAAAGGTATTTTCAATACTACCCTTGCTCTCAAAACTTCTCGAATTCTCCTTGAAATGCATTTTTTCAGATTAAATATTGAATTTTTGATTTATTTCTTTCAATTCAGGCATCGTTTTCTTAAGAAAATGATCTAAAAGTACCTATGCATCAGTTAGTCGTTTTCAGATGACGGTGACACAAAAAATTGTTTTTCTCCGACCACCCTGTAGTTGGACAAAATGAGTCGGTTTTTCCAGTGTTGTTCCAAGATATGAGTGTAACAATATCCCAGGATCATTTAAAGAAAAAATTACATAATTTTCCTAGACCGTGGGGTCATCCAAAGTTTAACATTTTTGCAGAACTTTACGTGACACCCTGTAAAACGTACTCAGGGAACCTGTATAAAACACAGCGTCTGGCGGGTGATAGCCCAAGAATGTAGCTATTCAGGGATGCCAAGTTTTTTGGAATTACTCTTTTCGTTCAGAAGTTACCCCACTTTGAATTTCACTAAAAATTTAGGTGGGCCGATTATTTTGCTCGCAAGTGTATTTCAATATTAAATTTGTTCGTAGTATTTATTTTATAATGGTAACATTTTGGTTGCTGTTATATGTGTTGCCGAAGCTGTTTTGGCTGCAAATATTGGTGTCTTCAGATCTGGTTGTTGCCGGATCCTAATGCTTTTTTGAATAACAATAATTTTTGCCATCAATCACAATTCACAATACAATCACAGTTGAAGCACTCAAGCACTCATCGACACAAATAACATATTACTAAAGTATGCTAATATATCCATGAATTAATTGGAAATAAACACTTTTTATTCGATTTTTTCCACAAAACTTAAGTGAAAAGGTTGATATTTTGACAAATTTGTAAGCTGTCAGAACATATCCAGTCGGCTTTGGCACAAAGTCCGTTCACGCCAGCCCACAAATTGGTGTATGATCGGTTGCCTACATATCGGCGCAGCTACTCGAGGTGTCCCGATTTCATTGACGCTTAGTGTACAACACGACACGGTATTTTTCGTAATTCTCAGAACGAATTCCATAAACGAGTATTTGATCATTTTTCCCCACTGGGCATACAATGGGGAATGCTTTGAAAATAACTACATAAAAAACAGAATTTATTGTATTTTTATAATTTTTCCATTTAAACTTTTATTGTTTTTTCTTCTCCAGGAAAAAAATAATAGCTACTTTATTCGTTTTTATAATCGAATTGAAGGTCACTTTAGTAAAAACGAAGTTTAGAATATCATAAGTGCAAAGGTCGATTTGGTCGTTGAATTGTTATACACTCTCATTTCATTTTTATTAAAGTGGACTCCGATCATGAAATCAGGAGTGAGTCTCACAAAGTTTCTAATGCACTTCCTGAAACGGGAAAATTTGTTTTTCTTCAGAAAAATACTTGAAAATCATTTATTTTGAAAATTTCAAAAATACAGAGCGATCGAGAAAATTTCACATAAGGGGAGGTTGTGACTATCATTCTCTCTCTACCCTTTTAGTAGTTTTCAGGTGAGACAGAATGATAGTCATATCCTTCATTTATGTGAAATTTTCTAGATCCCACCGTAGGTACAATTTGCTTTGGTCTGTTTAATAGACTTGTTCATTTATGCCTTTGACATTGGCCGAAACATTTGGGAGTTATCTTCACAACCAATTAGAAATGATAACGCTAATTTCTATCCAACAGAAATCGTAGAATTTGGCCGAAAAATGTAGATCTTAGTCATAGAAAACAACCCTAATTCTGACAGTTATCAATATTAAAACATGAAACTTCATCAGACACTTGTGGCGGAGTTTTCCCAGAAAATTTTAGGAAAAAGAAAAAACATCGGTGACATTTGTTAAGGAAATTTGAGTTTTAATCGGTTTTAATTATACCTAGTTAGAAGATGGCGTTGTTTCATTGAACAAAGGACCGAGTATCTTTTTCCGGAAAAATGGCCAACCCAACTCACAGCAAATTTTGGTGTCAAAAGCCGCTGTTACAAAGCAAAAGCCAGTAAACTTCAAAATATCTTCACAAAAACATGCCAAAAAGTCACGAGGATTTTGCTGTTCCACTTAATGTGAAACAACCTGTACACACGACCGTTTTTTTTTTGTTCAATTGACGCAATTTTCATTGAAAAGTCCCTGAGTTGCAATAAATTACCGTCATCAGCCCCTCTACTTTTTCCTGTGGGAAAGCGGCGATATTCCGGCCCGTTCCAGTCGCGACTTTCCCACCGGCTCTTCCGTTCGTATCTAATTAACCCGCGTCGGCGATTTTTCTCCCGAGTAACTTGAGGTCGAAAGAAGTACCAGCGCGGTCGTGGGTGAGAAAGATCGAGGCGCGAGGTCACGAGTCCGCCGGATTATTACAAAATAAATTACGCTCAAATTGATTCTCTCATACCTCTCGGGGGAATTAATCTCGTTAAACACGACTCATGACTGGTGCGTTTAGGCGAGCCGTCCGTCCGAGATTAATCGGTCACGTCTTCTCGTCGGTCGGCCCGTGCATAAATTATCCATCACCGCCCGAAGAAAAAATAATCGAACATGTCAACGTCATCGCCCGATCAAATAGACGCAGTCAAAAGTCAAAGTGAAGATTCCGTGGGGATGTTCAGCTGGTTGAACAGGGAGCCGGAGGTCCGGCACGAGTGCTACGAGAATGTCGCCGAGGGCCTCAAGAGCATCTACAAGAACAAGATGCTGCCGCTGGAGCAGCAGTATCTGTTCCACGAGTTCCACTCGCCGCCGCTGAACGATCCCGATTTCGAGTCGAAACCGCTCATTTTGCTGGTGGGGCAGTACTCGACCGGGAAGACGACTTTCATCAAGTACCTGCTCGAGAGGGACTTTCCCGGGATGAGGATAGGACCGGAACCGACCACCGACAGATTCATCGCCGTGATGTACGGCGACAAAGAGGGCGTCATACCGGGCAATGCCCTAGTCGTCGACCCCAAGAAACAATTTCGGCCGCTGTCCACCTTCGGGAACGCGTTCCTGAACAGGTTTCAGTGCTCGATGGTCAAGTCTCCCGTGCTCAAGGGGATGTCCATCATCGATACTCCGGGGATACTCGCAGGTGAGCACGGTTTAACCCTTTCGCTGTTACACGAAAAACGTGAAATTTCCAAATTCTGCACTTGGAGGGTTAAAAAAAACAGGAAAAGGGAGCTCAAGAACTTCTAGAATTAATAAAAACTGCTGTGGGCGCAGAACTAATGGGAAGGTCTGAGAACTGTTAATAATCCCTTCTCTTGATGGATTCTAAGAGGCGGTATTTCAATCATGGTTTGAATCATGATTAAGCAAACCGGAGATTAATTATTAACGATTGTTGTAACAATGAAAATCAACAACAATTTATCTAAAGATTTGATGAACCGCGACTGAAATACCTACTGGGTCTAAGAAATTTTTATTTAGTCTTGAAAAGTTTTAAATAACTAATAATATGAAAGCATCTGTTAATTGCTTTGAATTACATTGAACGATTTTCGAAATCAAGAACACCAAAAATTTTTTTCAAACTATTGTGTTCTTTGGACGAAAATTTAGAGAATCCTAAATAATCTTGCAATCTGTTTTACAGTACATTTCATCTCAAAAATTAAATTTCAGGTGGTGTCTTTTACCCCTCCATATTGAACAGTGAAAAGAGGTCGAGTGACATTTAAAATTGAAGGGCTATTGATGGACTATTTGAGAAAACAAAATGGTTGATCTTGTTCATAAAAATGAAATTACACTAAAATCACGAAAAAAGACTTTTACAATTTTTTCCCATACTTTTAAAGCCTCACTTCAAATCCCTGAGTCACGTAAGACAAGCTGAATTATTGCATGATCTGCATCAAAAAACCCTTCATGAAGGCAGTCGGCAGTCTAATAATATCGAAAATGTTACGTAAAGTCATCGTGAAGTTATCAAGTATCAGAAGAGAGATTTTTGTCTTTGCATTAGAGAAAATGACGCATCATTGAACGAAATCAATGATATTTGGTTTTAAGAATCAAGGAAAAATATTTAAAAACCATTTCAAACTCTTTTTTGGACATTATATAACGAATTTCTAATCATTTCCAAAGAATACTGTAAAATTCCATAAGAATTTACGAAATTTGCATTCTCTGTTATACAGTGCCTTCTATTTCAAACGAAATATTCCCAGGTTTTTTTTGTCACAACAATAAAAATCAATAAAGTTAGTTTTCAGCTGAAAGGTAAATAGAGCATTGATAAACCGGCCCTAAGCCCCGGTATTTTGGCCTCTGATTATCCTCCTGTTAGCTAACTGGAACCTTAGGTTGTGACATTTCTGGTTAAAATGGATAATAAAGGGTCACATTCAAAGTTTCAGTTAGCTAACCGGAGATTGAACCACAGAGGTGAAAATACCGGGTCTAAGTAGTTTCGAGAAAAATATCGATACACGCGTCGATTTCTATTTTCAGAAAGATTCATTTTGATTCTAAATTGAACTTCACAGGAACACCCCAAATTCACGTGTTGTTTTTTCCCTCATAAAGAAAAGGGAAAGCAAGTTAAGTGACACCTCAAATTGGTATTTTTTTCAGTTCCGGGATTTTTGGGCGCGGTTCGCTTCAAGTGTACTGTATAAAAGTTTCCATCAATTTCTTCGAATTTCTGGAATTTTCCGAATCACGGAATTAATTTCCAAAAATGATTTCAAACTCTAGTTTTCCTTTGACAACAAATTTCCGAGAATCTCTAAATAATTTTCAAAGGATACTGTAAAACTCCTCGAGATTTTGCGAAATTTGCAATCTCTCTAATCGACTTATGCTTTTCCAGGTGAGAAGCAGCGCATCGACAGGGGCTACGACTTTACCGGCGTGCTCGAATGGTTCGCCGAAAGAGTCGACCGGATAATCCTGCTGTTCGACGCACACAAGTTGGACATATCGGACGAATTCCGGCGCTCCATCGAGGCGCTGCGCGGCCACGACGACAAAATCCGCATAGTTCTGAACAAGGCGGACATGATCGACCATCAGCAACTGATGCGCGTGTACGGCGCCTTGATGTGGTCCCTGGGCAAAGTGCTGCAGATGCCGGAAGTCGTCCGCGTCTACATCGGCTCGTTCTGGGACCAGCCTTTGAGGTTCGACGTGAACCGGCGCCTGTTCGAAGACGAGGCCCAGGACCTCTTCAAAGACCTCCAGAGCCTGCCCAAGAATTCCGCCCTGAGGAAGCTGAACGACCTCATAAAGAGGGCCCGACTGGCCAAAGTGCACGCCTACATAATGGCCGAACTCAAGAGCCAAATGCCGAACATGTTCGGAAAAGACAACAAAAAGAAGGACCTGATCAAGAATCTGCACGTCATCTACGGCAAGATCCAGAGGGAGCGCGGGATTTCTCCGGGCGATTTCCCGGACATCAACAGGATGCAGAAGACTTTGATCAAGTACGATTTCGTCAAGTTCAGTTCGTTGAGGCCGAAACTGCTGGAGGTGGTCGCCAAAATGTTGACGGAGGACATTGCGCAACTGATGGCGATGATTCCGCACGAGGAGACGGAAATCAGCAAGGTGGACGTTAAAGGGGGCGCTTTCGATAATGTCGCGGATGAAGATTCGCCCTTTGGTTACCGCAGGGGCGAAGGCGTCAATGCCGGAATGGGCGAGCCGGACTGGATCGTGGAAAGGGAAAGGGCTACTTATGACGCGATTTTCGACCGACTTTCACCGAGCGGAACGAAACTTTCCGGATCGGCCGCCAAACCGGAACTGGTCAAGTCCAAACTGCCCAATAGCGTTTTAGGGAAAATCTGGAAATTGGCGGATGTGGACAGGGACGGCTTCCTGGACCGGGACGAATTCGCCCTGGCCTTGCACTTAACTAAAGTCAAGGTAGAGGGTTGCGATTTGCCTTTGGAGCTGCCCGAACATTTGAAGCCCCCTTCCAAGAAGAATCAAACTCAATAAAATCATGATCTAATTTTGGTGATTTCGCTTTTGTGTCGTTCGGCGTTTACGCGCTTTCCAGGCGTATTATTTCGAGTTTTATTAAAGTTTATTGCGATTGAAATTGGGAGGAAGGACGGGGGGAATGGAGTCGTCGGTGCTATTGATTTGGGGAGTTTTAATCAACGTAGAAGGGTAAAAACATTAATTGAAACGGATCACTTTGAGAGTGGAGCACACGCGGCGGAACCAGAAACTAAAACGGACGGATTCGGAATTCGAGAGTCGTCGCGGAATGGCCCTTTTCAGACAGCTGCAGGCCGCACTAAACCAATTAAAACAAAGAACGGGGCCTTTTGTCCTAATTGTATCCGTATTAGCTCGCGTTTAATGGCCCTTTTTGCACGGATTAGTGCCGAGTTTCGACGCGGTGAAATAATTAGTGCCAGTACAGAGCGTTCTGTGCCCCGTCTATAATAAGAAACCGGCGGTCGCAATTCCGGCGACCTCATTAACTCTGACCCCTCCGAATCGCGTTATTAATAACCAGAAATTTGTGGCACTCGGTGCCTGGTAGCACTCGAAAAATTAAAATTTTATTCTACCTGGATTTCGACGTTCTTGCCGATCGCCCGTGTGATCCCATACGCATTGTGACCGGTCCCCAGTTCGCGGTTGGATATGCGACCCCGCATCCACTGGTCAAAAATGAACCATTATCTTTTCATTATGTAATTTCTTGGAGTATTCATTGAAAAACTTGAAGTAGGTCCTTGAAGCAACCTATAAAATTTTCTTCGTCACCTCGATAGTTTTTGAATTGGTTTTTACGGGCAAATATTGTAACACGTCTTGCTAGATCAAACACACATTAATTTCCAAATTTGTTGCCATTTTACACCGAGACGACCGATTTTCTCTGCTTTTCGGGTTCGATTTACACACTTTATTTCTTTTGAGGTTTTTTCCGTTTTTCTTGTCGGATTTTCATGAATCATGAGGTTTTAGCTTAAAAACACGAAACACGCTGGGGGACACGATTGCACACTATCTGCTGCCGATTTTATGCATTTTCACCTCAAATTGAACGAATTGTCGAAAAGTGAATCAGCCGGCCTTTAGTACAGTTAATTGTTATCATACGAAGCAAGGAGCGAAGGGCCCTAGGGAAATAGGTACAGGTGCGCTTTCGTTACGATTTTTTCCGCGGCAAAGTTATTTCGTCGAACACCTGCGGAAACACGGACAGGTGAAATTCTAAACCGCCCGTGTTATGATTAAACACCGGGAAAGGCCCGAAACCGACGACTTTATTATTTGTGTGGAGTAAAATCCGAGATGCGGTCACGGAACGTGCCGTGTTGATTCAGTTTTCGACACGCTTATGTTATTTCAAGTCCGAGTCGAGATCGGCCAACTACTTAACACGGCGACGGGCAAATATTTAAGCGCCGACTTTAATAAATTCCAAGAGAAATTTCCGCAAATCGCCCACACTCGAAACTCGGATAAATATTTGAGGCCGAGAAGGCAAAAATCCTAAAACGCCGACGACGACACGGTGCGAAAAATCCTAGGCGGTATTAATTTATGGCCGGTTCGCAGCATCGTAGTGCATAATGGGCCGTCGTCATCGGACCTCATAAGTTGGGTCAATATTTGACTAACAACGGTGATGGGTGCGGGTAGTGTTTGCTTTTAATCCCACCGTGATGGGGGAGAGAGACCGCGGGCGACTTCAGCTGCATCGCCACATTTTTGAGGGCGGCATAATTGGGGGTAATTTACCCTCGGAACGCCGATGAGGGAAATTTCGGTGAGAGCGGCGCGGCGGGACGGAGAGTGACATGCGAACGCCTTTTCCGATCTATTTTTGAAAATAATTAGTTTCGGAAGCTCTGGAAGCGAGACGGGACTCGGCGGAGCGAACCAGAGTCGTCTAGGTGAGTATAATGTGGACGAAAATAAGAAAACGAATCGAGCATCACAGGATGTCCTAAAAATCGCGCACCCGAGGTGTAGGGGCCAATTGCTCTAGTCAATATAAGAGAAAATTTTCTACAAAGTATGGTCCGCAAACGCGTAATAGATACAGGGTGTCATATTCAACATTTCCAGTACATTTTTCGGAGGCATGAAAAAGTTTCATATCTTAAAGCTTTCAGAAAAGTTTAGTTGATTTTTGTATCTTTATTAATTCAAGAGATATTGCGATATTTGTGTAATTGATCGGAAAACAGGCAACTAAAATTTGACAATTATTACAAAATTCCTTTGACAGAAATGAAAAGGGGGGTTTATTATTTCAATTCATTTTTACTCTTACTACTCTAGTTTCGTAAAGATTGCCTCTTTTGTTAAAAGAAAAACTGAGAAAACTACGATGCTATTTCAAGTCGCGATAACTCTTGTAAAAATGTCAAACTAAAAACGTATTAAAACAACTAAAAACGCTCGATGCGGTCTATCATGTTTTTTTCGGGGTATTTTCTTGAAACATTTAATATTTCGCCCTTTGATAACTGCACTAAAATCGCAATATCTCTAGAATTAAGGAAGATAGAGCTGTCCCAAATTCCCTGTGCCTCGGCTCGCGCAGGTTCCGAACGAAATCTCGGGCAAGTTCGGAAATGGGAGGATAGAAACTGCGATGACAGTGGCGTAACCAAGTTAGAGTTGGGGCCGAAATCAAGATATTATTTATTAATTTATAAATAATGATGATCTCGATGATGATATTAGATGGATCAATAATCAATAATTGACAGAAAATATTCAATTATCCATTAGACATTCAAATACCATCGAAATAATCGAATTATTATTTTCTTTATGTAATTTCAACGCAAAGGGGAAGTTCACTATCGGCGCTACTGACATTCTCCATATTGAGCCCAAGATTTGGTTTCATTTATTAGCGTTTTGTACGAATGCGCATCTGACCTTGGGGCACAGATAATTTGGGACAGCTCTACATAAAATGTATTTTCTGAAAGTCTACAGCCTGTCCTAAAAATAGAGGCCCGAGGTATAAGGGCCGACCGATTCTTCTCGTCAAAATAAAAGAAAAAGTTCCTATAAACAAAGGTCCGCAAACGCTTACTTGATACAGGGTGTCACATTTAACATTTCCAGTACATTTTTCATCCGCATGATAACCGCATGCGAAACAATGTTTGAGATGAAAAAGATAGCCTACCCTATAGACTTTCAGAAAAGGTTTTGTCGATTTATGTATTTTTATTAGTTCCAGAGATATTGCGATTTTGGTGCCACTGATCGAAGGACAAAATATTAAAATTTGAAAGCTAGACCAAAATATCCCGAATAAAAATGATGAAGCTTTCAACTGTTTCAATATTTTTTTAGTCTAACTTCTACTGTTTCAGAGATATCGCGACTTGAAATAGTACAGTTTTTCAAACAAAAGAGGTAATACTTCCGAAAGTAGAGTAGAACGAGTAAAAATGTATTGAAACGATGTCTATGAAATTTCTCCGTAATTTTCAAATTTTAGTTTTTTGTTTTCGAATCAGCTGCACTGAAATCTCAATATCTCTGGAATTAATGAAGATACAAGAATCAGCAAAAGTTTTTCTGAAAGCTTGTAAGATAGGCTGCCTTTTTCAAATGAATCTTTTTCCCGAATTTCGTTGTCATGCCTCCCAAAAATGTACTGGAATTGTTGACTGTGACACCCTGTATCTCTTAAGCGTTTGCGCCAAATAGTTTATAGGAACTTATCCTCTTATTTTTATAAGAGGAATTGGTCCTCTTACGTCCGGGCGCCATTTTTAGGACATACTGTATTTTAAGACGGTCTTTTTTCTCCATCTCTTGGGGTAAAGTCGTGCAATAATCGGCCGCGCCTGGTAATAAACCGGTGGCGCCCGGACGGTTATTAACAACTTCGATTTTTGCACGTCCGTAATTATTTCTCTCGAGACGACGACGAACGCAGGCCGGGATTGATCGTCTTTCGGCCCGCGCGAATCGCCCGAGGGCCACACACGCACACCCACACACCACCGGCGCACACAAAAGGACAATAAATAAATACGGCCGGGGTCATTAAACATGTACGAAGCGACAGGTCCCGTCCTTTTTTACCCTCGGAAAAAATACGATATTCCGTTAAATATGCCTGTCATAACATCCAGACTTCTTTTACTCTTTCTTCTCTCGTGTGTGTGCGCCGTGTAGGTTATCCCTCGAAAACAGCGGGGGCTCACGAGGACTATTGTCTTACAACGTGGAAGGAATCTCAACGTCGAAATGTTATTACCATTCGATTCGGGCAACCGCCCGATATGTTTTTTCGGTAAGTGGGTGGGCCTCTCTTTATTATGACGCGGGGTGAATTTTTGATCCGACGATGGCCTAATAATATTACGTGCGGTGAAGTATTGAACCGCGGAGAATTTCATGGGCGAGATTTTCGCAGGGCTTTTTAGGGAAAGTGACCTCACCCTACGCAATTTCTTAAATAGCTGGCAAGTTTCGCGTCTACGAGGTTTCTGGCTGAGACCGGGAGAGATCAAAAGACGGCGCATTCCTCCCTCACAACTATTCGAGGTGCCGGATGTGGAAATTTAACCGAATTTCTAGAGGGCGCGCGTTCTTCCAAATCCGAGCCAGTTCGGTTTTAATTAAGTGCCCGATGATGGGCGTAATCAAGCCGGCCCCGATTGTTTTCCAACTTTAATTAATATAAAACCGCGCGTTTTATATAACAAGAGGGAGGAATTATAATGATCATCTCACTATGATGAGGGAAAATCGACTGCGTTTTCGCCCCGGACTCGGTATAAGTAATTTTATGAGGCTAATCCGATTCGCCTTAAAGATATGCCTTTGTGATGCGTCGACAAAGAGAACGAAATTAATTCGAAATTCGCCCGGTCCCTTTGAATTAATCCGTCGCTCATTTCCTCAGGTTTTTCTGTGTGATTCAATAACGAAAAACGAGATTCGATCCGCGGGCTTTGCGACAGATTCCGCCGTCATCGACGTTCGCCTTGTTTGCTCACTTTTCTCGGTGAATAAAGACGCGATATTCCGAATCCGACGTCGGAATTGAATTACAAAACGTCGTTTTCAGGACGTAAAACAATCAAGCGATCGAAAAACTTTATACATGTCGAGGAATTTAAAGCCCGGGACATCGGAAAAGTTTCCGCGTTAGCTCGCCGACCGCAGATTGAGCACGAAGCCCAGAAAAACGAAGACTCGTTCGAGAAAACGTATACAGGGAGCGACGTTTATGGCCTTTCGATTGCATTTCGACCGGTTTTTACGCATCAATCATACCGATCCGAGACTCGCCGCGATGAATGACGATACCAAGATTTATCAGTTTAACCGTCAATCGGGAAAAGGTCAAAACACCCGAAAACTCCGCTAGGTAGGTAACGTAAGCGTTTTCAGCCGATCAGTTGCGGCCTGTAATACTTAGGGCCTACTGCACCGCTTTCACTTAAAAGTTAAAGCGGAGCTTAAGCCTTGACTACAATTGTTAACAACAATTGTTGCTAAGGTTTAAGTTCCACTTAAATTTTAAGTGAAAGCGGTGCTGTTGGCCTTTAGTCATTTAGTTGCTTCGAATTGTTGAATAATTGTGTGATTTCACATATTTTGCCAATACCAAACTTCTATAAATAAATTATGGCGGATTATGACAGTTGTCAATTTTTTTTCTCTTATATTTATGAGTTTTTACAAGTAATATTGGTATTAAAGTGATGTGGATGTCGGAAAAAAAGTATACGCAACTTGTCGGAAAAGTTTTATTTCACGACTCGTGGGATGTAGCGCTCGGCACTTTTCCGACACGTTCCGTAATGTACTATTACGTTACTAGAGTGGTAAATAGCCAATTACTTAAACTAGTCGTAACTTTGTAGTGAGTAACTAGATTTTGAAGTTTTAGTAACTTTTGCTCTGTAACACTGACTCTTTACCCTGAAGTTTGCTGTGAGTTGGGCTTTTAACGGTTGGGTTAGCTATTTTTTCTGTCGTTTTTTAATAACTTTGAATTTTCACCTATACAAACGCATCGAGTTCTTTGTTCAATAAAATAACTTCATCTCTATATTTTGTTTCAAACATTTCTCCTCAACTTTTTTCTCAAGATTATCCAGAAAAACTATGCCACAAGTGCCTGCATGTAACTTGATTTTTTCATTATTTTCTACTTTTCTGTAATGCAGTGATGTGCCTTTTCTTCAATTGTGTTGTTTTGCCCTTATTTATTAAGGATATTTGAGAATTATTAGAAATTAGTTCTTTTTGGCAAGGATTTTAATGACAATCTATGTCAAAATCTAAAATTTTATATTTTTGTCAATAGCCATCAACTATTCATTTTATTTTGAATAATTTAGTAACAAAACCATGACAACACCTAACAACCCTAAATTCCTAGTTAGTTCCTCATTACAACGCTAATCTGCCTGTAATTACTTGATTGATGGCTTCACCAATCGAGGAATGTATTATTTACGAAATCTAAAAATTTTATTGATAATAACACTGTCAAATTACCATTATGGCGACGACAATTAAGGAATTCATCACGGTTACTATGGATACAAAACAAATTGGTGCCAACCCTATATCTGCTGCCAAGAAAATCCCTAGGTAACTGTGCGATCGGTCTACAGTCTACACTTTACACAACACTGTGCGTAAAGTGCCGTTTACGGCTTTTGTCAGTTGTACAAAATTGACAACTTTACATGGCGGTCGTGGATAAACTCATAAATATTCAAACGTGATCCGACGTAGAGACGAGAGAGGTGAGTGGCGTAGGGCTAATGGGGTGATGCGCATTTGGGCATAAAAGCGGTAACACTTAAATAATTAATCATTAAACGTAATCCCTCGACGTAAATTGCACGAGAGGAAACTCTCTCAAGACATTGATAACGCGGTCCGCTCCATTAACCCGGGCAAAAATCAACCGCTATTATACGGGGGGCTCACCGTAAACGGTGATCTGCGCGGGGGGCGCGGTCCTTTTGGCGGCGACGTTTTCGGCGACGCACGTGTAGTTGTTGGTGTCCTGGAGCCGGGCCTGGCCGATCAGGAGGTGGCCCTCGGTGCTGACGAGCACGGCGGTGTCGGGCTGCAAGGGCTGGCCCCCCTGAAGCCAGTACACCCTCGGCGGGGGCACCCCCGCGGGGGGCACGCATCTCAGCTCCATCTGGTGCCCGATTTCGACCTTGGTAGATGACGGGCTGGCCTCGAATGTCTTTTTCATATCTGGAAAATAACGAATTTCGTCAGATTTTGCTACACCGGAAACCACTTAATTTCTAATCGACGACGTATTGACGGCGACAGCACCCTTTCGCGCTTAAAATGGGTTAATCGGGTTAAACCGGCAGCGCTCTTTCTACTATACACCGTGTTCCAGAATTAGGTTCCAATATTTTCGTACCGAAAATAAGATAAAATGTCCAAATGCACATAGGTCCAAAAATCTAGAGGTAACTAGAGGTGTTCAAAGTTGGGATTCAAATATTGATTATCAGATTATTTCCGAAACGGCTTTCAATTTGGAAATGCAACTTTATACACTTTATATCTACGATTCTACTTATTATCTTGCTATCAGTTGAGGTATGGTTGAGGTGTTTCGTTGATTTTTGGAAACCAGTATCATAGAACTTGGGAGGGTATAATTTTTATGCTCTTTATAACCTTTCATTTGACAACATTTTTATCTTAGCGGGTGAATAGTCTATGAAAAAGGTATCAACCGTTTTCTAGGAAATATATTTTTCTTTCTGGATCTTTGTGTAATAGATGTGAGACCTAAAGGAGATTTGCGCAGGAAATGAAACATCCATGTATAATTGAATTTATGAACGATCGGGCATAAAACGCCATCTTACGCCTTGATTCGCGGGCGCTAAAGTGGTATTTTACGCCCTAGGGCGCTAGAAGTACGCGTCGTGTATTCTTGAACAAAATAGCTTTATTCTATCTTTTTAATGACTAATGATTTATTTTGCGTGATTATACACCTCAAAATTACAATTGGGACAATTATTTACATTATGATGATGACTTATTGTTCTTGATCGATTTCTCAAAAAAAAGATCCGGAGAACTTCTTCCTTTATAGTAACATCATCTACTTGAACTTGCTCCATTTATTGAAGACCACTTATTCTTTTTCACATAAAATTTCGGATTTCACTGGTAATAATTCTGTAGCTTCGGCAGCGTTCGTAATTTCTGCTGGGAAATCGGTAATTTCTTCTTCATTCGCCGTAAAAATCTTCTCCAAAACCGCCACTCATTTTCACTTTTGGAAATTTTTTCAATATGGCTACCTTTATTTATGTTGTTGTTATCGTTACATTCAATTTATTTGTATTATTTCAATTTTTAATCAAAATCAAATACCTTTGCGTCACTTTGACAAATTAATTTCCAGACAGCGTCAAACTTTATAAAATTACGAGATGCATTTTAGAGGAGATCGTTCATAAAATGTTGTATGCACCTCAGGCGTAAGAAAGCGTTTAGGGCCCTTGTCGTGTTAAAGCCTTCGGCTGCGCCTCCGGCTTTAATTTCACGACCGGGCCCTAAACGCTCTCTTACGCCCTTGATACATAAATAACTATAAATCCGCGTTTAGTATACATAGTTTTGTTACATTTTTACTTCATTTTAGTACACATTTTGTTGGAGGAGCACCCACAAAAATGTGTGCAAAAATTATTTGTCAACAGAAGAATTTGTTCTGCTCTGGGTGAGACCTGAAGCAGATCTGAGCAGGAAGTGAAAGATGATGTATAATTGGATGCAATTCACATTTATTTAGATTTTATTTTGTTTTTACCTCACTCTAGCAAGTACATTGAGTTTGTTGGAGTTTCCACCCAGGAAAATGTCCGGACAAATTATTTGTTCTCAGAGGGTTTACTCTGTGCCAAATAAATGAGATCAAATCACACTAATTATGTGTTTATTCAATCTTCTATCAATTTTTCCCTTTGCTATTCGAATTCCAGATAATTGTCTCTAAATTTGACACGAGTTTCAGAATGAAAAAACAGAATTTTCTGGAAAACGGTTGATTTTACCGATATGAATCAAGAGTATTGGCGTTCCAAGATATTTTGGCCAACACGTGACCCCCAAAGTACCTGACAAATTTTTTCATTAGTCAATGGTTAACAATGATTTCAATTGAATTTTGCTCAGCAGTCACGTGTTGGCCAAAATATATTGGGACGACCATATCTCGTTTGTGGATTATTCACACCTTACACTTAAGTATGTACCCATAACAAGATGAAACTATCGAAAATATTACCCAATATAAAATTATAAAGGGCTGATAAATTGAACCCTTCCAAAGCCTACGCCACTGCTTTCCAGAAAATTCATGAAATACCTGAAATTATGGTAGGCATAATCCTAAACAAATGTACCGAGTTGCATTTCCAAATCAAAAGCAGTTTAGGAAATACTTCGAAAGATCAATACCCCAATTCCAATTTTAAGAACATCTACATAGTTCCATTATTATTTCTTATTTTCAATAAGGAATCATCGGGCAAAAATTGCAACCTAATTCTGGGACACGGTGTATTATACCGATCGAGTTTATTATGGAAATTCGAGTCAGCTACTCTTCCAGAGTTTAATCTTGATAAGTGGAGTCTAATTGCACCCTGCAAGATCAGACAGGAAAAAACCTCAAACGGAACCGAATAAGACGGTAATTAGTGGAAAATTGTGGTGTATTAAAACGGGTGTAAAGGGTGAAAGGACGATGAATCATCGCGTTCGGTCGAGGTGGATGGAGGCGTTATGGGTGACTCGCCCCGTGCACGTGAGACACTCACTGCCGTTAAAATTATAATGCATCCACTTAGTCAAACAATACCGAGTCAACAAGACTATAGAGAGAGCGTATATGCGAAACCGAACGCGTGTTATTTAGTGGATCGTAGTAGCGAAAGGTGAGGCGAAGACCCGCGACGCGTGGGTGCCGCGCAATTACGAAAGGCTTTATTAGCGTTTTATCTTAATGAATGCGAGCGCGAAAGCAATATTCCATATACTTTGAGAGCCCACGTGAATCCGGCGGGGACTCCGAGCGACATGCGGCAATTACCCGGCTCTCCTCTCGGCCGACCTTATCTGAAACGGTTCTCTTGTCGACTTCCGCGAGACACAAACGCCCCTGTTTCAGGATGTTGGGAAGGCGTTTGAGGTGGCGAAGTGAAAATGATGAGAAAAGGCTAAAAATGACTAAGTTTCAAGCTTTTAAGAGAAAGCACAATGATTTGATGCCTCGGTCCATGGGAACCAATGTTAATGTTACCGCCCCTATTAAGGACGTTAGTCAGTTGAATGAAAATGATAAGAAAAGGCTGAAATTTTTTTTACACACTGCCAAAAGTGGTGTTAGTCACTGGTATTTTTATCAGAATTTTCATCTGCGGCGTTTTCGAGAAAAAAAATGTCATAATCTGAGGCCTTTAACATGGGATCTTATGGCGTTTAGTGAGCAGTTGACCTGAAACTACTGATCGCGAAGGGGAAAATATTAAGATCGCTTTGAAAAATCATACAATTTATAGTGTAGACATTTGTGATTCATTCTTAAAAAAGATCGAGCCATTTCACTAACCTGAATTCCAGGAAAAAATTGAAACAGTTCCGAAAACAGGAACTCGCGTTCGAACATAAAGAAATATGGCAACGTCGCCATTTATTACAAGGGCGCTATATTGAAAACACTCATCTTATTCGAGATGATATCGAATTATAAAATTAAGACTATAGACGCTTTGGGTCAATAAAAAAAGGGAATGAAAAGAAATTCAGGTCGATTATTACTGAAATTATAAAAATATGTTTCTGATTTGAAAAGACTTTTTAATGTTGAATACGGCGGAACATGTATTTTTTTCTCTTCTTCCCATTCGCGACTTGAGCCAGCCGCTTATTATATTGTTTTTCGGTGACTATTTTGTACTTCCACCTTCGTTTTTCGCCTTTTTTTCCATTTTAAACGAATTATAAAAAAATATTCAGTCGTTTTCACATTGACATGGAACTGAACTGACAATTGACAGCACCCAACAATAACAAAATCCTGAGCTCCGTTCATAAACTACACTGGATCACTTAATTATATGCAAGTCTGAGTGAAACAGACTTATACGCTTATTATAGAATAACATGAGAGCACGCATAAGACCAGTCCGTGGCCGAAATAATGCTATGGACGTATTCTGTTCCGGCGACTGCTGCCAACCTAAACTCTTTTCACCAGATAATGCGCTGTTTCACGATCTACGCATTATTATTTTATGCTCTAAAAACAGATTTATTCCAGGATAAATAATAATTCCATGAGATGTTTGTAATCAGGACGATAAATTAAGTGATTAGTAATCAATTCTAGTCCTTTAGAACCGATAAATATGAATTTATAAAAGAAAAATAACAGTTGGTAGTGGTCATACGGTCCTATGATAGAGCATAGGCCCGCCCCTACCACACCTCACCCCGTAAAGATACTATCTAACGTCCTTAATGAGAGTTTCAATTGGGTGTTTGGACACAACGTTGTTATGTTAATTGTCTTTGGATTTGCCCTATCAAACTCATTATTTTGGTTAAATAATTTTTATTGGCATTTTTGTGAGATTGTGTATCGAAAACCATGGAAAATTAACGCACGATTAGATTTCACACAGAAAGTTTGTCATAAAGGTGACCGAACCTTTATCATATGCAAATGAGCAACTTATAGCGCCACTTTTTAGTAAATTTTGTTGGAAATTCGTGTCACTTGATAAAGCTCAGCACGGCAAATGACAATTTCAACTATTAAAATACTAAAATACCAACAAATGTGTTAAAATTCCTGCAAAAGCTGTTAAAAACGGAGGTGCTACATGTATACGGGTTGCTCCAAAACTACTACTGCGAATATTTTGAGGAGGTGATTCCTAAGTTCATATTAACTTGAATCGGGAAATGCTTACCAGCTGAGCTACACTCCCTTTGAGTTGAGGACATAAAAATGGTTCCTATTTAAAATAGTGTCAGATTTTTTTGTTTTGCACTTTAACTTTAGTGGTTTATTGTTTGTGTCTAGTTTTTAAAATACATATCTTCGAACATTTGATTTTATTTTTTTAACCCAATAGAAATCAATCTTTGGGACCCCAACTTCATTAGAGATTAGCGGGTAAGCATTTTGGGATCCATGTTGACTGTTTTTATTAAGGGGGTTACTTATTGCGGATCGCCGAATCAAGATTTTCGCGTGATTTTTTAGGATCTTGTTGGAAAGGATGTATTATCTCTCGAACATCTTCGAAATTTCGATAAAGTACTTACTTTTTGAGATATGACTAAATGAAAATGGTCAATTTTAGCCATTTTCGTGTTTTTTTATAGGCTTTTGGAAAAGAATTTTGAAGAACGGAAAATGTACCAGTGGTCACACATCATTTGTTAATACTCTTAATTTTTTTCATCGAAAAATTTCCGAAAATGAAGACGTGGTTTTATAAATGGCAACCCTCTGAAAACGGTCAAATTGCCGAGGTAAAACCTCACCTTAAAATGAACTTAGGAGTCACCTTCGAAAATTTTTCGCGGTAGTTCTGGAACACCCTGTATGGGCAAGTTTTCATCTTAGGTGATACGTCATCATAATGAAATAGAAGATGTATCTAATGTGGATAGGAATTCTGTTGTATAAAATCGTTGTACTTCCTTCATGGGATTTCAATGCTGCCCAATGAGCAGTAGAACTATAAATATTGCATTGTTATCATGTAATAATAGGAATGCACTCGTATCATTTTCAATAACTACAGTCCTCCTTCTCACTTGGCACCCTGAAATTCCATGTGAAAATCATGCAACTGTGTCATTTAACCTCTTGAAAACGGGGTAGACCGAAATCCCTAAAAAAAAACCGACCGCAGAGTAACCAATGCTTTGGACAATTCAGCATTTCCTTATCATTGTCATTTCGCCAACCTATTCACCTCTTACCAGTAGGTATACTTGATTACGTCTTTGGTTATTCACCCCGGAGTCTCAATAAGGATCGAGTGACGGTGCAACTTATACAGAAAGCGCGACTCGAACCGCACGCTTTCCCGAGCCCTTAACGGGCTTTCCCAAGTTTCCACGAGAAAAACTAATCTCGGCGAGGTCGGTAATGCGATATTGATAAGTTGATAACTCGGCCAGGGTCCCGGACTCCCGGAACCCGGCCGAATGGTATTGCGGGTCGTTAGATTACACGTCTGAGAAGCCGGATTAGGGTTGCGGAGGGTTGGTAACCCCGAGAAACCCACGGACGGATAATTGGATGACTGACGTCTTTTTCACGAGACTTCTGTATTAACTTATAAGACCGAAGTATCAGGTATCGCCCTCATATCTCATTAACTCGACGATTATGAGTAATCGAGTTATCGGGATTTCTTCCGCATCGAATAAGAAAGAGAACCTTCCTCCTAGCCGGGATAGACGAGAAAGGGCCCCCCTAAAGTGCACACGCTCTTCTTCGTAATTTATAGGTTATTCGAGAGAAAGAGCCGTTCGGATCCCCCCCCGGGCTTCATCAGTGCTCAAGTTTTATAATGGTTCCTTGAATGATGCATGGCGAGCCGGCTCTCCGACCGTTTTCGGAATTATTAAAATTTTAGCGCTCCATTTTGAATTTAATTAATACGCGGTGCATCATCATCATCATCATCATCGTCGTGTTGGTCCAACCCCTCCGAAAAGATTGCCGTTCATCCCCGGATTATCGCCTTAATTCGCATGTCATTCGCCGTGTTTTGCGACGCTTTTAATATTTCATCGGCCGAATTCTTCCGGAACTTTGTCCTCTTCTCTCGCACTCGCCTCGTAATCCCGCCATGAATTATTCACGAGTAGAGGCGCTCATCTAAAATTGCATTTTTATAATTTCCAGCTGGGAAATTCTACGATTCGCGGCCCCGGGAGAGGAGAAGCCGCATCTTGAACTTAATTTTTGGGTCAGTTCGCCGGGATGGAAGTCGCCTTTATGATATTGCACACCGGGGAGCAGGTCTAGGCGGTAATATCGAGGCATAAATCCCGAACTCGCCTCTGTTTTATGTAAATTTAAACAACTACCCTGAATTATTTAAGCTTATAGTCCGCACACATGCACATGTTCGGGGGATACGGAGGAGAAACTGGGAACTCCGGGATTATCCTAGTGGAAATATATGGTGTTTGTTTTCGAACCGCATTCGGGAAAATTATATGCGCAGTTCCAGTTTTGTTATTGTTGCTGGGTTCCGAACGCCCTGTTTGGACAGGAGGGTCCGCCGGCCGATAACGCCCTAATCTCTCCGACGGAATCTGAAATTTCCGCCGCTCCGGTTCCGAAAATCCGAGTGTCGAAAAGTATAAAATTCGTTTTAATTAAACGTCTAGGACGTGTTAAAATCCGAGATCCGAGTCGAGTGCCCGCCGGAGCGTGGTCGAAACCGTCAGAGCGCGGTCGCTTATTCATCACACAATCTGCCGAACTGATTGATATAAATGAGTCTTTTTCTCGCCGCGCGTTGCCGGAATGCGCCGCATTATAAATCGGAGCACTTCTGGGATGGCGGATAACTCGTTCGAGCATTTCAGGAAATTGTTAATGTAAGAATATATCGTAGTTGTGTTAAAGTAGACAACGTCGCTCCTGATCCGGAACTGTGCCGTGTCTGGTTTGATTCATGATCGTCTTATGAGAGCACACAGAAAGTGGTAGAGGAGGAAGATTCGCCCGGAGCGGCTCGCATGAAATATCGCCTGTCGTGCACTCGTTCAGGAGCTACCTGTGCATAACGGACGTTACAGAGTGTACCACGGTTAGTGGAATTTCCTATTTTTCAATACTCCGAGCCAAAAATTCGACAGCTTAGATTTTGCTTAAATTAAAAGTTTTCTCTGATTAGAATTCTGTAATTTTTCATTCATTTCGGTTTCCGTGCCGCCAACATTGTTCAAAAACTGCAACTGAAAACCTGAACAGTCAGGAAATTTGAACTGTGTTAAGAAAATAAAAGAACTCGTCATAATTTGGTAAAAGTCAGGGAATTTCATTAGTATATTTTCACTAGGTACTAGCTTTTGGAAATAATAGTTCTTATTTCTCAGAGGTAGAAAAGGTATACTTTCTACTGCCGCTGGAATCATGTCAGAGAAGTAAAACTTTAGCATTCTCCATAGAGAAACTGATGTTTGAAAAAAAAACTATTTTGCCATTAATTTGCAAAATATCCAGTTAGTGAATTTCGTTAAAAGTCGAATGTCAGCATATTTTTCAACCTGATGCGCAGAAGGTAACGAATCCGAGTGCGCGAAGAACACAACTATCTTTCTATTCAAACCACGATCGCAATTAAAAATAATGATCCGGCCGATCAGCGAGCATCGATCCCGTCCATTCCTTCCGGATGGAGATCGTCCCGCCTAACGATGCACTAAGACTCGGGATTACTCGGATCGTTAAGAGATTCGCAAAATCGCCTTCCAAATGCCAGCGGATCAACTCGGACATGTTCATCGGACCCGCAAGGGATTTCACTTACTGTTGCACCGTTAGCACCCCCATTGCTCTAATAGACGCATTACAAAGCGCGCATGCATAGTTAGCAGCCCATAAAATAAATAGGGGCGCCAAGAGCGCCCGGGGCAATGCCCTTCGCGTTCTCGGGCACAAAATTTTCGGGCCGGCGAATTCGGAAAAATTCACCGAGATCGTATCGCGCGAGAAACGTGTTTCGTCTCGCGCTCTCGAGGTCGCCCCGCGGTCCAAATTAATTACGTAACGCCCGAAGAGATCGCTGTCGATTCATTTCGTCTGTCAGATTAATATCAATTTCGGCCTTTCGCAAGCGCAAGAGAGAAAAAGGATCGGAAGCGCGACGAGGTACAGACACAATGCCACAACAAGCACCTGCAGCGAAATCTTTAACGGGGACCTCGTTTGCATTTTCACATAAATTACCGCCGCGGGAAATTTCTGAATCAGACTCATCTGCAACCGTCGTACACTTTAGGCTAGAAAAATAGGGACACCTCGAGTGGCTGCGCCGATATGCAGGCAACCAATCATACGCCAATTTGTGAATGATTTACCAAAGCTAACTGGATGTTCTGCTGACAGTTCAAAAATATGTGAAAACATCAACTCTTCTACTTTGATCTATGCCCTTGAGTCCAGTAGAAAAAAGCGAAAAAAGCCGATTGAACTGATGTCTGTGTTGAGTGGTTGGCGATTTGGTGTTATTCAGAAAACCATTAGGATCCGGTAGAAACGAAATCTGAAGAAACCAATAACTGCAGTCAAAACAGCCGCGAGCAACAATGTTATAAAACACAAAGATCACTGAAAAACTGTATCATCCCGGAATGATTTGTTAAAAAAACATCCATTTCTATCACAAAACTGAATCGAATAGGGAGCGTGCACGCATAACCTCAAAGCCTAAAACAATTGAAGTCTGGGGGTTAAATAACAGTTGCTAACTAAAACCGGCAACATTGAAAAGTCAAAAATATTTGTCAGTTTTTCAGCGGGAATTTAAATTGAACTGTTTTTCGGATATTTTTATGAATTACACGCAAGTTTCAACTGCTTTCCGTTTTCTTATATATTTTTTAAGGTAAGCGTATAAAATTGTTGCTAAAACGATATAAAATAACAGTTATAACATCACACATTATACAAATTTCCTGAAGTTCAGTTGTATCCCTGATTTTTGCACCTTTTGCTTGTTTTCTGCGTTTATCTTCAAAATGCCCGACTAGTGCCTTGTTTTTGGATAGTTTTTAGAGGAAATAAGCTAAAAAATTGAAGAGAAAAATCTCCCGTATAAAACCACCAAAAATGAGGTTAAGTAACTGCCAAATAAAAATGCCACTCAGCTATCCAGCGTTGCCAATTACATAGTAACTATATTGGAAACGCTTGTTTAACCCCCAGACTTCAATTGTTTTAGACTTTTAGGTTATGCGTGCACGCTCCCTATAAGTAGATTGACAATTTGACATATTTGAGATGACACCAGATATCCAGTTGCCTACGACAGAGTCCGTTCACGCAGGCACTAAAATTCGGTGTATGATTGGTCGCCTACATCCGGCGCACATAATCGCGGTGTCCCTATTTTTCTGTCCAAGAGTGTACGTATACCTAGGATTGACGTTATTATCGATTCGTGTATACTCGGGACATTTCCCGGTGATTTTATTTCCGGTCGGCGGGAGGGACGATCCCGTGTTGGTTTTTATTTATCGCCGGCGATAAATTTCGCCACCGCGCGTCGCTGTTTAGAGTAATCCGGGGCGAGTTTCGCTGATTGTTTTGCCGGCTGATGGCGTTCGGCCCTTTCGGTGGCGCGGGGGCGCCGCGTCCTCTCCCTGTGTGTACTCGCAAGGAGCGGAAATTAATTCGCGTCGTCCATAAAACGTGATTAATCCGGGCAAAAACCGGGCGCAATCACGGCATAATCTGCGCACGGGAGGGCCGTTTATTTGCGGCCGCGCCTCTCCTCTCGCTCACCGCGAAAATAATATTCCGGGGCATAAGTATTGTATAGCGGATTCGCGAATTTGCGTCCGACGTGTTTTGCCTCTGATTCGAATTTGACAGAAATGTGTGAATTTCCAGACTGTTCCCCAAAAAATTTGTACGAAATACGTTCGAAAATGTTCTTCATCTGTTCTTTCAAAATCGAAATATAAAATTCGGATATTCTGGATTGTCCCCACAGTTAAAATTTCTCGACCTGACCTCTATTACCTAGCCTGATCCAAAACCTCCAGATTTTATAGTTTTCGGGTGATTTTTTCTTAAAGTCTCAATTTGAGTTAGGAAAAGTTGTACTTTTCCTGATAAAGGTTGGAAAATATTCCCACACTCAATATAATTCTGCTATCGTGCAATAAGTCAAACTAATATTTAGGAAGATACTATACAGGGTGCCCCAAAATTACCGGATGTCCGGGCAGTGGTAGATTCCTTAGTTCATTCTGAGACGAAAACCTCACTACATTTTTGTTAGGATGTCAAAAATAGAAGGAACAAATCAATGAAGAAAAATTATCAGAAATGCAGTTTGACTGCAAAAAAAGTGGCACATTGTATCAACTTCGAATTGTTGGAGACGTTTAGTCTGCTTTTACGGTTCGAATTTTAATTTAGGAGGATGAAAACCTTGCTTGAAGGAGATTTTTCTTAGATTTCAATAGGGCATCATTTGCTAACCAGCAGAGCCTCGACAAAATTATATTGAGGTTTTCGCCTCTAAATGAGCTAGAAAATTACATCATTACCGATGATTCTGGGACACCCTGTATTGTGTATAATATCAGTAGATTGAATCAGGCTGAGCCAAAAAATCATGCCACTATTTCAATTCTTCTACAGAGACATCAAAAAAATCCTTCATAAAGGGAGGCTATGATAATCGTTCTGTCTCATCTGAAAACTACTAAAAGGATAGAGAGAGAATGAGAGTCATAGCCTCCCTTTATGAAGGATTTTTTTGATGTCTCCGTATCTAAATAAAGAAGAAATAACGTAAAAGTTGTAGGTCGAAAATGTATAATAGATACAGGCTGTTCCATTGAACATTTTCACTGCATTTTTCACCAGATGAAGTTTCAAATCGAAAATAAGTTTAAAATAAAAAATGGAGCCTATGGATCTTAGCTTTCAAAAAAGCTTTTGTCGATTCCTGTATACAACTTTCACGTTATTCCTTCTTTATTTAGTTAGGAGAATTCGTCCCTGAATTAGTGACACGACTTTTTGACACACCCAGTATTTCAACCAATTATTGTGCTTTGTCCTGAAAAAACTCTAATAAAACAATACTAAAGTTGTATAAAAATCCTGGATTTAAGCACCATTACACGGGTTTTAGTCCGGGTCTAAGAGAAAAAGAAAACTCATGTCGACTGAGTCCGCCTTTTAGCACTCGGTATTTCGCGTCATTTTCCTTCTTGGGGGATTTCCAGCGGTACTAAACGTCGACTTCGTTAGGGACCGATTAAAACCGAAGGCGAAAATCTGCATCGGCCGGTACGAAAGTGTACGAGGCCGACCGTGTACGAGGCCGACCTCTTGACACCGACGCGATTCCGAGCACCGAATCTGCAATTCCGAATTTCATATTCCGCATCACGTTTCCTTTGTCCTCTTAAGTCCATACGTCCCGACTTATCCCCTCCTAACCACACATGATAAATTTCCGCCTTTTCTTCGCCATCACGTCTAACACCGCCATGTCCTACATCTGCCGGATAGTTTGCGGTGTCGTCGCGCCGATCACGTGCCGAACATGGCAATTTCCCCCGAAACCCTTCCCGTTTCGAAAAGGGCCTTCGTGATAATGACGATAACGGAATGGCGACACGAAAAACGCGCTCTTTCCAATGAGGAACGATCGGGAAAGTCTTAAATAACTCACCACCCCTTTCCTTCCGCTTTATCCGGGGGGCGCACTACACAATCGTAAAAGTTATCCCGGGGATTCGAGTCGGGAAAGTTACTCGGGTCGTTTCGATGGCTTTGTTTCTTTTCGACGAGAACGCGGGGGCCTAAGCACCGACATCACGACGGCGCTTTATATTTGGAAAAAAGGTGCGCACGACCTTCCCGCATTAGCGCGCTCATTTCCCGGCCCCTGCGAGGGGCGCGCGGACATGGATCGTCGCTATATCAGACTCATCACTTAAAAGCTTCTCGCCGTATGCGTAAAGCGGCGAGTAAAAAGGGTCTTAACCTTTTTTCATCCGTCTGCTTTTAAGGAGATGCGCGACTATGTCCCACGATGATGACGAGGGCGCCGACGTTAACGTGTTTAACGACCCCCATGTGCACCTGATTCGGGATGAAGTTGACCCTTTTGTCATACAAAAGCGCGGTGTAGGATTTCGTACCTGCCAGTTTAATATTACGGGTGTTGAAAATGACAAAGGGCTTATGGGGGAAACTATGTTTTATTAAACTGGATGTGACACAGCCACAAATACGATAAATCACGCCAATGCGGATTGACACGTTCAAATTTTCTATTTATAGCGACGTTATTATACACAGAGGCCAATAATAATGACGCCGGTATACGATCGCGTTTCAATCACAAAAACACCCGCCCGAAATTTGCGCCATTGTTGCTCTCACCCTTATAATGTTAGGTGCAAACCGCCCTCCCGTCGAACGAGGGGGGTCGTGTATTAATTGGAATCCAACAGCGCTTTATGAATTGTTATAGGTAATAGGGGTCGAAAATGAGGGCGAATTAGCTTGTTAACAGGCCACGGAAAATTTCTCCGACGCGAGTTATTGTTGTGCGGAGTGGGGCAAAAGTGTTGGCGAGGGTTGAGAAGTCGCGACGTTATGAATCATTAATGGGTGGAGAAATCGAAGGCGCCCCTTGTCAGAGGGCGCGTTCTTGGATTTTCAAACACGCTTTTAGCACAAATAAGGAAACGCGGAGAAAGAGAATGGGCGACTGCAAATCCCCAGTGTTTTATAGGCTGTAAAATTCGGGTTTTCACTCACGGTAATACAGCCAGAAAACGCTCATGAAATAACCAGAAATCGGAAGGGAAAGTGCCTTTTTCGCCACCTGCGCCATATATTATTCCGTGGGTGTTTTCGGAGTTATTAGCCGACGGTGCTCGAGGGCTCGAGCACCCGCTCGTATGGTATGTCATTTCCCGTGGGTGAGTATCATTACGGGCGAAAGCGTGGTCGTCAAATATACAGCATGTCCACGGATGGAATTGCAAGGAGGAAAAAATCTATTCATTTTCAATTATGCAGAGAAAATTATTCTTTATAAATTCGTCTACAATTTATTTTGAAATTTTGGGGTTAGAAATATTTTCATCAAAAATCAACATAAGCACCAATAAACGAAACCATGAAGGGAAACATTAATAGATCAAATGAGAACGAAAGGCATGGTTTTCCTCAACGAAAACATTGTAAAGTGTCACTTTTCATAACAATCGAGGTAGCTGAAAAGTCACTCATTTTCAATCAGTTACAAAAGGAATCTGGTGATTTCATTACCACAGTTTGATATTTTCACTAAATCTAAGCATGAAAAATGAAATTATTACAGTCATAATTATTGTTATTTTATTCATGTTAATCGTTTAGTTGTTCCAAATCGTCAAGGATTTTGTGCATTTTTAGCAATTTAAGGATTTTTCTTTTTACGAAAATTAAGGTTGACAACTCCAAACTTCAAAAGTAATTATGACAGTTGTCAGATTTCTTTCTTTTGAATTTATGAGTGTTTGCAAGTAATACTGGTGGTCGTCGAGAAAATAGTGTACACAACTTGTCGGAAAGCTTTTTTTTGCGGCTCGTGGGTTATACTATTGTTCAATAGTACCTACCTTAAACAATTAATGGTTATACAATAATCTCGCGCGAAATATTGCACTTTCTTGACACATTGTGTAATGTACTAGGTATATCAGGTTTGAGAGGAAGCATACGATTTCATCATGGATCTTTTCTGAAAGCAACCTAAATAAACAGTTTTTCTTCTTGGTAATAACCCCATCCGTGGGACATACTGTACAGGACGGCTACTTGCATACGTCATTGTCCGTTTGCACCTCTGTACCGAAGGAGCCGTTCCCATATTACACAATCAGAAAGCGAGTATCTAATCGGCCGCGGTCGGACGAATAATAAATAAATAACGAACGGACCGATTATTTACGATGTGTGCCCGCGTTATGCGTGTGCGGCGCCGCCGGCTGCAATTTTTCTCCATTGTTTCGGATTTCAATCAAACTCCAATTGATTGAAAAGCCCCAAATCCGTCAAAGACCCCGGATTTAACCGGCTCGGGTGCTCCATTAACTCTCCATCGGCATATCGGCCGGGGGGGCTCCCGCGCGTATCTCTCGATAATGCGCCGCGAATTTTCCGCCCGAAATTAAAAACGTTATACCTATCATCAGACGGATGTTGCAACTGTAAAGACCTCGTCAACCGTACGCAGATCCGAATTTTGGCTCCCTTTCACATTTTTATCCGACCGTAAGCCGATTGATTCTTTCATAAGAGAAACGAAATATGCCCCGGCGAAATTACTTTTTCAGATTACGCCCGATATTATTAGCTTTTTTCTGAAAGAGCCCCCAGACATCCCTCTTTTATCATATCGACTATAGTACTTGTTGTCGAACTCATTCTCCGTGTGTTGCGGATCAGATTTCCAATAATCATTCGATTTAATTTATAGCGAAAATAATGCAATTTCGCTCTCATTATAATAGTAAATTATCTGAAAAGAGAACAGTTTCTTTCTCGACGCCCACATTGTGAAGTGTCACTTTTCATAACAATCGAGATGGCTGAAAAGTCACTCATTTCGAAACTGTTACGTAATGGATATCGTGATTTCATTACAGCACTGGTCCATAATTTCACTAAATCTAAGCATGAAAACGTATTTCAAATTGTCACAGTTATTACTTTTATTTTGTTAATTCATTCATGTTGATCGTTAAGTCGGTTTAAATCGTTAAATAGGTATTGTGTGATTTTGCATTTTTACCAATTTAGGGGCTTTTCTTTTTAAAAAATTTTGGTTAGCAATTTTTAACTTCAAAATTAATTCGTCATTTTTTTTGTATTTATGAGTTTTTACAAGTAATAGTGGTGTTTAAGGGATGTGGCCGTCGTGTCGGGAAAATAGGGTACATGATTTGTCGGAAAGTTTCATTTCGAGGCTCCCACTCCCCTACTCCCACTAGAACGAAATATTTAATTTCCTCGACACGTTGTGTAATGTACTATTTCAGTGAAAATAATATCCAATTTCGCTTTAATTTAGGTTATAATTGTAAGTTATAAAAACCGTGAACATTACACAGTTTTCAGGCCTAGTCTGTTTTTAGAATGAGTTGAATTTTCGAAAGGTCGACGGTTTCGGTTGGCCGGATAAGAAAATTGATGTCTTGGCATGAGTCAAAAATCCGAAAACAAGTATTAAGATGTTAACGAATATGTATAATGAGCATGAGCGCTAACGACTCGCATTTATACTCCTTAATTGAAAACGGGTTCGTGTGGGTTAAACGACGTTATCGTTAAGTCGCATTTTTATCTCCGTGCATCACACGAGAGAGAACGGGGGCCTTATTTACTCGGCCCTCTTCATCATCGCGGCGTAAAATGAGCGCATCTCGAGACGTCTTAGTCGTCTTTCCCGGTGATGAATTAAAAAGGGTCGTTTCGGCTTTTTCCGTGGGGGAGGAGGCCGATTGATGACAACGTCCGGGCACTTGGCTGCAGACGATCCAGTGCGGGAGGCATAAATATATCAAACATCACTAGCAAATGACAAATAGCGGGACAGAAAGCGGGGGCGGCTACCCCTAAACTTCTCGGTCCACCCCAAGTTCGAGCGCCACAATGGAACTCTCACTGTTTACTGGAACGTCAAAATCCCCTCGCATCGGCTCGTGCACTTTGTACAAGATTTGTTTTCCCCATAAGATGACGTTTTGATATGACTCAAGTTTTTCCCCTCTCTCCATATACGCACCACTGTCATTATCCCCGTATCGATTTCGCGAGGGCGAAAATCCGCGGTTCGGATTTCGAGTTCGACTTTTAAGTGCCAGGCCGTG
This sequence comes from Salpingus planirostris, assembly GCA_949788335.1. Classification (NCBI taxonomy): domain Eukaryota; kingdom Metazoa; phylum Arthropoda; class Insecta; order Coleoptera; family Salpingidae; genus Salpingus; species Salpingus planirostris. The sequence goes on along the minus strand of OX460919.1, from coordinate 1,556,457 downwards.
TTTCCGCGAGTCTTGTCGACACGACGGGGTACGAAAATAACCGCCCACAGGGACGAAAAAACAAAGAGTCACGTCGTGGTAGAGAACGAGCCCCGGGCACGACACTCTCTCGATACACAGTACGGCGAGTACCGAATGCAATGAGGTATTTTCACGAAGGATAAAATTTAAATTTTATGAATGATACATACCTATTCGCATATGGCGCAAAATGACTTCTGCCTAAGAATTTTGTTGGAAAACATTGTTTTCAATTAGTTATTGCAATTACAAAGAAATTATGTGACGTCAGCAATTATAAATCGTTGACACAGCTCGTCAATGGATGGCGCTCATAAAAAATTAATAATAGTCGCTGAATTACCGATTACCGACATTTCGACGTTATGTAAGTGTCTGCTGACATCCGTTTTTTCGTGTTCTCAATAAAATTATGCGATTATGCCTCTAAAAATGAGGAAAACACCCGCTGCTCATAGCACGGATCAACACCGTAACTGTAACTACGCGTGGCGCCATCTACTGGATCATAGAAAACTCGAAGTAGCTGACGTCATCAGAAAATTAAAAAAATATATTTTTCTACAAATACTATGAAAAGTCAAACTTTGCGATTAATTTTTAGGGCGCAAAGGAGGTGATTCGCGCTCTAGGGTGCAAAGTTAATTTTTGCGCCCTAGGACATGGTGATTCGAGTAAGATTTTTCTGAAAATCTGTGTTCTACTAGAAAATTGATTCATTAACCAACCATTTATTTTCAAAATTGAACGTATAATTGGAAACTTCACAACCATTAAAATTAAATGCAGGAGATCATTGTCATTATCGTCACTTTCGTCACCCACTTTAACAGATTTCAAGCGATTATCCGAAGATACACGGCTTTTTGGCACAATTTTTTAACGGCACACAAAAATTGACGTGAAATGCAAATACAAATTTTGTTGACAACTTCTCCATGGATTCGAATAAATGATTCACAATGCCGCCTGCTCAAAAAATTATAATTTCTTTGAAAATGAATGCGTGGTAACTTTTTCATAGTATTTGTAGAAAAAATATTGTGTGCACCTCTGGCGCAAAGTATCATTGGCGCTCTCGTCGAGATGCAGCCCTCGGCTGCGCCTCAGACTGCAACTTCTCTCCTCGAGCGCCAATGATACACTTTGCGCCCTAGTATTTGTAGAAAAATAACTATTCAGCCCTTTAAACATTACTAAAAAAAATTAAAAAAATACCTTCTTAATTGTTGAATACTATAGTATCAGATAAGCTATTTTGAAAAATACATGAAAATACCTCATTCGTCCTCAAAACTACAACCGCGACGCCATTCGTCGAACCTGCGAATTTATGCGCATCTTTATGCAGAGAGGCGCGTGCATTCTTGAGAGGAATTACGCTAAATGCGAAACCTGTTCGCTGAAATAACCCGAGAGCGCCTCCACTCTCTCGCCCGCTTATGCGTTATTAACGCCCGTATATGCACGATGCGAGGTATGGCGGTGGCGATGATGATGGAATTTGCTTAAAATCCGAGACCGGGGGGTCGCGGTTATAGTCGTAGAGATTTAGGACGAATTGTTATGGTTGTGTTATCCTCGTGAATTATTTATAAAGCGCGCAAAACCGCGGCGATATACCGCATTCCGAATCGGACTTAAGCAAATTCGAATTTATATCCGCAGACCCGCCGAAAGCTCGATGTTTTTCCACCGCGCGGCCGGGATTAAAACGCAGCTTTTCCCGACCGTGCCGGCGTTCTCTCCAACCCCCGATAATATAACCTCAAACAAAAAATGATCCTTGATGAGAATTAATGCCCTCGCTGCAATACGGACGGATGTGCCAACACATGCGCTTTTTTCGCGGTCTATTCCTGGTTTAACTAATGGGGCGGTTTATACAGGGTGATTCAAAATTGTTGGACCAACGCTTCAGGGCAGGTTCCTCTCGTCAAAATAGTGATAAAAGTTCCTATAAAGGGGGGTCCGCAAGTGGTCAATAAGGGAGTTATTAGGCCTCAAAGTCTGCTGGTGGCCAATTTATTTTCGCTTATAACTCGCTTAATTCATGGTTTAGAACTTTCAGATTTGGTATATGAGGAAAACAATTGAAAAACTAAACGATGAATCCTTTGGTGATCCATGAATACCGTGGTAAGTGATTAAACGAACCAAAAAAGAGGTCATCGGCTAATAAAAATAACGATTATTTTGTGGCGGTAAGTATTTGGACTGTTTCTAGTGATTTTTCAGCTTCAGTGTACTTTTTCAATTTTAAAAATGTAGGGGTACCTTAGTGCAAATGTGAGTAGTTTTCGAGATATTCGTTATTTTATGAGCTTTTGCACGTAGGGTGTCGGTAGCCGGAGCGGCCGACAAGAATGAGACCAACAATCGTTTCTAAATAAACAGAAATATTAAAAATTTTGTACATTCGTCGTCAAAAAAAATTACTTTTGATTTCGGAAAGTTCGAAAATAACAGAGGGCCTTCCATGTAATCAGTATTTGTTTTGATGTAAAAACTCAACGTGGACCTAATTTTCAAATTTAAAATTACCTCCGATTTTCGGTTCTGTGGCATTTTTCTCCGAGCGGTCGTTTATTAATTTGAACTTTTTACGATAAATGTACAAAAATTTAAATAAGGTTTGTTTATTTAGAAACGATTGTTGGTCTCATTCTTGTCGGCCGCTCCGGCTACCGACACCCTTCCTGCAGAAGTTGATAAAATAAAGAATATCTCGAAAACTACTCACATTTGCACTAAGGTACCCCTACATTTTTAAAATTCAAAAAGTACACTAACGCTGAAAAATCAGTAAAAACAGACAAAATACTTTCCGTCACAAAATAATCCTGATTTTTATTAGCCGATAACCTCTTTTTTTGGTTCGTTTAATCACTTACCACGGTATTTATGGATCACCAAAGGATTCATCGTTTAGTTTTTCAATTGTTTTCCTCATATTGCAAATCTGAAAGTTCTAAACCATGAATTAAGCGAGTTATAAGCGAAAATAAATTGGCCACCAGCAGACTTTGAGGCCTAATAACTCCCTTATTGAACACTTGCGGACCCCCTTTTATAGGAACTTTTATCATTATTTTGACGAGAGGAATCTGCCCTGAAGCGTTGGTCCAACAATTTTGAATCACCCTGTATATTTCCCGGAGATATTATACTTTTTCACTTAAATATTTATGAAAGATTACGGGAATTACGCGTTTCCATTAATCCACGGTTTAGCGCCTCCTCACCTGTTCCCTCTCTCCATGCGCCTTTTCTTCTCTCCCGCGAGCGCCCATCTTTTCATCATCATCATCATTCATTATCATCATCCGACTAGCGCTAATTAAATTCCAACAATTATCAAAGTTATCGTAACGATGCCTCTCTAAACTCGCTTTATTAAGAATTCGATTTCTATTAGCGCAGACGGTTCGTACGAAATGTTCGTGTTAAAACTTAATTACGGATCGGGACAATGGCCTTCCCGCTCTAAGGTAGGTAAGGCCACTTCCCACGCCTTATGTACTAGGTACTAAGTAATAATAAACGAAACGGATTAATTTTCGTTATAAAGCGTGGCACGATATTCGAAGGTTTTCCGCATTCATTTAAAAAAATTCAATGTGTCAAAATCAAATGACATACAATCTGCTCATCTCTGAACGTTTTTCAGCTCGAAATTAACCGTTTTTACTTGTACGATTTTCATGCGGTTTTTACTGAAAAAAATCTGTTTTGATGAGATCGATGTCCGGAGGCACGATTTCACAGAAACCACTTCCGTTTTGATCCGTTTGTCAAATTGACTTAATTTTCTCGTAATTTTTGTCGTCCCTTATTTTATACTCTGCTTTTTATTTACCAAATATTCGAGATTTTCCTTGGTCGATTTTTATGCGGATTGCATTGGGAAACATCGTTGCACTTTCGTCGACACGATTACACACTATCCACTCTGGATTTCATGCAGTTTCGCGTTGAATAGGATCGTTTTCTATGACTGAGAGATTAATTTTTCGGCCAAATTCTACGATTTCTATTGGATATGAATTAGCGTTATCATTTCTGATTGGTTGTGAAGATTACTCTCAAATGTTTCGTCCAATGTCAAAGGTATAAATGAACAAGTACAGAGCGATCGAGATAATTTCACATAACGGGAGGCTGTGACTACCATTCTCTCTCTATCCTTTTAGTAGTTTTCAGACGAGACAGAATGATAGTCATAGCCTCCCTTTATGTGAAATTTTCTCGATCGCATCGTATATTGAACGAATTTACAGATATTCACGTCGAGAAGTGACGTTTGGAAACTGAAGTTTCTACTTTGTTTACTATGGTTGCTATGGTAATTCGCTTGCCCATTTTAAAAATGTCTTTACCGCGTGTCATTCATCTCGAGTGGGAAAGTCTTTACGTCAATGAAAAATGTCTGCAAAATTTCCGTATTTTCGTCAATTTTTACTGATTCAAGATACAGTTCTGGGCGAAAATTTTCAGAAATCGCTGAAATTTTTCATTCGCAGTCACCATTGGACGCCCTGTATAAATGCTGTGCACGGTCATTGGTCAGTCTCGAGTGAAGTTAGTAGCGACTGGAGGATAAACAATTTGATTTTTGTTCTCGCCGTGCCATGATTTATGCGGCCGCGTAGAGGCGTAGCAATTTTCTCGCCGGACGTAACCGTAATCCGCGGCTTATCGCGATTGAAAACTCAATTTACTTCGACATCCATTTGTCATTTTATTATGTGTGCCCGGGCACCGCGAGCACGTCAACCGCACGGTCTCTCTAAAGTTAATTACGGATTGTGTCGCATGTGCACTTGAAGTTCCCTCGCCGCGTTTTTATTCACTCTTATTGTTTCCATCGCGGAAATTATCGAAAGACACGCCCGCGACATTTATCAATTTCGCCCATCGTCATCTCGCCATGTGCATAATGCGCTTTTAAAAGAGCGACGCAACCCACTTTCGTATATCGCGTTAATTATCTACAATCGGTTTTAAGGCGATAAAAAACCGGAAAGTTTCTCCTATTAACCTTATCTTTCGATGGATATTAATTACTGCGCGCTTATCTGACTGAAACTCGCCTGAAAAAGACAAAATGACTAAAAAAGCGCTAACGACCGGTGCATTATCGTCCAGAGATTATCAAATTTCGATGCATCTCTCTTCATATCTGGCAGCACTATCATCAAGGAAGTTTGAGACTTTGCTTGTTGGTGTTGGGAAAGAAGACGATTATTATTATTTTATGGATATTTACGGGCCGTTATTCGGTGTCAATATGCGAAATCGGCGTAGGATTGCCGCCTATTGCGCCAACATTTCTACACGACCATTCGACAACCTGTTATTTGGGGATTATAGCGTTACAAGGTGGCCATAAATAATTATAATTGCGGGTTTATACGCCGTAAACGGTCGGAATTGATTGTGCCGTCGACGATACAACGAGCCGGGGCGTAGGTGTCTTTGGAAATGCCACATACGTGCCGTGATCCACCCCAATCGGGTATAATACTGGGAGTGATTATACTAGAATCTAGTAAATGCTCCATTAGACTGATATGCCATGACATTTCCATGGCAAAAAAAAACATCAAAATTGTTAAGCGTTTATCTATCTGCAGTTTAAATTTACCGCGGATTTTTTCGGCCAATCATATGTATTTCTAATATGGCAACACTGTTAAAAATCTGATCTGTCATTGAATTTCGCTGGTGCAATCAACAAATTCTCCAACATTGGTAGCCTTGCAGTTCCATGAGCTGTGTAATTCAGTTAAAACACACAAAACAATACAGAAAAAAAGTTGCAACTCATCAACAGAAGATTTCGACGTCTGACAGGAGATAGAAACGAATGGGTGGATTTTGTCAATCACCCTGCTGCAGCGTTGCCAAATCGACACTCAATACTACGTCACGATGACGTAGTATATGATATAATTTGCAACAGCGTGTTCATTTCGCCAAGATTTATTTATTTTTTCAAGACTAAGGGCCAACTGCACCGCTTTCACTTAAAATTTAAAGCGGAGCTTAAGCCTTGACTACGATTGTTAACAACAATTGTTGCTGAGGTTTAAGTTCTACTTAAATTTTAAGTGAAAGCGGAGCTCATGCCTTGACTACGATTGTTGACAACAATTGTTGCTAAGGTTTAAGTTCCACTTAAATTTTAAGTGAAAGCGGTGCAGTTGGCCCTTAGTAACTTTGGTGTAGGTACATCTCCTGGAAAATTTTCGAGTAATTTTTGTAATTTTTAGCAGTTTTTGTGTAGTTTTTGTAATTTTTAGTAATTTTTTTAATTGGTGTAAAAGATTTTTGCGGGTGGTCAACCCCTCGGTCCTAATCGACAGAAGAATTTTCCCAGAAACGGTACAAACGTACGATCCACAACGCCCATTCAACTCGAAATCTGCAATTTACCCCATTATTCCGGGGGTGCATTGTGACGTATCGGCGGAATGCGCCGATATTTCCGTATCAATTATTCCGTTTACGGTGGCGTTTCGGCCCCATACATAGACACACACGGGCGTCGAAATTTTAATGCGGGTAATTAATGGCCCCGCACCAGTTACAATTAGTCGAAAACAATTAATTAGCATGGCAACGGGCCGTTTAATCCCGTCCCGAATCGCACACGCCAACTCGAAAACTGTTTGCCAGTAGAAATCGCGGTGGAATAATCGTCCTTTGTATTTGAGGAGAGAGAGAGGCGAGCCCTGGAAATTTAACGGCGTGAAAGCGTTTCCAACAATGGGAATTCGTTCGAAACCGAACCCCCGACCGTGACGCACCCCCCGGTCGCGGACCGGAAGCGCCGCCGGGTATGACTGACATGAATTACGACGCGCGTTTTGCGGATTAATAATATCCGCGCGTCTGGGTTAAAGACGGACGTCCTCTCTAGGGGTAGTGATTAAAACTGGTGTCTCCCGGAAAACCGCTAATTGAATTAAGCGAGGTGAACGTTTTACGGGGATAATTTTGGCTTCGTACAACACAGACGGATATAATGAACGGGAGGCAAAAAATCGTGATGGATTATTGTGTCGTGGGGTGACACCCTACCGGGAGGGGGGCTGATGTTTCCATTCGGTCTTCTCACGACCCAGATCCGAACTGACACAATCGATGCGACTTTTTAACATCACTAGTAGACTTAAACGCGCGCTACGCGCGCTTTATAAAATTTTGTTCTGATTACCTATTATTATACCAAAATATTTTCACCGCAAATTACCGTAACTTTAATTGTTTCTTAAACCGATATGCACCTGATTTACGGTGATTTGCGGTGAAACCGGAAGTGATACAGGGATGAATTTTTTTGGAAAAGATGCAGGGTTGAAAAACAAAATCGACGTGCCCGGGAGATTTTTGAAAATTTCAGCCGTTTTCAAAATGGTCGATCAGACTCGAAATAAAAAATGTGAAAAAATTTGAGCGGTAAAGACATTTCCTTACCAAGCAAAAATCATAAAATTCGAGAATTCAGTTTAGACGCGACCTTTAAACGCAGAAGAAAACTTTTCTGTTTCAATTAAAACTTTTACCCGTATTTGTTTTTATGCCTCTAAAAAATGTAGTGAAAATGTTGAATGTAACACTCTGTATCTAGTATTAACCTTCATAGGCCCCTCTTTATAAGAACTTTTTTTCTTAGCTTGACCTAAAATACAGAAATATAAATTTAATCTTTCGAACAATTAATACCCGTTGGTTATGTTATAATACCTCCGTAATATCTTGAAACTACCCCTTGGGATCCTCAACTTGAGTTTAAAAACTTATTGTAAAGTGGAAGCAAGAGTATGCTTATCACAAACAAAAGCACGTATGTACCTACACTACCTACGTAAGTTTGTGAATTGAACACACGAAATGTGTAAACTTCGGATCCATTTTTACTTTAAATCGTCGAAAATACAGAAAATACCGCAAAATGATGTAAACAAACATTGACATCTGTCATTATGATTTTGTCAATTGTCAAATAAACGCAAAGTGAGACATTTTAGCGCGCTTTAGAAGAAGATATTCATCTCTTTTATACATTCTAATATCTGCAACTCCTTATACACTCGCATTTCAAATAGACACACATTTTCGGAGAGTGAGATAACGTTCATTTTAATGCGCTTTAGAAAAGGATAAAGTGCATCCAGTTCCGAAGATACCCGAACCTGACCCTGACCTTACCTAACTTAACATTCGGGTAGTTTAACAAAACCGATTCATGTCTTTTCTATAATAGGACTATACTATTATGGCGGACGGGTTAGGACGAGGGAAAAATGATCAATTACATCAGTTTCTGGGTCTATTTTAGACCGGCGGATGGCCCAGGTGGGGTCTAGTTTATGAAATGTTTGGGGTTTTTTCTATCAATCACCTGGGTATTTCAGGTAGTGTATATTTTTTCAAATTGCACACGGTATACATGACGCTCGAATGATATTGCATGAAACTGAAGCAGTGATTTCGAAAAGTGAGAAAATGTTATGAATGCACCGATTCTTCAGTTAATTCAAATTTAATTTCACTTCTTTGAGATGGCCAAAATATCATATTCCGCCCTATTCTCCATGACCATTGAATTACCATATTGTTATGGTTATCAACAATTAGTTTGCCTATGGTCATGAAAAATAGGCTCCACTCTATGTATTATAGGGTCGAGGAAAAGCGTCACTGTTCATTGTGAATATGTTAGTTGTCTGATGAGCGTAGGGAGGCAGACAAATACAGATGAGCAATGAATAATAGATTATGTATCTAGGGTCTAGAGTGACAACTTTTTCCCGTGGGCAAAAGGTAGCTCTAGTCTGGAGGTATACAGATACAGAGAGATCTTTTAAATTCTTTATAAGGAGAGGCTATGGATATCTCATCTGGAAACTACTAAAAGGATGCAAAATCGGAGACCGAACTATTTTGTCGTGGTCTCCAAGATTTCTCCGTATTTGATCATTTTTACTCCACTGAGCTTACAATGGAAAATATAGTCTTTCCAACATAAACTGGCCATCACGTGACCCCCCCCCCTCCCCAAAGTGACCTGACCTGACCTGACAAATGCTTGTCATTAGTCAATGGTTATCAATGTATTACAACTATATTTTGCTTAGCAACTTAAGTCACGTGATGACCAGTTTACCTTGGAAAGACTATACAAAAAACTTCAGATTTTTATAATGTTTACATTACTAGACCATTGAAGCGCGCTACGCGCGCGTTAATTCAAAATTATTGTTTCTGCCAGTTTTTCATATGTGAATCACCCGCGTTTATAATACCTTGAGTTCGAGATTTGACGTGTCTGTTTTCGAATTTCCCTATTTTCACGTTCACCGATTAACTAAAGTCCATTCACAATCCATTCAGTTATGTATGGTTATGTGGTGCGGAGGAGAATTTAACGTTTTGGTAATTTTGTCAATAATTTTGTAGTGCGGAACAAAATGGTGATTTGGTTTTGTTAGGTTTTGCCATGGTTTTGAAACTAAATCAATCGAAATAAAATAAACAGTGGGCTGTTGCCATAAAATATTGAACGTCAAGAAATTTTCTTTATTTTGACACCGATCGGGATTTCGGTTTTACTTCCGAATAAATGAAAATTCATCGTTATTTGAAGCAGACAGAAAAACGGCTAACCTATTTTCAAAAGCCCGCATTTCTATTTACATTATGCCAAAATTCGTGACAGAAAGGTTGTGTTACAATGACGAAATTACCAAAACGTCAAATTCTCCTCCGCACCACATAACTGAATGGACTTTATGACGATTTGACCTATTCCGCTTACCTAGGTAAATGTTTGATAATAATGATTTTTTATGTTACGGCTTCGCGATGATGAACTTCTCTAATAAAAACCGTATATTTACTACCTCAACTTTGAAGCCGTCGACGTCCTCACACCGAAAACATTTACCTAAGTGAAATAGGTCAAATCCTCGGTCAAATCGTCATATTTTCTTACGGTTAAAGTTCGTCGGTGGAATTGTGGGACACACTGTATAGATACTCAAAAACAAAGTAATTATATGACTGAAAAACCAAGTATTCATTTTTATTAATAAGTTCTCGATTTAATTTCAATGAGACCAATATTTTCCCAGGGAAAATAATTTCGGAATAACGAAATGGACTGAACCCTAACCTAAAAATATGATTTTTATTTCTAACTGACGGGATTAGAAGTAGAAGGAAACGCGCCCGCATCATCATCGAAATCAGCCAAAACATTTATGCAACCAAAAATACATTCACTACGGTAGACGACGCTCAATCTCATCAGGCGGGGCTTGAGAGACCGACCATGCGCACTTGCAAAATCTCACCTTACTCTTACATCTTACATGACTTTTTTAAAGAAGGAAACTTTTTACTGTATTTTTTCCCCTAGGAGATAGTGTAGTTTGAAAAAAAAACATGCGCTTTTGCCCATGAATTGCAAAATGGTACTTTCCCGTGTGTCACTTTCCATAACAGTTGAGGTGAACTGAACGTCACTCATTTCAAAACGGTTACGTAATGAATCTGTCGATTTCATACATAGCTTGGTGATTTTATTACGCACGGGTCCATATTTCTTTTTATGAAAATTTTGATTCGCATTTCTTCTCTCCAGAATGAATTAATGACAGATGACAATTTTCTTTCTTCTGTATTTATGAGTTTTTGCAAGAAATATTTTTGTGGAACTGTTGTGATCGTCGGCAAAATGGTGTAGACGGCTCTTGGAGTACAAACTATAGATTTCACTATAACATTCTATCATAGAAAAAATTCTACTGACGTTTGAATAAAAAAGCAGTTTTCCAAGTACCTGTACTCAGTACTCAGTACGACAATAGAGATTTCAGGTCATTTCCAAAACCTCAAATTTGAGGTGATTACTTATAGAAAAACCAAAGCAATTATTGTTTTCGATTTTTGCGATATTTCAGGGGAGCCAAGGCGAGCGAGTCAGATATCTCAACTACGAGTGGTTCGTTTTTCTACAGACGCCCTGTAGAACGCGTTCGTATTTCAGTAGTCTTTCGTCTTCGGGTTTCAGGCGCGCAATTGGCTCCTTTTACCCGTTCCGCGCTTTCATCTCGGCGTGTTCTTTCACGCCTCCCCCGTCATTTCTCACACTCATTTTGTTTATTATAGAAAATTGCTGCAAATTATTAATGCCGCGTTCACCGGCTCGTGTTCATTTTATATCATCGTTATTATCATCATAACGGCCCGAGTGCGAGACGACCAACTTATCGCGCCTCTCTCTCCAAGCCTTCCATCTTCATACAGGGCAAAATTTTCGGCTCGACAAACCGCGACGGCCCGTCGAAGCCCGCTAATTGACGTCCTCTCGTTAATTTATCGCGGCCCATTATCGTCGTTCCCGGGGAAATTTACGATGCGCTCTTCCGAGCCCGCTGATTGTTTCGCATCCGCGACGTCCGAATTAATTCCCGACCGACGACCGTCCCCTTGATGGACTCGTGTATGCAAATCGCGCCTTATCTAAAACGAACGCTTTATTAAATTAATGGCGGCCGCAAAGTGGCCCCGATTAACTAGATTGAATTAAACAGTCACTTCGGATAGTTTTATCGTGCGCTCCTACCGGCGATCGCCATTAATTTCGAAAATGCGAACCGCTCACGATTCGGCCGTCCGTCGTGCATTTCGTCGCGGGAATTTGATTTAAGAGTCAGGGAAGAGTGCGCGTACGTGTCCGTCTAGGTGATGGCATCGTCCTCGATCGATATTAATATGCGTACGGGAAAATTCGAATTTATGGCGAATAAGAGGTGTAGTTATCTGAAATCCGCGACGGAAACACAAATCAAAAGTGCAACCGCGGTTTCCGGTGCCCGCCCCAGACGAATATCAACTATCGCGCGAGTTTTTCGCCCCCCGACGTTATTGTCTGATCTCGCCGGGATTTATGAGAGGCATTAGGCGCTCAATGGGAAACGTTCTCGTGTACATACTTAGGCGTTATATGGGCGTTATCTTCCCCCGTTATTAATCGCGCCGGTATTCTTTACATAAATTATACCTGGCGACCGATAATAATGGCCCTAATCGGATTCCGTGTTCAGCCACGTGTAATTTCCAATGTAACACTTCGGGGAAGTCGATTTCAATTCCGTAAACGCGCTGTTGTGATGCCGTGCAATTCATCATGGCGTTATCGGAACGTAATACGGTGCATTCCATCGCGAACGAACCACCCTCGATCATTCCGAAACTGTCTAATTTTGGGAAAAACCCTACCATGTCGATTCCTATTTTCAGGGGAACAAAATTTGGTACTAAATTTGACTCCACATGGCCACCCTAATTCAGGTGGTGACTTTCACCCCTCAAATTCAAATCGGGAAAGCTGGTCGGGTGACATCTCGAATTTATGGACTATGCGAGGAAAAAACACCTTGACCTTGTTCAAATTTTTACGCAGAATGATTTTTTTACAAGAAAAAAGCTCGAATGATATGTCAAAATGGCTTCCATCTTCTTTAACTGCATTGACAAAAGTTTTTCTTCCAATACTTACCTGAAGTATCATTCACATAAAGTTTAGTGCAGTTGTAATGCATTTGCATTGCAGTTGCAAGACCAAAGTTCTAAGATTTAAGTTTAGTAGGATTCACATAACCGACTAACGGCCGATATTTTCACCTCTGGTTAAGTTTAACTGGCGGTTAAATACCTTGGTTACTATTGTTACAACAATAAAAATCAACAAATTTAACTGCCGGATAAACTTAACTGGGAGATGAAAAGATCGGCCCTGAGGACTGGTATTTTCACCTCTGGCTAAACCTCCGGTTATCTAACTCCAGAATTGTCACAGTCTAAAAAAAGGGTACCTCTGGCTTCTCGAAGCAAAAAGAACAGTACGGCGTTTTCAAAGTTCAAAAAGAGTACGGTTGGTAACTCTAACCTGATCATACTTGGCGGGATCCATCAGTTTTCCATGTAATTTTTGCTCCAAGTTTACACTTTTAGTAGTAGAATGGTCTTTCCACGATATATTGGGCAACTCGTGACCTAAGTTGCTAAGCAAAATGTAATTGAAAAACATTGATAGGTAACCATTGACTAATGACAGGTATTTGTCAGGTACTTTGGGGGTCACGTGTTGGTCAGTTTATGTTGTGAAGACTATACTAGATTAGATAACTGTACTCATATCAACCAGTCATGATGACAAACACTGATAAGATATTACAAGTATCGAAGTTGGTTAAATGAAAACCGGTGACTAATAATAATTTATTTATCACTATAAAATTGAGTACTAATATGTGTTAGTATCATCTCAGTTGTTTTGAAGAGACAATCAAGTCCGAAAATGCGATTGTTCACATTCATCCTAGTTGTTTTAACAATAAATCACTACAATGTTGGAGAAGCGGCAAAAATTTTGGGTCTCTTTCACATCCCTAGCCCTAGTCACTTGATCCTGGCCCAACCTCTGTTCAAAGTATTAGCAAGCAAAGGTCACGAACTTACCGTGGTCAGTGCGTACCCATTAAAAACTCCATTGAAGAATTATAGAGAGATAATTTTGGAAGAACTGCAACCATTTAAAGATCGTAAGTAACTGAAATTTTGTATATGTATATCTGTCATAATACATCATGCTAAAAAATGTACTTTCTAGAATATATGGCCCCTATGCTAAGAACGAATACCACTATCACGGAAAGGGTTACTATCATGAGTTCAATGTCAGCAGCACTAACGGATTTGGTTCTATCGAGCGAGAAAGTTCGTAATTTAAAATCTGAACAGTTCGATTTGGTCATTCAGAATATAATCTTCAGCGATCCGCTCTTAGGGCTAGCCCATCATTTTAAAGCACCAGTGATCGGATTTGGAACAATTGGATCAAACCTCTTCAGTAACAGTTATGTAGGGAATCCATATCCTCTATCATATTTACCGTCAATGGCATCTACCTTTTCTATCACTGGAATGACTTTCTGGAACCGTGTGCTTAATGTACTTTTGGCGACTACTACGCAAGTTTTCATCAAACTTCAAAACTATTTTTCGAATAAAGTCTATGTGAAACATTTCCCCGATGGACCGCCTATTGAAGATTTGAAAATGAATGTCTCATTAGTGTTCGTGAATGCACATTACAGCATTGAAAGTCCTAGACCGTATGTACCAAATCTGATCCCAGTGGGCGGTATTCAAATCCAGGAGCCGAAACAGTTACCCAAAGATTTACGAGAACATTTAGATAATGCCAAAGATGGTGTCGTTTTATTTAGTTTAGGAACGAATTTCCAAATCAAGAACTTGGGAGAAGATAAGGTTAAGGGCATTCTGAATACGCTGGGAAATTTGAAAATGAGTGTACTTTTCAAATCTGATGGAGACCTCAAAGATGTTCCTCCCAATGTAATGGTATCAAAGTGGTTGCCTCAGAACGATATTTTAGGTAAGTTTCCTTAATTATTTTCTATGAAAACTCGAAAAATTTGTACTCATTCCTTATAGCTCATCCCAATATAAAATTATTCATTTCTCATGGGGGTCTCTTGAGTACCACCGAAGCTATTTACCATGCAGTTCCGATACTGGGAATCCCACTTTTCGGAGATCAACAGCAAAACGTTCATGTTGCTGCTGCAAGTGGCTATGCAGTCCAAGTGACGCCTGATGAACTAACCGAAGAGACGTTCTCGAAGGCGGTGGACGAAATTTTGAATAATCCCAAGTAAGATCACTTTATTTACTTCAATTAAATCAGAACTTGAAAGTTATGAAGGTATGACTCTTTTTAGGTATCGCGAAAATATTAAACTCAAGTCCAGTTTATTAAGAGATCAGCCGATTAAACCTCTCGATTTAGCCGTTTTCTGGGTAGAGCACGTTCTGAAGCACAAGGGAGCAGCTCATTTGAAAAATGGAGGCGCGACATTAACGTGGTACCAATACCACTTATACGACGTAATAGCTTTTCTAAGTTTTGTTACTTTGATAATAAGTTATATTGGATTTGTCATTTTGCGGAAGATCGTAAGGTGTTTGCTGAGGAGGAGATGTAGCAAAAAAACAAAGACGCAATCCAAGAAGAAAAACGAGTAGATATAAGGTTGCCTAATTTATTTTAGTTAAAAATCGTTTGGAATGTTTTAAAAAACAATCAGGAACATTCTAGTATTATAAGTATTGTTGACTTGAGAAAAAAAATAATTTACGTGAAAATGTAGACAATGTTGCCAGTTTACCCCGATGTAGATTTGCCCCCGTTGGAAAAGGCAAAAAGTTGAGATAGCCTTACTGGAGTATTATTATTTGATCGCTCCGTATAAAAAAACGAACAAAATAACGCAAACAGACAAACTCACAGAACTATACTTGAAAATTAGGTTGATAATACGATAAAACTAACCGAAATCACATTTTCAGGCTGCCTTCATGAAGCATATGCAAGCTGTCTTACGTAATGTGATCCCAGTGATTTGAAGTAATAATGCTTTACTATACATATCTCTTTTCTTTTTTCTCTCGTCTTTTTTCGTGATTTTTCTTTGAAAGCGTTTTCTCCTAGGTGTGAAAACATGTGAACAAGATAACGATTTTTTTCTCGAATAGTTCACCAATACACCATTAATTTGAGGTGTGACTCGACCTGCTTTCCTTATTCAAATTCAAAGGGTAGAAGCCAGGGGAGAACTCACTTTGAAAGTTCAATGTAGTATCAGAATGTGTCCTGAAAATAGAAATCGACGCGTGTTTCCAATCTATCGCAATCAGTGGCCAGTTGGGGCGGTTGGTTTGAGATGGGATACACTGTAGGTAGACAGAAATGACTGGGGCTTATCAAAATCGCGGATTCCTGGAGCACCAAATTGAACGTTATTTGGTAAACACGACGCGAGCATCCCTAGAAGAAAAAGTTGGAGGTCTGGCGCCGTAAAGTTCGGAAGTTGCCAAAAGTTTCATCCGGCGGCGGTGCAGTTTCTTATCAGTTCTGGCCGGAGTTCGGTAACGCGGGGGTGGCGCAGTTTCGTTAGCGCGGGGCGGTTAGTCGGAGTTTACTGTTGCATAAACCATTTAACATACATCTATGACGAAGTTAGCGAGCGAGCTCGGTGGCATTCGAATGTCGTGCATATAGCACACCGGTGGTGGTTATCCCTGACTCATCCCTTCTCCCGGTTCGCAACCCTATCTCCCTCATCAGCGCGCGATATTTCGACCCTTTTCCTGGATTTCGGCTCGGCGCACAGCCTGTTGAAGCACCACAGGTGGAACGCCAACGTTCGGAGTGAAATTCCGTGAAAAATAGCAAGGGTGACACGAAGGGTGCTCCACTTGGTAAATTCAGTTAAAGCACCCGCAAATTTTTGGTGAAATTAGCGTATTTCTGAATAACAAAAAATGGGTTCGCATTTAGAGAAAACGTAAACACCCAATCGTCATTTTCAAAACTAAGCATTCTGCACATGCGCGAAGTTTGGAAAGTTCGAAATTTTCTGACAAATCGACATTTTATTCACAAATATTACATTTTCTACAATTTTTCCCCAATCTGCAGATGAGTCTTTTCAAAAAAGCTTTCAATATTTGGAATCACCGTTCAAGTACTTGATAGTATTCTTTTTTCACGATTTTCATTCTTCAAGAGTAAAAACTACTTAGGTAGGAAGAATAAATTTCAATAACCAATCGATTCATATATCTACCTTGAAATCACTTTTTATGCGTTTTTAATGGGAAATGTTATACACTTTGTCCGAATATGGCGTATGCGCCAGCAATTTGTCACGAATTTTACTAAACATTTGTGAAAATATACAAGAAGCTTTTGTCAATTTTGGGAAATTTCAACTACACTTGCGTGCAAAAAAATCGGCCCACCTAAATTTTTAGTGAAATTCAAAGTGGCGTAACTCCTGAACGAAAAGAGTAATTCCAAAAAACTTGGCATCCCTGAATAGCTACATTCTTGGGCTATCACCCGCTAGACGCTGTGTTTTATACAGGTTCCCTGAGTACGTTTTACAGGGTGTCACGTAAAGTTCTGCAAAAATGTTAAACTTTGGATGACCCCACGGTCTAGGAAAATGATGTCATTTTTTCTTCAAATAGTCCTGGGATATTGTTACACTCATATCTTGGAACAGCACTGGAAAAACCGACTCATTTTGTCCAACTACAGGGTGGCCAGAGAAAAACAATTTTTCGTGCCACCGTCATTTTAATACAACTAACTGATGTATAGGTACTTTTTGATCATTTTTTTGAGAAAACAAGTCCAAAAGTGAAATAAATAAATCAAATATTCAATATTTAATTAAAAAAAGGCATTTTCAATACTACCCCTTGCTCTCAAAACTTCTTGAATTCTCCTTGAAATGCATTTTTTCAAATTAAATATTGAATTTTTGATTTATTTCTTTCAATTCAGGCATCGTTTTCTTGAGAAAATGATCAAAAAGTACCTATGCATCAGTTAGTCGTTTTCAGATGACGTTGACACAAAAAAATGTTTTTCTCTGACAAAATGAGTCGGTTTTTCCAGTGTTGTTCCAAGATATGAGTGTAACAATATCCCAGGATCATTTGGAGAAAAAATTACATCATTTTCCTAGACCGTGGGGTCATCCAAAGTTTAACATTTTTGCAGAACTTTACGTGACACCCTGTAAAACGTACTCAGGGAACCTGTATAAAACACAGCGTCTGGCGGGTGATAGCCCAAGAATGTAGCTATCCAGGGATGCCAAGTTTTTTGGAATTTCTCTTTTCGTTCAGGAGTTACGCCACTTGGAATTTCACTAAAAATTTAGGTGGGCCGATTTTTTTGCACGCAAGTGTAATTTGATCAATTTGATGTGTGAATTACATAATAGGACATAAAAACGATTCTATTGAGATGAATGCCATTTCATCATGTTCATCTGAACTTACCTATGTGAAATAACAAATAACCATTTATGTTGAATCGTTCGCATTTTTGAATATTTCTTTGACATACGATGAGTTTCGATTGAATTTATTGTTCAATTTTCTGGCAAGTCATCGAAGCATTGACCATAAGAAACAAGTTAAAATAATGGATTATAGTCAACAAGAAATAGCTGTAAATTGAGTAAGCATCGTTTCATAATGGTCATACATTGACTTTGAAATCTGCGAGCGAATAATAATCAGAGAAAAACGTATTTAAGTCTATGAAAACTATGAAAACTCTTCAGAAATTCGGCAAATACATCAGAAATTGTTACCGTCTTTAGCCCGAGCCAATTTTTTCCAGTAATGAAATCATGGAGAATTTGATAAAGCTCAGGAAAATTTTAGCTGAATTCGTGTCAAATCTAGAAAAAAGATAATTTGGTGGATTTCAAGGAATTTTTGGTGAACTTCTCACATGTTCAACCCCTCGGTTCGGCCATAAAAAGACTTCTCACGATGATGAGACGAGATTAGTACGACCCTACGAGGTCCAATTTTTGAAACTTTTTTCCTCCTATAAAATATTCTATTAGGACCCCCACGAGACGAAAAATTCCTCACAGCCAGAGTCCCTCGAAGAAACCATCAACGACGAAGACACGATAGGGGGTGGAACTTGTATTTCTTAATTCCGTTTCCAAGGATCATCCCTATATAACGGTCGTGTCTCGTATGGGGATCTGCGCTTAATTACCATTTCTCGAATTCACGGAAGACCGGATCTCTCCCTCGATTTTTACCGTCAAGGGTGTTGACGCGGCAAGGGAGTCGGGGGCCCTTTGATGTCCATTATTCCGGACCGAATATGTTAATTAAGGGCTCCGAGATCGGGAAGGCTCGACGCTGATGTGGCAAACTGCTAACGATTTCCCAACCGGATCGGACCGAAATTATTCCTTTTTCCTTCGAGTGGGTACTGATTGATAGGGATAATTGTTTATCATAAACGCGCCCGTTTGCGTGTGGAATGAGTGATGGTGTTTAAAAACGCCGTTCTGCATCAGCGGTGCGGTCGATTATTTCCCGCAGAAATAATTACGGTGCATTAAAACAGTAATCTGTAATTACCGGAGACTGTGGGCCATTATCTGAGATATCCATCATGCAATTAACGTTCTGCCAGCCACACACGAGAACACATATGCGTTTCCCCCTTCAGATTCGGGGTGTGTAAATGTATTATGCATCGTAATGGCCGAGTGCCGTATTCGGCTAATTCCGCATCGTGAGCATCGGCCATAATGTTCTGATTACTACCTTTCGAACGCCGTAAATTAATTTTCGACTGGGAATACTACTCTATGCAAGCCTACAATTTGGATCGTGCGCGTTTTGTTGCCGGAATGAGTAGTATTTTATTCTATCGATTATTTATCGCTTATACGAGGTCCAAAATTAGGTTGCAATGTTTTCATCCCTTCATCAAAATCAAGGAAAAAAATGCATACAGAGAAAATTCCTTCCACATGGAACTAGATTGGAACTAGAGGTCTTCAAAATTGGAATTGAAATCAGGATATTTCCGAAACCTCTGGAAAATGCGACTCAGTTCATATGTCTAGTATCGTACCTTGTGTACAAAGGATTTTTTTATCTAGTTACCATGAAATATGTCTCTGTCACTGTTTATCTAATGGTTATAACATGAGACAGAGAGATGGTTATAGCTAAATTGTTTGAAAAAGCGTTTTTACACACGGTATCTACACGGAGAAAAATGGAATCTTGAATACGAATTGTAAAATGGAAAATTGTAAGGACAGATGATTCTATTGTGAGAGTTATAATAAATGTCATAATATTATCAATATCGCATACTGAAGGCAACAATTCATGAGTCATTGCCCATTTTCGTCTTTCCGGTTATCATTTTTCTCATACTTTTTTTCTCCTCATTCGAGATGTTTTCATGGTTTTTGGGTTCAATCCCCATGCTCTTCATAACTCTTCATTAGATAACGTTTTATACATTGCCATAATGTTAGAAGTCCGAAGTCAGTTAGAACGGTCAATACTTCACAAAAAAGGTACTTTTGATTCATATGACTAGGATCAACAGTTTCCGAAAGTTGTATAATAGGCCATCAGAGTCCGATTTTTCTATCCATTTTTCAGCTTTACTTGAAAACAATTAACACGACCTCTAGAGTTAATAGGTGTTAGAGATTCGGCTGATGGACACCCTCCATATAACTTCAAAAGGAGTAAAATCTGTTTACCAGGAAGTGGTAGGTGTTGACCATCGAATCAATTTGTGGTTTTTGATAGTCAAACTGAAAATTCGATAGGTCCAACGTGAATTTATACATTCATTTAGGAAAAACCGAGGTTTTAGTATTTTGCGGAGTTATTTGCAGAATAACACAAATCCGAGCACAAATCAATATTTTGGCCCCTGATCGTAGACAAATTTTAATGTTGCCAAGTTTTAAGCATACCTAAAAACTTTTCCGCCACTAAGGAAACACCGTGTATAATATCGTAACACATTTAGGGCCGATCTTTTCATCTCCCAGTTGAGTTTATCCGGTAGTTAAATTTGTTGATTTTCATTGTTGCAACAATAGTAACCAAGGTATTTAACCGCCAGTTAAAGTTAACCAGAGGTGAAAAGATCGGCCCTTAGTACTGAAAGTGCGCCTGCAGACTTCGTACCCAATTTAGCGCAATCCAGTACAGAACAAGTTCTATTTTATCGTGAACTAACTCCCTCAGTAGTAAATTACCGATATTAGTATAGTAGTTTTTGGTATAGTGTCACACGGATCTCAGAGTTATAACATGATGGAACTAGAATAAATATTGTCATGAAGGACTGAAAAATTGAATACTGCCAAATGCTTCTCTACTGCTTTTTAGAAAATCCAGGACCTCAAACAGTACCTAGGTCGAGACCTAGGTGTACCTAGGAACTGTTTGAGGTATACATTGTATTTTCAAATCAAGAGTGGTTTCGAAAATATCCGAGGAAAAATCTGTTTCGATTCCAACTTCAAAGACCTCTACTTAAACCCTGCTGTTATTTTTTGCTCGAGTTCTTCTCATTTGGCGACCTAATTCTAGAGCACGTCGAGGGGTCTTGAATCGGTACTCACATGCGACGTCAACGGTGGCCGGCTGGCTCTTGATGTTACCTCGCCCGTTCCAGGCGTAGCATTCGCATTTGAACTTTTCGGTGCCGAAGAACTCCTCGACCATGTCCCTGGTGACGTTGCTCTCGGCCTCGATGATCCGGACGCCCGTGTGCGGGTCCACGAACTCGGACTGCGCCGTCTCCACGTTGCGGGCCCCGTTGCACTTGAAGTAGAGCCGCAGGGCGTGGGCGGCGCGGCACTTGAGCAGCGCCGGCCGGCTCTTCACCACGTACGAGTGCTGCGGCTCCTCCTGGAAGATCGGCAGGTAGTTCGAGTTGAGGAACAGCGACTCGTCCTCGCCGACGGACGCCCGAGTCGGCGACGTCTCCTCCAGCAGGGCCTCGGGGTCTGCAAAAATTCCGAGAAAAATCCGCCATGAGTTTCTTCCCGTTTTAGAACCGGCGACCATATTTCAGCGTGACGGCGCGAATAAATAACGGACTCGAGAAACGTCATCGCTAACGATTTGCGGAACCGCTGACGGAACGGCATGAAAGGGGCCCCCTTTCGCGGGAAGAAAAAGATGACGGGGGCAGGGAGATGGCGCACATCAGCCCGCCTCTACAAATTATGATTATTTTTCTCTTTTCCGGCGTCTCTGTGTTTGGTCTTGTCGCCGAACGGATGCTCTTCATTCTTTACGGGAGGTTACTTTAGTTATTCGCCGACGGAACTAATAGCGCGTGTTAAATTTATGCCGTGTAATCCCTTTAACGCGACGTCGACTCCTAACCTGTTTAAAATAAAGAATAACGTCGGTATAATTCAATGAAAAACGCGTCCTCTCGCCCGGAACGTGATCTCTTCGACGGGGCACACGTCGATATATTTTGACCACTTATCTCGGTTAGAACACGTTTCGGCCCAAGAATATTCAGGCGCATGTCGCGGAACATCTTAAAAACTAATAATTCGCAGTGAATTTCAATATTATACTTTCAATACATGAGTTAAGGAGCAAAATGCACCCGAAAAAAGATTAAAGACGTTGAAGCAACGACATTTAAAAAACCCATCAGTTTGTAGATATTGACAAGACAAACATTTTTTGAAGAATAATACCTAAATGGTATGATTTTTGAGATATCACTCATGAAGATCAATATCTCTGAAATTTAATGAGATATCGACACCACAAAACATTTTTGGGAATAAAATTTTTTTGTTAGTGGTCCGATTTTTGAAGTAAGTATCTACTTATATCATTCATGAACTTCGATCAATATCCTAGAAAATAGAAGCATTCAACTCATTTTCCTTCCACCGACAATTGAAAAATTCTTTAGACAAAAGTTGTAAATATCGACAAGACCAACATTTTTATCATATAGAATTTTTTTTTGATATCTGTGTAGCAAGCTGATAGATAAAGACAAGCAACATTTTTTGGAAAATAGTAATTTTTCGTAAATAAGTACCTACTCTGATTTTCGAGCTACATATGTAATGACGCACACTTATCAATTCTTTCCGATTATACATGTTGTCCATTTATAAATATTAATAACAAAAATCTCCAACTTTGCAATTACATTTTTGGCACCTTCACCTATTTTGAATGGCTTCAAAAATTGCTTTGGAAAAAAATTTGATTCACATCAAGTCGTCATCAGCCATTTGAACACGGTGAAGAGTTAAACGTTTTGTGCTAGTTTATTCAATTTCACACTATTTTTAAATAACCAAAAATATACCCCGAGTTTGCCATTTTTATTTTCCTTATTCACTTATCCACCGTTCTACATAAAATTCCGAACATATCGGTCCCAATTAAAAGGTCGTACGCTTCGTCCGGTAGCCGGGGTAAGAGCAATAAAGTCCCGGAATAAAGTGTCCGGAATTTGGCGAGTTGATCCTCGCACCGGTAGCAGCCTCCGAATAATAAACGGGTAAGATTCATCTGGTCCAACATATCATTAAAGGGGAATCTAGTGACATGATTCTCTTAATTACCTTAATTTATTTTACGAGATCGCCGGTCCCGATAGCCGGGCTAACAACTTGAACGTTTGTGAATATGTTAGTGGCCGGTATAAACTTGTTTATGCGATGGGCCCTGTGGCAATCGCGTGGTCGGCTAAGGAGGCACCCATACTCTTCGCAATCTCCCTATAAATCAGCGACTCCTCTCTCTGCCTTTTGCTCGCAGAAGAGACTCACCGCGACGACTTTTATCTAAATGCTCGCGAGCTTGCCGTTCGCGTGATGCGTTATCTAGCCGAGATTTTTCGAAATCCCGGCCGAGTTGTTTATTGTGTTCGCTTCCCTCCTCCCTAAGTGTTTTACCAGTTTTACCCGCGTGGGCGACCCGATATTATTATTGTACTCGGATCGGTTAAACAGTTCGTAAACGCTTCTGGTTCTCCTAGACTCGGAGGCTTAGAGGATCGATCGAATTTTTCCTTCCCCGTCGCTCGGCCGTAATCATCACCAACATCATTACTGCCAATTTACGACCAGACGCAATTACTCTTAATTTATTGTCTTGTTACTCAAAGCTCGTAAAATCAATCACAACATTTTAATTTCGAACGACTAGATCGCTTCTCGTCAGAGTCTCTCGCTCGGGAGTAAAAGGAGGCGAAAACGGGGCTCGATTATCCGGGGAAAGTCGCATTCCTCGATAACGTCATCCGATAATCGCCCCCAATCTTGGACGTCCCGCCACGAACGCCTCCATTAAAGCAGACATCGAGTTAAGTGCGCGCACTGTCAGGACTCTATTACTTCCCACAGAAACGATTCGACTTGTGAGTGAAAGAGCGTTTTTTTTTCGACGGTGGAAATTCAGTCGCGTACACTTGAGCAACGATTTTAAGGGACACCCAGAGTGTGTGCGCCGAATGTAGGCAACCAAGAATACGCGAAATTATGTTGTTACTTGAACGGCGGTCACGTGAAAAATGCTGCCTAGAAATGTCCTGACAATATTGTTATTTTGTGTCAAAATATCCATGTGAATTTATCAAAGACTTCTATTCTATACCGAGAGGTAAAATTAGCCGTGTTTTGACAAGTTGGAATAACTGGCAAAAATGCATTCATCCAGACTTTGATTTATTTCATTCTTGGAAAAGAAAAATTATGCCGTTTAGGCTGTCATTGAATTTAAAGGATGTTTTAAATTCAATTGTATCAGCATGCAATGTTTTATGATGGATCTACGGTTATTATAGGTTGACAATTGACATGTCTCTGGATTTTGTGGTTTAAAATGTGTTATTTCATGAAGAAGACTATATTTCTTAGTGATTTAAGTGCTGACTAGTGTCCCGAAGTTTGAGGGATCCAAAAACATACGTATATTGTGCGATTTTACGATTTACAATTATCCAGAAATTGCTGACTTTTTTGATAAAATAGTTACAACGTTGGCTATGGAAGACTTTTTTAATTCATTGAAAAATATCGATTTTCCAAAAAAGAACTGCTCTTTATTTGTCTAATGTTAGAATAGCAATTAGGTAGGTTTTCTTGACCATCAGAGCCCAATAGCTATGCCAATAGTAATTGCATGATTCAAAATGATTTTTTTTTTCGCTCTTCCAAAACAAGAGTAGCCAGTTTCATTTGAATAATTTGCTAAAAAAGGCCGTTTCATACAAAAACAAATACGATTTGACTTGCGAAACTTTGGTGGTCCACCCAATACAGTCTTTCAGAAATGTTGAAAAAGGATGAACCAACAAATTTCTGGAAAACGTACATTTTGAATAAATACCCGGACACGAGCCCGGACAGTATAAGGTACGTTTCTAGATATTTCAACCATCATTAGCACCTAAATCACTTAGAAACATAGTCTTTCTCATAAAAGTATTTGTAAAACAGCACTTTCAAGTAGAGGGTTCAATTTTTTGACAAAATATTGAGTTGTCAGCGGAAATTGTCACCCGCGACAAAGTCCGTTCACGCAGCACTAAAATCTTGCGTATACTTGGTTGCCTACATTCGAGGTGCCCCTAAAATAATTCCCAAAGTGTATATCAGATGCCATAACGGCAGTGGGACGACACGCGCTCTGTATCTCTCAAATTTAATTTGGCCGGATCGGATCGCAGACATCGGGACCCAAATCGAATCAGTTTCGACGTTGCCGGCTAGAAACTGACGGCAACAATCCGATAATTAAACACAAACAGAGCGGAGCAGAGGACGCCAATATCAATTATTTGCACGAGAGAGGCGTGGTGTCAAGCGAATTTATCGCGCTCGCCGACGCGAGGGGCGCATTCTTCGCGGGAATCGTAATTTTCGTCCCGCTGAAATTTTCGGTCGTAAATTGAGTCGCCATCAGATTGAGACCGTATGCGAAGAGTGTGGGCAGTCGCGTCCACATAAAATTGATTTAAGTGGGACGGCTCGGCGGGACCCAGAATCCGAGTCCATCAAGTCTCCCGAGTTTTCGAAAAATGAGGAAGCGCTTTCCCACCCGTAAATTAACTGCTACAAAGTAGAGAAACGGATCCCATGATGCGCCGGCTCTCTCTCTCGAGGAATACATAACAATTAAGTTACAGCTCGCATTACAAAAAGCTCGCCGTTTTACATAAATTTACATGCTGAATAACCGGTGCACATGAAACATTTTGACAACATACATGCATAATATCCATTTAGCATTTCGCTATGGTTTTATTTCGTTTTAACATA
This sequence comes from Salpingus planirostris, assembly GCA_949788335.1. Lineage (NCBI taxonomy): Eukaryota > Metazoa > Arthropoda > Insecta > Coleoptera > Salpingidae > Salpingus > Salpingus planirostris. Next base: position 1,530,646 of record OX460919.1, on the reverse strand, counting down.
TGTTTTATTGCCGCAGACAACGATTTTATGCCCAGTTCAGGTATTATGCACGACTGAAACGTACCGTTTTTAGGCGAAGTCACGGTTTTTACCTTTTTCCACTCGTCTCCCTAATTGACCCGAAAACAATTCCGACTCGTTATAATTGCTCTCTGAATATTTCCCAACGAACGGATGATTATGACGATGGCGCGGTTAGCTCAATTTGACTCTCTAGTGATACTCGCAAATATTTCAACAGAGGGGAAATAAGGGCGAACTCTCTCGGCGTACTCTTATGTGCTCGTCAATTCCCCGGGGGCACGACGCGAAGCCGCCGTATCAATCATGCTAAATGCACGTGAAATTGGAGGCATAAAAGCAATTAGGTTATAGTAGGACTACCGCGAGACAACCGTTTCTCGTTTCGGAAGGACCACGCGACTTAATTTCGCTGCGTTTCTATAATCAAGCCGATAAAATTTTAAAACCGCTTTAAATGCATCGAAAGCCCGCGCAAATGTTTGTATTTCATTTTCCGGACAAAGTCTAAACTCTGAACGGAATTGAATTTTAAATTATGCCTTCCATTAGGGCCGGCGATGCGCGCAGATAACACCTGCGAATTCAGATCGCATCCATCCGGGTTTCGATCTTCCCGGGGGTGGTTCGGGCCCTTTGACGGTCCCGGACACTCGCTCCCGCAGGACTTTCCTCATTTCGGGGCCCTGCACCGTCCCAGTCGGTAAGTGACAGATCGCTCCCGCAGGTCGGGCCGATTGTTTACAGAGAAACGCCATTAGGGAAATTTCAATTAGAGCACCGATTTCCGCGTCCGTAAATAACGGACGAGTCGCACCCTCCATCACGCGGTCACAATCGGGATGATTTATCGGTGGCGGTTTGCAGTTTTAATTTATGGCACTCTATAAATGCGGAACAATGTCCATCATACCGATTCCGCTTGATAATTTCGTCATTTGCTCTAAATTATGCAATAGATAGATAATTGAATGTTTCGGAACAAAGCTCCGCGGATTCGGTGAATTTATACGTTTTGTTGTCGGTTTTTAATGCGCTGTGGCGGGGTGGAGTTTCGAATCAAATTCGGTCCTTTTTGACAGTGTTAATGGAAACGCATATACACCGGGACAGGACGATAAATAATCCCGCAACACAAAACCGCGGAATGAAAGAGGGACAAACACGGAATGTTTTCAAAAAAGTTTACGAGAGTCATGCCCCAAATCGATAATGCGGGAGGAAAACAACTGTACGATTTTAAAATGTAGAATCTCGTCGATTTTATGGCGGACTCCGGGCATCAGGCCGTCACTTTATTTTACGGGCCGAATCTAATGAATATCCGAGTGGCGACAAAACGGTCCTAAAACGCCATCAAAATGAGGTAGGAATGAAACGACACACCGGATGTGAGAAAGTCACAAAACAGCAAAAATCACAATTATTATGGAAATTGGAAATCGTATCTGTCTGCATACTGCGAGGGTAAAGTTCCTTTTCATGTACAGTTTTATCAAAGGTACTGGCAGTTATCTCGAAGATTGACAACTCAATGGGCTTATGGGGATATCCGCTGTCGCATTATCAGCGTACCTCATGCAAGCAAGTCTAGTCTAGCTAGTAGCCGGATGGATGTACACGAGTAGAGAAGAAAAGTCAACAAATGTACATAAGGAAATTAGTATACCAGTCGAGATAATTATTATTGTACAACTTGGTCAATAAAGCACATGATTAATTAAGACAGTTCTGTTTAGTCTAAGACCCGAGACGAGAAATGTTAAATGGTGGAGTGAATTATTACCGAGTTGACCTATAATAATAATTAATCTACGACAAAAGGGCACGATTTTTTGTCAGCGTACAGAAAACAGACTCCGGAGACTTTGCACGAGACGCAGTCAGATTTGGGGGGCTCACGTCGTAATCTGCCGCCCCCGAATTGCGAATTCCGCCGCCGCCGCCGCCTTTCCGTAATCCATCCCGAGGATTGTCTGCGCTGTTTACGCCGTCCTAAACAGGACAAGCCCGGCCGCATGTCGCTGTCACATAAAAGAACAGATAGAAACAATTCGTGTCGCATGTGCTCTACGTTATACCTGAGGACATGGAGTTTCGTACACGAAAACCTCTAGGTACCTACGATCAGACACAACTTCCATAATACCGTAAAGATCAAAGTTGTGCGATATCGGCCACGGGAAATCGATTTTTACTTCAGGTCCGAGAGGTTCACCACCACCAAAAATCTTGTACACAATTACCAAAATTACTGAAAGTATTGAAAAATTACTAACATTACTAAAGAATTACTGAAGGTACTCAAGAAAATTACTAAAATTGCTGAAGGTACTCAAGAAAATTAATAAAATTACTGAAAAATTACTGAAGGTACTAAAGAAATTTACTGAAATTAAAAAAATACTGAAGGTACAGAAAAAGTACTATAATAGGATTGTTTTCTATGACTGAGATGTTCATTTTTCAGTCAAATTCTACGATACCTATTGGATAGAAATAAGCGTCATCATTTCTGATTGGTTGTGAAGATAACTCTCAAATATTTCGGCCAATGTCAAAGGCCAAAGAAAACAATCCTATTGCCAAAAAATTACTAAAATTACTGCAAATTTAGTAAACAAAATTTGGGAAATTACTGGAAAATCCTACAAAAATACTGAAATTACTAAAAAATTACTGAAGGTACTAAAAAAATTAGTAAAATAACAATAAATCACTTCAAACAAATTCTAAATTAGATGATGTTTCGGGTTTCGGATCTCGTTGTCGTTGATGAATTTCATTTGACGTTTCGGCTGTCATATCGCAGTCTTCTTCAGAATAATTCCTGAGACTCTCAGTTTGACAGCCGAAACGTCAAACGTAATTCATCAACGACAACGCGGTCCAAAACCAAAAAAACATAATCTAATTTAGAAAACGATGGCCGCGGAAGCCTAAAAACCAAGATAACAAATTACTCAAATTGTCGAAAAACTACTAAAAAAAATTACTAAACCTACTGCAATTACCAGAAAATTACTAAAATTAACAATAAATGATTAGCAGATGTCCTCCAAAATTACTAAGTAGTCATCCCCTCGGCCTCGTCCTTTCGTTACGAGGAAATTTTGACGATTTTCCAGTCCGAAAAGTGAGCTTTTTCGTGGGTATTTTATCTGTTCGGGAAAATATCCGACGATTTATGCTCCGGAAGCTCGCAGCCACTCTCTCCGAAAAAGCAGGGGGCGACAAACTCGCATACACATTGTTCCCACTACTACATTATACTATAAGCACCGTTGCCTGAATATGTTTTATTTTTTTATTTTAAAAATTAAAATTCAAGTCTGCTAATGTTGTGTGCTTTTCTTTGTTCCAGAAGCGGTCTTTTGTTTAGGCCGGGTTTTAATGTACCGGAGAGTCTCTCCGGTTTCGTAATAAAAATGCAAATTCGGCCGACGCATGCACGGGACGTAAATCTAGCGCAGAATTAGACGCATCCGACGAAATATCACGAAAGGTAAAGAATCCGGGCGATTTCCGAAATTTCAAATTATAATCGGCCCGGCTTAAAATATGTTAATCGGGCTCTGGCTGATGTATCTAATTAAGCAGCAGATGAGGGGGCCTCGTTATCATCGGAGCGTAGTTGCGATGCTGGCGCCGGCCCTGCAACCGCCGGTAATTGCATTTCCCGCAATCCCGCGCTCTTTCGATTTACGCCCGGCGATATCCAATTTGCGAAATATATTTACGGCCGTGATTGTTTACGCTCATAATCCGACGCACGGCGTTTTGAGTTATGCCCGATCGTCACGCGGATTTATATCGAAAGCCGGCGAATTTCGGCGACTTATGAATGCCCCGACCCCTGCGAAACATTAGGGGAAATGCGGCCGTTTGATGGCAATTCGCTAATTAGCCGTAATTGCCGTGCGGCTTGTCAATTTCGGCCCTCAAATTCACCAAGTTCGGTTCGAATGCGCCATCACGTAACTCCGAATCGAATAATATCGGGCTACAAATTACCTACCCTTTGATGCACCCATCATAATCACCGGCAACATCGGCCAAAGCCCCGACCTGTGCACCTCCGTCGGCGTCGCGACGCCCCCATATTCGTTCGCAATCGATAACAACAGCCCATACCTATAACTACCGGGAAATTGTGATAATCGTATGCCGTGCATAAATTTGTATATTATCACACGAACAGAGTTTGGAGATTTATTTAAAACGAGTAGAAATTCCGAGACGCTAATTCACCCACTTACACCGGTGACTTTAATTAGGAGACATCGGTTCTTTCTAATGGGCCCCGATTAAAACCGGGGGGCTCCTAATTGCGCGCGTTCCTTAGATTTTCTCGAAATAGCCCAATCCGGTCGAGATAAATCACTCCAAGACTTGTAGGTATCTACAAAACGCTGCGTTTATTTACAATACGTATAATAATATAATATCTCGGAAAATCCGTGGGCGCCTATTATGATTATGTTATGATAATGGATGAGAGTGCGTAAATAACGGGCCGCTTCGAGTCGGAGGTGGCATCAATGGACGTAACTCATTTGGGCGGTGGATATTCCGCACGGATACCACCGGAGGTGGCAGTTTCCGCCTTTTGCCTCGGAAACGGCATAACATACACACACGGCAGAGTCTCGAACCGGACACAATGCTCGGTTTTGCAGAACGTAACAGATGGCCCGACATGGCCTCCGCAATCCGGCCGCTATTGCATTCGCGCCATGAATTTAATTTCACTGTTTACGAGGCCGAAAGCTGTACGCGTTTCTCCGTATCAATAAGCGATTCGCTCTTCGAGAAATCGGGATACGGTTTAAGCCGAGGGGTTGACCACCTAGTAAACGTGATGCACAGAATACAGATATATCTGCGAATGTTATGTAAATGCTAGTTGAGGGGTTGAACACCTACGAAATTCGTATTCACCAAATTACTGAATTGGAAAATTTAGCCACAAATTCACCAAACTACCCAATAATTTGCCAACAATTTGCCAGAAGTTTGCCGAAAAATTGCCAAATTGGCTGATACCCGTACACCAAAATTGAAAAGTGGTCAACCCCTCAACGCGAGTGAATGTTTGCAAATTGACGGTCTAATTCCAATAACCCGTAAGTGTAAAAGTAACTTTTACACTTACGGGCGAGCTTACGGGCCATTGGAATCAGACCATCGAAATGTCAATAAATGTGGTTGAAAATGTTGAGTAAAAGTAGCAATAAATATCGGGTACCTGTAGCGAATGTGTAAATGTTGTCAATGTGTTGTACCCATAGAGTTGTACCTAATAATATTTCTAGGTAGTCAACCCCTCGGTTCAACTTCTACAATCGGAACTAATAATAATTGCATTGACAGATTATCGAAAAAAGAGAGAAAATATTTCTAAGTGGACAAAAAATCAAGGGAATCAGTTTATCATATATGGATGCTATGGATAGAAGATTGTAATAATGATCAAAATGGAATTTTTTGATGAAGAAAACGTTTTCCCCATCGCTTATTCTAATTTCGTTCAACGTTGAACTTTCGATATAATAATTACAGTAAATTTACTGAAATCTGACAGTGTCTCAAAGTTCGACCCATGCTAAAAATGCCTTGAGATGGATAGAAAACTACATCTTGATGATCCTGATTTCAATACATTTCTAAAGTGAAATAAAAATGGTCTGATGAACAGTAATACAAAGAGGAGATCTTACAAAACATGTGATTGGCTAATTTTATATTCACGAAAGTATTAGAATAGTAGAATAGTAGTATAGTCTATCCAAGATAAACTGAACATCACGTGACCCCAAAGTACCTGACAAATACCTGTCATTAGTCAATGGTTATCAATGTTTTTCATTTAAATTTTGCTAAGCAACTTAGGTCACATGATGTTCAGTTTATCTTGAATAGACTATACTAGTGGTAACAAACGCACTCGCGTTTTACAAAGCTACCCGCTGCGAAAATCTCTTTCGACATGAATGCTTGTAATATTATTTCTATTTTCCAGAATTTTCATTGATTTTTATACATTTTGGACATTATGGTCGATTTAAGGGTGGTCATCAAATCCATAATGTTTGTCTTTTACATCTACCAGTGTTTATCTGATGCCTAGTTACAGTATTTCCAACCCAAAACGGATAGTAAATTGAGTACTACTAGAATTGGTCTCACATATCGAAACGAAATTGTGTATCTTGGGGCCAAAAACACCGCTCTCACTTAAAATTTAAGTGGAACTTGAACCTTAGCAACAATTGTCGTCAACAATCGTAGTCAAGGCTTAAGCTCCGCTTAACTTTTAAGTGAAAGCAGAGTGCAGTTGACCCTAAAAGAGCTCATTATGCTACCCAAATAGAAAACAACATAAATCCACCTCGATTTTCGGATGACTGGAGGTTTGGATTAGAGCACGTTCGGATTAAAGAGGTCCCACTGTATTTGCCTCGAAGGTAGGAGACGCCTCAATAAATTAATCATTCCGATATTACGAAAATCTTGTCGTTCGCTGCCTTATGTCTTATGAAATTTTTGGATAATGGGACGGGAACGAACCTTGATTAGTGTCGGCTGCTGCGAGTAAAAATGCCAATATCAGGAGGGCGACAGGCAGGGTTTCCGGCGGGGGCGCCATGGTAACAGGGTGGAACTCTAGGGGGCGCACATCACTGACATCACACTCGCATCGTCCTCCGTCTGTCACATCGCATCTGACACTTTCGTTTATTGGTCGCCTGCGATGTCCCTGTAACAGAAAAGAAATTCGTGCACATCAGTCGTACGTACCGACACAAAACGATGCGAAGATAAATCAGTTAAAAAATGGGGACGGCGCATAGAAAAGGCGCTGCGGGATGATTGATGCGCCGTTTTGAATAAAAACAACCACGCGGGGTAAAAGGGACTCTTTATCATGCACATTCGCAATGCTCTGCGGGAATCGCGAATTGAATTATTTACCCCAAACTTTTCACGATAAATAAACCGATAATTTACCACCCATCAAAATAACACCCTCTCATTTTTTTATGGGGCCCGTGGGGGCTAATCTATTATCATCTACCTCCGTAACCGGGAGAGCGGGCTTAAAATACGAACCGACATCGTAAACGATTGTTTTTAAAGCCAGTAAAAGACTTTACGATTGTGTTGCAGCCGCAAACTTTTCGCTCACCGCATCGGGCAGAGACCGTTCATGAAATTACACGAATCCCACGTTCGCTCTCAATTGAAGGTGCATAGAGGAAACTCGCACAATGACTAAGTCCCAGTACCGGTGGTGAAACTTTGAGGTGCGCATTATGCCCCATTCGGTACAATTCCATTCCGCCCGTCTGGCCGCAAATCGAAAATTTCATTCAAACACTTGTATCTCGCAGTCTGATGATGTGCTCGAGCGAAATTTATCGGTGGGAGTTTCCGTGCGTTTACAGGTAGGTAGCGGAGCGGATGGGACGGGAAAGCCGCCGAAATTCCGTTAATAATCGGGCGATAAATAAAACGGATAGGTGCCATTAATCCGCGGCCGATTATTCTTTCCCGCAGAGAGCTTATCACATATCAGTACGGCGGCGATTTATTCCGATTTCTGTTTACGGGGTCCCATCATCTCGATAACTAATTGCAACAATGACCCGTCTGAAGTATGAATTAGTTAACTGAAATTTATCAGCGGTTATCGCACTATATGCGGAGGTTATCATAAACCACCCTGAAGTCTGTTATCGTGACTGAAACGCCGCGGCCGAAAGCGGCCAGTCTCGTGTACGCCAATTAACTTCCTTTTAGAAAAATCGCACACATTTCCATAATCTCATGCAGTCAAGGAACTGGTTTCGTTTACCGGCGAACAATAGTTAATCAGTACCTACGTTCGACATTTCATATTATGTCGGACTTTTTATGTGCGGTAAACAATGTAAATTTACAATTCTATCCGGATTTTTATATGCAAATTCGCAATAACAGACCGCGACAAAAACACACATCCCTCTATTCCTTTGTGATCCATAGAAATTAATTCCACGGTCGATATTGGTTGTAGCAGTGGGAAATTAGCAAACTCCTTCAATATGTTCGAAGCATATTTTAATTTTTAAATCAAAAGTCAAGTGTCACTTATTTCGAAACTGTTACGTAATGGATCTGGTGCTTTCATTACGTAACTTTGTGATTCCATTACCGCACTCAGGTTCATAATTTCACTAAATCTTTAGTTGGCTCAAACCGTTAAAAATTGTCTGTTTCAGTATTTTTACTTACATTTTTAACAATTTGGAGATTTTTCTTTTCATGAAAATTTTGGTTGGGAATTCCAAAGTTCAAAATTCATTATGACAGTTGTCGACTTTCTCTTTTTTCTATTTATAAGTTTTTGCAAGTATATTATTGGTGTTAAGGTAATGTGGACGTCGGAAAAATAGTTTTCGGACGCCCAAATTGTAAAGTGTCACTTTTCATTACCTAGATTTCTACTTATTTTCGAGCTCATTTTCAATGTGTTACATAATTAATCTGGGGATTTCATTATGCAACTTGTTAATTTCATTATAGCACATGTCCATATGATTTCACTAAATATGAGCATGAAAATTGGTTCTAAATTGTTACAGATACGAGTACAGCTCGGAGTACAGATACCATATTCGTTGTTAATTTTTTCATGTTGATCGCCTAGTTGGTGCAAATCGTTGAATATTGATGAGTGGTTCACCATTTTTAACAATAAGGAAAATTTTGCTTTCATGAAAATTTTGCTTTCATGAAAATTTTGGGTGGCAATTCGAAGTTTCAAAATTAATTATGACAGTTGTCAATTTTTTCTTGTATTTATGAGTTTTTGCGAGTAATATTGATCCCACTAGCGCGAAATATTGCACTTTTCCGACAAGTTTATACTGGCTAATAATAACACGTTATTTGATAAACATCAATAATGATCAATAATAATACAACAAGATCTACACTTGCGTGCAAAAAAATCGGCCCACCTAAATTTTAAGTGAAATTCAAAGTCGCGTAACTCCTGAACGAAAAGAGTAATTCCAAAAAACTTGGCATCCCTGAATAGCTACATTCTTGGGCTATCACCCGCCAGACGCTGTGTTTTATACAGGTTGCCTGAGTACGTTTTACAGGGTGTCACGTAAAGTTCTGCAAAAATGTTAAACTTTGGATGACCCCACGGTCTAGGAAAATGATGTAATTTTTTCTTTAAATAGTCCTGGGATATTGTTACACTCATATCTTGGAACAGCACTGGAAAAACCGACTCATTTTGTTCAACTACAGGGTGGCCAGAGAAAAACAATTTTTCGTGCCACCGTCATCTGAATACGACTAACTGATGTACGTACTTTTTGATCATTTTCTTGAGAAAACAAGTCCAAAAGTGAAATAAATAAATCGAATATTCAATATTTAATTAAAAAAAGGCATTTTCAATACTACCCCTTGCTCTCAAAACTTCTCGAATTCTCCTTGAAATGCATTTTTTTCAAATTAAATATTGAATTTTTTATTTATTTCTTTCAATTCAGGTATCGTTTTCTTGAGAAAATGATCAAAAAGTACCTATGCATCAGTTAGTCGTTTTCAGATGACGGTGACACAAAAAATTGTTTTTCTCTGACCACCCTGTAGTTGGACAAAATGAGTCGGTTTTTCCAGTGTTGTTCCAAGATATGAGTGTAACAATATCCCAGGATCATTTGAAGAAAAAATTACATCATTTTCCTAGACCGTGGGGTCATCCAAAGTTTAACATTTTTGCAGAACTTTACGTGACACCCTGTAAAACGTACTCAGGGAACCTGTATAAAACATAGCGTCTGGCGGGTGATAGCCCAAGAATGTAGCTATTCAGGGATGCCAAGTTTTTTGGAATTACTCTTTTCGTTCAGAAGTTACCACATTTTTAATTTTACTAAAAATTTAGGTGGGCCGATTTTTTTGCTCGCAAGTGTATAACAATAAACAACGCAAACTTCAATTACTGAATTGATTTTAACTTTTCGATAAGACGGTTTAGGCGTTTATGATATAATGAGATCCTATGCTATCGCGTTGCATAATTTTAATTGAGACGGCGCATCTCCTTTCCTCATCGATGGGGGCACGACGTCACAATAATTATCTCTTAATTACTGGTAATGCACCGAATCATCTTCTCTAATTACAGCACATAGGACGCGGATATTTATTGCGATACACGATCCGCTCGGTTCGCAGAGTGGATGCATGGAGGAGGCGAGAGACCTGCGGTCGCACCATTTCCATACGGAACACAACGGACTAATAAATTTCCGATATCGAATTACGTAGGTACTCGCCATTGTTCGCTCGGAATAATGTCGTCAAGCCGTTACGACGCGAGAGAGATTGCGAGTCGGTCGCAAAAAAAGCGACCGAGATGGTGGGCGCAGAAAGTGATTCTTTTCCGCTTATTTTTATTGGTACGCCCCATGCGGCATGCATCACTTTAACGTCATATTGTTATGGTCTCTCGGTCCGGACGTTATTAACCAATTATATTTTATTGATTTATCGCCCCGATACGAGTGCCTTTGAGGCCCTGCCGCCACGTCCGCCCCCGGAATCCGCCGAATTTATACCGCACACTCGATCTCTCGCGCCGCAATAAAATACTTTTTATTAATCCGGGCCGGAGTGTGGTTGCGCCTTTGGGTCATCATCGCCGGGGCCCAATTTCGAAAGCGTCCGGCTTATTTACCTTATCTCTTCGAGCCCATCTCTTAATTACGATTAGGAAATTCTTCTTGTTTGAACTGAGCCTCGAGCGTGATACAGCCGAAACGAGTTATTGGAAATAATAGACCGATCATGATCGATCACGGTTATGGAGGCAAGGAAACAACAGCGCGCGATATTATTTCGGGACCAGATTTCGCCCCGAACTTTCCGAATAAGTTGCCGTTCGCCGACGGGACTTATCACCGAGTTTTTCAGCCTTATACATCCCGGCCATAAATCTGTTTCACTCTATAAAACTCGGTCGATTTTCAATAAGAAAGCCTGTACCGAAAAATCTCCGCCATAAATAAAATATCTCGGGTGAGTTGCGAAGAGTGTCGCGAAGGCGCGGCATAGTCCAGAGAAATTACCATTTAAACCGGCAAAAAATGGGGCACTGCGATTTTTTCATTGACATTCAATTTTAATCAAAAATTCTTAAAAATTCGAAACCAGAAGATTGAAAATTTCTACATAATTCGAATAATTTCGTGGGCAAAATTAGAAAGCAACATTTTCCAAAAGCATGCATGGTCTCAGACGTGGTGAAGTGAAGTAAATTTGGGAAAAGTTTAGTAAAAGATGACAAATACAAGAGTTGATTTGTCACCTTCTCATTTCACCTTTATTAAAGTAGGTAGTTTCTAGACCATTATTTTGGAAAATGGTAGTTTTTGATTTATGTAGAAATTCCGATAGTGTAAACGCTCCTATTGTCAACCTGGTCCAATACTCAACCGCAAATGAATATTTTCTCATAAATTAGACATTCCCCTATGGCAAATACTCCAATTGTACTTACCGCTCATTTTTTTATTATGATCTGACTTAGGTAGGAAACTGAGAAAAGTGTTCAATACTATTTAATTATAGACAACGCGGCTAAGTATAGGACCTATTTGGCTGACTATTGGTGCGTTTACCCCGAGGTTTACCATATTTGAAAGTTTTCAATTTTCAATTCATTCGAGAATTCATTAAGGGGAACGTATCCGCCTTCCCATCTGAAACGGTGAAAAGTCAGGAGTTTTTGTGAGGTTGCCTCAATTTCTGATGTATTTGCCATGGGTTAATTGCAGAAAACGAGCATCGTTAGATTATGCAGATGGTGATTATACGGCGATGATGAGATCATTGACAATGCCGGCGCCACCGCTCTTATCGCCTTCGATTATATCCTGTTTATGAAATCGAGAGGAAGCCACTTTGTCACCGAGTGCATATCTGAATAAATTAATTACGCATTATTAATAAGCGACCGCGTTAATGCCTCGTTTGACGCAATCGCGTCCGAGAAAAATGCAACGAGAGCCGGAGAGCACTCGGTCAAGCAGTACCGAGAAATTCCGGTAACTTTACACTCTGAGAATGAGACGTTTCAGCCATGTTTCAGCCTCGTTCTCGCCATGTGCCGCGTCACGTCTTTTGAAATGTCCGAGCGCAGGGCGATTCGTTAGATTCGTATTTCATCGAAAACTTTTTCCGTGAGATTTTGATGATGGGCGCCGTTATTTCTGTCGACTGTGGGGTCCCGGCCGGGGAGATAATGTGATAACCAGAGAGGGTGCTGCGAAAGCAGGTAGTTTTTAAATGGATTCGGGTCCCCCCGATGGCTGTTAACTTCATAAAGATGAATGGTTAGCACTGAAAACTTACAATTAGGGCCTCCACACAAACGACTTTTGTACCTATTCTCCCAGAAGGAGATAAGTGCTTTTTGCGGCCCCCCGCCTAGGGATGATTTAATCAAACGTGTCCTTTCCTTTCGTCGTAATAATCATCGCGGCGCATGAAATAGGTGACCAATCTAGCAATTTAGCCGGCGAGTCGGTACTTCTTTATTCGCCGATGCTGCGGCTAATGACTGGGCAGAAAGCCAGACGCTCTCTCGATCCCGACCTCGTGTTATTATTTTAATTATGATCCTACGCGCCGTTCTAGAAGAGAACTGGTTTTTCAGCGATTTTTCAAAGTCGACCGATCGTAAAATTCCGAAATAATAACATTTCGCATCACACAATAAAATGTAGCGCGCCGAGTTTCTTTCGGGTTGTTATATGCGAGTTTAATGTCTTACGGCGCAAAGTTGCACGGGACCGGGAGAGCCGGGAGGGCGCTTCCTCTTTCTGGGATGTCAGCAGAGTTGTAAAAAGGAGAATAAACACTCAAAGTGTCGTTAACGGAGTTAACGGTAAGTTATGCCGTGCTAAACTCGCAACGGCATAAAAATTAACTCGATTTATCATCGCCGTGAGGAGAGAGCGGGACCGAATAAGCGCATTTGCGTATCAATCCCGAGACAGTACCGTCCATAATTTAATCCGCTCACTTGACTTGAGTCAATATGCATTAATCATCCCTTATTCGGTGTGGGCACGGCAAATACACCTGATCGATTCATTCCGGGTCTTGACGGATGGCGGGGCAGAAAACAGGCGATGAAATCGAGAAGCGTGGCGCTCGGCCTAATTATCGCCGATTCTTCTCTGGAGAGTCCCGGAGTTGAAGTTGAATTTCATGCTCATTAAATGTTTTAATTACGTTAGTCGAGACGGCACAACGTGCTGTTTGTGTGTAAAACACTGACGCTTCGTACACACCAGCCGTTTTTTGCTACAGGGTGCCCTAAAAATCGCGTTCCCAAGGGCCGATTCCTCTCGTCAATGTGAGGGAAAAAGTTGCTATAAACAATGATTCGCAAACGCTTATTATAGATACAGGGTGTATTATTCAACATTTTCAGTACATTTTTCGGAGACATGACAAGTTAACATTCGGTAAAAAATTTCAGATAAGAAAGAATGCCTATCTTACAAGCTTTTAGAAAAGCTTTTGTTGATTCTTGTATCTGTATATTAATTTTAAAGATATTCGGATTTTATTGCAGCTGATCGAAAAACAGAAAACTGAACTTTGAACATTACAACCAAATTCCTCAGACAGAAAAGATTGCTTAGAACAAGAGGGTTTAGTTTCAATACATCATGTGTACTCTAACTACTTACTCTACTTTTTGAAAACTCTATTTCAGTCGCGATAACTCTGAAAGAGTAGGCGGTAATCTAAAAAAGCATTAAAAGCACTAAAAGCCCTCGATACGCGGTGTATCGTTTGTATCCTGGGTATTTTGTTTTACCCCTTAAACTTTAATACTACGTCATTTTATTAGCTGCACTAATCGCAATCGCAATCGCAATATCTCTAGAATTAATGGACACGAAAATCGCCGAAAGCTTTTCTAAAAGTCTATAGGGTATAGATTTTCACTTACATTTGAACCATTTTTCCGCACGCGGTAGTTATGCCGCTGAAAAATGTTCTGTGAATCATGAATATGACACCCTGTATCTATTAAGCGTTTGCGCCCCATAGTTTATCAGGAATGTCTGTTATTTTGATGAGTGCAACCTGGCCTCCAACGTCGGGGCACCAATTTCAAGTCAGGCTGTATAATTAGCACCATGAATGCGTTATTATTCTAATTAAGCGCTTTTTCAATTGCCTCGATCAGTTTTCGTGTTCCACGCCGAAATTTCAGTAACCGGAGTTCCGAGATCTAAGATTTCACATCTGACCGGTGGCCCGGAATTTGTGATTTATCGTGAGATTCGTCGTCGTTTTTTCCTCCGAGGACATTTCAATTCGGCGACCACCAAAGAAGCCGCGTAAAAATCCCAGTCGCGTAAGCAACATCACAAAACGCGGCTCCGTTTTTTCCACGGGGGGTTGATAATGCGCCGGTCGGGGGTTGAGCGCGAGCTTTCGCCGCCTTATCGCGCCCCATAATTCAACCGATCGTCGGGGTTATCGAGAATTTAATTATCCGCGTCTGCAGGAACGTTCTGGATTGTTAACACCGCCGTAATTATCATATCGCGATTCGAAAAAAAGCATAATAAGTGCGTCCCCATTTCAATAAAACAAACAACGTATTATTCATCCTCATTATCGGCGGCAATAACAATAATTCATGCGACAGCGGCTGGAAAACAATTCCGTCTCTAATTCGTCGACTCGGAGAGGGCGAATGACTTTTTCCTTGTTTTTCGAGATAACAAGGGGGCCGATGGGGTAACTCGATACTCCACCTCGCAGCAGAGGAGTGTAACTTTACTCGGTCCGGGCCGAAGAGCGGAATGCGTACGTGTGTGGATAGATAGAGCCATTGGAACTTGTCGGAATTAATAGCGGGACGGCGGGAGGAGGCGAGGGATTATTATTCAGGCGGAAAAAACCGAGAGCCGGCGTGGGCCGCGCTGTTTGGAACTTTCGGAGTGCTTTAACAAGTGTTTTCGAGCGCTTAATTCCGCTTTTTATTTATATTCGACTTCATTACGTCGAGAGTTCCGGGGGCCCCCATCATTGTGTTTGCGCCGGGCGCGCTCGAACGAAATCACCGATTTTAATTGGCGCCGCTGACACAGGTAAAAATCGGGACGAGAGGGCAGGAGGAAAATTACGAGGGTTCGATTTTTACCTGCACCCTTACCGCCCTCGGACCCGAGAAAAGAAACTCGAAATCCGTGTATACTTGTGTACATTTCGTCTGTTTATCTTAAGTATAGTAGTTTAGGAGTGCAGTTTAGAAAAGGAAGACGTCTGGGCTACATTAAAAAGCACTTAACAGTACAAGGTTCTAAAAGGTTTCTGTTTCTACGGCCCATAAATATATGATGGGTCCGGAACGGGACCGACATGTGTCTTCTCCTTCATTATTTCAAAATTAAAACGAAACCCTCGGAAATCTGCCGGCCTCGACAGACAACCCCCCGGTAATTGGCTTCCAATGGAAGAACGCCTCATACGAGAGCCCTTCGCGTTCGGTATCACGCATTCACGAGTTCCGGGGGTAATTGGGGCGCTCTCGTCCCGGATTAGCGGTACCTGAATGGGGCCCTTTGTGGGGGGCCCCCCGCATCACGCACTGTATATAAGGGAGAAAAAGGAAGAAGAGCGATGACAGGGAGTATCTGGGAGTTCAATCTTCGGGCGAGTTCGATTGTGAGGAAGGAAACGGGTCCCACTGCGTGATAAATTAAGGCCGGCGCATTGTTTCGCATCCGGAGGATTCTTATAGGAAACGCGCCGTCGATTGAAATCGGCGCCCCGACAATGGCGCGTTTTTTCCGTAATTAACGAGGATTTCGCTCGTCCATTTAAAGAGACGGCTTTGTTCGGCGTTACACTACTCGTATACCGGGCGTAAACAGGACGATTAATAACGAGCGATGGGGGCTGTCGTCGTTTCGGGGGGCGCGGGATATAATGGGGAAGTTTGTCGCGCGCTTTTTCGTCTTCGCAGGTGTAATTATGAATATCGGGAGGATCGCGCGGCTGATGTAAAGTCGGGGGGAGGAAATGAGCCAGAAACTCGCGGCTTCTGCATCATGCGCGCGGCCGATTTATGGCCCGATTGATGAAGTAGCGACCTGCGACCGGGTAAGGTGTGTTCCTAATTTGTTCATTTTAACTTGCCGAAACTTTGATTTAATCAGGCAATGGTGGAGGAACTCGGGTTTATCTGCAAAGTTAAATTATTACATCGATCAAGATCGGTACAGGGGGTGAGGATATGGGAAAGCACGAGCGGGGTACCAACTTTGAACGTCGAACTCTGATGGGGACGGAAACGGAATTAAAACGCTTTCAACTCGAAACTTCACACAGAATGTCTCACAGAAACTGCCACATGTATTGGAAATACATGGGAAATTAGGGTTCGTCCTCCACTTTTTTCCCATGAATATAAGTTGATATACTAGTCGTAACTTTGTAGTGAGTAACTAGATTTTGTAAGTTTCAGTAACTTTTGCTCTGTAACACTGACTTTTTACCCTGAAGTTTGCTGTGAGTTGGGCTTTTAAAAGTTGGGTTAGCTATTTTTTCTGTAATTTTTGAATAACTTTGAATTTTCACCTATTCGAACGTATTCAGTCCTCTGTTCAATGAAATAACTTCATCTCTATATTTTTCTGTTTGCTTCAAGTTCAAATTCCGTTAAAACATTTCTCCTAAACTGTTTCTCAAGATTGTCCGGAAAAATCGAGGGAAAAACTATGCCACAAGTGCCTGTAATCAGTGTAATCTAATTTTTTCATTATTTTCTACTTCCTTGTAATGCAGAGTGACGTGCCTTTTCTTTCGTTGTGTTGTTCCACTTTGTTTTATTGAGGATATTTGAAAATTATTAGAAATTAATTCGTTTTGGCAAGGATTTAAATGACAATTCATGTCAAAATATAATATTTTCTGAAGTTTTATATTTTTGCCAGCAGCCAACTATTCATTTTATTTAGATTTATTTAGTTACAAGACCATGACAAAACCTAACAACTCTAAATTCTGAGTTAGTTACTCATTAGCTCATTACAAAGATAATCTGCCTGTATGTATGAGCAGAAATTTTGGAAAAGGGGTTCAGTTCTCTCAAAAAACTTTACTCTACTGGATGAAAACTGAAGGCAGAACGAGGGGTTAACCGCTGGTGAAGTATGGTGTACAAATGTGATGAAGTACGATGAAGTATGGTGAAGTATGGTGAAGTACGGTGAAGTATGGTGAAGTACGGTGAAGTATGGTGAAATATGGTGAAGTACGGTGAAGTACGGTGAAGTACGATGAAGTATGGTGAAGTATGATGAAATATGGTGAAGTACGATGAAATATGCGGTGAAGTACGATGAAATATGCGGTGAAGTACGAAGTGATCAAATAAATTAATTGTCAAGTTTGAAAAATATAACAATCACTTTACATTGTGTTTTGACATGCCAAGTAATTTTCATGACCGTCCTCGATAAAGAATTCATTTGGTCTATTATACCGATATCGGTATAATGAATAATTATGGTAAAATATCAGATGAAGTATTTTGAAATATGATAAAGTATGGAAGTTCAGTTTAATTATTCATATTTTTGAGCACATTTTGATAAAATATTGTTTGATTATCAATCAATTTTTCAATCACTCGTTCTTGGTAATTCGTATACAGGGTGCGCAGAAAGTCCGGCAAATATTTTTCGGGGGTAGGTTTGGGACGTCAGTGTACAAGCAACTTCAAACTAATAACTGAGCATAGTTTGTCTCGAACTTGTTTTCGGAAAAAGTTTAGATCGTCATCGAGGCATAAAAACGTGAATAAAAGGTCAGAAAACTGATTTTGTAATCTGTGGGGTGGGGGAGGTTTCAGACAAAAGACTAATATTATTTCCCCAAAAATCATGATCCGTCGAAAAAATGGGGGTTGCTATTCAAAATTTCAATCTCACCCCCACCCCTCGCGAAAGGGTAAGAGGGTAAGGGATGGTTTAGTATCTAAAGAATTTGTAATTTGTATAGATTTGTATACCTATCTCGACTTGTATAAAATTATCGACTTAATTATTATTATACGTAAGTTCTCAGAGTATCATCTATTTATTCTTCATCATGTGCTACCTACTTGAAATAATTCATTTGGATCATAAATTCACCAAATGAAACGGGAGTAGTCCTCAGAGTATTCCTTTGGCATCTACCTACGATGCAGGAGCACATTTTGTTTCAAAAAGTATAAAAAAGCATGGTGAAGTATGATGAAGTATGATGAAGTATGGCGAAGTATGGTGAAGTACGGTGAAATATGATGAAGTATGGTGAAGTACGGTGGAGTATGGTGAAGTATGGTGAAGTACGGTGAAGTATGGTGAAGTACGGTGAAGTATGATGAAGTATGGTGAAGTATGGTGAAGTATGGTGAAGTACGATGAAGTATGGTGAAGTATGAAGTCTGGTGTACAGAATTTTCTCCAGCGGTTAACCCCTCGAGGCAGAATATTGGGAAAACCTCGAAAACCTTTGTGCACCTTTATACCAGGTTTTTTGTCTAATTATAATTGAGAAATTCAACATCTTTACTGGAACTCCATGAGGCATAAATATTTCGAGTACTGAAGTTGTTTTTCTAATTTTTTTGCTGCATTTTCTTGAGAAAAATAACAGCTTTTTAAATGTTCCAGTCTTCACGGAGATAATGGTGTAGGATTTTTCAAAAATCCAAAACTCCGCTAAAATTGAAACCGTTATTTTTTAATTCTGTCTATTGTTGGAAATGAAATATCTCGGGAAATACCTCACAAACTTTCAAATTTATTTCTAATTTCTTGCTTTAGCCCACTCTAGAGCAGATTAACGAATACGTTTTCGAAATGATGAATATGAGTCCACATATCGCGGATAATTAAGGCGGGGGATAAATCCGTGCGGTTTTGGTTTACTATTTAGGATCGCCGAGGGTCGACATTAGCGTCTGAGGCAGCTTAACGATAATTTATTCGCGCAAAAGGTCCTCCACGCCCGGACCGGATCCGGAGAGGTATAAACGCAACTTTTTATCACCAACTTCTCTAAATACATGCGACTAATTCAAAAGTTTTACGCCGAATTTAGGTGAAATTTGGCGTGCCGTCCGCTTTGAATATTCATGTGCGCGCATAATTCGCTTGTAATAAGATGTGGAGCAGTGCTTTTATGGACCGTAACCGATCACTTTGTAGGGGGGGCGCGTCAATAATAAACGCGCCACCAACAAACAGAAACCGAATAAACACAATTACAACAATCTCGTACTTTGGTGGAAAGGTGATGGACTGATAGGTGGGCTTTGTATAATTAATTTTCGATTGTAACTTTGTACGTGACAGACGTGAGATAGAAATTTACAAGGGACTCCCATGGTCCATCCGAACACCGAAGGGGAGATCCGAGCGATGGAAATTACTGTTTGATTTAGGATTCCTAAAATTTGGGATGGTTTTGATGTCGGCCTTAAAAGGCAATTTGACAATAATTACGATCCGAAAGGCATAAGCGACAAGTGCCTTTAAATCATACGCGATGAGGCAATACTAAATGATCATCAAAGCGCTTAAATTATAATGATGTAACATGATAGTATTAAATTCCAGTCATTATACTGACGACGGTGCTATATACCCACACAAATACGAGCCTAACTCCTCCTAATACAACTATTATGTACAGAACCAATTCCGGCGACTTGGAAATATGGATTTCTTATGCTAAACACTCGAAGCGGATAACTTAATAATAACGACTTTGGAGAAAGTCATCGATTTAAAAATGTTTCCAAAGTTTGAACCGCCACCGTCATATAGTTTCGGTCTGGAAGCGATGTTTATAAGTTGCAAGTCTTTTATGGACGTTCCTATTAAGAAAATAAAAGTGCGCGCTCTTGTCTTGAAAGACATTCTTGTAACCACGCCATTACTTTTTATATTCCGCCCAAGATAAATACCACCGAAGTCAAACAAAACTGTGCGCTTCTAGATTTGTTTCAATGAAAGCCCGCCCCGAATAAATAACGTGTCCCTTCAACAACATCCGAACGAAGTCGCCCTTAACTGATGACGGTTACTTTGTTTTGTGTATAGTAGTTTCCGAGTCGATCGGTATCTGTCATTATATTTTTCGGATTTTACTACCCGGGCTCTCGATAGGCGGGATCACGATATTAACCGGATCGCTTTATTCCCGTTTTATAGTACCGAAACAATCGTTAATTTCCATGCTTATTGCTTCCATTAGGAGATTCGACAACGGCTCTCCGGCTCCCTGCAGCGCTCCTCGTAAAACTAGGCGCGCCACCCTTTTTCCACCCCGACCGCTTCCTTGCCGCTTATATGGAAATCTGGGCGCAATTTTAAAGTGTCGGGGGTGGAGAGGGCACGCCATAGGCATAGCCGCCGCATGGGGGCGCATTTGAGGAGGCATTGATGTATTAACCAATTAAAAGTCGGCGGCGTTTAATGTAATACCTCGGCATCCGCCAAACACGCGTAACCCGTGTTCGAATAATAGTTGGCGCGGGGTTGATACCGATCTCGATGGCGTGTTCCCTGACCGTCCGTCGACGCGAACTGCGCGATGAAGACCCTAAATTCCCATCGCCACCTCCTGCCCCGCGTTTCCATCAGGACGCGCACAATGAGTTACAGTTTTGAATCGCACGGAGCGTGATGCGTTCCTTTTGACCCGGCCCCGATTCGCTTTGCTCGGAAAGTAGAGGGCTTTCGAGTGACTTTTCAAAGCTCCCATTCAACTCTTTCCAGCTTATTCCCGGCGACTTTTCAGAATTCCACAAAAGCTCCTCGCGACGAGATGAGGTCGTCGCCGATGATTTCACGGATGGTTTACACGTGTAAACTTTATCTTATCCGCCGGTTGTTTGTGTTATTCCCTCCCGGTTTTATTATTTGAGCTTCCGCGTAATTCGGTCGATCCACCTGTGATTAACTACAACGGCCGCCAATTGTGCGTTAAATGAGAATTGACTACAACCCTAAAATATTGAACCCTCTACAGAGTGTCCTCTTGAGCCTGGCCGACACTCAACTTTCGAATTTCAAATGGAACCTCGAGTGGAACCTACTATCTTTTGTTCTATTTTTTTATTCTACGACTTAAAATAAGATCACTTTATTAAAGATCTTCACCGCTTAAAATGAAGAGATGTCAAGATATCTACTGTTTTCCCCAAAAAAAGCCATCTGATTTCAATAAAATATTTATCTACAACGATTGTTTAAAGTTGACTTTTCGATTTTCAATTTGATATCGAAATGACGTTCTTTATCGTACTCGGTGCGGTAAAATGACACTGACATTTCTTTTCGATATCGGATATCGAAATGACGACGTTTTAGTTGTAATTTTTGATTTATTTATACTCATATCCGAGGGGTCGCTCACTGGTTACAATACTTGTACAAATGTCTGTACAATACCTGACAATACGTGACGATACATGACAATACTTGAAAATATTGCAGAAATTCACGATCCAGGAATAGCTCACGATACATAACGGTACCTTACGATACCTTACAATACCTTACAATACAATACAATACCTTACAATACCATATACAATACTCACAATACTTGTACAAAATTTGGCCAGTGAGCGACCCCTCGCTCATATCCAAGGTAATTGGTGTTAATTGCCTCCAACCTACTATGTTGAATTCCCAAACGGAAAATGTAAAAGGCACCCAAAAACAAGTCTAAAAGTCAACTTTATCAATGGTTGTAGATAAAATCTTGTATATAACACGTACGAAAACGGTGTTTCCACGACTGGTGCGTAAAACACCTTCTTTTCGTAACTAGTTATATAAATAGCTATTTCAAAACTAAAAGAGTTGGAGCTTAACTTCCCAATAATTTATTGCAGAGGGTGAATGTATATCTACATTTTGATATACGTAAAAGTTAAATAATCTACAAGATTCCACTCGGAATTTTTGAACTTTGAATCGAATTCTCGTTTGGAAAACCTGCGTTATTTTGGTTATTTTAAATGACATCACTATGCTTTCTCTACGTCAATAAAAGACGCCAAATTAGTAAACTTGTTCATTTATGCATTTGACATTGGCCGAAACATTCACAGCCAATCAGAAATGATCCAATAGTAATCATAGAATTTGGCCGAAAAATGAAAATCTCAGTCATAAAAAACAACGCTATTGCTCTTTAAAATTGGTCTGATGACTGAAAAGCGGATCAGTTGATCAGTAAAAACTTCGATTACGAAACGTCCACTTTTCGACATGAATTCGCATAAATCTTCAAATTCAACACGAAATGAAATCGAGAATGGACATCAGTGCGTAATCGTGTTGCCGGAAGTGCCTCGATGTTCCCAGTGCAATCCGCATAAAAATCGCAAATATTTGGTAAACCAAAACCACACTTTAGGTAGTGCAGGTTAGGACGGTTAATTCCAGAGAAAATTCTAGAAATACCAGAATTCCAGAAAAACGTTAATTCCAAGATGAACGGATTGTATCTGTCATTTTATTTTGATACCTTGCATTTTTTATAACATTCAACGGGCGGCCATAATGAAAATGCTTGTTTTCCAGATTTGATCACTGACCTATGAAAATTATCTAAGTAAATAGAAGAATTCTGGACTTTTCGAATGCTACTGGACACGAAGTACCTACTATAGGTTTCTAGTTTCTGAATAATCAGAAGAGGCCTGACGGCGATTGCACGCGACGTGGGGAATCTCGCTTTCCCGTCATTAATTATTAGTTGTTCGCGGAATAAAGCAGAAAATTTATTGTCAATGGTGGATTAACCGCGGGCTTTTGAGTGGCGCAGCGAATTCTCTCGCTGCGAAATCTGCAGCTGTTGTTTTTCTATGGGTCTTGTGTGTTATTATACCTCATACTAGTATATCGGAACGAGGGAATTGCCCCCTGAATGGAGTCTATCTCGAAACGTTCCCCCGGGAACTCGGGTCTAATTACCGTTTTATGGTACCTCAATACCCTCATTCGTGATTTACCCTTTGTTTTCGCTTTCACGCTGATGATCGAGTTATTATTGCGATATCCGCACGATTTCATTATTGTTTCTAATATTTAGGTCAAATACGCCGTTCTGGCTCTTCTCGACGAGTCTCCGCGTTATTGTGCGCCTTCAAAACAGACAGACGTTTACGATAAACAAAGAAATTATACAATCAAAACGTAGACAAAACTGTGCGTGAGCGAGTGGATGCGAAGAATGTCGTATTGTAGTCAAGTGTTGTTGACAGGTCGTGCCTTTCGTAGGTCTCTGACCTATTATGGGCTTATACCTTTCGCACTCGACTCGGCCGGATAAATATGCGGTCCGAAATCAATCGCCCCGGGGCCTCCCGAAGTTAATTAGGCCCGCGGTTAAGTGGGTCAAAGACTCGCCCGAAGAACTCTCCTCGGGGTCTCGTGTCCTCCGAGAGGTCGCCTTTCAAGGAAACAACCCCACTGATGCCTTCGATACGAGGCCTGCACGCAATTCGGTTATGCAAAGGGCATCTGCCCGTCATAAATCTCTTCCTTGTGACACGGGACCCCTCGAAATTATCTTTCGACGTTATTCGAAATACCCCCGATTCATATTACAACATCTTGGAGCAAGTGCATCGTGTCTTGTCCTTGTTGTCGACGTTTATGTATTGCTAAAGGTCGGATCGGATCAAGTAATTCCGACGATTTTTCTCCGAGAACAATCGACTTTGGTTTTGTGGGGAGTTTTAGTAAAGTGCTCTTGCGATAATTGGAGGAGCGTTGTCGTGTTTTTAGATTTTTTCCGCTTTACCGTGGACGATGATGGCGCTTTTTCCGCCTGTTTTGTGTCTGACTAAATGGATCGAGTGCGCGATTGAACCGTGCAAAAAACTAAGGACTTTAACCGATACAGCGAAAGCAATTCGGTTTGAACATTACTTATACCGTCGAAAAACTCGAAAAAGCACAATTGAAAAAGTGCACAGTTTTCCGATTTCTAATTAAAAATAATTGATCTGAACTAATCACTTTATGATAAATCCTTCAGAACGTTGATGAGCATTACGATGATGCGGTCGAGCGAGTCTGATAACAAACGAGATACAAATTTCTCAACAAATTCCATAATTAATTCTTCATCTAAGCGCTCGTCTCCTCCACGCCAAGTTCTAATTTAAATCCATCGAGTTTTGTATTAGAATTATACGCGTTACAACTTTTGTCCTATTCGGGACGATTTCGGGGCTCGGTCGTGTAATTCAATTAAAAACTTAATTAACCAATTGAAATGCCATTATTTTATTGGCTTTCATTGGCCCTCCTAATTGCTTGATTCAATAATAAAGCTACAATTAAGCGGCCGCTGGCTCGATTGAGGGTTGGTTTCGTCTATGCTTTAGCACCCGATCGAAACTAAATTTTCTCCCGCAAAGAGGAGGAAAAAGCACCTAATTAAAAACTATCCCGATTAAAAAACAAGTCATTTCGGGGGACTCGGTAGATGGGGCGCCGCGATAAGCGCCCGGTGAGGTTTCGCGAGTTTATAAGGAAGAAGGCACTCGGAACTTCATGAAAGATTAAAATTTTTAATTACGGCGAGTAATGAAAATTTTAATGAAAGTCGTCCCGCTCAAAGGAACCACGGATTAGCGCCACCACCACCGACCTTTCTTTTGGTGTGTTCGGATTGCGACTTTCGTGCGAGTATCCCAAATCGGCAGCCACTTAAATCACTCGCGCCGGCCCTGGCCGCCGGAGGAGCAGTCGGGGTTCTTTCGGGGGGAAAGTTCCAAAATAGCCGCCACCACGTTTCCGTTCGCGGCGCGTCTGCGGACGATCGACTTTGTGCGGACCGCTCTCGACGGCGTTCGGCCACAAACTGAACCGGAGACCGGAGTTTCGCTCGCACAACGCGCGCCGAGCCGTTCTTTCGCCGGCTCTCTGCTGCCGTACTCCAAGTACAACAGATGCGCGAAGAGGAATCGGAGGAAAAGCCGACGATTTTCAGGGGCGAATCGCGGAGACGTCCCGCTCGGAGGAGGCAGTTTTACGAGTCCTCCACAATTTCTACGAGATTTATGCCGCAATTAAACGCCATACTCGGACCGAAATAGGCGGATTTATCTAATTTTTAAATAACGCCGACTCCGACATGCTCCGCAAGCCCAATATCCGACAACTTCATCACCGCTAACTAGGGGTGCGCGACAACCGGAATTCGTTATCGTTTATCGATAACAGATTTCTAATGATAAATATCGATATATCGATAATATCGATATCAATTTATTTGTAGCGCGGAACCATAAATGATGCGGAACTATTGGGTTTTTATTCTTACCATGGTTTTATACCAAATCAATCAAAATAAACAGTTGGCTGTATAGACACAAGAACCTAATACTTATTGAACACTAGAAACATTCGGATTTTGTCTCGGATTTTGACGTTCTGTTTCGAATCTTTTGAAAATTAAAGGTCGTTGATTATGATAGAGGTTGGATTACTAATAATCAATAATATCAATGATAATCTTTCGGAATGAAATATAATGTGATCGTCCCTTTAGCATGACATTAACGTTAATTTTTCTTGGTGTCTTAAAGTTTACCGTAATTTACCGAAATAAGAAGAACAGACACAGGAACAAAATAAAAGGAATGCACATTGAAAGAAAAGTAGAAAATAATGAATTACTGCCACTGGTTGAGGAGTTTTATAGACAAATCGTGAGAAAACCTAATTTTCAAGTAATCAAATTTGTTACTCAAAAATTGTGTAATAATCCCGTGGCCATTTGCTAATAGAATTGCTATTTGTAGTAAGTATATGCAGCGTCCGCCAATAGTGCGGTAAATGAGAATTACGCCTTTACCTTTAAAGTTGTGAAAAAAATTTCTTAATGAAAAATGTTTATACGAGGATCGTCTACAACCCTAAAATATTGGCCACTCTACAGAGTGTCCTCTTAAGCCTGGACGACACTCAACTTTTAAATTTCAAATGGAACGTACTATTTTTTATTCGATTTTCGCATTCAACGACTTAAAATAAGGTCACTTTATCAGAGGTCTTCATTGGTTAAAATGAAGAGATTTCGAGATAATCACTGTTTTCCCCAAAAAATATCCTCCGATTTTAGTTGAAATATTTCCAAAACTAAAAGAGCTGGCGCTGAACTTTCTCATCATTTATTGTAGAGGGTGAATGTGGCTTCATTTTGATATACGCGAAAGTTGAATAATCTACCAAATTCTATTCGAAATGTTTGAATCAAATTCACGTTTAGAAAACCTGCGATATTTTGATTATTTCAAATAGCACCAATATGATTTTTCTACATCAAAAGATGTCAAATTAATTACTCTTTCAAATTTGTCTGATGTTTATTTTGCAGAAAATGATCCGTTAGAGAATTATTCCGGAAAATTCTAATTCTGGAAGGAATACATTGTTGAGGAGACTGGTATGTCATGATTTGACGGCGATAACAATACTTCTAGTAATAATCGGTACCAGACTACTCAAAATAATAATGCAAAACTACTCAATAGGAGTATTGTTATCACCAAGATTATCGATAAATTGTTGATAAGTTCGATCTCATCGATATGCTGATGATTGATGATTATCGATAGATCGATATCATCGATATATCGACAACTTTTATAATAATCGCACACCCCTACCGTAAACCATCAACGCCACAGAAATCACTAAGATACTACAAATACAAGCAAAGTTGCATTTTTCACTTTGGTTAAAATCGGTGGATGCGCTTGGAAATTATCCCGATTTTCGATTCGAAATTAAATCCGTACGATATTCCGGTCCGAACTGGCGCCCATCGATAAGTCGTACATCCTTTCATTGTGTCGATTGAAGGAAGGTATTGGGAGATGAGCTTCGTCGCGTCTCGACTCGCTCACACAATGGAAAGAAATTTCGAACTTTCGCTCCGGGAAAAGCCGCGGCTCGTATATATCCACTATAAGGAGAGTTACCTAATCGAAAGTATAAAAGATCGTCTTAGCATCAATTGTGCAGTTAATGCCGGCGAAAAACTGACTGCACGTCATGTGCAAGGACTTTCCGTTTTTCCCCTCGCTTTTGTGATCCTCGCAAAGTATTTGTTTTGCTCGCGACTGGGTGGATGTCCTCGGATGGAACAATCGCTCAAGATGCGGCCGTCTAGGCATTACTCGCCGGATTTAAATCCACTTTACGGATTAAAACGGGACCCCGGCTGAGCATTAAGACCTCGAATCGCGACGCCGGCACACTCTCGATGCATTTTCGCGCTCGGCGACCGACAAAAATACGAAATAACCCGTTCGTCGGGAAAACCGGATACCTATTTAGTCGAGTTTCGGGGGTTTATGGTGTGAAATCGGGCCACCTGCTCCTTCCTTTGGGGGAGTTCGCCTCCGGCCCACTCTCTGGTGTATAAACGTTAAGCACTCAAACATCCTGTCATAATTCGAGTTTACAACGAACATTGTCACAGTGACTTTAACATACGCAAGCCGTGCTTTTAACGCTTTGCCACTTGCCACGCACGTCTTATCGGGGGTTGTCTGAAACGCGCCAGATTGGCTTTTTAATGAGCATCCCGGATGCGTACGTTATAAGAGTCCTTCTTTCTACCTGATGGTCGCATCCATTATGACGTTATCGTCCCCCGTAACACACGAAACCCGGTAAAACGTGAAACGGTATCTCCATATACGAGGTGGAGGATGCGAGTCGCAAGGGCCGGATTTATGACAAAACACAGATCGGCACTTGAGTGCTATCTGGTTGCGCGCAGTGCCGGCCTAAAAGCGTTTTTAAGTAACCAAAACACTTTTAAAAGATATTTTAAGTCGAGTGCGCAACATGTGACGGAAACGGACTCGAAGAGGGTGCAGCACGCTTCATTAAAAGGTCCTCGCGGGTCCATTCATGAGACGCACAAGTACGCGTTTTATTTAAATGGGATTGAGGCGTCAACGCTCGAGACGAGTGTCGAAGTGAAAAATTCAGATTCATATCGGGCGATGCGCGCACGGGACCTAATAATACATCACGCCTTTTGACGGGCGACATTCGAGACGACATTGTCGCCTTATGGACGAAAACACACATGCGGTGGGCAGAAACACATCAGCGCGGCTCCGAATATTTCAATGGGAATGAAATGGGCGGATTTCGAAAGCCGACCCTGCACCGTGCAGACCGGCGTATATACCTACCTACATAAATAAAGGAAGTGTACGGTCACGGCGCATTTGGGACCCTGGAAATTAAAGTCTAATTTTACTCGAGTAAGTAGCCGGGGAGTTTGCGACTTTGTGGGTGTTTCTTCAATGGGAAAATAGTCGAACGAGGTGGATGCGACTCATTGCTTAAGTGAATTACAACCGGACCGCCAACATCGCTCGGAAATCGCGTATAACTCCCTCGTGCATGGCCATAACTCAAAAATGTACCCCAACTGCCGATTTCGGCAGTATCACTGCCAGTACTGCCAAATACTGCCGAATAATGCCATTATACTGCCTATCAAGTTTCAGATATCGATAATAAGTTATTAACAGGAACTTAATATAGGCAGAACAAAAATAATAGTACATTACAGAACGTGTCGGGAAAGTGCAATATTTCGCGCGAGTGGGGTAATAATAGGTCCATCCCTTTCCACTTTTTTCAAATGACAAATCACGTACTACTTACAGCGGAAGTGCATTTCTCCGGTTCCCGTTTTTGTGTTTCTTCGGTATTCTCAACGTTTTTCGACTTTCTCGTGGTTCGAGTCGCTTTGAGGCCATGAATCTGTCATTTCCAGTACAACATTTTTAAAGCTTACAGGTAAGTCTGTGTTTTCACAAAATTCGAAAAATTGACTGCTTCACTTTTTTTTGTAATTTTTCTGGAAATTATTCATAACTCCAGCTTTGATTGGTCGATAAATGATGTAGGATTATGTTTTTTACAGCTTTACATTGAAATCTGGAGGTCTCCCGGTGAAAATTGTTGGAGGACGATCAAGTGAAATTCTTCGTGACAGAAAATTCAATTTCCTGCCCTAGAATTTCAACAATACCTACCAAAAATCATCCCCCATTTGCAGAGTAACGATGTTTCAACATTTTCAAGACTTTTCCACAGCCCCCTCATGTTCATAACCTAATTTTATATCTGAAACATGTAGAAACCGATTTAAGCGTTTCATTAAAGACTACCAATAAGTGCTGGCATTATCTGCTTCATTTACGATTAATATTTTCCTCAATTTTTTTTTCTAGAACCCATAATAAGCAATTTATTGGTGAAAACCATTTGTACACCAAAATTTTTTTAGTGGTTCATATCTTCGTAGTTAAGCATTTGCACACCACTCTTTATAGGAACTTTTATTCTTATTTTGAGCTTGTGGGACAAGCCCTGAATCGGTCGGTAGTAAAAAAGAGAATTTTTATTTGTCTCAGATGTAAAGTGATTATAATGAGACTAATATCGTAAGGGCTGTCGGACTTGGGGACATGCCTTGATGACGTTGAATCATGTTTAATGGGAAAATAGTCGAACGAGGTGAATGCGAGTAATTACTAAAGTGAATTATTATAACCGGACGGTCAACACCGTTCGGAAATCGCGTATAATTCCCGGTGCATGGGCCCCCATATAAGGGCGAAATTCGATACGGATCTGCGCCATCATTTTCCAATTTAAATTTCGAGCGTCTCACCCCCATGGCCGTCATCGCCGAGAAAGGGCCGGGGTTGGTAACCCGATCCGCAATGGTGGTAACCTTTGTCCCTCCGCTTCTTCTTCCAGGGGGGACGGTCGATTAAGAACCATGGGAAAACGGGAGATGTGGGAGGACGCGACACGAAAAAACCTAATGAATATTTATGCGGTGCTCGGTGCGTTCGGACGGTGTGGCTTGTTGCGGCCTTAGAAGACAAAGTGCTACAAATAGAGGCGGCGATCAATTACCGCGTAACACAAAAGCGCTTTCGCTCGCGGAACGGCCCGATAGAAATTCTATGTCGATGGCGCGCACGAGATAGCCCTTTTTTGGGGCCTTATCGGGCGCACGGGAGTGTCGAGGTCTCAATTCACACTTGGCACCCACCCGAAAGCGCAACATTCGCACCTACGCGCCGCTCCGAGGCATCCGTCTGTCTCGGAGACAGATTTATGCCTAAAATGTGTACAAATAATAATACGAGCGGGCCGAGTCAACCACCCATCAGTTATTTTAATTAAGCCCGAAATCTAAACAACTCCGACAGTTATTTACTGGGACGTAACCCGATATATTTATTAAATCACCCGTGACACGATATTGTTATTAGCGTCAAATTATAACATGAACACGTGTTTTCGAGCGATAAAGACCCGTCTCTCCATAATGCCTCTTCAGCGCACTCCAAACTCCGATCGTACTGGCAATAATGATAATTTCATGTATAAATAGACGGACGTACGGCGTCATTCAATTTCCAATCGCGACGTGACGGCGCGCGTTTCTATCGGCCGATCGGATTGAAACTGATAACGGAAGCACCGAAATCCCGTCATGTAAATACGGCCAATTGTGCGAATTAATTAAAATCGCGACACGAATGCGTGACGCTCGACGTATATTTCGCGCGGCTAATTCCGCGCTCGGGGTTATTTATTTATTGTTATGCCGTTATCCGGATTTGCGTCGTGTACGACACTCGACGACCCCCATAATCGGCACTCACGGTGATCGCAAACGGAATCTAAAATTGTGTTAACTTTAATTAACGCGACTAGGGTAATTTAAATGGGTGGTGTGTGTGCTCAACTTTTCAATTTCCGACCTTTCAATAAAACATGACGGTCATTTTAACACAAAGCTTTCCCTCTATACACAATTAGTCTGGGTGCTTGCATGTTCTCTCCACTGTTACACGTACGCCATATCCGTGCGGCTACTATATCATCAGCGTAGGGTAAGATTAATATTTACCATCATCAGAGCTTTCAATCTGTTTGACTGCGAGTTAGAATAATGGCCTGCCGATACCAGGTAGAAATGTTCTAATATTTGCGTTTCACGAATCAATTCGTAAGTGGCCTCTGAATAATAAAAAGGGCGCCGTATATTCCTCGAGGAGTCGAGAGGAAGGAGTCTTTTAATAAGGCCTAATTCTAGACGTTTTTAAAAATTAATAGTTAATTGAGACCGAACCAAGATATCGTTCCCTACATTTAACTCTAACTAATTAATGGTCGGGGGAACGCACCGACAATTGTCTCTTTAATAATTAACGAACGTTATCCAATAATTATCCAATTATTCTTTGGGGCGAGTACACGCACGATTTCACGATAGGATTTCGGGAGAACTTTCGATTGCGGTCGGATCCCGATCATGTACGGGGGCTTTATTTCGGTAGGGGTCGTCGTGCGGTTGGCACCCCGTGAAAGCTTTGTTTCTGTGATTATGAATTAGTTATGTAGGAATTGACAGATGCGTAATACGAGAGCTCCCTCCCTATCGCGTACCGGTACATTCAACCCAGAATTTGCGCACTATTTTTTAATACCGGATACACTCCGGCTCGATTAATTATTAACGCAACTATTTGCATAAGAGCTCGATATAATTTCGGCAAAAAGCTCAAAGACCCGCGCGCGCTCGGTACCGTTTTAAATATTCAAAGCTCGACGTCGTGGAATTATGAAATCCCCTACTGAAGCAACAAAACTATGAGGAAAAGTGTGTAAGTGCGCCGAAAATTGTCGCATTATTAATGTACGAAGCTGCACTTCCGATTTTCTCCGTATCCATCCAATTTCGTGTCACGGAATTAGTGTTTTTGGGGAGTATAAACCGATAAACGCCTCCATTAAAAGTATTATTCGGTGTTTCCCCCGACAGTTCCGGTTGATAGTAAAACGCCACGCGAGGATATAAAACGCGAAAGTGCCGGAATCTCGGTAATTTTACATTCGCACGATGACGAAATATAAATGTTTTAAGGATTTTAATCTTATAAAGTAAAGACGACTGTTTAGCCTCCAACATATTCGATCCGCGTCTCTCGCGTTCCGTTTCCGACTCGAGCATTGGCAGGTATACTCGGTTGGAAATGCGTCTCGCTTCCACCAGAGAGGAAGTTTTCGCAGTAGTTTTATGGGGTAGTTTATTTTATGCCGTTAGAACGACGGCGCCACTAAGTTTTAAAGACGTATAAAATTTTAAATAATTTTTCAACCATTGGCAAAAGTATTTAATAATGCAACTGTAAAACTTTACGGCGCACGGATAAAGGCAACATAGTCTCACGAAAATCTCATGAAAATTTCAAAAACGCCTTCATCTTCGTCTTGGGCGCCAGGTGGAGGCAGTTTGTCTCGATTTGGGCGCATCCTCGTCCGGTCCGTTCGTCTCGTCGATAAATTGGCTTCGTTTCTTGATCGTCCCTTGGCGATTAAAATTTTACGACGATAACTTTTCCGATTGTTTGCCGATCTTTTGTGCCATTCTCGAACTGGATGGATGACAATAAAGGGCCGCCTTTATGGAATATTCTATCAATCGCTCTATTACTCGGCCTTATCGTCGTCGGGCCACGTACCCCGACAATGTCGAACCAATGGGACGCACTTTAAACAAACTAAATAATTCAATCTCGTACACCGGAACCGCACCCACCTCGTCCGGACTATCGAACGGGCGGATTTGATGATTCGATGAATTATCATCATGCAGAGGATAAAGAGAGATAAAACAACGGATTTCGAAACGATCTCTGCCAGTGACATAACACGTACCGAAAAGTTTTGATATAAACTCGGGAGGATTTTTGTTGTTTGTTCTGTGTTTCGTCGTACGGATGATGACGGGTTAAGTAACGGCGCCCTTTTATGCGAGGAAGGGACACAATATGGCGAAATCGACCCGGGGAAGGTAATCTATTTCGTGGTCAATAACGGAGAGGAGAGGGTTCAAGAGGCGGCTCAGGTGTAATTTTCTTGTCCGGCCCTATCACTTTAACCGAAAGCACAATATCCTCGCTTTTACTACGTCGAGCAAGCACGGACTATATTTATACGAACCCACTAACCCCCATTTCGTGGATTATTTCAATGTTGGCAGGTATAATTAAGCCGTCTCGTAATTACGTATTATACCGGGGAGTTGAAAATACGAAAGTTAAAATATTTAAACAGCGCGGCTCGATGCTTTATTACAAGAAATTTAATCACGAACCACCGTGTTATTTTAATAATGAGACGGTTTAAAAGACAAATATCCAATTAAAATATTTACAAAAGAGTGTTTACGGCCGTAATAAACTTTCATCTTTTACACTCTCCAGGTGGGTGGTGTGCGCCGATTACCGCAAGAGTCTGTTGCGATTTCGACTGAATCGTTCCGCAAATATTTACGCGGAAAATCCTCAATGCTCCAATCAAAAACCCGCCGGGAATTGCGCAATCACTTGACGATTGAAATCGTATTTTCCTTGACCCTTCGCTCATTACGCCCGATGCGCGACCAAAAATGAAATAAAAATCGGATCGTACAAAGTTTTCGAAAAGTTCGTGCACTCGGCATGTGCCGCAAAGTGCGGATCTTCTTTATGTCCGAAATAAAGGCGAATTCGTTCGGTATTATTATTACAAGTTTGGCATCTTTGTTCGCTTCTTGACGCGCTAGAGGGCCCCTCACAATGCGGCCCACGATTTTCTTTATGTTCCATGCGATAACGTTGTATACCTTTTAAGCCATTATATACAGGAGGGTTTTGGTTTTCGGTTGCTCTTTTAACTGATAGTAACGCTGGGACGCTGCAAGGAACCGGCAAGTCCTTTAGTCCTTGGGTAATAATAAGAACGTGGAATATCGCAGGGCAGGTGATGCAACTGCAAATAATGGAAATTTGTGTGACATCCGAGCCGAGGCTTTTCAAGACTACCGAGTCCCCCAGCTACACGAAAACACAATGCTCTCACTGTCTGCACCATTAAAATCCGGACTAATGGACGAGCTCGAGCCCGAATGTTAATTAACGGAAAGTTAAAGATTTGGCAGCCGAAAAAATGAATTGTTTTCGTTCGTAATTACACCGGGCGAATTAAGACGAAAATAAGAAAAAACAAAGGGAAAAACGTGTCGGCAGCCGTATTCTTAATTAAGAAAGCCGCCCGGATTGAGCTCCCGTTTTTTAATTAATCGACTGCTTCCTCCTCTCACCTCGCTCAGCCTCTGCGGCCCATTCAACTCGAAGAGATTATTATGAATGATGGTCGAGAAAAAGAGCAAAAACTCCAAGACCTCATTGTTGACACAATAATGGGGCCGTATACATGTGTTCTTTTTATCCGAGGCCCCAGGTAAAACTGGATCGTTATGGGCTTTATTCGCCTCGGCTTTGTTCCTGCCAACTCCTTTTATTATCGTACTTTACTCGGATTACATGCACTCTCTCCGATATATGGGTATGTGCATCATGTAGGCAGGACCGGACACCTCCACGCATCACGACACTTTCCCAAACGAGAAACGGCTCAATCCTCTCTCGGACTGACTCTGCACAAATTGACGCCTCCATTTGCATACAAAAGGAAAATTATCCGAATAAATAAGAGTGCGTCCCTGTCCGGACTCGAAATAACCGATTGATTCGTAAGTGTTAATGCCGTCCTGAACGAGCCTTTTGTTTCGATGTAAATATTGCCTAAACACTTTCAAAAGCTCGGCCTTACATATTAACCGGCGAGTAAACAGAGTCCTTTGGTTGTGTCCACAATCCACAACAAATATCGTCCGGGGCGAGGGGGAGAAACTACTCGTATTTTAGTTTTTACGGCCATTTACCGGGTATTTGTGGCGTTAATTGAAACGCAAAGCGACTTGAAAGCGAAATTTATAGATTTTTAATCAGAAACACCTGGAGACTAGCGCCGCCACGAAGCCGTAGTCGCGGCTTGCGGCTTATTTTTAGAGAGACGTTTTGATGGCTCGCCTGGCGTTCGAAATTACAAAATATTCCGTCAGTCACCTCAGTAACGAGACACGGGATCACAAAACGAGGAATTTTCTTCATCCTCCTTAACGGCCGACACCCGGAGGGAGCAGACTCGCAGTAACTGCGCTCCGAATTAGCCGAATTTATTCACTCGATTCTTCACGATCTCCTTCCTACATAGGAAACTTTCCGAAAGAGACTGACGGCCCGCCTCGTTATCTCTTTAATTAACAACTCGAGTTAACTCATTTTTAATTAATCTCAAACACGACGTCCCGCGTATACCCATACAATAATCGCGTTTCGAAAACTTTTAAAACGGATACGTATACAGGTATTTAAAAATGTTATTATTAATGTCACTATAAATTCTGGTCATCTTTTGGTCTCGGAGGAAGCACTAAACCCATCAACGCGTAGACCGATAAAATATGCGTCTGCAGGAATGAAATACGGCGTTTATAGCGCCTCAACGCTGATTCGAATTTCATCGGTGGGATTGAGGACTCGACAATGCATTTAGCGCGTTATTGTGTGCAGTTAGCAGTCCGTGCCGCACCCATCTCGGGCGATAAAACGTCCCGCACGCGCATTTCTTCACGTTAACATCGGCCGGAACGACCATTTCACAGGTAGGTATACATACACTTGGCGAACTATTTTAAGGGACACCTCAAGTCTTTCGAATGTAGGCAACCAAACATACGCGGGCTTTGTCGCAGTTGTCTAGGTATGTGCTGACTGCTGAGGCAAAGTTAAGGCTGTCATTTGCAAGTTCTTGTAGCGTACGTGGGGTCCCTAGGAAATACTACAAAACGAGATAAATATTTCTCGCAACAATTTTTGAATTATTATCCCCAAAACCTGACAAATTATTTAAAAAAAAAATTAATTAAAATTTTCATTTCAACACTCTGTAACTTTTTTATTATCAAAATTTTGGTTAAATCGTTCTATTTTGACCTCAGGAGTATGTGGTAGCGCGTTGTAAGTACACGTATTTCAAAGACACCCTGTATACTGTGCGGGTGGTATTCGAAATTTACGTTATCCGTAAATTGTACGTCATTCTTTTTCAACATTTTTGCGGGCTACCAAAGTTGCGCAAGTAAAATCGTATTCTTCTTATATGAAATGATCTTTAGCCAATTATTTAAATGAAACTGGCTACTCTTGTTTTGGAAGACTGAAGAAAAAACAATAAAATCATTTCGAATCAAGCCATTCTCATTGGACCCTGATGGTCAAGACAACCTAATTACATAATTGTTATTCTAACCTCAGACAAATAAAGAGCAGTCCTTTCCCGAAAAAATCTATAAAGGGCGCGTCTAAATTGTCCCCTCTCCCTTGGTCAAACAGGAATTGATACAGAAATGAGATTTGATGGAAAATATGCAGCATGGAAAACAAAATCGATGTGTCCAAACGTTTTTCGAAAATGTTCAGCAGATTTCAAAATATGAATATGAGTCAGGATATAAGTCGATCAAAAGCGAGATAAAAATTCAAAAACACAAAAAAATTTGAGCCGTGAAAACTTTTTCATACCTACATAAGATCGTAGAATCCGAAAATGAGGAAAAAGTCAGGTGCGTCCATTCAAAGAAAAACAAAGTTGCGGTTATTTCTGGTCAAATGTTAGTGAAACAAAAATTGCGTGAAAAGTTGCTTCTTAAAAAATAAAAATCGACCTGTCTGCATTCGTTCAAAAATTCAAAAAGTGTTCCACAGCTTGTTTTGCTGCAGGGGTCTAATGCATTCTTTGAAACCACTATATCATCCTCGAAATCAATAGAATGATTGTCAACATTTTGCAACTATTTTATCAAAAAACTCTGAAATTTCTCGATGATCTAAATTCGTAAAGACAGTCGCACCGTATAGGCAAATTCTTAGATCCCCAAAACTTCGGAACACCCATTAGCACTTGAATCACTCAAAAAACGAAGTATTTTTGATGAAAGACTTGTGAAATAACACATTGTAAGTACACCATATAAATTCAAATAGAGAGATCGCTTTTTGACACAAAATATTGAGTTGTATGTTTGGTTGCCGACATTCGGCGAACATACTCAAGATGTCCCTTAAAATAGTTCCCCAAGTGTATCAATAAGCGACGCATCCATTTCGCCCATTAACAAGTCGGATTTCCCGTCCGCTCCGGCGAGCTTTCTGAGATTTCAATACCCCCGGAATCGGAGACTCCGGAGAGGGCGATCTAACGACGCAAACGTAATCGCCGTATTCCCTCATGCAGTGGCGGCCCGACCGACGTAGAATGAATGGGGTGGCCGATGAAAAACCGCCCGATCCGCGCCGAACCCTCTTGAGTGTCACAAGGGCCGTGATTGCGGTATTTCAATTCGCATTTACCGGCAACTCACAATGCATAATGACAAGATAGCTATCCGATAGGGAGGAGGGTCTCCGCGTCCCCTTCTCCGGCCCTGAATATGCCCGTAATTATACTGATGACAGACACGGCAACTGCACTCTTATTATTTCCCGATGCGGCACACAAGGCCTCGTTATTATTATTTGGGTTTCATGGTAAGCGACAACAAATTCGGATTAATAATCAGGACGGGCATTGTCTATACGGGCCTGTGATTAAAGTCGAAATTGCGCCCGCAAAAGTGCGAACAAGCAGACGCAATCACTCGGATTGCGAATTTCAGATCTCCGTGATTTTTCGAGTGTTTCAGGAATTTCATTTTCCCGGGACGATGAGAGTGGGCGATTATAATTATCGCGATTTTCCGTTTCGAGTCGATAATTGAAAACGCCGAGTGGCGGGTTCGATTACGGATGACGTTTGACCATCGCGCATATCGATTCGATATCGCGCGCAAAAGAAGTTTATTTAATAACGCATTGTGCGCCGGATCCGTTCGAATGCGCGACTCCGATTAATTTCCAGATGATTGTTCGATCGAAACGCGGATTCTTTGACGATGTAATTTGAACTGGCTCCGCTTTACGACACGCGCGCGCGGGACTGTCGAGTGCCATTGTCTTATTGAAATTCGACGCGCAAATAATTAAACCGTGTGCCGGAAAATGTCTCGATTCGAAATTTAATTAGGCACGACGACGTTATTATTCGTGTATCCCATTATCTCCACTTATTCCGCAGCGAAACGCCGTCGCGACGCGCCCTCTCCGGCGATGCGAATTCGCCGAAAAGAATTATTTGGCGCCTTGTTTACGCAATCAAGCCCTAATCACGGGTGCTTATAATACCTCCGACTAGGACTTCCATCGGTAGCCTGGGAAACGGCTTAGGCAGTTGAACGGAAGCGACCCTAATTAAAAGGTCGCAGGTTAATTAGCGAAGGCGCATAGACAAAAGGCTTTGTTTAACATTTCTTTCGGGTCGAAACAGTGTCTCTCATATTCCTGCCGACCGACGCACGGAAAAGCGTGTGTATAGTCTTTCCAACATAAACTGGCCATCACGTGACCTAAGTTGCACGATATTTGAAAT
Source organism: Salpingus planirostris (assembly GCA_949788335.1). NCBI lineage: Eukaryota > Metazoa > Arthropoda > Insecta > Coleoptera > Salpingidae > Salpingus > Salpingus planirostris. The sequence goes on along the minus strand of OX460919.1, from coordinate 1,492,022 downwards.
TTGATCACTTTCTTGATTACAGCTTTGATTACAGTGGATTAATTGGAGCAAGACATGGTCTATTGGTCGGAAATTGGAAAAAGTTTCAAGCAAGAGCTTTTCAGAACCCTACAACCCTTTTGGCCCAAGTGCTGTAGATTCCAAAATACATATATCGACGAATGAATCGGAGCGATTACACGATACATTTGAGATGTTCGTTCAAATTGATGAAATGAACGAGAATTGGAATAGATGGGACTTGTAGCTATCCAAAGAGCTTTTGAAAAGAAAGTGCTCTATTTTCTGAAATATCGACGAATTATATGACTTCTTAAATGTTGTAGGTAATCGCTTCTTAAATCGACATAATTTCCGAAAATAGATCACTGGCACCAAAAGATCTCGACTCGATCTATGAATTTTTTGGATTTTGGATCAAATTCATTCAATACCATGTTCAACCCCAATTAACCCCCTGTCATCAAAAACTAAAAGAAGTAGGCAGGTCAACGAGGTCTCAATTTGGAGCTAAGACTTCAGGCTGCATTGCATATATTGAATCATTTTCTTCTCGAGTTCTCAGTTTAGTGGAAAATTTAAGCGGGCATCTTATTTGAACAACCCTGTAGGTGCCTGTGTATTGGCCCAGGCATGAGCCACTAACATGGGGGTTGATTTGGGTTATCCCACTTGGTTGTATAATTAAGACTCACTCCACTAAATCATTTAAAACATTTATTAGAACATTATTGACTAAGGCCCAGTATTTCCACTTATGGTTAACCCCCAGATTAGCTAACTCTAACTTTGAATGTGAGCCTTTATCATTCATTTTAACCGGAATTGTCACAGTCTAAGGTTCCAGTTACCTAACTGGAGGTTAACCATAGGTGGAAATACTGGGCCTATGTATGTACCAATTACCAATGTACAATGAAATCTCGTTCGTGATTCTGAACGGGAGTCGACCAACACCCGAAGTATAATCATAATACTAGCCGAAGAACAAGCAGACTAGCAGAGCTAGCTAAGCTCGGCCCTAGACTTAAATCGACTGAAATATGATAAGACATCCCTACTATTTCCGATAGCGAACACCAAGGTCCGTACGTGGAAGTCGGAAGTAATCAATTACTTAAACTCAACCTAATTATGAAATAGGAAAGATTTAAAGGGCAACGTCCGATGTTTGGATGTTACATGCCCGTGGCAGATTTACCCCAAGTCCCAAAAAATCGAGCGAATTTTTGAAGTAATATAATTCAAGATACATTGCATTAATTGATTGACTTTTACGTTTAGTATGACCGAATTTGTTCAACTGTACTCTCCAATTACCGGACCTTGATTCAATGTGCATAAAATTTACATCACGCATCGACATTTTCGTTTTTTTGCAGTTCACTGAAATACAGTCCAGATTCAGCAACAATTTTTAGTGGACCTCTGCAACTACATACAGGGTCTTTCTTATCGATGGGACACTATACAGTATGTCCACGGATGGGGTTTAAAAGAGGAAAAAATTTTTTATTTCTGATTTTACAGAAAAAATTATTCTTGATAAAATCGCCTGCTTGCTCTCAAACCTCTAAAACCCATTTCGTTTTCATTTCAACATGAACAGTTATTTTTTTATTGAATTTTATTTGAAAATTTTGGACTTGGAAATATTTTTATCCAGCATTAATAGAAGTACCAGTAAGCGAAACCATGGCGCAGAAGTTGACAACAGTCAGTCATCACCAGCACAAGCACCCGTCAGAATGTCAGAACTTTGACAAATGGAGAAAATACTGATAGCGAAGATAATAAATGCGATGCTAAATCGATATTAAATCGGTACCAATTACGGTGTGACCCTGGCGCCCTACTTATTGTCCAGAATTACATGAAAATATGAAATAAAATAAGAAAAAATTCAAATCCATAGATGAACCCCTCTCCAAATCTCATATCCGAACAATGCTGACACTCTGACAGTGACTGTTACAAGGTTTCGCACCATGGTTTCGGTTACTGGTACTTCTATTAATTTTGGATGAAAATATTTCTAAGTCCAAAATTTTCAAATAAAATTCAATAAAAAAATAACTGTTCATGTTGAAATAAAAACGAAATGGGTTTTAGAGGTTTGAGAGCAAGCAGGCGATATTATCAAGAATAATTTTTTCTGTAAAATCAGAAATAAAAAATTTTTTCCTCTTTTAAACCCCATCCGTGGACATACTGTAGATATCTCGAGAACCGTTTCGAATTTCGATTTGAAATTTTGCAGGCTTCCATAACAAGACACCGTCTAACTTTCCAAAATAATTACAACATTGAGCTACTTCCGGTTATAACGGAAGTCATGGCCAACTTTGTTATTTTAAATGGAACACCCTGTATTTTCTGGCATTTTTGAATTCCTCGATGGAATTTAAGGTGAGTTTATGTACACAACTATGCCTCAATTCCATGTCGTTTTTGAGTTATTATGCCTTGTTATGGAAGCCTGCAAAATTTCAAATCGAAATTCGAAACGGTTCTCGAGATATCTATAGTGTCCCATCGATAAGAAAGACCCTGTATGTATAGTAAATATTAAGGTTCCTAATCAGACCATTACTTGTACCTCCGGGATTCATTTAATAGAAAATACGACACTGGTATGTACGATTTAGCCAGTAAGAGTTGAAAAATATAAAAATCTCTATTTTACAAAAAAATATGGTGTTTATTCGTGCAATCATGCGATGGCTCTATTACGCTCGAGAGGGTCCTCGTACACAAAGTCCGCATTACGGTCGACAATTAATTTAGGACCGCTTTATCTCCGATTTCCGTTCGAATTTGATGAAATCGCCATGTTTATCGACGCGGTTTCGCCCGTATAAACGGTTCATTTTCGATAAATATTTGTTCAGACCAGATGCGCTCAGGCGAGTCCGCGTTTGCGTTTCCTATTACGCGATCTCGATTCGGGCCGGAAAACATGAAGCGCACGCCTCCTCACTCCCCGACACGATAACACTGGAAATTGTCAAGGTCCTGCGGGAGCCCGCCGGCGGCGAACCCCTAAATCCGCCCCTGATGAGGGCGGCGAGACGCACCGTAGACGAGTCGGAAACGTCAGCCGCAGTCGGAAAAGTTCCGAATCGCACCGTCGCTCGACCGTAATAATAATTAGCCGAATTGAAAGCGCGCCACGCGACCCTTTGAGCTTTTTTCCTCCCGTGTACACTAAACTATAAGCAAAAAGCGGGAGGGCGACGGGAATAAAATGAGGGCTCGTAAATATTTCACCACCCCGTTATTATCTATAATAGGGCGATTAATTCTTTTATACGGTTACGGTCGAAAAAGTCGACCGGATAAGGGTCGGTATTAATCGCCGCCAGACTTCATTATTACCGAAAATAATATAATCGTCCCGTGGAATAATGATAGGCCCGCTCGGTGGCGTTTCACGGTGGTCCGTCCGCCCAAAGACGGTCGGATTTATCTTATCCGTGTTATAAGTGCCCCGGAGGACGGGCGCATTGTCGAAAAAGCGGACACGTTTTATAAATCCACGGGGTTGACCGTCTTCTTCCGACCGGGGACGGTGCCGAGAGCGCCGTCCTCGTCCCGCAGGGGCCCGGGACTTTTCGGTCGTGTCAGACATGTTTTTGCGCAAAATAAAAACCGCTTACCGAACGTGCAGCGCAGAATGCGAAGGGGAGAGCGGCGCGGAGATCGCGAGCGAATAAATCTGGGACGCGAGGATTTGTTTACATCCCATTGTTCGGATGCACTTTGCCATAATTTACGGGCGAGAGAGTTCGAGACGTGCGAATTAATCACGCAATTAAGGAGATCCGCATAGAAATCCAGAAACCGAGACAATTACCTATGATAAAAAGCGGATATACAGGCTGGTTTTAAAGTACAGCACTACCGCTTCCGGGCTAAGCTTCCTTAGGTCAAAATCAGGCAAAAACTACCTGTGAAGGTATTATAATAGGTCCGCAAAGGCTTCCATTTCCACTACTTCTCAGAGGAATGGCAACCAAAATCGAGAAAAAGTTGAAAAAACACAAAGCCCATGTCTTATTATAAGCTTTCCAGAAGGTTTTTGTTGATTTTTGTATCTTTGTTACTTCGAGAGACATTACGATGTTAGTACAGCTGGTCATACAGGGTGTCCTAAAAATCTCGCACACGAGGTATAAGGGCCGATTCTTCTCGTCAATATAAGAGAAAAAGTTCCTATAAACTACGATTTGCAAACACTTAATAGATCTATTTAACATTGCTAGTAAATTTTTCAGAAGCATGACAACAACATTCGAGAAAAAGTTTCAGTCATAGTTTCAGTTAGGCTTTCAGAAAAGCTTTTGTTGATTTTTGTATCTTCATTAATTCCAGAGATATTGCGATTTTAGTGCAGCTGATCAGAAAACAGACAACTAAAATTTGAAAAGTACAAAAAAAATCCTCAAACAGAAAAGATATCTTAGAACAATTCAATTAATTTATACTCTTACCCCCAATTTCATAATCGAACTTAAAAGTCTCCTTAAAAAAAAATAAATGAGAATGTGACAAATCAACTCTTGCATTTGTCACATTCTAAACATCACTTTAACTAAAGTGACTTTAAATTCGATTATGAAAACGGGCGTTACTACTCTACTTTCAGAAAAATTGCCTTTTTTGAAAACTCTCCTATTTCAAGTCGCGATAATTCTGAAACAAAAAGCGTTGAAACAACTAAAAGCTCTCGATACGGTCTATCATTTTTATCCGGGGTATTTTGCTCTTACCTTTAAATTTTAATACTTTGATTAGCTGCACTAAAATCGCAATTATATCTGGAATTTATGAAGATACAAAAATCGTCAAAACCTTTCTGGAAGTCTTAGGGAAGGTTTTCTTTTTAATTTGAAACATTTTCCCGCATGCGGTTGTTATGCCGCTGAAAAACGTACTGGAAATGCTGAATGTGACACCTTGTATCCATTAAGCGTTTGCGCCCCATATAGAAACTTTTTCCCTTATTTTGATGACAGGGATCAGCCCTCTTACTTCGGGGCGTAATTTTTAGGACAAACTGTAAATTTTCACTCTTATTTTAGGACATAATGCCATGCAAGTTGGAAAAACTCTAGCCATTTCAAGTTGCGATATCTTCAAAAGAGTAAATCTAAAAACTTATTAAAACAAAAATGAAAAATGTATTGGAAATGTTGATACGTACACTGCATCTATTAATTCTTTGCAGACCCCTCTTTATAGAAACTTTTCTTCTTATTTTGACATAAGGAATCCACCCTGGAGCGGTAGTGCAATACTTTTGAATCAGCCTGTATAGCGACGACTTCCTCTGACTTTCCGGAACCATCCCGGAATTTATTGGCCAGATAAATCTCGCACAGTCCTCTCTTTTTCACTCGGCCCAATAATAGAGGAGACCACCTACCAACCATACCGGTGATTAATTATACGCATTCAAGATCCGTGATTTAATTCACCCGCGACCGGCGAAAAACTGCGAGTAATCGAAATGTACACAGCTGCAATTGCACCTAGAGTAAATTTGCTCACGCCATCAGTTCTCGGAGATAAAATTTTTTGATTGTTTGACGGAACGTCGGCATCCCGCATCTGCCTCTCAAAATTTCTCCAGAATTAATTATTCATTATGACCGAGTCGCTGGTGCATTCCGACTGTGGAAGAATTTTTACGACACTTGTGCGTCTTTTTTATTTCCGACGGGCCGTCAACTGGCGGCTTTCGCTTTTATGCGTTCAATTAGAAATTTATAAAGGCGACTCGGGAGACTCGCGCGCGAGAGAGAGCCCAAAATTAATATTCTCGCAGGAGGCCCGCGGTTTAATTACAGGAGACAGAGACCACGTGTAATCGATTCATTAAACTCGAACGGAATGACCGCGTATTGTATTGCGCGACTCCCATACGTCTATTATTATGAGATGGCAAACTTGAGGCTTTAAACCAGTCGAGAAACTTAATAAAGCTTTAATATCTCTTAGGAGCGTTACTGGGGCTTTAATTGCGGAAATGGGGCTCAAAAACTTGAACAATGTGAGGATTATATTACATTAAAGCGGTTTAAAATGCGAGCGGTTGGATGGTTGATGGTTTTCGGCACAAAACTGCGCGCCTTCTCATATATTCGTATTGTCTAATTCATATCAAAAGATTATCTCGGGCGTTTTCGACGTCGAATATGTTTCCTTCCTCCGCCGGATTCCGGCCGCTCGGTGTTGTTACTGAGTGTTCTATAAATAAATTAATTACAAATAAGTTATTTCAACGGAGGCATTAAGCTGTTCGCTATTTGGGTTAATTGTCTTTTCGCCTAAACACGCTCGCCCATCCCTCACAAAACGCTCTCTCCATAATAGATCGCAGTGACTATGGTAATGGGACGACTCTGTGTACATTTCTGATAAAAATAAAATTCGGCCCGAATAAATAGCGGAGATCACGCGATTCTCCTTTTTCTCGTCTCGTTCTCTTAATTCTAATCGCGCCGTGATGGCCGGGGCCGCCGTGCATTATCTTCATCTCTTTGTCATCGTTTATTATCGGGCGTCGACATCTCGGCCGGTTTTTGACGAATTCCCATTAAAACTGGACCGACACGTCAGTCTGTCGCTTTGTTCGTGCGGGCCTTCGGGGAGTGTGAATTATATTCGCCTCATCCCGCTGACAAACGGCAGCACCCAGCTGCCAAGATTAAAGTCCAGATTGCGATGAATTTTTCAGGACGCGCCACGGCCGAGAGAGGATTGATGCCGAAAGCGGCTTTTATTTGTTTCCACCCTAAACCCCATCAAACATCATGTAGGTAGGTATGTACACACGTGAAAGGGCAACCGCTCTCACAAATCATCGATCCTTTTCGGCGCACTTTTTCAGTACCTCTGCTGATTATGCGATCACTCAGAGACTATACAGCCTGATTCAATAATGCTGAGAACTGATTTATCTCGTGAAAATAGTGATAAATGTTCTCATAAAGGGAGTTCGTGGTCAATAAGGGAGTTATTGGGTCTCAAAGTCTGCCGGTGACCAATTTATTTTCGATTATAACTCGCTTATTTTATGATTTAGAACTTTCAGCTTTGGTGACTGTGGAAAACGATTGAAAAACTAAAGGTTGGATCCATTGGTGACCCATTAGATATCGTACTAAATGATTAATCGGGCCAAAAAAGAAGTTCTCGGCAGATAAAATAATGATTATTTTGTAGGTAATAAAGTACACTGCTCAAAACAATTATTATTACAATTATAATTGCAATTATAATTGTTTTGAGCAGTGTACTACCGCTATAGCGGAACACTAGTAGTTTTCAGGAAATTTTCACATTTCATGTTAATTCCAGTGAATTATTTTTTTGTACAATAATAGTTTGGCCTCTTCCAGAGTTTTTGGAAATGTTGTTCAAAAGGCAAAATCAGCCCTCCAGAAAAAATAATTTGGAATTAACATGAAATGTGAAAATTTCCTGAAAATTACTGCCTAGTGTGCAAACATGTGCAAACATATCATTCTCTGCAAACAGTTTGGACGTAAAAATTCAAAGTGTACTTAAAATTACCTCTGATTTTTGGTTTTGTGGCATTTTCATTCGAGGAATCGTTTAATAATTTGAGCTTTTTACGGTTACCGATAAGTTCATGAAACAAAATATCTGTCAAAAAGTACTAACATTCGCACTGACCCTTCCATTTTTTTAAATCAAAAAAGCCTAACTGAAAAATCATTAGATAATACAAGGGACAAAATAATCGTGATTTTTACCTGCCCAGGACTTCTTGTTAGGTCACCAATGGATTCCATATTTAGTTTTTTCATCGTTTTCTACATATACCAAACCTGAAAGTTCTAAACCATGAAATAACCGAGTTAGGGCCGGTTTATCAATGCTCAGTTATCTTGTAGCCACGAGTTAAGTTTGTTGATTTCAATTATTGTAACAAAGGTAACCTAGGAGTTTAACTGCTAGTTAAACGTTAACTGAGGATTGATAAACCGGCCCTTATAAGTGAAAATAAATAGCCCACCAGCAAACTTTGAGACCCAATGATTCTCTTGTTGATCACTTTCAGACACCCCTTTATAAAAACTTTTCTCACTATTTTGACGAGAGAAATCAGTCCTCAAGCATTGGCTAAACAATTTTGAATCAGTCTGTATAGCTGATAAAAATCGTCGAAAAGTGCATTTCTTCCGCATAGTTCGTGCCGTCCCTCCGGCTCTCTCCGTCTGCGGCGACATGTTTAAATAGAATTGTGCCAATTTATGAAGTGACAATTACTCGGGGCCTTTTAAGTTCGAGAGCGGGCGTCCCACATGCGACGGCCGTCTCGTTATCCGATTTTTCTTCCCGCTTTCATCCCCAATTAATCATCGGTTCGTAATAAATGAGTAGGAACGTGCATAAATCGCCCGGATTCGCCAGAAATAGTGATGAGTCAATTTCGCGTCGTCACGATGCGTAGATTCTGATGACTCTTCCGAAACTCTGGTGAGTTTCCGACTCAAAGGGGAGAAAACCCTAAGCGTCTTTCGGATCCGGTGTACGATGATACAGTCGGCCAAGCGGTGCAGTTGTGGATCGCCCTGGATCGACGGATAATGAAGCAATAAACGTTCAACTCGCGACCGAAAGATGTTTCCAAACATGGCATAAAATGCTGATAGAGCGTTAATATTTATACCAAACACATCGATCGGCTTTCGGAATCGTCCTATTGCGGCGCTCGCTGGACCGGAAACGGCCGAGAAAGCGGAAAGACGCGTTATAGATATTGAAATTTCCGCCGGAAACGCACAAAGCCCGGAATCCGCCTCGGCCGAGAGAAGAAAAATCGGAAAATCGATCACACCCGGCTTCGACCTGAGTTCTGTTCCATACCGTTACTACAATTAGCAAAGGGTTTTCATTTACGTCCAGGCATCACGTGACTTACTGAAAGTCTGCAACCCAACTTACATCATTGGAGTAACAAGCAGATTCCGTGAACCATATTGTATTAATAAATTCCTCTGACAAATAATATCGGAAACAGTCGAATAAAACCATTAAAATTGAAGAACACTGGTGGTTTTTGAGCAATCAAGTGTTGCTGCAGTTCTTCAATAGTGCGAGGCCAGGGCTCCGTCATCTAACGGGCCGAAAGACTGAGTTGGCATCATGGCAATATGCCCAAAATTGGCCTCTAAACATGTCAATCAATGTCAATCCATATAATTTTCTGACGTTTGTCATTTGTTGAGGTTCAGATGCGGTTTTGTATCGAAATAAAGTGTATTGCTGCAAAAATGAACGATATTGTGGCTCTCGGTTACATTGTGACTTGTTTTCGACCGTTTCTGATGAGTATTTTACACTCCTCATAATACATTTCCTTGGATTTCGTGAAAAACAGTTTTTTTTTCAGAAATGTCCGTATTACACTGTCATAATTAGGCGCCAGCAACCAATTCTGGCGTTAAATAATTTTTTAAATTTTAATTTCCTTGAAATGTCTCCGTTTTTCAATAAAAATAATGTGTTGATGATAATCTTAAGAATCGCATGAAAACTTTTCAGATAATGCGGCAGAATTGGTTGCTGACACCTAATTATGATAGTGTAACACGGACGTTTCAGATTGACATGTCTAGAGGCCGATTTTGGGCATATTGCCATGATGCCAACTCAGTCTTTCGGCCCGTTTGATGAAGTTGGCTATGGCGAGGCCCCAAGTACTCAAAATCTACCGTCAATAATGGCTGACACAAATTATCGAAACATTCGAAAACTGACGCCACTGGTGATTTTGACATAAATATTACCAAAAGGAACCCAGATACACCCAGAAACTACCCATATCCATATGTACGGAGACATCAAAAAATCCTTCATAAAGGGAGGCTATGACTCTCATTCTCTCTCTCTGTCCTTTTAGTAGTTTTCAGATGAGACAGAACGATTATCATAGTCTCCCTTCATGAGAAGGATTTTTTTTATGTTTCTGTATAACAAGTTGCCTAACTAATGGTCACGTGGTGCCCGGGCATTAATGAAAGCCCTGTATAATTGTAGGTAAAGGTTGCGTTTAGAAACCAGTTGATAATTCGATATTTTTGCTGATGTTAAAATAGGAAAAAGTTCATCTAATTACCAGAATAATCGTACTTTGAGTATCATGAGGTGGTTTGTCCATGAGCCCATGTTTATTTATTGTTTCATTTCTACTTCTAGATTCTCAGTTTTCATGAAGTTTCATTTCTTTTTATCAAATATCATTTCTGCATCGAACAAAAATTTGAACACTCAATATTTAACATAATTCTCTTGAGCAATCACCTCGGCAATCACCTGTGTTGATCAACTTTGATAATCGTCCAAAAAAATATCAATAAAACATGCAAATTTCTCATAAAAATTGGAAAAAATGGACAAATTTCTAAGTAATATTTTCGTAAAGAAAAAGCTACAAAAGTCGTGTTTGTTGTGAATTCTCAGCCTAATGTGCGTAAATGCCCTTAATTAACACTATTAGCAGACATAATTAATCAAATCTAACATGAAATTTCGTATATGGTTGTGGTAGTTTTGTGTCTGAACGAACTTTTTACAACTGTAACGTGTCCGTGACGTAAATCGGCCCGCAACGTCAGCGCCACCTTTCGTTGACAGATTTTAATGAACCGCCGTCAAATTAAGCTCTCTCGCACAGAGAGAGAGTGTGCTTCGTACCTAAAACCCAATAAGAAATAAGTATATCGGCTTCGGATATTGCGTGCCGATGACAGTTAATAAACACACATGTCGATCCGGGGATTTCGCATCGCCTCGCCCGCACCTCCGACATAACGAATAAGCTCGTGACGCCGAAATCGAGAGCTCGGGGGGCTTTAGGCGGTGGGGTGGCACGAGTGGTTAGGCCAGGTCGGACCGGGCAGGGGGGAGCGAATCTGTATTTAATGCGGCTCGTTGAGCGTTTAAGAAAGCGCGATCCCGTTTTCGCCCTTCAGATTACACGCGGACTAGGTGCGTACTCGAATCGGACGCGATTCGCGACCCTGCCCTAAGCCCCATTGTCATGCAAACGCCCCGAGGCGCCCCAACGCCGTTTTCACACTGGCCCAAAATGCGGAACCACCGCAAAACCGATTCCCATACAAATGATCCGTCACGCCTTTCCAAAAAAAAAAACGCATATAGTCTATTCAAGATAAACTGAACATCACGTGACCCCAAAGTACCTGACAAATACCTGTCATTAGTCAATGGTTATCAATGTTTTTCTTTAAAATTTTGCCAAGCAACTTAGGTCACGTGATGTTCAGTTTATCTTGAATAGACTATAATGGAGGTGTAAAATAACGAATTCAGGATTTTCAGATGAGAGAGAGTAATATAGTCATAGTCATTAAGGGGACGCTCAAATTGTGACGGGTTGCATACTTTTCGACCAGAATCCGTTTCAGATTAGACTTTAAAACTACTGTGTATTATCGTGATATTTTTAGATACGCGCACCTATTTTCTTAAGGGCTACAATGTAAGCTATTTTATTTTGCGAGAAAATATCGATTTCAGGTGAAAAATAGAATATTATTAGGTGAGCGTGTTTTGGTAGCTTTTATTCGCGAGTTTGAAAAACTTACGCCACGAGCGCCAGCGAGTGGCGTAATTCAAACGAGCGAATAAAAGCCAAAACACGCGAGCTTAATACTATGCTTTATCCACTCCAAAACAGTTAAAACGGCTCTCGAAAATTCGCTCAACTTTCAAATTTCATTCAAAACAGCTGTGACGGACAGAATGTAGTGTTGTCAGATCGGCGCAGATTTGTAAGCTGCGAACATTGCGAAGGGAACTGTTATAAGTGTCATACCTTCATTCATAGCTCTTTCTGGATATTTCAGGTATCTGGTATCTCCGGAGCCGTTCCTATAAGCTCGTCTCCATTTTCACTATCACTTATATCATTCATATGCATATTTTCAATTAAACGATCAAGTAATTTTCGACACTTCACCACTCGTAACAATTATTCAAACAAATTGTCGCCATTTTTGAATGTCAATTTCGCGATTGTTACGCTGTTGCCAATTGTACCTGAATATCGCTCTATTCTGATTGGCCACAGCCAATGCAATAATGATCCCATTAATCGCTGGAAATGTCACTTTATTTCATCGAACTGTGATCTATATCAATAACGCCACCCATTATTACCAAAAATTTCTAATAATAATAGTATGATTATTATCTAGGAGTGGATAAACATAATTTTTTTTATAAAATTAAATATAAATGTACTCACATTGTAGCTATTCTAAACAAACTGTCCTTGTTATTATAGTTGTGTGCCCTTTTATCCATTCGTTCTCTTTTCTTCTCTGAAATACGATTCAAGATGACACTTTTGTCAAAACTTTCAAGTTTTCATCAAAATCGATTCCAACACGCTTGCCAAAACATACCCTTTCTCCCAAAAAGTGCTGTACTTGATGAGTTGAAATAGGTGAATGAAAATAGGTATGTGTAGAAGCGCGTAATCATTAATAACATCTCCATAATACCATTGAATTGGAAGTTATTTCAAAATGTAACCTTAAATTAATTCTTGTCAAAAAATAACCAAGATGTGACAATTCGAGCGTCCCCTTAAGTAAAATGTATTCGATCGCTCTGTACAATGTATTGATGGACTACAACCCTGAAATATTAACCACTTTACAGTCTGAACGACACTCGACGATTGAAATTCAAATAAATTACATCTATCCGAATTTCGAATTCTACGACTCAAAATAAGGCCACTCTCTTGAAAAGCAGATTTTGAGTTATTCACTTTTATTGATCTAAACAAAAATAACTAGCCCTGAACTTTCTTATAATTTCTTGTAGAGGGTGATGTTCACCACAGTTTAATATATTCAACTGGACTCAGTTCGAAATGTTCAAATGAATTTTACTTTTGGAAAACGTGCAATATTTCGATACTATAAAATTGCTCCACGTCATTGATAGCCGAATTGAAAGCTTTTTCGAGATGTTCTGGTGTTTATTTTTGCTTCGATTTTTCTAAAATAAACTTTTTACTAATTATGGCGGAAAAAGTCTCATCTATGAGGGGAATACATTGTTGAACAGTGACAGGGCAATGCCATGTGATATTAGCAAAATATTGCAAACAGACAATTCATACAAACATTTTTAGACCTGACTTTGGTTGAATATTCAAATTTACGCACATAAAATTAAAGATATGTATGTACCTACTAACGAGTGCAAAAGTATTCCCCATCCTCTCGCTCTAGCACGTGGATCCACCCGTTGTGCTAGATCAAGAGGATGAGGAAAACGATTGCACTCGATAGTACATTCACCCTCTACAGTATGTCCACGGATGGGGTTTAAAAGAGGAAAAAAATTTTTATTTCTGATTTTACAGAAAAAATTATTCTTGATAAAATCGCCTGCTTGCTCTCAAACCTCTAAAACCCATTTCGTTTTTATTTCAACATGAACAGTTATTTTTTTATTGAATTTTATTTGAAAATTTTGGACTTAGAAATATTTTTATCCAGCATTAATAGAAGTACCAGTAAGCGAAACCATGGCGCAGAAGTTGACAACAGTCAGTCATCACCAGCACAAGCACCCGTCAGAATGTCAGAACTTTGACAAATGGAGAAAATACTGATAGCGAAGATAATAAATGCGATGCTAAATCGATATTAAATCGGTACCAATTACGGTGTGACCCTGGCGCCCTACTTATTGTCCAGGATTACATGAAAATATGAAATAAAATACGAAAAAACTCAAATCGATAGATGACACCTCTCCAAATCTCATATTCAAACAATGCTGACACTCTGACAGTGACTGTTACAAGGTTTCGCACCATGGTTTCGCTTACTGGTACTTCTATTAATTTTGGATGAAAATATTTCTAAGTCCAAAATTTTCAAATAAAATTCAATAAAAAAATAACTGTTCATGTTGAAATGAAAACGAAATGGGTTTTAGAGGTTTGAGAGCAAGCAGGCGATTTTATCAAGAATAATTTTTTCTGTAAAATCAGAAATAAAAAATTTTTTCCTTTTTTAAACCCCATCCGTGGACATACTGTATACAACAAATTATCAGAAACGTTTGTGTTGGCTCTTTTAGTTTTAAGAACATTTTGACCAAAAGAATTTTTCAGGGAAAAAAACAAATAATTCAAAATCACTTCATTCAACGGATAAAGACCTTCAATAAAGTTTCCTCATTTTATTTCGTGAAATCCAAAAATGAAACTAAATTCGGTATGTGAAATTTTTGAAGTCGGGTGACCTCCAGGTGCAATGAAACAACCTAATAACGCTCTATTGTACTAATGTATTCTTCCCAGTTAGGATTTTCCGTACCACCTAAGTAAGAAAAAAATGGACATCAGAATTCGATAGAACTTTGGCATCATTGACGTGGAGTGGTGTTATTCATTCGAATATTTCGAGCTGAGGCCTGTTGGAGTTTCAACTTTTGAGAAGAACAAACTGAGGATACATCCACTGTGTTCGAGAAATTATCAGAAAGTTTAGCGCTATAGCTGTTTTCGTTTTAAAAATATTTTGACTAAAAGCAGAGGGTAATTTGAATCAATGGAGACCTTCAACAAAGTGAACTTATTTTGAGTCGGACCAGCGTGAAATCAATCATGTCATCAAGGAATTTTGTGTGTTACTCCAATAAAAGTGTAATTCTCATTTGACGCACTATTGGCGAACGCTGTATATGTATTATATGGGCTTGTCGAGAGGGTCGGTTTTTTGTTGGGGTGTGAACCTGGCCGGCTCAAATCCGGTCGTGTACATACAAGTTTGATCGACTCCGCCGTGGGGCCCGGGAGAGCGAACAATGGCTTTAATGCCCGGACTGTATAAGTACGCCTTTGGGGAATTTCGATACTTCAAAACGATTATATTGGTAGTCGTACGGTCGTTATATTAAACGTTCCTCCGGTTTTGCAACATGTGTTTAAGGATTATTACGCGCCGGCCGAATTGTTTTATAAGCGCGCCACAAGCCTCTCCATTCATTCGTATTTATTATCGTTGTATATACCAGACGACTTCATTCTACGATCTAATTGCGAACCAAACAAAACGAAAACGAAAGCACCACTTTGTGCAAAATTTCGATTCTTCGATCATCCTGGTTCCTTCTGGCCGGGACACTCTGTAGGTATACACAAGACATCGCGTGGAAATCCTGGTGGCTTCCTCCGTGTTTTCATTATGGGCGTGTTGCCGGGTTCCGGTGTCTAGAACGGAATGTGTGTAATTTCCCATGTGCGAACCCACAGGTGCTCCCCGCAGACTGGTGTGTGCGCGAAACTATATACGTTTCGAATAAGTTCTATTAGCGGCCGTTTATATTATACGAATTGCGGTAAATTATACAGCGCGCACACAATTAGACTGTAATAGAGCGAGGAAATTACAGCCGGTGGACGTGGTAATAACAATTATTCAGCTCGGCCGGAGCCGCGCGGTTATAGGAGTAGGAATTTTTAAACGGGATGAGACTACCGGCGCTCTTATAAGAAAGAACCCGACTTCATTATTATTACCATTACTACGGCTGAACCTCTCGCATTCCTTACGCAACCCGGACAAGGGAGAAAACGCGCGCACCGCTTTGTTTCTCCATTTCCGAATTAATAACGGACAGAGCCCCTGCAGTTTTCGCGGGAAAGGTCGGAATCGTGTCGCCGATTTTTCCGCGACCTTTCAAAACGCCACAAACGTCGGCAATTACATATACCTACCTGCAAACTCGTTTGCGCCTTTTCCCCGTTTCGTACGGTTGATAATGGCGTGCGTTGTGTGTACACTCTTGGACAGAAAAATAGGGGCAACTCGCTAAGCTGCGCCGGATGTAGGCAACCAAACATACACTAAATTGCAGTGTTACGTGAACGAGCTTTGTCACCGCTGCCATAGCCGCTGCCGCTGACTGGATATGTCCTGACAACTCGATAATATGTTAAATTATTGACTTCTTCACTTGAGTTTTGTACAAATTTGATACTGAAATAATAATTGCTCTTTATTTGCGCAATGTGAAGGTAACAAGTTAAAGTACATCTTGTTCAGGAACCAATTGCAATTGCAATTCTTAAGATTCTCCTTCACTCTTCAAAACATCAGTTTCACTCCAATAATCTGTTGAGAGGGACTTTTCTCTAAGTAAATGATACGAGTTTACTTGCTTAAATTTTCTCATACGCTTGCACAGGAATTTGAAATGGAAGAGACTCCAAAAGAGGCTTGGAAGATCTTGAAGACATTATACAGCGTAAGAATATGTATGTTTGTGATTAACACAAATATCACTGAAAAAGCTGAATTATTCCTGAATTATTTGTAAGGAAGCACTTTTTGACCTATTAGCGCCCACTGTACCCGTTTGAGTACAGAAAAAAGATCCACCAACTTGGTGTTTCTAGCGACATTCATGTGAAAGCAGTAATCGATTCTGATCGTACACGAAACTCAAGTGCATATTGACACATTTTTGAGTTGTCAGCACTAAAATTCGGCGTACGTTTGTTTGCCTACATCCGGCGCAGCTAATCGAGGTGTCCCCATTTTTCTGTCCGAGAGTGTACGAATTAAATTACAATTTCCCGCTTCCCGGGCGCTAAAGCGTCGCTGTCACATCATATTTAACGACGCCGTTGAGAGAAGGCGAGCCCCCGGATCGCGACCGGTGATCCGTGAAAGTAAATTTAAATACGTCAAAACAAGCAAATATCACGGCGAGACATTTCGCTGTCGCCGAAAACGGGGGGCGACCATCCATCGCCTGTCATATCGGAGCGACGGGGGCGGATCAGGACGCCGGAAATCGCTCAGGGCTCGGTCGACTTGACTTTCGGAGCGGCCGGGTCGTTAGCCGGAAATCGACGAAATTCGCACGGTTAATCTCGAAGACTAAACACTCGCTTAATCATTCCCGTCCTCGCATTTCGCATTATTCCGTCGAGAGAAAGAGTCTCGAACGCGTGTACACATCAGAGAGGCTGCTTGCTTGCTTCACGGATGCAAAAAGTCGTCCTCTGCTCTTCGTATGCACGCGCTTTATAAACTCGCAGAGCGAGCGCCTTTGATTAGCATAGTTGACCGCGAGCCAAAATTGCAACGTCGATTGACAAATGCACGTTGTGCTTTGCGGCGTCTTTAGAATTGCAAATTTAATTAGAGTCCCGGCCTGCAACGAAACCTTAAATTGAAACACGACCGCTGACGCTTCCCGGAATCTCTCTCTACGCTCGCAAAACAGACGTCACTTTTCTGCAGAAAGACCGTTTTTAACTTGGACATTCAATCTACATTTTCGAAGATTTTCCGCTTGAAAAAAATATCTAGGGGATAAACTGTACAATTTCCTCCCGTGAGTGAAAATTTCTGCACAACGGCGAGTTTTCTTACGACCTTATCAATATTTTCGAAGAATTTCTAAAATGTCTAGCATGCACACAAGAAAACATCCTCAAGATTTTCATGGTAAAACCCCTTGTTTGACTCTACAGTTGGTGAATCTTGCGTGGAAATTAGTCTTCGTAACTTAATTAATTAATTAAATAATCACAGAGGCGCTACTAAAATTGACTTTCCTTGTGGTTTCAAGTAATTACATTAGATGTCATTCCTCTATTTGGCTTTGTAAAAACTCATAAATATCATAATTAATTCTGAAGTTTGGAGTTGCCAACCTAAATATTCATAAAAGGAAACAATCCTAAATAGCCAAAAATGCAAAATCACACAATATTTAACGATTTGAACCAACTTGATAAGAATGATGACTTCAACAATTCGAAATCGGCTTTCATTCTCCAATTTAGTGAAACTAGGGACTTGTGCAGTCATGAAATCACCAAGTTACGTAATAAAATTACCTGATCCATTATACATAACTGTTTCGAAATGATTGACTTTTGAACCATCTGTTCGATTGATATGAAAAGAGACAGTTTCACAATGGGCGTCGGAAAAGTACAGTCCAATTTTTGAAAGAAGGAACCGACGTCATCAATTTTAGTGGTATGAACGCTAACGGTGACGTATGTCGCAAATGTTTCCTCTGTAAATGACGTCATGACTAGTTCAGCAAGAATTTTTACATTTTCTGAAGTGAAGAGTAATTAAAACACACAGGAAAGCGTTCAGAAACGTACCGGGGGAAGGTTAGAATGATCCGAAGTCGTTCAGAAATAAAATTATCCGGAGAACACTCAATATTAGTTCTTGACACAATCTTACAGTTGACAATTCAGTTTGACAGCGAATGGAGGTTGTGCACTAAGAGGTATTTTATGCAGCTATCTTTATCATACTCATGCATTCTTATGGAAGTTTTGGGAAGACATGAATGTCCGTAATGTCTCTTTCCAACATGTACTGCCCGACAATAACGTAGCGCGAAGCTCGTTATTAAATTCGTGACGTAAGTTCCTTCTCTTAAAAATTGGACTGTACATAAATCATGTGCACTTATTGGATTGACTAGATCTGATCAAACAACGGTAAAACATCATCTGATTCAAAGTAAATCGCAAACACATCATCCTCTAAGGAGCCAAAAATTGGTCAAAAACTTTCGTTTGTGCGTGCTGTATTTGCGTGCGATTTGGAATTTTAAAACAGTTGCCCTTTTAAAAGCGTAAAAAGCGTAAAAAGCGATAAATTGATGTCAGAGCCATACCCGTGGCTTAGAGTTTACTCAAGTCGTAATTGAAATTATGAAATGAGTATACTCTTTCCAAGATAATCTGGCCATCACGTGACCCCCAAAGTACCTGACAAACACCTGACATTAGTCAATGGTCATCAATGCTTTTCAATTAAATTTTGCTGAGCAACTTAGGTCACGTGATAGCCAGTTTATCTTGGAAAGAGTATACCGAATAGGGAAAAATTGTTAAAAGTAATGCAATTACCAGTTATCATTTCACAGAAAGCGTAACTCAAATGGAAAAGGGACACAAAAAGCCTATATACTTTTTGACGTGGTCGTAAGTAAAAAGAATTCCCTGATCGGCGGCTTCTTATGAAAACTTGCGCCACCCAGATTTGTTATATTTTGTCTAGGCGATGACTTTATGGCGGCCCTTCGAGAAGAACGAGTCTCTGTCGTCTTGTCTGTGTATGTCAAAGTTTACGGGATGTCTTTATTACGCTGCCGGTTTATTTTCCGATTTTTATGGCATCGCTCTTCGCCCCGTTGTTGCCCCTTTATCGACCCTAATCCTCGACAGACGTCGCACACAAGCAAAGGGCATCCGTTTTTCAGACCTCTCGAGAGCGACGGCGGGAAAAAAACCGATAAAAGGTGAGAAAGTCCGCCGCGTGCAGGGAGGTTATTTCCGGGCGCGGGCCCGCGCGTACACAGAAATGTAAAGCTGTCACCGGCACGACCGGTAATAACGCCGTAGAGAAAACTCGCATTGTGGAACACTGCGCGAGATTGACGTCGCCCGGATTGAAAGTCCAAATAAATATAATGGAAAAAGCAACAAAAGCGATTTCTTCATCAGCCCTCGATCGGGACGTCCTCCTCGATGAAACGCTGCAATCGCAGAATCTTTTTTTCCTCGACCGTCTCCTCCTTCTTGAACCAGGAGAGGAACTTCTTCCTGTTCAACTCGTCCAGCCAACGCCTCCTGGTCGTTTTGGGCGCCAGACGTAATTTCGTCCTCCAGGCGTTCTCCTTCAGGCGCAAATTGTGCGTGGTTACGGCCCTCTCGCAGGATTCCACCTGCGAAGCACACAGGGTGTCCCATAATAACGTGTACAACGATCTACAAGTTCTTGACGCCAAAGTAGCATGATTCAACTGGAATGACGTCAGTCAAAAAGTTACAGGAAATTGAAATGAAAATTTTAATTAAATTTTTTTGGAATAATTTATTATTAGGGGAATATTCAAAAATTGGTCAACAGGGTTTTTTGGCATGGGGAATGATAATTTGTGCTCAATTTTACTGATATTTCTTAGGGAGTGTCACGTACGCTATAAGAAAATGCAAATAACTTTGTCTGAACTTTTATACCCTTCAAATTAAGGTAGTTTCAATAAATGAACATTCCTGACTAATAATTTTCCGGAAATAAATTCATTTTTTCGATGTCACTCTAGGAAGATCGATTCCACCCAAAATCGCAGAAATTTTTATTTCAAGCTTAATTTTTCATGAACGACAAATATTTAAGCCTGACCCCCAAAATAGTATACCTGCATACAAATCTATCAGGACCTGGTGATAGAAATATTTTATCTTATTATAATCCTTTTACAGTAGAACCTCGATAATCCGCAAATTACATGTATTGAAACCGCCGTAATTTGAAGGGAGAAAAAGTTAAGACGGTTATTTGTTATTTCTTGTATACAGGCTGTCTTATAAAAAACGCCCCAAGCCATAACTTCTTTATTTGACGTCCGATTCAAAAAAGTTAATTGCTCGATGAGTACTACAAACTGACCCTGATTTGAATTTTTTATACCATGGACCTCGATGTCAATCAATGGTCAACTTTAAATTTTCGCTAGGTAATGTATACTTTTCTCAAGATAAATGAGCAGGATTATTTTTTCTAGATTGAGTAATGTGTTTTTTTCCATTTTGATTCCTTATTTTTACCAGTAAAAATTGTTGAAAGAAGTTTATTTAAATCACAAAAAAATTGGAGAGAGTGCCGTGTACAACAAACACAGAACTGGATGTGACAGCGACAATAAACTCAACATGCTGAAAGTTGATTGTTGCCAACCGCCGACTGTACAATTTGGTTTGGAAAAGCCAATTTGATGCCGATAAACATTTCATTATTTGACCAGTAAATGTTCTTCAAAATTCAAAATATTGTACATCATTGAACTCAGAAAAGAATACCCTATACATTTGTTTTGAAGCAAAATTGCATTTCTACTTGAAAACTTGAAGTTGACCGTTAATTGACAATGAAGACCCTTTTGAAAAAAATTCAAATCTAGGTCAGTTTGTAGTACTCATCGAGCAATTCATTTTTGCTCTTCAAGTTTTTTTAATCGGACGTCAAATAAAGAAGTTATGGCGTGGGGCGTTTTTTATAAGACAGCCTGTATAGGAATATTATTCCCCATGCCGAAAACCCCTTGTGCCAAATTTTGAATTAATGTTTCCAAAACTTGACAAATTACATATTTAAAAAAAAATCAAATAAAACTTTCATTCAGAAGTTGATAATGAAAAAATTACAGGGTGATAACTTTTTTATTATGAACTTCTGGACTGACGTGATTTCAATAGAATCATCCAATTTTGGCCTCAAAAACTTGTGGTAAAACGCCGTACACGTTATCACGGAACACCTTGTATAATGAAAGGAAAAAACCGGATCGACATCGTAGGCGATTTCCCAGAGGTTCCGTCGGTTCGTTTATTTATTTGATTTGAGCGCACCGCCCCGCGGCTCGACATCTCAATAATTTCGGGAGTGTTTGCAATAAAATAAAAACAAACCGAGAGTCTATGCACACAGTATACGCCTAGAAAGAAGTAAAAAAAAAGTGGGCAGTTGCGGGCGATTCCGGCCGAAAACTCCTCAACATTTATTGAGGGGTTTCATTCCGGATGCCGCTGCCGGTCCTCATCAACATTTCACGAGTCGCGGCCGACGGAAAAGACGTTATCCCACCTGAAGCTGGAGGCCAGACCCACCCTGCTGAAACCTGAAACCCGCGATATGGCCGGTTTCTGGTTTGCGGAACGTACACGAAGCGTCATAGAAATAGGGACACCTCCAGTAGATGCGCGAAATGTAGGCAACCGATCATACACCAATATGTTCTGACAGGTTAAAAAATTTGTCAAATAATCGACTTTTTTACTTGATTTTAAATCCATTTTATTACAAATATAACGTGAACACTGTTTACTCGATTTTTATCACCAAACTCAAGTTAATACTTTGACTTTTTGACATATTTTGGAGTTGTCAGCAGATACCAGACACCCGTGGCAGAGCCCGTTCACGCTGGCACTAAAATTGGATGTATGTTTGGTTGCCTACATCGGGCGCACCTAATCGCGGTGTCCCTATTTTTCTGTCCAACAGTGTACACGCGCGATTTTGCGGGGATTCGGGGACGCTCGCAGAGTGACGGCGCCCCGGCGCTTTCGTACAAACCGCCCGTATTTACTCACGACTTGCCATCACCCGCCCCCGCAGACGTAATCCCCTCATTTTTTACGGACGCGGAAGAAACACGCACACACGTTTATTTGGGTGGAGAAAAGAGGACGCAGGTGGCGTGCGGGGGCGTCGGGTCGGGAATAATTTCCGGCGATAAAGCCTGTTGATGCCTCCGGGCTCCGGGGGAGGGCGCACCCTCGAAAAGCGCAAACCGAAGAAAACAGAAAACCTTCTTCCTCCGGACGCCATATTGACACCTGTTACCCCCACCGTTAAACAGGCCATATTCCTTTTTGTCATGTTCCAGTCGGCTCATGGTCGGCTTTTCTGTGACATCTTGTGGTATTTTTCGTTTTCACCGTAGGTAATTCATCAAAATGTTTTATACAGCCTGTCCTAAAAATGGCGCATCCGAGGTATAAGGGCCGAATCGGTCCTCGTTCTCGGTTCTCGTCAAAACAGGGTGTCTTTGAAATACGTGTACAACGCGCTACCACATACTCCTGAGGTCAAAATAGAACGATTTAACCACAATGACCTCAGTCCAAAAGTTGATAATAAAAAAGTTACAGGGTGTTGAAATGAAAATTTTTATTTCCATTTTTTTGAATAATTTGTCAAGTTTTGTGAATAATAATTTAAAAATTGGAACACGAGGGTTTTTTGGTACGGGGAATACTTATTTGGACTCAGTTTTGTTGTATTTCCTAGGGGGCGCTACGTACGCTACAAGCCGCATTTGCAAATGACAGTCTCAACTTTTTCCCTCTTCAAATTACCGATGTTCCAATAAATGGAATCGACTGCTTCATGATTTTGCTCAACAAAAGTTCTCTTGTTTGATGTCGCTACGGTCCACCGTTTTGGAATTATTCACTCTCGAATGGTGGATTTCACCCTAAATTCGCTCTGATTTTTGGGGAAATTTTTCAAGAAAAACAAATGAATCCTCCAAAAAGGAAGTTTAATTACTTTTTTCGTCAGGTGATTTGTTCTTAGCAAAGCAGTCATGGAATTAACTTTTTGTCAGGCTAATGTGTTTTTCATGAAAAATTACCCCAAAAATTGGTGCGATTTTTGGGTGAAATCGACCATTCAAGAATGAATTATACCAAAACAAACAAGAGAACTTTTATTGTGGTTAAATCGTTCTATTTTGACCTCAGGAGTATGTGGTAGCGCGTTGTACACGTATTTCAAAGACACCCCGTATAAAAGAAAAAGTTCCTATAAACTCTCGTATAAACTATTGTCCGTAAACGCTTACTTGATACAGGGTGTCACATTTAACATTTCCAGTACATTTTTCAACTGCATGATAATCGCATGCGAAAAAATGCCCCTACCCTACCCTATAGACTTTCAGAAAAGGTTTTGTCAGGGCCGGATCAAGAAAATTTCGGGCCTGAGGCGCTGTTGCAGTGTTGCCAAGCCTTGACATTAGAGTGTAGCCAGATAAGCAAATTTGAAAAGTTTAGATTATAGCCAAAAAACAAAAATAGCGCCGCATGTAGTTGCTAGCCATTTTTGCCCAGTTTTTCTTTTTTGTCATCGGAAACCACCAAGGGACACATGATGTAGAAAAAATTTCAGGCGTATTTTCACAGTTTTTTCATCGTCGTGAATGGCCAGAATTCCGGGATCCTAGAATTCTTAAAATTCTCAAGCAAAACATCTTGTAGAAAGACCAGGTTTAGCCATAATAGGCTAGGGTTGGCAACACTGCGCTGCTGATATCGAAGCCTCCATACTGAATAGTGCGACCGAGCGGACTTTTTTTCAGTTTCTATAAAAGAGATTGGTTTCTATAAATTTTCTAATTTCTTGAAACACTCACAATCGCCCAATTCGTAATACAAAACAGCTTATTAGAGTCAAAACATCGTTCAACCAGAAATTCCACAAAACGTCACAGAAAAGGCCGATTTTGGCACAGGTATGCTAATTAGTATTACGACCTACCCCACCACAATAGTTTTAGTGAGGATACGTCTCTCCTCCATAGGCCGTTTTGGCCGATTACGAGTAGTCCGGTCGTTGTAATCTTCGAGAGAAGCCTCTCGATTCGGCCGCTTATCCACGATATATCGGCGCGTCCCGGATTAGGGGTGTTTGTCCTAATGGAATATCACCGCAGCCGGGCGCTTCGGCAATCGTAAACGTAAAACGTAGCGAGGATACATCATGGAAACTCGACAGCGGCTAAGAGGGACCCGCACGCTCTACGTAATTTAATTATACGGGGGGTGGGGGGGGGGGAGGGAGGCGCGAGGGAGATTCCGGGACCGGGAGAAGAGAGACCGTGTGTCTGGTGGTCGTAAGTGGCGAACAAGATGGCACACGCGGTTCCGTCTCTCGGTCTCATTCGGAGGCCTCCGACTAAGCACCAAAGTCAACACAGACTTCCAAACATTAATACCGCACGACTCTCTCTACCCCTTATATTACAAGTAGGACCGAGAACGAGTTATTATTACTAGTGAATTTGGAGAAACCACCGAGACTCGTGGAATCGCAATCATAGTCACCGGAGAAGTTTCCTGGGGTACACGGAGAAAAATGGATATCAAGAGGTACAGTGAATTCAGAGGTTCGTATTCGGACAACGTTATGCATTGTGAGTTTTACTTCTTAAGGGCCGATCTTTTCACCTCTAATCAAACAGTTAATCTGGAAGTTGAATCTTCAACAACCGAATCTGCTAAATAACTTTAACTGGATGATGAAAATATCGGGCCTTAGGTCCGGTTTATCAATGTTCAGCTATCTGAATAATATACTAGTATTTTGAGAAATTTATTTAAATTTCTATACAGGGTGTCATGAAAATGACGCCCCCGAACTATGAATAGGCCTCCGCAAGAGCTTAATGAAAAGTATGTTGGAAAGGAGTATAGGGTAGCGAAATGAAAATGATAAGGAAAAGCTGATTTATCACACACTGTCAAAAGCATTGGTAGTCTGTGTAGAGAACTTTAGTTATGGAAAATGGGAAGAGTGAAAGTTCTAGACATGTACATATGTACAGATGCAAATGAATATAACGTAAGGGATGTCAGGTAGACAAGAAAACTTATCATGTAAGCTTTCAAAAAAGCTGTTGTTCATTCTTGTATTATCCTAAATAATTCCGAATATACTTAATGCTATATTAGTGCAACTGATCGGAAGACAAAAAGCTAAAATTGAAATTAAATTCCCTTTGGCCATCACGTGACCTAAGTTGCTAAGCAAAATTTAATTGAAAAACATTGATAACCATTGATCAATGACAGGTATTTGTCAGGTACTTTGGGGTTCACGGGTTGGCCAGTTTATGTTGGAAATACTGCCACTTTGTTTGAAAATTCTGCTATTTTAAGTCACGATGTCTCTGAAACAGAGTAAACGTTACACGAAAAACGTATTAAAAACGGAAAGCTCTCGATTCCGGGGTATTTTTTGTAACCGTCTAATTTTAATATTTTGTCTGCCCATCTGCTGCAAGATCTTCAGAAAATACAAGAATCAAGAATTGACACAAGCTCTTCTTATTTGCAAAATTTTGCCGTATGTATGTAGTTGTCATGCCGCTGTAAAATGTGCTCAAAAATGTGATACCTTGGCCCATATCCGTAGCCCATATTCATACCTAGTTTTAGAGGCGCTTTTTGTCTAAAAACGCTGTAGATGTGACAACACCCACTGACTGTTACATCCTGAAGGGACTTTTAGCTAAAGGTACCACTAAAATGGAGGTATGCGCATGAGCCCTTGTATATATTAAGCGTTCTTGCTGATGGCCATAGTTTCTAAAACCTTTTTCTCTTATTTCGACAAGAGAAATCGGAGTTCCAATTTTACAACAGGGTGTAAGTATGTGATTTCAACTGTATTTCTGTTGTAAAAATGATCAAAACAGATATTTCTCATGAGACAATTTACAATCTCTAATTTTTCTCCGTGACGTATCAAATACTGAAAGTTCGTTCCGGTTTTCGAACGCTTCTCAAAGAGCAATTAACGGGAAAAAATCGGGCGATTTCAATCGGCCGGAAGGCGCGTCCCCCGTCCACGGGCGGGACTTCAATGGCGGCGCAGAAAAATCGTCAACCGCCCCCGGGGGACCGTAATCAAGAAATTGGCTGACCGATTGGGACGCGCCACCCCTCGGCGATTTGTTACGGGCGATAAACACGGTTCGGACTGTTTTTACCGTCTTGCGATGTTCATGCGTCGGGCGCTAGCAACCCTCTTGCTCTTATACGCGCCGCGGAATTAGCGAGCGGGGAAGCCTTTTGTTACGGCCATATTTATAGGCGAACAGAACGGTTACTGACTTTGTGACGATCTCGTAAAAGTGCGCTTTAGTGCGCTCCGAGAGACAGGACGGGAAAGGACGACGATGATGATGACTCATTGCGACCCGAAAACTGAAAGAAATCGCAAAGTCTGTCGGAAATGTCATGCATGGACTCGAGACGGATGATTAATTTCGCGCGAATCTCGGGGGAGAAAAGAAGGGGCCGCGATTCACATTTCACGACAATTTTTAGGGTGGTTTTGCGAAAGACGCTAAATTATCCATCTCAAAGTCTTGATGAGCCATATTTTTGCTAAGATTTCACACGCGTTTTAATGAAGAACTCTCCCACATCAAATTTAAAAAGGGTAACTTTGTAAGGGTTGGATATACTCATGTCCCGGCTAATACACTTTGCAGTGGCACTTGTGCACGCGCAAGATTGCTAACCAGTGGCGTAACTGCCAGTATTCCCGACTTACAAGAAAATTCGGTGAATTTATATGAATTTTGATATTTGATGGAGAAATTTCGAATAATGGCCTGTTTTCGATTTAGGGATCGCCAAATGTCATTTTCTTGTTTGTTTTTTTGAGCTGTAAGTTTGAATCTAAGAAACTGAAGAAGAAATAGTAGTTTGAATTATAGATCAAATTCATGTTATAATCCGAACAATTGGACCTCAGACACAAAAAAGTGATATGTTCTAACAGAACTCGTTGCAAGTATCCCTAAGGCCCATAGCGAGGCCCATAGTATTTCCACCTATGGTATAACCTCCAGATTAGCTAACTGTAACTTTGAATGTAGGCCTTTATCATTCATTTTGACCGGAGTTGTCACAGTCTAAGGTTCCAGTTAGCTAACTGGAGGTTAACCATAGGTGGAAATACTGGGCCTAAGGAATATCGATTTATGTGTACAAATACATCGGAGTACCCTGTAGGGATACCAGAATTGTATTTCGCTGGAAGATGTCACTTTTTTCGGTTTTGAAGCCTGAAATATTTGTTTATACAGGTTGTCCCAGAATTCCACCGACAAACTTTAACCGTACACAGATCGGCAGAAAATACGATTTGACCTTTGGATTTGACCTATTTTAATTAGGTAAAAGTTGTTGGTGTGAGGAGCTAGACGGCTTCAAAGTTGAGGTAGTGAACTGAACTTGAATTTTGTGTAAATGGTGGATAAAAATCACTATTTCATCTTGGTTTACATCGAGGAGTATCCCGCAGGGGAATTTCGGTGTCCAAGGAATAGTTGAGAATTAGAAATACCTACGGGAATTAATCTACAGGAACATCTAAAAATTCTTCTTAAGGGGAAAATAATTCTGTCTTATCTGAAAACTACTAGAAGGATGGAGACAGAACGATTATCATAGCCTCCTTTTATGGAGAATTTTTCAATGTCTCCGTACAAGATATTTTTTAGCGAAATACCTACCCCTCCCTCCCAACTACAAAGTTAATCCGACAATAATGTCGACTTATGATCTGAAAAATTAATACCGAAATCTCGTCATCTTCTTCCTCGTTTTCTTCCTTATCATGTTTGTTATTCGTCGTGGTGGGAAACTCTGTATAGAGTTCATTGAATGCCTCTTTTCCGGGTCAGTGGTGGAAAGAATATGTAAACCGCCCGCCCGAGAAGAACCGCGGTGTGGGAAATTCGCCCCGCGTGACGCTTTCCCGGTGGGGAGGCGCTGCGGCTGAAAGCCTCCCCACATAAATTGAGAAAAATCGCGTCGATTTCGACCCAGACGACAATCTCTAGGCGCCTGCCGTCGACATTCGCATTTGTCAGCGAACGGTATGAGCAAAGCGCATCTATAACTTTTTTTTCCCCATCGAAGCTTTCAATAATTGAGATTTTCAAACTCCCGCATCCATCTACTATCGTTACGCCCGCCGCCGCGACCGCAGTGCATGCGTTCGAGAACGAGGGGCGAAATTCGCGTTCGGGGGGGTGTGGGGAATTGTTTGATGGGATTCGGGTCCGTGATTGTTAACGAGTTAGCGCCGCTTCCATCAATAAAGTCATATCAATTAAACGGATGGCACCATAAACGCCCGCAGACATCGCCGCCGCCGCCACCCCCGATGTCGAACCCTCCGCCGATCCGGCGGACACGTCATTTGCATCGGAAATAAGCAACCACAACCTCCGTGTTGATCCAGCAAATAGCGACTGTTTACAGTACACTCGACATGTTACTCTAACCGCACGCGCTATTCCTCCTCTCTCAATTATTATGATTATCGGAGAGAGGTATGCACCCACCGCGTATACATGTATGTAGGTATGCGAAGGGGGGAAATTTGCATTTGGCCGGAGTCGGAAAGTCGCGTCGTCGGTCGGGGTAAAATTTCCGGTTTCGGTTCGGGAAAAGTTTTCAAAAACATCGTAGTCTGCGAGTGATAAAGCTTAAGTGCCGCCCGCACTCGGCCGACCGTAAAGTGCACTTCCGCGGCCGATAAAATCAATTGCGTTTCCGATTTACCGGCCGCAATCAGATCCGATCCCGGACGATTCGAGTGCGATTGCACGCGTCTCGGTGCCGCGCGGGACGGTAAACGAGGACTCGTTCGCTCCAATTTCCCTCGAACGACTCTTTTTTTCTTCCCCCAGAAGTGCCGGAGAGAGCCAACTAAGTGGTCTACCTGCCCGGCATAAAATCTCGACGGTTAGCGACAGTGGCGTAACATCCGAGCTTCGGCCAGTGTTCCTAGTTTATATAGAGGCGTCTTCTACAAAGCAGCTTGCACGATTTATTGCGGTAGATTTATCTGGAATTTTCATATTTTGCAACTCATCTGATTCCGACTCGATACACAGTTTCTACTTAACAATGAATTTTTCCTCAAACGCAAAATGAGAAAATACGAATTGGTAAATATCCTCTGCCAACTCAACTTGAATTTTGGCTCACTTTTCAGCCAATTTCCCACTTTTCGTCATAAAATTCTTAGTGAAATACGTAAATACCTAAAATAGGCATATGAGAAATAACCTACAAATCTGAGGGTTTTCATTACTCTAAGATTTTATGTGTTTATCCCATAAAAATTAAACTCAATAATATATCAAATTCTCTAATACGGTGAAATGGTCTAATACCGGAAATAGCGAGGGAAATAGTACATTACAAAATGTCAGGAAAGTGCCACATTTCACGCGAGTGGGTTGCAACCCACGATCCGCGAAACGAAACTTTCCGACAAGTCGTGTACACTATTTTCCTAGCAACCGCCTCACCAATATTTATTTTCAAAAACTCATCAATATACGGAGCGATTGAATAAATTTTACATAAAAAACAGACAAAATGATAGAAGTAACCTCCCCATACCTATGTATAATTTATTCGATCGCTCTGTAGTACATTTGGTGGATTTTCTGTCGAGATATAGCCATAAATCCGTAACTGAAGTAAGAAAAAAGTATGGATAAGCAATGTTAACAGTTGCAAAATGAGTGACTTTTCAGATACCTCGATTGTTATGACCCTTTACAATGTGGACGTCTGGAAAATAAGTTATTTTACCAACTTTAATATTAAGTGAAAAAATCATCTGTGAAAATTCACTAATGTGAACCTAAATAGCCTTACAGGCCCTATTCTGTAACTCATCTCAACGATATCGTTGAGAAAATCAACAGCCGATATTGCTATGCTAGAGCCAATAAGAAATCTCCTACAGTGATAACGCGATTTGTTGATTTTTGAACGATACCGTCAAGAGTTACAGAATAGGCCTATTATTTTGAGTCATTATTTTGCGCGAAATATCGAGCAATGTATTGAATGTTATTTTCTTGTTTTTTTTAATGCAATTTTCACCTCACACCAATATTCGAAGTGAAAAGGCGCTGTCACTAAGCCAAAATCGACGAAACTTCAAAATCTAGTTTCTCAATGCAAAGTTGAGACGATTTTTTCAAAGCCTGAGACACTGCGTATCACTCTTATTAGCAAAAGTGCAATCACTTCCACAGATTGCCCGAAAAAGTTCCGCATCGTCGCCGTGATGATACCCGGTCAAATTGGCCATTCTTTCGCAATTTCCGCCGTGAAAGCCCCGCCGCCGGGCACCATGTCGAAGCCTCCACCGTCGCACGGGGGGCGCGTTTCCATTAACATTTCAATTACCGTCCGGCCGATAACGAAGATAATTAACCGGGAATACGCGGCCGCGTCCGGCGTGATCGATATACGCATCACGCCGGCGACCGAAATAATCGAACCGGCGTTTCGATGATGTCCGCGCCATCGAACTCGACGAAGGAGCGATTAGGGAAAGGAAGGGCCGCCACTAAATACAGAGCGCGAGCACACACACGCACACGCTCCGGTGAACCCCGCCGCCGGATCCGGCTCTGGACTAGACGCGAGGGCTGATATAATGCCGGCGTGCCCGTGACATTTGAAATATATAAGGATGACTCACGGGAGCATTTCGCATTATTATTACAGCGAGTCCCGGAATCGGCAAAAGGGCCCTTTCAAAGTCAGCGCATAAATTTCTTAAGATATCATTTCGATCGATAGTAGATAGTTGTGTGACGTGTAGTGGGGACGATTTTTATTATACGTTATTACGACCGCTAAACACTTTTCCTTTGATAAAATACTCACGAACACGAAATACGAATCCCCGCAACATTTGCGATGATAAAGTCGACGGGTTCGTTCGTATGAAATAATCCGACAGGCAGTCAAGAATCCATCGAAAGAGCCAATCACTTCTCCTCAATTATTCACCGGATTTGCGTTTGGTTTGCGCATGTGGTGAGTATGTCGTGGAAAATTTCGAGCTTAAATTATGCGAGCGGTTTGAATGAAATCGCCGTTTAAACGTAGACACACTCTCTCTCCTCCCGAACCGAACCGACTGCGTTGATGGTTTTACTATGCAAATCTGATAATTAACGAGTCGAGATGTATGTGTACAGGTAGTATAATGCCTGCATACTCCGAGTTTCTGTGTTCGAAATTAACGCGTAACGTTATATATCAAACAGTTGTCGAGTTAGTTCTGCATTTAATAAATGCTCAAAACTCGTTAGCATACCTACATTACGTTCGTTAACAGTTGGAGACGAGATGACACGACGAAAACTTACATCTCGCAAACTCTCTCGCTAACTGGATAATCCGCGACTTGCAGCTGATATTTATGTTTAGCGATTATCTCAAACATCTCAACAACTTCGTTTAGCAGAAATTTCGGTCTAAACTCCAAAGGGACCGAATAATAATAATACTTACGTCGTACTGGCCGGGTCCGGGAGTTTCTTCCGCCTCCCCGGCGAACCTCGGGGACTTCTTGAAGTGGAAACCCTTGGATCCGGGCCTGCACGCGGGTCTGTCGCAGTTATCGGCCGGCCCTGGAATCGCGTTTGCATAATGATTCGCGTCTACAGGGTGGCCCAGAATTACCGGATGTCCCGGTAATAGTGGATTTTGTAGCTCATTAGGAGACTATGGCCCATATTCATACCTCATTTTAGAGGCGCTTCTAACTAAAAACGCTTTAGAATGTGACATACATCTTGGGAAACGTCCACGAACTGTCACGTCCTAAGGCGCTTTTAGCTAAAGGCACCACTAAAATGGGGATATGCATATGGGCCAAAGACTTCAATAAACTTCAAATAATGAGGCGCTATTGAAATCCAGCAAAAATCTCCTTCAAGCTAGGTTTTCATCCTGCTAAATTAAAACTGAGGTCGTAGAAGCAGAATAAGCTTCTCTAACTATTCGAAGTTGATACAGTGTATCATTTTTTGCAGTCAAACTGCATTTCTAACAATTTTCCAGCATTCATTTGTACTGGGTTTTCATAAATGCTTGGGTACCACGTGACTTAGCGGAAGTTTGCAACCCGCGCTATACACCATGGGCGTCAGAACAGGGGAGGGTCTGAGGAAAACAAAAATATTTTCCACAACTGGAATTCACCCAAACAAACGGAAAAGAAGCATTTTCTTCAAGTGTCTACACTATTTTCAGGTCGAGGAAACTCCACAGAAAACGCAAAAGCACCGACGCAGAATGACGGACATAAACACTAAACAACACGAACGTCCATGGCGAGTTTGACGCACAGACTTAGAAAAAAAAACCTAAAAACACGTTATTCTCCAAAATTTCCTCAAATAAGTATGTTGGGTTGCCTACCTCATGGTCACGTGGTGTCCAAGCATTTATGAAAACCCAGTATTTCCTATTTTTGACACCTCGACAAAATGTTTCAAGGTGTTCGTTTCAGAATAAGCTAAGGAATCCATCACTGCTCGGACATCCGGTGATTTTGGGACACCCTGTATAACGAGAGAGTTGAATTTTATTTACCGGGCCCTCCGAATCGGCCACCCATCGAGGTGTCCCTGGGTCCGGTCGAATCGAACGAGGGGGCGCGCACGTTGTGCGAACATTTCGATCGCATCCTGTTGACGATCTTCGAAACGTCGTAACTGGCGCAACTAGCCCGGTCCTGCAACGAAACGTATCGAAATGATTATATCGACCGAACAAAATTTGATTAATGGAGAAGTTGCGTGATTAATTTTTATTGTCTGTGTCGATTGCTTGCTTATCATGTTCCTTCTCTTTAGGCCTCATCCGCATCAATATTTTCCATGTAGTTTATTTTTATGTAATTTCAAAAGTTTAGGGTGATTTTTTTCACTAAGGGCCAAAAACACCGCTCTCACTTAAAATTTAAGTGGAACTTGAACCTTAGCAACAATTGTTGTCAACAATCGTAATCAAGGCTTAAGCTCCGCTTAACTTTCAAGTGAAAGCGGTGCAGTTGGCCCTAAATTCAGAATTTTGCAGTCAAATATGTGTTCTTGAAAAGTGAAACACTGAGAAGATTTACTTACGCCCTAGAACTAATTTTCAGTGAAGGTACCGTGCATACATATGGGTGTAATTTTTTTCTACAAATACCATAAAAGGTAGGCTTTTTAACGTTACTGACAGCTGTCATATTTTGTCAACATGTAAAATGAAATGACAGCGTTTAAAAAGATTGTTGTCTTATTTACACGACACTGAAAACATGTGCGTAAGACAACTTGCCAGTTGACACTAATAAATAAATAGTTTTCATAAAAAGCCGCCGATCAGGAAATAGTTTTTACTTACGCACGTCAAAAGGTAGGTTTTCCCCTGAAGCTGCGGCCGAAAGTGTCACCTTTCCTCCCGCTGCTATGGGTTACGCTTTCTGTTAAACAATGATTACTGCTAATTCTATTCGTGTCAACACATTTCACTGATACTTTTTTGATGTTATATCATAATTTGTAGGTATTTAAAACATCAACACTTTGAATGGTATGTAGTAATAGTAAGTACATGATCTACTAATGGTGAAAGACCCTTTTTTTCGCACGAGCCTAAAATTACAAAACGAAACAAGGAGCGGCGAGTTTTGTAAAGGGTGAATACGAAAATTTTTCGCCATGAGTGCTTTATACTATTTTTTTTCTAGGTATTTGCCCGAATTATCATTGGTTTTCCTCATTTTTGGGCATTATAGATCAAGAACACGGATCAAGAATTTTTGCTTTGGATGGGTATCAAGTACAAAATGTTTATCTTATGCAAGTATACATCTACAGTCAGTGTTTATGTGTTGTTTACATTGTTTCAGAAATTACGTATCTGCGGTATTTTCAATCCAAATCGTCTTATATCGATACGTATAACGCTTGGTTTAGTATACTAAACCAAGGTATAACGCGTATCTTAATGAGCTCATTATGATACGCAAATAGAAAACTCGAAATTTCACCCATTTTAATGAAATCAGCAGAAAAAATACTGTTCGATATTCACAAAAAATAACACTTACAACACTTATATTGAATAAATAACTACGATTACCGATAGAAAAATCTGAAATGTCAGAATTTTACCTTTGATTAAAGTGCCCTGTGGCGTCATAGGGCATCACATAGTGTTTTGGATCACGTGGTTTTAAAGACTTCTGGGTCTGGCACTTTCAAGACTTTGTTGTAAAAAATCCGGCAATCTATGCGACAAAAATCTCGGAATATTCTCGGGCCTTCATGTCCCATCCCACATAATAAGCGTAAAACAATCAATTTTAAAAATTCATGCATCTTCTTCATCGGAATCGATTCGGGGGCGGTGCACGTGACAGGTCATCAGAGGCTGTTAACTTTAATAAACGGACGGAACGAGTTGGGCTCTTCTCCCCGCGCATTACGGGGTACGAAATGTAAATACGCTGTCATCCCATCGCCCGGCGGGGGGGCCGAAATCCCGATCCGGGGCCTCTCCAGTACGTCGACGGGGGGAGGATGCAAACAAGCGTCTAAGTGTCGAGAGAGGGCCCCGTTAATTGAAATATATTGTTTCCAAGTTGATTGTTAGGCGTCGACTCTTTGATTTGCCGCTCGCATAAAGAAAAGGGGACCGAAAACCACCCCCGCCGGAATTGTGCCCGCGATGCAAACACGCTCTCTCTAGTTCCGCCCGAGCCAAAGCCAAGTTAAATATTTAGCCGATTAAAACTTCAGTTCGGAATTAATTGGAGCCCGCGTACTCTCTGTGACTGTGCGAGTACAAAAAAAGGCCCGTTGGAATAGTCAACGACTCACTCTCTACGATTTATACGGAAAGTTCCTAGCAGACTTCGCTCCATATAACACCCATCATCGAGGGGTGCGTTTTTATATCGACGCGAGAATAATTGATAAGGGCGGGGTGGCGCCACCCTTCTTTCTCTCTCGCGGACGTAAAAAGGAAAAATAATATTTTCCATTTCGTCTCGCCCTCAAAACGCGTCTTCCGGGTGCGAGGGAGGGTGTGCGGGCGCCTCGGGCGCAAATCTCCCTAATAATGAGGTGGAAGAAACCCCGAAATACGGAGACGTTTTCGTTATTATTAGGTGGGAAGAGAGGTGTGCGACATCCATTCGTCTGGCTCAAGTCAAATTAGCGAGGAGACGTTTCCGGGGTGGGTGACGACCCCAATAACAATGTGATTAAGACGCATCGACCCCGCAAACCCACCGAAGCCTCTCTAGAACGGACGGGGAAAAAACGAAGAAAACAACGAAAATTCTCGTCGGAGTTTTTTCCGCGATTCTGTTTGCTGTAGTCATCATCACGATGCCACTTAACTTTTTCGGCCGGTCCTTTTAATGAAATTTTGATAAACAACACCTAGTTACGCGCCGGACCGTGACTAAGAAGATTGCCTGCGGTTTTTGTCGGGCAAAACATACACAAAGTGTATTAGGGTTTTTGTCGAGTAAGTATACGAACCTTTTCGGCGGTCGCCGGAAACCTGTCGACGGTGGAACGAAAAACGGATGCGTGAATTTCCCCGTTTTCGTCGCCGATTTCTCCGCTTTCTTGCGGGTAATGTGCGGGCGAAGGGGTGAGAGCCGCGTCCCTGGGCGCGAAACTGATATCGCGTTTCGCCGTCCCGTCGAAGGGGGCCCGGAACACGGCGAAGGGGCTCCTCTTGCCGTCCAACTTTTCGCGGAGCGGGCTCTTCAAGGAATACGAAGCCGGACCTGAAACTCGATCGTAGAAATGAAAAGACACCATCTTACGAAAGCACCCTAGGTCCAACCGACTTCTGTTTTCACAAGTTGTTGCATTTCATAGATTCTGGTACAACTCGAAATTATTCCGTTACTTCTGTCAGTTTTGAACAACTGGAAATTTTCAAGTGGCATCTGCCCCGATTTTTTTATTAGCGTTAAACTCCATTTTCAGAATTCGGTGTTTATTCAGCTAAGAGATGGCATATTTCTGATATAACATGATTTATAAAATTGTTTTCTGTCTCCCTGCTTTCAAAGCTCAAAAGAGTTTGAGCTGAGTTGAATTCATGTATGTACTTAATCAATCAAGTTGTTTAAACTGTAGAAATACCTAACAGAATGCAAACAATTTCCAGTTGTTGCTTTTTGTTATTTCTGCTACAGTTTTGAACAACTTGAAATTTCTTCTGCATGCAGTAACGTAACTGTAACGGTATATTCTTGTTCGAAAGCACCCTGGGCCCAACTGACTTCTTTTTTGAAAACTTTTGCATTCCGTTAATTCTGCCAAAGCCTTAAACAACGCGAAATTTTGTATTGTTGCAATTTGTTATCTCGCTGCTGGAGTTTGGAACTACTCGAAATTTCAAGTTGTTATTCGGTTATTCAAGTCTGTTATTTCTGCTACAGCTTTAAACGACTCGAAATTTACATTATTTTAATTGGTGGTTAACTCTCAACTCAAACTCTCTCAAGTCTTGAAAGCAAGGAGAAATAGAATACGCTCCGCTCCAGATAATGCCATAAATCATGTCATATTCGAAATGTCTTAGGCCTAACTGCACCGAATTCTTGAAGCGGACCTTAACGTTAAGTTAAATAGGCTGGAATTGCACTAAACAGACAGTTGTATTTTTGTTGTGAGTGATTCTGTTCTCTTTTCCTCATTCAAGTGCTTCGAAATTAATCATTATGAGCCCTAAATTGGAAATAATTTCATTCATTCATATTATTTTGTCGTTTTGCATCTCATAATACTCAATTTTCAAACTCTACAAAAAGAACAAAATTCCATCTGTTCGTTTAGTGGAATTCCGACTTAAACGATTTCTCACTTAGTGTTTCTTTAAAAAATCGGTGCAGATGACATTTAAAAAGCTCAGTTCAAAACTATCCGAAATAATAACGAAATAATGTAAACAACTCAAAATTTAAACTGTACCAGAAATAACGAAACCGAAATTTCCAGTTGTTAAAATAGAAGTCGGTTTTGGACCCAGAGTGCTTTATTCGTAGTTTTTATTATTAAGTCCAGGTTCAACTATCAATATAGGTACTCTTCCAGAATACGGTCCAGAATGTAACAAATCATTGTTATACTTACTAGAAATATAATATCAATTAGCCTTGATTCTCTTATCTACTCAAACAACGCCTAGATCACTTCTCTGATTGATCACTCTGCTTTCAAAATACAATATAATACAATGCTTTTAATAATGCGTTTAACTTGGAATCCTAATAAGTTGACTTTGTTACAACATCTATCTAAACCACAAGTTAATAACATGAACAACAAAAAATTTCGAGTGGTCGAAATACAAGTCGGTTGAATTCGGGGTACTTTTGCACCCTTTTATTTACCGGGTTCGTCATCGCACACTTTCCACCTGAATCGGGGCGAATCGTACCCGAAAGGGGCGCACTTTGTCGAAAATTGCCGCTGATTCCGGTAGCAATCGCAGATTTTGTACCGATCCGGAGCTGGACCGTCCCCATCCTCGGTCCGAAATCTGCTGGTCCCGGAGATGAACGGCCTCGGCTTGATGCTCGCAGAAGGTGCCGAAATCGGCCTCGCCAATTCGTACCAACCCGGACCGGGCAGTCCCTGAAATTATCTTGTCTGCGTTATGTTACGTCATGACTCACGATGAGACTTATGAGAAAAGGAGGCTGGGTTCAACGTGTCGAGAGCTAATTTAAAGATGGGACCTAGCAGAGAGAGGAAGCGCACGTTATTAATCCCGACATGTGGGCGAGCGGAGGATATTTTCGTTTACTTCTAATTTGACTGTGAAATGCTAATGTCGGCAGAGAGGCGCGAATCGCCTCCCTCATTAGCCAGAAGTGCGACGGCAATAACCCGAATTTCGACCTAATTACCGCTCGCAACTAATAACGCGAGTCGAGATGCCAAAACTGAAAATGCGAAACCAACCCAATAACAGAGTATGCAAAACTGACATGATCCTCTATCATCGACGCTACTATGAGCGCACAAAGCTTTGACGATGTGAAAGGAAAGGGGATGTATCTCGTCTATTCACCCCGAACTTGGCTAATAGGCGAATTCCTCCCTTATTTCTGGCTCACCTCGCGCTTGGTCTTCAGTTCTTGCCCTTCGATGTAGCGCGGTAGGAAACTGAATAAACGCGCCATCTCGCGGTATTCTTCGTCGGCTTGCGAGCGGGGGCACTCTGGTAACTTTACGTCGTACTCGCCGGGTCCCGGAGTCGAATTCAGTTCGGTTTCGAACCTGCGCGAACTTCTCGTCGACCATTTGCAGCCCTTGTAGAGTTCGCCGCTAGATAGAGGCTCCTGCAATTAATCACGATCTCACCCCTTTATCGAAAATACGGAAATTTACCCGTAATGGCTTATTGATTGGCGGTTCTGGGGGATCGGGGGGATTTTTCCTGATTTTGCCCTCGTCATCGACGTCGTACCCGTTCTCGTCGATTTTCGTAGGGACCGAAGGGACGCTATCGGTGATCGAGTAAGGGACGTGGCAGGCGTACAGTTTCGGCTTGGTCGGGTCTAATTTTGGACATTTTTTACATTTCAAAAGCCTGGGGTTGTATTTTGTCGGCCCGGGAGTATCGTCATCTCTATAAATAAATCTCTCGCCTCTGTTCCTCAAACTCGATCCACCCTAATGTTGGAAACAAATCTTAATTGGACGATTGCGCGTTTGATTTTCTACAGAAAGCGTCAAAGTGTCAAGTTTATTTCTTGAGCTTTCGACGTTTCCGTAAATATCGAAGGGCTTAACTATTATTAGGGTTTTGGGGGCGCCCGAGACGTTATAAAGCGCATCTGTAACTTTCCTGCCAATAAAGGACGGAGTTCGATTATCCGTGGAGCAAAACGGGACGACATTCTCTAGAAATGAAATCAGAGTAATTTTTCACTTAAGTAATAATTTCTTATTACTTTTGCGGCTTCGTAATGATGAACAAATCACGTAAGTGTTGGGTCCAACATATTCTCCAGTGGAAGATTTAATTTGGGTTGTTCTCGGGGCCAAATCGAACATTTCAGTGACGTTTTAATAAAGAAATGACTTTTAAACAATGATTAAAAATGATGAAGTAATTTTTTTCCAATTTAGAGGGTGGATTTATTATCGTGCACTGATGGACCGATTTCGGCGCTCTCTCGGTCATGTAATAAATCCTCTAATTTAATCAAGCGCTTGGCCTATATTTAGCTCCCTTTTAATACGCCCATAAATAATGTCGGAGTAAGTAATCAAAATCTCCCTTAATTGTCTTATTTCATGTCAAGGTTAATTAGAGGAAGTGGTTTAAGTAATATCTGTGAAGTTACTGGACCACTCAGTTTTAATTTGAACTGAATACATAGATGGCAGTCACCGAGCCAATTAATTTCTCCTTTCACAATTTCATTAAAATATATACGGTTCTCTATTTGTACTTTAATGGGGTCTATGGGACTATCCCCCGCCGGAATAAAACTCAATCAGCGCTCGTCATAAATAAATACATTTATTTATTATGTATTCCTCTAGTTATGGCCACATTTATGATATAATGTTTCTATTAACATTAATAAGCTCAAGTTCCGGTCCATTTATTGCAAACATGTCTTTTACCGTTCTACATTGACTTCGTCACAGTTACTTTGGGGATTTCTTGTTCATTTTGTCCAAAGCGTCCATAATTTTTTGAACTTCGGTTTCTAAGGTGCTACTCGTCAACACTTCCAAAGAGGTCATCCCTTCTTCAGCGCCCATCTTCTCGAAGACGGCCTTGGAAGACTCCCAACAAACCATATTCTTTTTAATCGCGGATACCAGCGGTTTACCTTCCGGGAAAATATCAGCAAACAATCTGCAAATAACTCGTTGAAAATGAAATACCCTCAAATCCCACAAAAAACGCACTTGAATACTGGTAAGCAAACGACATTCAAGAATTCGATTTGCAAATCTGGTATCGATGCCTTCTCGCGATCCATCATCGCCATGGG